>OX388224.1:10937698-11556256 GCA_947578815.1 Epinotia ramella | reverse complement strand
TAAGGAACCTTGGTATCATAATGGATCGCACATTATCTTGGGTACCTCAGGTGAGCGAGGTCAGCAGGAGGATGTTTGCTTCGATCGGTTCTCTTCGTCAACTTCGTAACTTTTTGCCACTCGCCACTAAAATTGCGCTAGCTCAATCTCTCCTTCTTCCCATTCTAGATTATGCTGATGTTTGCTATCTGGACCTTACGGAGCACCAGCTTAACAAACTTGAGCGCCTTCCAAATCTGTCTCTTAGGTTCATATTTGGTTTGCGCAAGTATGACCACGTTTCCTCCTTTCGTTCTCAGCTCAAGTGGCTTCCAATTCGTCTCCGTCGTGATTCTCACATTCTTGCGTTACTCTACAGTATACTTTTTGTTACCTCTACTCCTCCATATCTCAAAGAGCGTTTTAATCGTCTCACTTTCATCAGATCTTCCCAAAACCATCTTCTCGCCCCACCTTCATCTACCAAATTTTATAATAGCTCATTTACCTTTCGGGCTGTCCGGTTGTGGAATGCTTTGCCGTTGCATATAAGGTGTGCAAAATCTCTTCCTATTTTCAAAAATCTGTTGAAACAATATTACCTGTCTCTCCCTTAAGTTGCTTTTAGGTATGTATTGTATGTATGTGTATTGTATGTATGTATGTATGGTTGTATATATGTCTGCGTATTTATTTATTTATTAGGTATGTATTTTAAAGTGTCCTGTTTAGTAATATTTGAGAGATTGATGTGTTAGTATGCTCTTCTTGATGAATTCCTGCACTACCTGTTTAAAATTCTAGTTTAAATGATTCCTGCTATACAAAGGTAGTCTGGAAGAGATCGCTTTAAAGCGATAAGACCGCCTGTTGTTACCATTATTTATTAAGCAATATTTTTGTAAGATGTTTCTCTGCTGTCGTGGTGCAATAAAGAGTATTTGTTTGTTTGTTTGTTATTTATCTTTAAGAGGGGGCGTATCGCCAGGGAAAAATCAGAAATCACCCGCGCGCCCCGTACCTGCCGCGCTGATGCGTCTATTGCTGCCCCGCTCCTTCTCGCATAGTATATGGCCCGACAGTCAGATAAAACATGATGAATACCTAAAGATAATTATAATAAGTGGAAAGAAAGACAAAATCTGTATAGTGATGTATGATAGTATGCATAGTGATGAAAATCCCATTCAGATATCTCAAAGAATTACGAAGCTACAACCGTTTTAATATTGCTTGTTAGAGAAAGAAAACGCAAACGGTGTGTGACGTCACATTACAGGATGCTGCCGGCAGGCCACGTCGACGGCGTCGCCGACCACGATGCGCGCGGCACGTTGCCGTCTTCTGTGACGTCACATTCTTCCAGCGTCATCGTTTCATATGAAGTTGCGTTTTGCGAAAAAGGGACAGAACACATCCCTTCTTAAAACTTTGGACACTTATAACTTCGTGATTATTTAACCTTTTGCGTTGATTTTTTCTCCATTTGACAATTTTTTTATCCTTCTTCGAGAAAATATCACATTATTTTATTTAGTGTCTACGCCCCTATTGTTGGAATCTAAAAGCGTCACCCGTGATGACTTTAAAGAAAAAAAATGTCAATAATTACACGGTTCACCCACGTATTAAACGTCACTACGGGCGACATGTTTCGAACTCTTCGGGAGTTCTTATTCAGGAATCACGACAAGATTCAAGCGACACCGCCGCGAAAACACTCACTTTATAGAGTACAAATTACTTTAATTACCCAAGGAATACCACTACCTACATTTTGTTGCTTAAAAAACCACCGGAGCTATAACTGAAATATGGCCTTCCGTTTTTTTACTAAATCACGTAAGGGTTGTGAGCTAGCATAATAATGGCTAGTAAAAGCCTAAAGCAAAAAAAAGCTATAATCGAATTTAAACTTTTGTGAGACATGTCTAAAATACTACTAATAAATCCACGGTTAAATTCACGCATTAAATGTCACAACAGGCGACGTGTTTCGAACTTTTCGGGAGTTCTTCTTCAAAACAAACATCGAAAACACTCATCCTGAAGAAGAACTCCCGAAGTGTTCAAAACATGTCGCCTGTCGTGTCGTTTAATACGTGAATTTAACCGTGAATTTATTAGTAGCATTAAAAAAAAAACTATAATATATTATGAAAACTTCGATCATGTCTATGAAAGTCAGATTTTCAGGCCACTACTGTGTGGCGGCCAAATTTTTCAATTCTGATCTCGGATTCGTACTTGGAGACAATGGAGACGCTTTGGCCCTTTAGTTATCAATTTTGAACATATTAAAAAAAAAGTGCATGTTCACTTTTTTAATATCAAAATGTCCAAGTTCGCAGGCAATAATTGTTGGAATCTGCACTATCGATAACCCTAAAAGCGACACCCGTGATGACTTTAAAGAAAAACAAAGTCAATAATGTCACTACGGGCGACATGTTCCGAACTCTTCGGAAGTTCTTCTTCAGGATGAGTGTTTTCGCGGCGGTGTCGCTTGAATCTTGTCGTGATTCAAGCGACACCGCCGCGAAAACACTCATCCTTAAGAAGAATTCCCGCAGAGTTCGAAACATGTCGCCCGTAGTGACATTTAATACGTGAGTTGAACCGTGTAATTATTAGTACTGTTTCAACACGTCTCACGAAAGTTTAAATTCGAAAAGCAATGTCCGCCATCTTGGAATTCAAAATGGACATCATTTCTAGAATCTTCACCCTCGAGAAGCCTGCCAATGTACGTTGTTCTTTAAAAAAACGCGCATATTAATTTACAACGAATGTTTCAAAAATTTTAAATAATGCGACCACTTTTTGAAATAGGTCTGACTATGAATTCGTATTTAGACCTCTCAGACATCGATTTTGAACATAACCGGATTTATTCTCAACTAGCGATCCGCTCCGGCTTCGCACGGATACTATATTATACATATAAACCTTCTTCTTGAATTACTCTATCTATTAAAAAAAACCGCATCAAAATCCGTTGCGTAGTTTTAAAGATCTAAGCATACATAGGGACAGACAGCGGGAAGCGACTTTGTTTTATACTATGTAGTGATAGTGATAGTGATAATCTTTCATAAAGTAAATACACGATCGACAGAAAAATGTTCGTCTAGTTTTGCATGTACTGCACAAATTATTCTAAGAAGCCGGTCACCCGCCGCTCGCTGCGTAATCTTATAGTTGTATTTTGAACTTTAAGATCTATATGTTAAGGTCGACTTTTAAATACATTATTTCAAAATGTAGCAAAATATCTACTGGAATGTAATGATACGTTCATTCACTGGACGAATATACTGGGTCACATTATTATTGAAATAATTATGTTCATCGTGCTGTCGTGAGAGCACAGAACGTAGTCCTCTCGTCTCAGCGGAGCGATTACGACTGACTCCGCCCGCGAACGGCAACAAAAGATATACAGAACCGCACGAAACACGCGACGGGAGAAAGGGTATCGCGCTAAATAAAAAAGGCCTATACGCCAAATACGTTTCACCTCAATAAGTCTGAAAAGGGACTACATAAAAATACCCCGCTAGTACTTTCATTAGGTAATGTGAAAAGCTATTATACACTCAACTTTTACTTAATTTATATGCACGGGAACCTCACACTATTGAAATTGAGTAAAAATAAGACATGTTTTGGCGGTTCTTTTCTATCGAGGCAATTTTGGTTTTGTATGGTTTTGTTCAGACGATTCAATTGCAAATATGATGTAGTTTTGGTATGTTCTTTTTCCTGGCATTCGCTTTAGTTTGTCATAGGTAAATATTCAATCTAAGAACCCCGATTTCGCGGAGCGCCCCCTCCGAAATGAGCGATACACACCGACAATGCGTTAACTAACGGTTGTTTTAAAAAAAAGGGTATTCAGAGCACATAAAAAGACTGGTAGCTGCTCCATTAGGGCACAACCGGGGAAAAAATGCTAGGAGGATCACAGTATAAGAATACAGGGCGTATCAAAAATGGGGTGTGAACCGATCAATGACATGTTCGGTAGCCTATTGCGATTCCAAAAATTAATTCGTTTTTTTTAACGTAAACTAACGGTTGTTTAAAAAAAAAGTTTTAACCGATCAAGGGCATGTTCCCAAATATGCATTAGTTTTTATTTGTTTTTGTTTACATTACAGTCTTTATTTTTGTTGACATTGCGTGTGTATAACATCAAAAATGTAAAAGTTGTCACCTGCGTGTCAAAAAAAACATACACAATACATTTCTTTTCATAACACAGCTGCGCGCGCAGCAGTTGAAAATTAAATAATCCCTCCCACCCTTCACCCTCGTGGGGGAATGTTGTCATACTCAAGCAATGTCAAAAAAAAAATCAATGAAAACAAAATAATCGAAAAACAAAAAACATAAACAAATGCAAATTTTGGGATCACAATACGCTACTGAATATGCCCTAGGTCAGTTCCCACCGATTTTTAATTATTAAAAAACCATCTTAATCTTATATAATTTGAAACGTAGTGGACCATCAGAACGGTATCATACAAACATAAATAAACGCCTGTATTAAAAGTGTCACTTATAGTAATTGTAGTTTTTTTTTCAGTGATAGGCTGCTAGCTCATCGTTCACCCCTTCAACCCTTTCTCCTAGTCGTCTCTTACGACACCCACGGAAATCATTAGCATGAGAAGTTTAACATAGTGCTTGATTAAATAATATAACGGCATACCGCAGCAGTACTTATTTATTTTCAATTCGACGTTATCATTCAGTGTCAATCTAGCCAAACTATTTTTTTTCATGAGCCTAATGTAGTGACCCACTGCTGGACACACATCTTTGTGTCTGTCTTTGTATCTACACAGACACGTCCAACTTATAACACCCCTCTTGTTGCGTCGGGGTTAAAAAAAAAATTACCTATCACGAAAAATATAGCTAAAACCCATCGCGACCGATAAGATCGATTTAAAAAACACACGTTGGTTCATCATTTACTTTGTTATTGAGTTAAAGTTATCATCTTATATAACTACCCTAATAAATGCCTATACTTATTAGATACAAATCCTAATAAAAACTTTTTTTTTTAGGTTTGGTCCCGATCTCAAAGCGACAGAGAAGACGACGACGACAACTCCACCTACGAAGTAAGGCTTTCCAACAAGACATCTAGTCAACTTACATTTTTTTTCATCACACTTGCTCGAAAAGGGCTTCATAATGCGCAGACATACAGAGCTGTAATAGCCTGTGTTACACCCACGGGCGTAATGGTTTTTTTCTTAAATTGTATCTGTCACTCATGCGGCAGTTACAAAGCAAAGAGGTTTTATATCAAATACGATGTCTGAAAACGTATTTATAAATAAATTTTAACTTAAATAACTACTTTAACATGTTTAACTGAATTATTTACAGATTTCATATGTAGTTATTTAGTGTCTATGTAAAATGTTTTTAAGTGTTTTCAAATCATGGCTGTATACCGAAGGGTCTTTGCCATACGCGCCTCACGTCAAATTCAACAAAATGGACGACTGACATGTTGCAGTTTTTATTACGATTTGTATTCATTTCATCTAAAATGTATTTGTTTCCTCGCAAATGTGATGAAAAACATTGTTTATAACACGGGCGTAAGAATATTGTGAACTCGAGTCATCAAAAGCCCTCCGCCTTCGGCGTCGGGCTTCTGATAGACTCTTGTTCGCAATATTCCACTTACGCCCCTCGTTAAACAATATACTATTATACTACTATGGCCGTTTTTTTTTCAGAGTCAAGCCCGGTCTAACAGCGACAACGACAGAGAAGACGATGACGACAATTCCACTTACGAAGTAAGGCTGTGCTTATGAACAAGTGGGGCGATCGACTCACGGACTAGGCGTTGTCCAGGAGTATTTTGTACTTGAAATTATTTGAGTTGGCGAAATTGGATCAAATGAGTCGATTCAAAAAGCAACTCTACCGTCCAATATAGAAGATTCCTATTCCAATAACAGTTTTATAAAATGTCAAATGGCATAGGCAGGCGTGAGAATTTCTATAACCGCATGACAGCACGCATTTCGCTTTGCCAGCCCTTATCGCACACGGCCTTGTGACATGAGCAGATGATACGATTCATTGATTATTACACAACCATATTACGGTCAATAAAAAAATCTTACTGACATGGCTCTTACTGGCCATGTAACAGGTGATTTTGACTTAAACCACAAATCATAACTTCTGTCTTATATATTATTATGATTGGCTAATTTGAAAAAGATTTATCTCATTGAATTATAGCCGTATTTTTTTTATTAAACTAATCGGGAACGTTTATTAAAATGGAAACAATACGAATATAGATAGCACAGTACGGTGATAAACCTCAAATTGCGCTAAATTATCTGTAGTCTTGCATTCAATATTATTCTAAGTAAATTTTTATTGCAAATTGAGGTTGGACATGTTAAGATGATCCCGTGACCTATTCAAAGGCTCATATTTGACTTCGAATTTTTGATCTTGGGTAAAATTTATAATTTCGGACAAGTTAGAATTAACTAGTGTTTCGTCGTTGCAATTTTGGTAGCGAACACCAATAAAAGGACTAACGGTGAATATTTTATTATTAATTTAAGAGTCAATCACGATCAAGTGGACGATCTTCCAGCGACAGAGAAGACGATGACGACGACAATTCCACTTATGAAGTAAGAGTTTTTAACCGGTTAACTTAATTTGGCTAACAAGAAAAAAAAAATGGCGACAATCTTACACAAACTGACTTATTATCAAATAGAGCAAAGCTTATACTATGGATATTAGCCGGCGATATACCTGCACACTTATATAGACAAATAACTTAACATCGAAAATCTCCAAGACTCTACACTTACATATATAAATACATACATAACATAGAACGCTAGGAAGATGATGATGATAGAAAACATCCAAGACTCGGGAACGAAAAGCCACAGATGCCACATACGACTCACAAGAAGTCGCGGCACGACAAGTCGGAGGTGAAAAAGAAGCTTCTGCTGCGTCCTGCTACACCATCGACGAAGCTTTACGTGTCCCGGCTGCATTACACCACGAAGGCAGAGGAAGTTGTGGAGTATGTGCGCGTGTAGACCGGATTCATCCTGAGGGTCGTGAGATTGGAGTCTCGCCATAACGTGAATTTGAATTCCTTTGTGGTGAGAGTTCCAATAGACCATCTATCGACCTATTCTAAGAAATATTTTTGGCCGAAGTTACGGCGTTTTTGCGGTCGGTTACCTGACACCATGAAATTCCGCAACATATCGCAGTAGTAGTGTGTTTTTGTAGTTTTTAAAAAGTTTATGTTGATTTGTATGTTAGTCTTTAAGGTATTTGTAATATGGGCCTTTGTTGACTGATTTAAATAATTATTTATACTAAACGGCACTTAATCGCGTATAATTTACTTCTTTTATTTACCTCACTGAGGTCTCCCGACGTTTTGGATGTGTTGCACATCCGAAACACATCCGAAACGTCGGCAGATCTCAGTGAGGTAAATAAAATAAGTTAATTATACGCGATTAAGTCCCGTTTAGTATAAATAATGTGTGAGAATCGTGAAAGTTTAAATCAATATGATTTAAATAAATTAAATTAAATTAACAAAACATAAGTAAGACTAAGGGCGAGTCGCTGGTGGATGCCGTGGTAAACTGTGTTTTCATACATTTGAAACCTCGTATTCTTTACAGCTAGATTTCACTTGTATATATGAACACACTTCACTAACCGGTTAAAATTACTTAGGTTACCGAAGGTTTGAAAAAACAAGCACTAATATGCACATCACAAATTGGAACTTACGAACGACCTTCTTTGATTTAGAAGAATGTAACTTGAAGTTTGTGAGAAATAGCACCCTCTAGCCCTACCGTCACTGTAAAAAGTGGAAAACGATGATAATGTAACAGTGTCAGCATGTTTGCATGAAAGTCTCTAAGATGTAAAGCCTGTAAGGCTTGAACAAATACAAAGATAATTCAAGCTATTACTTGACATGAAATGTAGCATTTATTTAGATTTTTTCACTTTGAATTAAATGATAAGTTATCAAATCAAAACCATAAACACGCAGAAATATTCGTATCAATTGTTTAATTTGTTAATTTCCAGTCACGATCGTCCAGCAGTAGCAGCAGCAGTAGTAGTGGAGTAAGTATTTCCTAACATCACACGATAGTGGTAAACAAGCATATCCTGCTAGTTACGGTATTCTAATTTACGTGCTCAAGAGACCCCCCTCTTGAGCACGTAAATCTATTCTCGTAACTTTATATCTTTATATCTCGTAACTTTTCGAAGGCACGTTACGAGGAAAATAACTCAACTGTCATTTTCACATACAAGTTTTATTTAGATCTACCTGACGTTCGTACAATGCGTCAAATCTAATAACCGGTTATTCGCCACTAGCACCACTAACCGGTTATTATGTTAAAAATATTTTCTTTTATATTTTTTATGTATCGATAAATTAACAATATGTTTCCTTTTGTTTTCAGCGCAGCAGGGTAAATTTAAAAAATAATACCTACTCGGTGATTTGTATTAATGATGTTTGAATAAACAATGATATTTATTTTTATTTTTTCATAGACGAGCACGCGCGTAGCTCAACTGTCGTCATATTTAGATTACCTAAATGATGTAAGTATTTACAAATACTTATTCTGATCAAATGTGTGACTAACATTGTCATAAAAAATACCATTAATTAAAATAATGTGCAAGATCGTGTAAAAGTTTCACTTTTGCTTGAGTTTCTGCCTAGCCTTATATTCAATTCAAAACCAGAAAACGCTACACTATATTTTTTATTTTATTTTCAGAAATATCAAGGCCGCGGAGTAAGTGTCTATCGGATTTTTTTCACAATAACGATACATAAAAATATAAGTAAGAATCTTCCCTTTTTTAAATAATTAGACAATAGGTAAACCATTTTCTTAAGGTATCTCCAGTATGTGTAAGCAATTAATAAATGCACCGGTTATTTTTAATTGTAGGGCATAGGTTTATACTTAAAGTATTATAATTAATTATTGTACATTTTATTTCACAAAGGTATTGAAAGTAGAATACGTAAGTAGTCTAATTGCCCAGAATATTGTATAAGATCCTCAGTATTAAATACTCAAATGAGATGATATGTTTTTCCTCTAGTGTAACTTTCGAATTTTATTATATTTTATCAGACACCGGCCTCGAAATCGTACAACGTAAGTATTGAAAGGAAGTTATAACGTAGCATACGATACAAGTTGCAAACATTTTGTATTTGCGATTATTGTCCACAGCTAGAATTACGTCCTTATAAAAAATATATATTCGATTACAAGACGTGTTCTTAATGTGCTTAAATTTTGTTTTTTTACTGTGACGAAGCTCTCCTTCTAAATTAACTACGATATATAATCTGGCCCATCATTGTAATTAAGTAGCTAAGAGGCAAATCCACTCTCTCTGTTGCTAACATTGTTATAGCAAAGAATAAGACGATAATTTAATTTGGTTGAATCATTGTCATTAAAAAGTAATATTAATAATCATTGCCTGCAGCGATACACAGGGACGCACAATCTAGGGGTAAGCGTTAAACCCTTTTATTTCTTCCATTTAATTTATGTGTTATCCAGAAATTATCGATGTTTGAAGTACATTTTATTATTTATATTCTGTCCCGTAAGCCTGGAGCCTATAATTTAAAATTCTGGCATGCTTAGGAGATAAAGGAATAGGTTCATAGTTATCACAAAAACTTATGTTTATTGGATTTAAACCCTAAAAAAAATACAGCGTAAAGTGACATATGACTGACTGACTGTCGCAACGGGCTACAAGATAAAGTTGATTGGCCCCAATAATAAAATTCATATTTTTCCCGCTGTAAAGCGATTACCTTTAAATTATATTTATTAAACTAGTTACTTCAAACAAACATTTTATTTTTTTATTTTCTATTGCAGACTCTACACTTCGCTTACGTGAGTCAAAATATGTTTTGTGTTCATTATGGTTAATAATTACGGTGTACAAGACTATATTAGACCAATAAAGTAATCAACAATACGTCCGGGGCCCTATTCACGAAAAAAGTTAAAATTTTACTTTGTATTGTAAACTAAGTAGCAACTCAACGCTGTATACAACACAGTGCCAATAACGAGTAGCCATTTGTCTGTTTAGACTTGTTTTTTATTTGGAAGTGTTCTTTTGTGCAACTAAAATTTACCGGTTAATAAGTTCCGTACGGTTTTCTGTCGCGCCACTTCTACAGCTTAGTTTTATTATATTAATACCGTTGGTTAATTATCGGCTGTAACATTGTTATGTTATAACTTATTGATTCTACTCCTATGTTAGATGTTGAATTATTTTTTTATCGGTGCAGATCACAATAATAAAATAATTTATTCGACCTTCACAGCATCCTCCAGGCGCTAATGACGAGGTATTTTATGGATTTCGTTAAATACAGTTATATAGCGCCCAATCGTGTTACTAGCAGAGAAGCTGAAAACATGCACCCCAAACACTCACACACACCCCTTTCTATACGATAACAGTGGCGGTGTTGTC
The DNA here is from genome assembly GCA_947578815.1 of Epinotia ramella. Lineage (NCBI taxonomy): Eukaryota > Metazoa > Arthropoda > Insecta > Lepidoptera > Tortricidae > Epinotia > Epinotia ramella. The sequence continues at coordinate 11,545,660 of OX388224.1, read as the reverse complement.
AGACATATTAATTTACTCTCATATGGATAACGTCCTATAGTATTTGTGTGTATACATTGCTGTCAGAAGTTCCTAAGTGCTTATAAAACAACCAAATAATTTCGACGCATATATGTGTTTTCATTATAGGTGTACAGGTCACGTGAATACAAGGTACGATACTGAGCAAGTTTCTGAAACAAATTGGGAATCTGGGGGAACGGAAGTGCGGGCCAAGACAGGCTAAATGGGCACTACCTCCCTTTTCTCGACGCGTTTTGACGTATTTTCAAGCCGTCACAGAATCAGTCTGCATAATACTCGTACTAGCAAGCTCACAGGAGAAGGTGACCTTAGCAACCTCATACACTTCAGATTATATTGATACAATAAATCGATTTCGTCACTGACTCAGTCACTCACTCACTCACTGGTGTTTAGAAGACGCTACACGAGCGAAATCGGCAGGACTACCAAGCAAGGTCACAGAGTATGTAGTATGGAGTGACCTTGATTTGGTTGGCCGCCCTGCTTCCTATAGGCGACGCCAGACGAACGAATTCGGCGGACGGCCAAGCAAGGTCACAGAAAATCTTGTACCTTGGTTTGGCCGACGGCCGTGCTTCCGGCACACGGGCAGAAATCACGCGGCGGACGGCATCATCATTATGATACGTATCAGCCTGTAATCGCCCATTGCTGAGTGTAGTGTTCACTTAATTGGCACGTTCTATAAGGTATGCTGCTACACGTTCCTTGGCTCGACAGCACACCACCACCCCCGGCAACGGTCGGACAACTACTGCCCCCCACTCCGGTCATCGTGACGTATGCGCACGAGATAAGGATAGCAATACACTTCACTGAGCATAAGCCTTTCTTCGAGACTCCAAGCAGTCCACCAATTACGTACGTGTAGTTGCACCTTATGGTATGTATGAGGTGCTATTGGATGTCCTAGAAAGCTAACATTTGGTACACAGATTTAAATTAGTCTGAACACTACATAATAATTGTAATATAGATTTTACAATACCCCCCCGCAAAGAGGGGTACATGATTATAGGTATGTATCAATTTGGATGGGTGCTGCAGATACTTCCTTGAGCCCTAGGAAGCCGATTTGTGTACTGGCTAGGATTAGCACAAACTATTCACCAATTACGAAATCTACATTCTTTTACTTTTTACACTTTGGGGACTTTGACTTGAACTTTGTTTGTTTTACAGAACTATTACGTTTACACGCCTGTGAGTCCTTTCTTACACACTACATACAATACTAACCTCAAATCTGACAGTCCTGACACAACTATTTGAATTTATATAATGTGAACATTGACTCGAATAGTAATCTCTGTTTAATTATAGATTCGGTCAAATCAAATAGAATACAAAATAATATTAAAAAAAACATAATTTGTGCTTCGGAAGTTCTGACAACAGTATGGCTACAACTACCATTTATCGTCGATGCAACGCTTTTGTCTCGTTCTACAGACAACTGAAAGAGTACATGCTCTTATATCTTGGTCTTTTCAGAAACAAACTTAATAATGTTCAGGATTGTTATAAAACAAACCTAACCTAACGTTATAGGTTCTACACAATTACCTTTTAGCTATACCTAAAAAAATCGGTTTCTGAGTGAGAATAAAACGATGAACTGAAAATTCAGCGAATCAATGCATTAGATCGGGAAACGTTTGTCGGTAAAATACGGGACTCCGGCATGCACCAATTATGTATGTTTCTTAATTTTCGTATTTTGATATCTTTTTTTGAAAAAATCGTGCCATGAATTGAATATTATTTTTGAATTCATTACAGAACAACAGATCCGTAAGTTGCTAAGTTACTCCTATTCCTACCACAGTTACACAAACAGACACCTAGTTGCTGTGAAATAAATTAAACATAAAAACATTTCTGATAAATACTTACTCGCCTTTATGGATTCTTGCATGTGGCTTGCAAGAATATCCTGTGCAAAACATATAACATTATCTTTATTAGTCTTGTTTCCCACGTTCGTTTAAGAGATGTGATTGAAAATAATCGAAATGGCTTTTGTTTTAGTTATTTCATTTATATATGAGCTGAAGTCGTAATATTTCGTAAACATCTTTTTACATTTAATTTCAGCCCTACGACAGCGTAGTCTACAAGGTAGGCTAAACAGATTTTTAATTATAGTGATTTTAGTCCAATAAATCGTGCGAATTTTAACCGGTATCTAATATTAGATAAAAACCGGTTAACACGACCGGTTGCATACGTCACTCAGAAATTCCCCCGCTTGGTTTACGTATGGACGTCAAAGATATATTTATACTTTAGTACCTTATCCAATAGGTACTGGCAATGATGGAATATAAAAAAGAGGGAGATTATTATTAGGTTATAAGCACTCCAAAAGTGGCTCACTAAAACTCACAATGTCGCGTCGTCTGTCGCCATTTTTTAACACGGAATTTGTACTATCATTGGGTACTGGCATGAAACTCATGCCGCTAAGAAGTCCTTTTTATTTCAGCCGTGGACGTCGTACAAGTCGAAGTACAGTTCATATCCAAGCTACAATGTAATCACACATTTCATTTTAATAACATTTTTTTATCTGCCATATACTATCGACAACAGAGCTAACTGACCATCCGTGCACTTTATGTACGTTGTAATAAGGTTCTATATAAATACAGGATGGTCAGTTAACCCATTCTGGGCCAAGAATCGCTACGCGCTACGCTCGTAGCCGATCCCGTGGTTTTCCTCGTATGTAGCGGAAAGCGACTACGGCGGTCTGACGCATATGTGTCGTCATTGGCCCTGAATGTGTTAACTGTGTTGGCGTTTGTACTTGCGCATTATTGCACAAAAAATATGTATTAATAATAAATCAGCTTGCATACATCCCACTGCAGGGCACAGGCCCCCTCTCACAATGTATAATGTAACTTTTAGCATTACAGTAACATGTAGTTCTTAAAAGGTTATAGACTGGTAATCGATTTAAAGGGATGTTTAAATTTAAGCCCTATTACAGATTGCAAAGAGACTAATGAGTTACATTAAACTTTATGAAGCGTAATTCCGAGGGCAGTATAACGTTTGTACTTAACATGACATTAGATACTGTATTAAAGGATGGTTTCCTTTTTCAGCCCCACAGCAGCGACTCTTATAAATCAGACTACAAGGTAAGCTGTTTTAGAGATAAGTTGAAATCTACTGATTTTAGATTCTTAACCCAATTGTTGCTAAGCTTTATGAAGCACTAGCTTCCGCCCGCGACTTCGTCTGCGCGGACCCGGGATAAACACTATCCTATATTTTAAATCCAGGACAGGTTATTATAAACTATCTTCGTGCAAAATTGCATCCAAATCGGTTGAATCGCAAACATCCAAACTTTCACATTTATAATATTTATTATAATCGCGATTAGATTAAAATCGCGCCTGCATGGGCAAAATCACGTTTGTATTTAACCTGACATTAGACAGTGTACAGTCGAGTTCTCCAATATCTACACAACCTTCCAAAAATATCTATACAGAGACTTTATTGTTACTGACATAAGACACATGTGTAGATATTTTTGAAAGGTTCTCTGTATAGATATTGGAGAACTCGACTGGATCTATTAATTGATGGTTTCTTATTTCAGCCCTTAAGCAGCAGCTATTATAAATCAGACTACGAGGTACGCAGTTTTACAGATTATTATTCCCTATCCACTGTTCCCGCAGCGCCGGAACTACGGGAAGTCATTATGGTCACTAAATAATTAGAGCTATTCTAACTCACCCAACTTTTTCCCAACTTTCGGGTCAAATATCTCGGCCATTTTTGATTTTAGAGAAAAGTTTTTGCTAAAAAACATGCCTATTTTAGCGTAATTTCTACGATAACAATAAAAAATAGGTGTTATAATGACACGATATCCATCGAAATATTTTCAAGTTCTAGAATCCTCCCAACTTTCGGGTCAAATATCTCGGCCAGTTTTGATTTTAGAGAAAAGTTTTTCCAACCAAACATGCTTATTAAGTCTTTTCTAAGTCATTTATGATTCCTATATATTTTTCACTTTGGGTCAAAAAAATACAGTCTTTTTTGCACCCCCTTTGCTTTAGGCGGACCAACTGACATAAGATAGTGTATTAATGTATGGTTTCTTATTTAGCCCTACAACAGCAACTCTTATAAATCAGACTACCAGGTACGGCTGTTTTAGAGATTATTTTTTAGTTTTAATCCAATATTTGCTAAGCTTTATGAAGCATACTGGCAAGGTTGAAATAAAAACATGAGGTATCCTGAATGGCTCAGACGCCCGGTGTGTCGACTCCTCAAACTATGGCGCATATGCTGTCCTGCCCGGCATGCCCGTACACATGCTCCAGACAAGACCTCCGTGACGCAACAGATAGGGCGTTAGCCATCGCTAATTTCTGGTCCCGCACAATGTAACCACGGCTCAAATAGGAAACCATCGACACGAGAAGAAGAAGGTTGAAATCACGCCTGCGTCAAAATCACGTTTGTATTTAACCTGACATAAGATAGTATATTAATGTATTATGCCTGACTTATTTCAGCCCTACAACAGCAACTCTTATAAATCAGACTACCAGGTACGCTGTTTTAGAGATATTTTTTTAGTTTTTTAACCCAATATTTGCTAAGCTTTATGAAGTATACTGGCAAGGTTGAAATCACGCCCGCGTCAAATTTACATTTGTATTTAACCTTACTAAATATTAGACATAATAAGATATTGAGTAATGTATTTTATGTACCTAAATCAAATTATCATTGCATGTAAAATAATTATATTAAAATAATACTTAAGATAAAATAAGAAAAAAGTTATGTTTTTTTTTTGTAATGCGTGAGAAATAAAAAGGCTTTTTATTTATATTTTATTTATTTATTTAACCTGTCATAAGATAGTATATTAATGTATTATGCCTGACTTATTTCAGCCCTACATCAATTCTTATAACTCAGACTACCAGGTACGCAGTTTTAGAGATTATTATTGTACTGAGTTTGGTTTTTTAGCCTGTGACGGTTTAGCGTCGCCAGAAGGTAGGTAGATTGCAGCCGGTCGAAATTAAAATACCGGGAATTAAATTTACAATTATTTATTAATGTGAGAAGTAGAACCGACTAGGTCGCGGGTTTATTATGAGCTGGCAATTAGAGCAGAAACCATGTCCTTGTAATTGGGGTCACTTCCCTGCACTGGCTAACGCCACGTAGTCCACGCAGATCTTGGAGCAGGAGTTCGAGGTTCCGGGATTCGGGTCTGCAACGCAGGTCTACCGGATACGCGCAGAAGCATGCGCAAGAAGGCGGGTGAACTCCAAACTGAACCCCAGACTTGGTCCCTGGAATTCCCGGAAAATAGGCGTTTCACAAAAAGTCCAAATTTGTGTAAGTGACTGCGACATCGGGATTTTTAATGAATAAATGTGCTCTTATTTTAGGTGGCTATATAAGTGAACCCCAAAGCATTTAATGGTGATCAAAGGATGTGGCAGTCACAAACAAAATCAACAGTTTTATGATAAAGCAAATTAAATGAAGTGAAATTATCAAAACATTAAGATGAAATGTACTAACTAATTACAATATGATCAAAACCTTATTGTTGCATTATACGACGATTGTCTATGAAACTACAATTTAATTAACTAGAATAAAGTGTGCGTTAGCTAATATTACATGAGGTTTTTATGAAGTGGGTAGATGATTATTTCTAGAAGCACCTAGAAGCGTGATGTTCCCAGCATTATTCGAATTGGCAAATAATGTTATAACATGATTTCGACTAATGTACAGTGAGAACCACTTTTATTTTTAATATTTGCTACACGAAAAATGGTTTATTTCTATCTATGTTAACTTAATCTAAGTAGAATAATATTCACAACACTTACCCGATTCGGGGAAACACTAGAACTTAACTTTAGCACAGGTGATAGGTATTTATGGTTCACTCCAAAACTGAGTATCTGTCACACCATATTATTTAGAAAATATAATATAATCCATCTTATGGTTATTAAAGTGGTTGACCTGTCGCGGTCCTCGCCGTAATGCAAATGTCAAGTGACGTGTGTATCTCCTTCACTGGTCGCGGCCGCGTCGCTTATCGTGAGTCGGTGACGTCGCTCATTGTATTCCTAACTTGTTTATCTAATAGTAAAAGTGCGTAGTCGATTCTGTCTGTATGTAAATGATTTTTATTTGTTACAGTTAAAATATGTGGATTAGTGATTTTTGAGTTGTAATTATATCTTTATGTATAGTTTAGTTGTTTTTTTTTTATATTTATAGTTTAGCAGTCATAATTTAGTACAAAAAAATAGGAAAACCGTTACATACCCCCTTTTTTAGGTTAGGATTTTTGCTGGAAAAAATCCGCTATCTCTCTTGCTGCTCAATAGATATACTAGTTATCATTCAGGCCTCTCTCTCAACATTCCTCCCCTTATCATACATACATCACGCTAGTAAACGGGCAATAGACACGTAGAATGTGTGTTATTGCTTCCATACAGATTGAGTATTTTGCTGTTCTGAGTAAAATACTCTTATATAACTATTGATGGATGTAAGGTTAGTCTAATTATTACCCACAGTATCAAGGCCGTATATGCTGTCTTTCTTTTGATTATAGTAGACGTAGAATCCTACTTACAGAGTTACAGTACACATAAAGGTACCTACAGTATAGGAAAATACTTCGTCATCCGGTAGAGGACACGATTCATTTTTAGACACAGTGTTTTTATACATTTAGTGTATAATACAGCAACCATATAAAAATTATATTATCAGTGGGCTTGTGGATTAAATCAGACCATGGGCTTAGAGATAGTAACACAAGTTACACGTGGTACTTACATATTCTATTATTGCTTATAGTTAATTAATTTGAAATCTTTGACATGCCAGTCTCCAATATTATTTCCGGTCATGTCTTCGAGTTCGTATACTAAATTAGACTTTTTTTTAACGACTTTGCACTTCGTAAACTTTGGAGCAAGCTTTTTACAAAACATTTTGTTTTTGTTGCTAAGGAAAAATGTCTTTTTCCAAATGATGTCACCTATATTAAAGTTGACATCTTTACGGCGCAAATTATAGTAACCACTATTTCTTGTATGAGCCTTAGTTAGGCACGATTGCACTTTATCGAATATAGTTCTTAAATTTCCTAAATTTTCAGCGTATTCGTCCCTAGGTGTGAAAATTATGTCATCGCTGAGCTCCGTATCGATATAGTGCAAGCCAGTAGTAACTAATTCACGCCCATATACCAAAAATGCCGGAGTATAACTAGTCACCTCATTTACAGATGAATTCATGGCGAATTGGATTTTTGATAGGTTACAGTCCCAAGATCTATGGTCGTTTTCAATGTAGGTAGATACCGCTGTTAATAGAGTCTTGTTGTACCGTTCAACGCAGTTAACCTGGGCAGTGTATTTAGGTGTGAACTTGACGTTAGGAATATTGTACTTGTTATATAGTTGCTTTAGAGTATTACCCACAAATTGTTTTCCGTTGTCCATTAATACAGTACTCGGTACACCGTGAACAAGGAAAACTTCTTCCTCCAGTAACTTAGCTATTGTCTCGGAAGTTGCGCGACGAATAGGGAACAATAAACAATATTTTGAAAAACAACATTGTACTACAAAAATAAATGTGTTTTGTTTCCGTGACGGTGGTAGGGGACCTATTAGATCCATACTCAGCATCTGAAAGGGTCGTGAACAGTCTTTAGGACGGCCCATGATGCCAAGTGTAGCATGTGCAGGATATTTGTGAGCACAACATGTGTCGCAAGTAGTTACAAATTTGGAAACATCGCGGTGCATATCAGGCCAAAAATAATTTAAGGAAAGACGTTTGTGAGTTTTATATATGCCAAAGTGGCCTGAAGTAGGATCAGTGTGGTTATTGACAATAATGTCCGATCTGTACTCGAAAGGAATGACTTCTTTCCACTCAAACTCACGAGTTAAGGGATTCAAACTCTTTTTATATCTAAAAAGTTTACCATTTGTTACTTTATAGTTAAGAAACGACGTAGGTGCGTTTTGGCAACCGTGGTATATGTTAAGATACCAAGTGTCATCGGTAGAGTAGAACATGTCTTGATTCGAAGAGTCCTGATCAATTGCAGCTATTGGCACTGAACGGGAAAGACTGTCAGGGACTACATTCTCTGAGCCACGACGATGTTTGATGTCGAAGTCGAATGAGGACATGCGAACACCCCAACGAGCTAAACGACCAGTGGGATTATTTAAATTCAAAAACCATTTTAAGGAAGAGTGATCAGTGTAGACAATGAACATTTTGCCGTTTTCCAAGTAGCATCGCCAGTGTTCGATAGCCGTTAAAACAGCTAGGGCCTCTCTTTCAGTAGCACTGTAATTGCGCTGTTTGCTGGATAGAGACTTGCTCATGTAGGCAATGACCTTCTCCTCACCTTCTAAAATCTGTGTCAGAACCGCACCAACACCGAAATCACTTGCATCCGTATGCACTTGGAATGCTTGCGAAAAGTCCGGGCATGATAATACTGGTGAAGATATTAGAGCTTCTTTTAACGTGCGGAAGGCTTTTTCAGCGTCAGAAGACCAATTGAATGGAGGAGAGTTTTTAGCAAGGGTGGTTAGTTTATTAAGTGGTGAAGCTATTGTACTGAAATTAGGTATAAATCGACGATACCATGATGCTGTGCCTATGAATCGACGTACCTCCTTGCGATTCGTAGGGGTAGGGTAGTTTATAATAGCTTCTACCTTTTCAGGATCTGGATGTAGTCCATTCTGATCCACCACATAACCTAAATATTTTAGTTTATTTCTGAAAAATTGACACTTTTTATAACTTATAGTCAAATTCGCCATTCTTAGTTTTTCCAGAACACGGACTAGTAGGGAGATATGTTGCTCGAAGGTCGGCGAAACGATGATAATGTCGTCTATGTATACAAATACTTTATTTTCGAACTCTGGCCCATAGAACAACATGTCAACCAATCGCTGCTGCGTGGCAGGGGCATTAGTAAGACCGAACGCCATTGAGGTAAATTGAAAGGTACCTTTAGAAGGAATATAAAATGCCGTCTTACACCGGTCTTCTTCCGTTATAGGAATCTGCCAGAAGCTTTTTGAAAGGTCTAAACTAGAGAGATACTTTGCGTCTCGTAGATTGTCAAGTATTTCAGAAATGTACGGTATACTGTAGGCATCTTTCACAGTAACGGCGTTAAGCTTGCGGCTGTCTAAGCATAACCGTAGTTCACCATTCTTTTTAGGGGTCAGTAGTACTGGAGATGACCAAGGGCTTTCGCAAGGTTCTACCACGTTTTCTCGCAACATTTCGTCAAGTTGAGTAACTAATAATCGCTGTTTTTCAGGTGACATTCTGTAGTACCTTTGACGTATAGGAGGAGCATTCCCAGTGTTGATACTGTGAGTAATTAGACTTGTGCGACCAAGGCCACGTTCTTCATATGAGATGTCACGAAACTGTGCTGTGATATGATCAGCCGTAACTTTTTGTTCAGTTGAAAGGTGGTCGTAATCGCATATGTGTGTAGGGGTATTAATTGATAAAATATCTGGAGTAACAGCCTCTTTACCTATCATGACAGAGTCCAGATGTTCAGGGAACAAATTAAAAAGCCTCCAGAAATCCATGCCTAAAATCAAGGGATTTTGAATCTCTGGAACTACGTAAACTTTAAGAATGTGTAGTTGGTCCAGAAACGAAACAGGTAAATTTATGACTCCCAAATTATTCAGCTTTTGCCCTCCTGCAGCGACAAAATTTAAATATTCAGTGTTGTCGAGTTTAAAACCAGCATCTACGAAATTTGCATGATAATTTTGTCCAAGAATTGTGACACTACTACCTGTGTCCAATAAACCATTGATGTTAATCCCGTTTATATTAACGGCGACGTATGGTCTGCTGTTTACATATTCTGTAGTATTATGTGAATCGTGGATTGAAGTGACAGAATAACAAGAGAAAAATTTGGATATAAAATCCAACCAAGATTTCCACTCCGCTTTATCAAAGTTTCCATTAGTTTTACTGTCAGTTTCACGTTCACTGCAATCCACTAAATTCAGTTTTTTGAATGACTAGGTTTAGGATTGCAGGTTGTACAATCAGGGTAGCGAATGCCTTTGTTTCCACACTTAAAACATATGTCGAAATGTGGCTGCTTGCACTCTTTTAGAGAATGAGTATCACTGCGACACCTTGGGCAGTATTTTCGGGTTGTATTGACATACTTAGAGCTGCTCGGTGTCACTTGTACAGCATTAGTACTTGTAGGTCTTTCTTGTGTAATTTTAGGTTTATTGTAAGTATTTGTGTAGTTATATTTGTTAGGTGTAGTAAAACTCTTATAGTTTGCATTATAGTTTGCATTTTGGTAGCCTTTATTAGGATAGTAGGTGTTAGTTTTTTGTTGTTTAGTGTAGGCGAACTCCGGTGCTACAGTTTCCGAAGTTACGCGGGGAGGCTCATGAAATAGGGACATACGCGAATGTATATTCTCATAGTTAGCACACACACTTTTCAAAGACTTCAGGTCCTTGATCTCGGGAGAAGCTGTTAAAGTGCTAGCATAGCATGGTCTGATATTATGTAGAATAATTTCTAATTTATCATCTTCAGACAGTGGTTTGCTAAGCCTCGAAAACATGCCATGCATAATAGATAGGTAGATTGAGATGTTTTCGAGCTCGCCCTGCGTACGAGACCGTATTTCAGCCAAAAGGCGGTAGTCATAATCCTTTTGACTAAAATCTTGTTTTAGTTGTACGACAACGTCGTCCCAAGTTTGCACACTTTGTCTAATACAACGGAACCAGTGTAGTGCGTCCTCCGTGAAAATCTCGTACGCAAACTTCAGTAACCGGTCTTTCGAGATGTTCCTAGCGTCTACAAATTCATCCACTCTTTGTATGAAAGAGAAAACACAGGATTTGCCAGAATATTTTAGTTTTGCCAAATCAGAGGTCATATTACGATCGCAGGTAACCATTGTAGGTTCAAGTTCTGAGCTTGATCCTGCACTAGAATTTGAAGCTGGTCTTAATCCTGTGATTTCTTTGTACTGGTTGTTGAATACAGTGCAATTCAATTTATGCTGATCGGCTAGCTGGACACTGACATTTGTGATGCGTCTAAGTCTGTGGTAAATGTGATGCAGTAAATTTTCAGTGCGCAAGAATAACGTTTTGTCAAATTTACTTTTTAGGGACAACAGCATATTTTGAGACTTTGTTAGACTTTCTTTGACCGCGTCCAGGTCAACCGCAGGCTCTAAGTGAGATTCCAAAATGTCCTCAGGGGGTATGGCTAATTTAACAATCTGACTACGGAGGTCTTGTACAGAGCCGCCTGTACCACCTCTAAGAATGACTTCATATTCGAGTTCAGCTTTTTGGAGTGACAGATACTTAATCGGATACGACATGTTTACTTTTTCACAGAATGAGGTATGCGTTGTGATTACAAATGATTGCAAAGCAGATATTGTATAGTTGCTAAGTAAGTGGTACAATTAATATGTAGCTAGAATATTGTAAGTGATAATTTAAAGTATAATTGGTAGACACGTATTTGATACTTTGTACTATTGTAAATATAAGTATTTAGAATTTAGGCAACCACGTACCAAACAACTGCTCAAATTCAACCTTAAAATTAGGTTTAATAACAAGACAACATAAATATAGAAGTGTAGTTACAAGTGATGATTAATAAAGCCACCAACACCCAAGAAAACCAAAAAAACAAATGCCAAGGACCCGTTTCATATGCTCAGCTCAGATAATACCTAGATTGGGCGCCATTGTGACGGTTTAGCGTCGCCAGAAGGTAGGTAGATTGCAGCCGGTCGAAATTAAAATACCGGGAATTAAATTTACAATTATTTATTAATGTGAGAAGTAGAACCGACTAGGTCGCGGGTTTATTATGAGCTGGCAATTAGAGCAGAAACCATGTCCTTGTAATTGGGGTCACTTCCCTGCACTGGCTAACGCCACGTAGTCCACGCAGATCTTGGAGCAGGAGTTCGAGGTTCCGGGATTCGGGTCTGCAACGCAGGTCTACCGGATACGCGCAGAAGCATGCGCAAGAAGGCGGGTGAACTCCAAACTGAACCCCAGACTTGGTCCCTGGAATTCCCGGAAAATAGGCGTTTCACAAAAAGTCCAAATTTGTGTAAGTGACTGCGACATCGGGATTTTTAATGAATAAATGTGCTCTTATTTTAGGTGGCTATATAAGTGAACCCCAAAGCATTTAATGGTGATCAAAGGATGTGGCAGTCACAAACAAAATCAACAGTTTTATGATAAAGCAAATTAAATGAAGTGAAATTATCAAAACATTAAGATGAAATGTACTAACTAATTACAATATGATCAAAACCTTATTGTTGCATTATACGACGATTGTCTATGAAACTACAATTTAATTAACTAGAATAAAGTGTGCGTTAGCTAATATTACATGAGGTTTTTATGAAGTGGGTAGATGATTATTTCTAGAAGCACCTAGAAGCGTGATGTTCCCAGCATTATTCGAATTGGCAAATAATGTTATAACATGATTTCGACTAATGTACAGTGAGAACCACTTTTATTTTTAATATTTGCTACACGAAAAATGGTTTATTTCTATCTATGTTAACTTAATCTAAGTAGAATAATATTCACAACACTTACCCGATTCGGGAAAACACTAGAACTTAACTTTAGCACAGGTGATAGGTATTTATGGTTCACTCCAAAACTGAGTATCTGTCACACCATATTATTTAGAAAATATAATATAATCCATCTTATGGTTATTAAAGTGGTTGACCTGTCGCGGTCCTCGCCGTAATGCAAATGTCAAGTGACGTGTGTATCTCCTTCACTGGTCGCGGCCGCGTCGCTTATCGTGAGTCGGTGACGTCGCTCATTGTATTCCTAACTTGTTTATCTAATAGTAAAAGTGCGTAGTCGATTCTGTCTGTATGTAAATGATTTTTATTTGTTACAGTTAAAATATGTGGATTAGTGATTTTTGAGTTGTAATTATATCTTTATGTATAGTTTAGTTGTTTTTTTTTTATATTTATAGTTTAGCAGTCATAATTTAGTACAAAAAAATAGGAAAACCGTTACAAGCCCAATATTTGCTGTTAGCTAGCGGTCGAATGCGTAAAGCGATCCCGCGGCGCACGGTGGGCTGGATGGCTCGAAAAGAGGACATTCGCACTTTTTTCAGAAAATCATTTTTTGAAAAATGCTATCAAATAGAGAATTATATGAGGAACAATAAATGTGTTATACATTTTTGCGAAATAAGGCATATTGACAGCAGAAAAAAATAAAGTCTGTTTTTTTGTATGGGACCCAAAAGTAGGTATCTTGTTTCTCAGAAACTATTAGAGGTCCCGTCTTCTACCTTTCAAGACTTTGTTTTTCTACTTTTATAGAGTAAGAAACCATAAGCAGATTTTCTATTCAGGTGCTGTTTATTTTTTTTTAGTCCAGTAAAAGTTAACACATTTTAGATTTTTTCGTTTATGTCTTTTTTGGGTTTTTACATTATATTTCGATAGTTAAAAGTAAAAATGATAATAACACATAATATATGTAACGTTTATTAAGTTATAAAAAAATCCTAAGTACATTTTTTACATTTTTCATACAACTAAAAAGAAATAATCTAATGTTTTACAATAGACACATGTCATTTAAAATAAACAATAAACAACAAAAAGTAATATGGTTATGGTATAATAATTACGATACATAAATAACATTTCTTAAAAAAATACATATACCTAAATACAAAAATTACTACACTTAGTGAAAAGTTATTCATTGGTATTTTCTAACATTTCAAAAAGATTATATTCATGGTCGTCGCTCGTATTATTTTCTATAATTAGTAATTCTAAAGCTTCGGGTGAGAGTTTTTTAGCTTTCTTAGTTAGTCGTGGCCTTAGAAGAGTTATTTGTGGATCAGAAGATATAAGAAAGTTTTGCAAAATATCTTCATTCGTCATGGTTCTGCTACATTTTCTAGCATGGTGTTCTCTCACATTGCGAAAATCTTTGTTCCTCGCTTCTGATGCTTCTTCTGATAATTTTCCAATTGGTAACATGCCGAAATGCTTAATTATGTCAGCCCCATGTATTAAAAATCAACCAAAAAAACCAAAATCAACTGTTTCCCAAAAAAAAATGTCAAAAATCGTCGCATCTGTAACTTGTTATTAATATTATAGAATTAAACTATCAAAAAATATTGTGGCATCCCAAAAAAGACAAACGAAAAAATGTAAAATGTGTTAACTTTTACTGGACTAAAAAAAAAAACAGCACCTGAATAGAAAATCTGCTTATCGTTTCTTACTCTATAAAAGTAGAAAAACAAAGTCTTGAAAGGTAGAAGACGGGACCTCTAATAGTTTCTGAGAAACAAGATACCTATTTTTGGGTCCCATACAAAAAAACAGACTTTATTTTTTTCTGCTGTCAATATGCCTTATTTCGCAAAAATATATACCACATTTATTGTTCCTCATATAATTCTCTATTGGATAGCATTTTTCAAAAAATGATTTTCTGAAAAAAGTGCGAATGTCCTCTTTTCGAGCCATCCAGCCCACCGTGCGGCGCCTCTCCCTTAAGACGGAGCTGGCACTCGTTGGGTTTTTAGACGGTAGTCCAAGGCTTCTGCCGCGGTTAGTCCGTCATACCCGCCCTGCCCCCCTCCCCGTGGCGGGCGGGATGCGTAAAGGCATTTTCCCCAACGTTAAAAAAAAAGAATCTTAGGTGATGACTGATGACGCATATGCTTGACGGCTAGGTGTCATTATGGAAACAAGTTGTAGATATTCACCATGAAAACATTCCGCTCTAATTAAGATGCTTACGAGTATGTGAGAGGCCTGCGGGCGCTTTTTGGTCTTTGTCGCTGGATGGGTTGACGAGCATATGCTTGAAACCGCTTTAGCCTAGTTGGTCCTTGCCTAAGAAGCTAGTCTTGAGTTCGAATCCCAGAAAGGGCAAATATTTGTGTGAGGAGCATGAATATCCGAGTCTTGGATATTTTTCTATGTATTTATATCTGAAATGTATCGTTGTCTAGTACCCATAATACAAGCCTTATTGAGCTTTCTATGTGGCTATTTCGATTGTCCCGTAATACTTATTTATTAGGTATTTAATTCAATTATGCTGAAGTTTGCCGTGAGACACTACGTTGGCGGATATAGACTTTCTAATGTCATAAACTTTAACCTATTGGCTTACCAATCTAACCACGCACATACATTTTATTTCAGAGTGTATATCCTGTATACTCGTCCAGTAGTAATAACCGTGTAAGTACCCATAAAAATTTTAACGTTACAACCTGGTCGATCACGTACATTGTACGTACGTCAGATAGATCTATATGTTACTTTTTTAATGGGAAAATGACAGTTGAGTTGTCCTAACGTGCGTTCGAAAAGTTACGTGTCCAACCCTCGGCCATAAAATGAAAACAGCCGCTACGCGTGCGCTAAAGTCCACTTCCTAGCCAGGCGACAGGGACAGGCGTATTTTTTCATTAAAATGTACTTATTTTCGCGCAAATCAAAGCAGGAGTGTATAAATTCTTAGAGTCAGCAACGTGCATGTGACAAACCTGGAGTTGCAAGCGTCTATAGGCTACGGTGAGAGCTTACCATCAGGCGGGCCGTGAACTCGTTTGCCATCGAAGAGGTATTCAAAAACTGATGGTAAAATGTTGTGTGATACCTTGATTCACAATACACAGTTCGAGGCCAGTGTTGTAAAAGTTTTAGCTCACCACGATTTTTAAAAATAATTTCAAATAAATTTATATTGAAACTAGATACTTACGAGTTATCCCAAAACGAATTTAATCAAGTACTTTGTCTTTACAGAAGCCACATGTAAGTCACTTTTCTGAATAACCGGTTTCAATAAGTAAAGTTTACCGGTTTCATAAATATTACTGAAGGACTTACACGAAAGACTAACTTAACTTAACCTATTCCCCGCCACGATACAAGCAAAAAGTTTTACCCCACACGCCAACTGTCATAGGACGTCAAATGCGAAATTAAAGCTCATGCCAACGCACGTCAGTCGCTATTTGACTGAAGAAACTGACTAGATATGAAGTCGTTGGCGTGTGGGGCACGAAATGTGCGGACTTCGTATCAAGTCAATGGCGGTGAAAAGTTTAAGGATGCCGTAAAAACGGAACCCTTATATCTCGTCATGTCGGTTTGTCCGTAGTAGGCATTATACTCAAAAACTATAAGGTGTCTATGAATGAATTTTCGAATATAGATGTATTTTGTAGTTGTGTAATTAAAATACTTGCTCCATAGATGTAACCAAAAGACAAAAAAAATCTTGACAACATGTGGCACTTGAATCGATATATATTTAATAAATGTAAGGATTCACAGTAGACTAAATGAATATATTCGGAGATAATCGCTCCGAATGTCAAAAATGTTGTCCTGTAGCTTTCGAACCGTCGAAACTAAAAATATGAAATAAAAAACATTGAGATAGTTTATTAACACTTTCACTGCCAGGAACCCGCCAAGCGGGTGCCTACGCCGTGGTCTATCTCAGCTACATACCGGGAAATCCATGGGATGGGTACCTACGAAGGTACCGCGCAGCGATTCTTGGCAGTGAGTGTATCTAACAAGATACTCTCAAATGCATGGTTTTGAACAGGATAAATCCAAAGGTTTTTGAGTTATATCGACGACCTCTGTAGCCTAGTTGGTAGTGACCCTGCCTACGAAGCCGGAGGTCCCGGGTTCGAATCCCGGTAAGGGCATTTATTTGTGTGACGAGCACGATTATTTGAGTTAGACTCGTAAAACACACTTTCCCGAAATGTGCACTTTCTGCAAAGGTGCACTTTCCGCAATATGTACACTCCCAAAATGTGCACTATCCCAATTTGGAAACTTTGCCCAAACAGTGCACTTTTCCAAAACGCACGCTTTCACAAAATGTACACTTTCCCATTTAGGGCACTTTCTCAAAAGGTACACATTTAAGCCTTAAGTTTAGGTGGCAATGTTCAATTCTGTCCGTCCGTCCGTCTGTCCGTCTGTTTGCATTTGCACTATTTCATAGAAACCCTTAGTACTGTAAACATCGACACCCCTACCCCTAAAGTGTACTTTCCGGGAAAATATACTTTCTGCGAAAGTGCACATTCTAGGAAAGTACACCTATTGATAAAGTGTATATATCGGGAAGTGCACTTTTAGAGATAGTGTACTTTCCAAGAAAATGATCATTCTAAAAAAGTGCACCTTTACAAAAAGTGCACATTTCGGGAAAGTGTGTTTTACAAGCCTAACCCGATTATTTGTTCCCGAGTCATGGATGTTTTCTATGTATTTAAGTATTTATTTATCTATATAAATAAGTATGTCGTCTAGTACCCATAGTACAAGCTTTGCTTAGTTTGGGACTAGGTTGTTGTGTAAGATTGTCCGCAACCCAACCCGCGGACCCAGGACCTCTTGCTTCGTAGGCAGGGTCACTACCACAGATATAGATATACACTAGATAACTTAAACACCTCAATCTGTTTTTTTTTTATACAACGACGGTGGCAAACAAGCGTACGGCCCGCCTGATGGTAAGCGGACACCGCAGCCTATAGACGCATGCAACTCCAAAGCATGATGATGATATGTTTGAGGATTCGCCGTGTTGACAGCTGAAGGGAAAAATTCCCTCGCTCTCAACACAACGCATCCTCGGGAGCTCTGGCGACCTTGCTCACCTCCAGGAACACAACACTACTACAGAGCAAGTAGTAGTGTTATTATGGCTGTGGTCTTCTGAAAGGCGGAGGTACTTCCCCAGTTGGGCTGCTCCAAATTCGAGCGGGATGACATTTCGCTGTGCCCTACCTCACCTGTAACTTTTTTCTACCTACTGTGACGTCACAAGGGCGAATTAGTGATAGTATTCACGGACAACCGGCTACCACAACAGACGCGCGCGGAATGTCAGTCGGACGGCCAACTCGGAGGCCGAGTTCGGACACGCGAAGTAGATGCATTTGCGTGATCTATGTATATCTGTGGTCACTACCAACGAGCAACGATGCTAAAGCGGTCCTCATGACACTCACGATCTATCTTCGTTTCCAGAAGTCCATATACTCGTACATCTGAAGCTGTAGCGACCAAGACGACTACCAGACCACGACAGGAAGTAAACTAATGATATAATTAGTAACCACGGACCGGCTCAAATGATCTACATTTATTTAAATTATCAAATGACACGCCAATAAAGGCCTTGTTGCAGCAATGAAGCGTGCGTTTTTATTTTAACTTGTTATTCCCTTAATATAAATCGTAGAACCAGTATTGAAGGAAGGGTTTCTCTAACTGATCGTGCAATTAGCAAGACATCCCCTTCATCGAATTTAAACTTTCGTGAGACATGTTGAAATAATACTAACAATTACACGGTTCAACTCACGTATTTATTCTATGTCACTACGGGCGACATGTTTCGAACTCTTCGGGAGTTCTTCTTCAGGATGAGTGTTTTCGCGGCGGTGTCGCTTGTATCACTGCCCGCGCTCGCTCCGAACGCCGAGCGGCGCGTGACGCACGCGCACGCGTGACATAGACTACGTGAGTTGAACCGTGTAATACATCCCCTTCAATGCCAGAAATGATAAGTGCGAGTTGGATTTATGCCAAAGCTCTTAGATTTTTATGTTATAGTATACATTGCTAAGCAATGCAAGGTAACCGATATAGCCCTCCGAATCGCTGAACTTAAGTGGCAGTCGGCGGGGCATATTGCACGTAGAACCGATGGCCGTTGGCGCGGAAAGGTTCTTGGGCGACGACGTACCGGAAGGCGCAACGTGGGTAGGCCACAAGGTGGACTGATGACTTGGTGGAGGTCGCGGGAGTCCGCTGGATGCGGGTGGCGCAGGACCGGTCATTGTGGCACTCTTTTGGGGAGGCCTATGTCCAGCAGTGATATGATGATGATGATGACATCGTGAGGAAAGTGAGTGTACGCTGGATGCGGGTAGCGGACATTGTGGCACATTATAAATCGGAAAGTAACTCTATCTGTCTGCATGTTACCTTTTCACGCTTAAACCGCTCGATTGAGATTAAATTCGGTATGGCGATAGTTTAAGACGCTGTCAACACCAAAATGCCCTTGAGGATTTTGGATAGCGCGCACACTGTCTATTTGCATCGGAGTAAACGAGAGCGAGTGTTACTGGGTTTTTGAAGATAATATTACATAAATATTGAAATAAAAAAAGGGTGGATTATTTGTGAAATATGACTCGCTAGCGGTTTAGGTATGAATATGTTGTCTTCATGTTTTTAATTGCAGAACCATACGTCAAAAAAATAAAGACATAGAACCGTTTATTGTAATTTTAAGACCAATCTTTGCAATTATTTTCTATCGAGCCGATTTCGTCCTATTATGTATCGAGCTCGTCCACGGTCTTTGAAATATGGTGAATTTTAACATATATTTTATTTGATGAGCTAAACAAATAGTTTTTCTTAAAAAACTGCTTAAATAACATCAATTTCACCAAATTAGGTCTTGTCAGCCTCTTAATCCCGGGGAATGACATAGGATACTTTTTATCCCGGAAGTCATCCCCTAAGGGGGTGAAATGGGGGGAGGAAGTTTTTATAGAGGTACGATCTATGATATAAACGGGCGAATCCCGGGCAGAAGCTTGTTTTAAACAATTTCACCAGGGTGTTCCTGCCCGTATTTTGAAAATTGCGGAGTCATATAAATGAAATAAATGAATTTTATTCTGCAAGTAGGCCGTAAAGGCGGAATCAGACGGTTCACTCGGATGAATGTTCCCTCGGGTGATTGATTCTTTTTTCTTTCACTCAATGTTCACACAACTCAGGTAAAATGACATATAAATGAACATTCACTATTCTAGGCGGAATCAGACGGTTCATTTTTCGTTCATTTGTATGTTTCATTCCGCACCTTTCACCCGAAGTGACACGTCTGATCATGAAGTAAACCAAAAGTGCCGAATGAATTCACTAGTGAACGTTCTTTCCGTGTTTAGACCGTTCATTTTTCGGTCATTCGGAGTGCGAGTGAAAGATGCGAATGAAAATATCAAACATTGTTGGATCGGTTCACTAGTGAATTCATTCGGCACTTTTGGTTCACTTCATGATCAGACGTGTCACTTCGGGTGAAAGGTGCGGAATGAAACATAAAAATGAACGAAAAATGAACCGTCTGATCCGGCCTTAATGGCACTTACAAGTCAAAATTCTACCAGCGTTTCTAAAAAAGAAGACCACTGTTAAGAAGAAACGCCGAAACAAACTCAACAGTCTATATAAGGTGCTAACAAATTAGGTACCAATACTTTTAGAGCTGATAGTTCTAGTCTCTAGGAGTAGAGTTAAGTATGAAACATTTAAAAGTGTGTATCACTTTTTGGAGATAATTAGGGATACAACGTTACTGCGTAAAAACACCCTGTTAATGAGATAGTCAACAATCAATTATTGACGTTTGTCACAAACGACGATGTTCACTTGACAGATAGTGTTTTAACATCTTGTCAGTTGAATGCACAGGCTGATTATGTTTGGTCGAAATTTTAATTTATTTATTTTGTACCGGAAATTAAAACAAAAATATCATATGAAAAGTTTTCTTAATTTCTATTTAAAGTCAATTGTTTTGATATAATGTAACACCTCTTAAAATATTGGTACTTAATTTGTTAGCACCTTATATATAGACTTTATAGTCTGAAAACCTGCGGGCGGCCGCGTTGCAGCACACGCTGAGACTGGCATAAAAATATTACCCACTGGTTCCTTAAGTTATTTTTGTATAATTTTACGTTTTTTTTTGTATTTTTTTTTTGTAGGTTCTTTTGTGGCAATAAATATGTTTCTGTTTCTGTTTCATAAAGTTATTTTTAAATGAAGCAGTGCACCCGGTTCTACAGTGGCCTCTACAGTTCCTAATTTTATTTAGGTGTCGCTAAAACACTTTGCTATCCTATGAGCAGCTGTCATAATCAAATGACAGCGCTAATTTGAATCTGACGTTTCTTATTTTAGGCGGTCTATACAACTTACTTAGCTGCCTAAATGCTATTCTAAATATGTCGTTTTTAATCTGCCGCCTAAATTATGTCTAAAAATTAGACAATTTAGTTTTAGGCTAGTTAAGTTAGTGTGCACGTAGAATCGGGTCCATTGACGTCTAGTAACGAAATTATTAGACTTCACAATAAAGGGGAATAAATGTTACTCCGAGCAAGATTGGAACCTGCGACCTTCTAGCATATGCCAGTCACTATCAGCCGAGTCATCGGAGCCAATTAACCTTTTGACAGCCACAGTCGGCTGTGGCCGACAACTAAAAGTCGTGCCATTGGCGCCACGACGGCCACGGACGACGATAATTTTCATACTCGATCGTAACTTCTAATTTATCACTGGCGTCAGGTAGGCAGCGTTTTGTTTTACACCCTGGCTGTCAAAAGGTTAATATTTTTCCCTTTAATTTGAAATTCACATAACGCAAGCTGCAACAAGGTGCAACACTGTTTTCTTATTAGTTTGACTATTTAGTTTCACCTGTCCCGTTGTCTGTAATCAAATCTTGCAAGTTAAATTTGACCCACTTCCCGGTGACCGATTGAGCTGAAATTTTGGGTATAAGTATAGTTTGGATGACAATTCAATATTATGGTCCCATCGAGCTGATCTGATGATGGAGACAGAAGGTGGCCATGGGAATTCAGCACTTAACCGACGTAACCCCGTTGAGCTTGGGCTCGTTAGAATCGTCTCAATGAGTAGTTGATGATGGTATACAGAAAAGTACAGTCGGCAATAAAAGCTTGCACCCAAAATGTAATTTTTGACAGAAACTTGTTTTAATGTATTTTGTACCATGTCTCTTCTAATAAAAAGAGATAACAATAACAAACGTTGCCAGCTCGTCCTAAGGCATATTCTAACAGGATGAAGAATGATCAAAGGTCTAAAAAAGAAAAACATTCACATTTAAATTTCCATTTATTTATACAACATCATAATCCCTGTTTTATCGTGAATCTAACATCAATACACAACAACACACTTCCGCAAACTTGCATTATCAATCCTCTCTCGTACACATAAAGTTCAATTACCAACCGCAAAAGCGTCACACATCACACAAGTTTGCAGAAGTGAGTCTACATACAAAGTGATTATTTCAAAAATATCAACAATACCAATCGAAAACTATCCTTATACATATCGTGTATAAGGTTCAATATTTCAAATCATTGGACTTAGGCTTTTCATAAGACAAATTCAATCGTTCGTGTCAAGTATTAGCTTAAGAGGAATGCCTACCTGCGATTTTCCCATACAAACGCTCTCGACTGTTTCCTCTCTGGTTTTTGAACATAGAGCAATGAATTTTTCAAATAAGATCAATATCATCAGTATCTATGCCGCTATGGTTTGCTTTTTTGAATATTTTTATTTTAAAGAAACTTACAGCGCATTAAAAATCGCAATAAC
This sequence comes from Epinotia ramella, assembly GCA_947578815.1. Taxonomy (NCBI): domain Eukaryota; kingdom Metazoa; phylum Arthropoda; class Insecta; order Lepidoptera; family Tortricidae; genus Epinotia; species Epinotia ramella. The sequence continues at coordinate 11,522,979 of OX388224.1, read as the reverse complement.
GTCATAATTGAATTGGCTGCCAAAAAAGGCGCAGCATACAAATATGACAACAAATATCAAAAAAAATCAAAACATAGCGGCGTAGATTAATTCTTCTTGTTGCAGTTCCCAAAATTTTATAACGATTGGTTGCGTTTTGGAGGAGGAAACAGTCGAGAGCGAAACCGCGATTTTTGAGTTTTTTGCGTGGGATTTAAAAATCCCACTAAAGTCCGAGCTGCAGGTGTCCTTATCGCACGAATTGAAGGCGGAATCCACAGCAGCGCGACAGAAACATTGCGTCAAAAATTCGAGATTTGAAAAGTTGCTCAGCTAGGCATTGCTCTTAAGAGACTAGCGGTCTTAAGCGTCTCACTGACTGACGCGGCAGCTGACAGCATTTGACAGCTAATGTCAAGTTTGGGTACCACCAGGTTCGCAGGTTATTCCAGAAGAAAAAAAAAAAAAGGAGGATACTACAGAAATCGAACTAGCCTCATAGTAAGCTCAATAAGGCTAGTGTTATAGGCCGGCGATATATCCAATAGACATAAATACTTAAATACATAGAAAACATCCAAGACTCAGAAACAAATATTCATGATCCAATATTTGCCCTTACCGGGATTCGAACCCAGTGCCGTCAGCTTCGTAGGTCACTATGCACATGGCTAAACCAAAAATATAGCCAATCTTTACGGTTATAATTACACTTTTTGACAGATGTTGTAACGTTTAAAATATCAAAAAAAGGCAACATCGAGCGAACACAGGTGCGGAACACCTTATGCTAACTTTAAACTATTTTTTTCTACATCATTTCTAATTACGTCTCAGACATCAACCTATAAAAATATATCAATAAACGTGTAATTAAATAAATAAAATAAAATATTTTTTGTTTTCGTGTTATTTTTAAGGCTGTGAAACAAGTCTATAACACGATACAGAGGGCGCTAATCTTAGCGGGAATGTAATGCAAAAATACACAGCTTCCGTCACTGTCCTCGTAGCTCAGTTGGTAGAGCAGTCTAGCGTTAATAGAAAGGTCGCAGGTTCGAATCCTGTCGGGGGCTACAGAGTACAGACGAAGATGGTTTATTTTTCTATTATATTCTTTCTCTGTATCATATCGATTAACGTGTAATTAGTCATAAATTCATAATGTATAGTTTAGGACGCCATATTGTAGTATTTTGTGCGTAAAATGTGTTAAAAATATTTAGTGGAATCCGTGCCTATGTGAGAGAAATAACACTGTAATGTCATATAAGACGATTTCGGGATATATAAAAGACGGGGTACAAATGGAATTCGGGCAGTCTTTGGCAATATGGGGCACTAGGTCGCTATGATCTTCCGCAGACTGTATGGATCAGATATTAAATTTAATTTGTACACTCTAAGTCTAAATAGAATACAAATATAAGGAATGGAATTGCAATCCAACGAGGAAATGTGGCAAGCCTTATGGGCACCTTTCAGAGGGGCAGCGACCTCGGAAAGTGCATAATATACTAGTAAAAAAAAAAAATTAAAATAGTAGTATTTATACTTGATATTTGTTGATTTATGTGCACTTAAATACATAGAAAAATTACTCAGGAATATTTACCACATCAGGTGGAATCATCAGTGGGGTCAATTTCAATCAGTGATAATGTCAAAGGAGATTTGTGAAACGTCAAAATCTCAGCAAACGATTCGACGCTTTGTTAACCCTTTTTCAGGCCGACAGTTAAATACTGTCAATCAAATGTCAATCTCATTTATTGACATTAAGATACATGTATAACAGGCCGTAGTGTATGTGATCCATACAAATCCTCTGCCTGGAAAGTGGTTAATAGGGGCTTAGATACTAAATAAAATAATCAATAATGTCATATTTTCTCGAAAAAGGATAAAAAATGTACTCAAATGGAGGAAAAACAACGCCGAAGGTTAAATAATCACGAAGTTATAAGTTTCCAAAGTTTTAAGAAGGGATATGTATGTTCTGTCCCTTTTTCGCAAAACGCAACTTCATATGAAACCACAGATATAGATATACATAGATCATACTTCGCGTGTCAGAATTCGGACTCCGAGTTGGCACTCCGACTTACATTCCGCGCGCGTCTGTTGTGGTAACCTGTTTGTGAGTGAATATTAAGAAAATACCTTATTGCAGAATCGATTTTCCGCGGACAACGGGGAATTCAGATCACTAATTCACCCGTGTGACGTCAAAGTAGGTAGAAAAAAGTGACACGGTCGGTTTTCATACAGATTGAGGTGTTTATTGTGTATATCTATATCCGTGTATGAAACGATGACGCTGGAAGAATGTGACGTCACAGATGACGGCAACGTGCCGCGCCGCATCGTGGTCGGCGCCGCTATCGACGGGCCGCTCGGCAGCATCCTGTAATGTGACGTCACACACCGTTTGCGTTTTCTCTCTCTAACGAGCAATATTAAAACAGTTGTAGCTTCGTAATTCTTTGAGATATCTAAATGGGATTTTCGTCACTAGGCATATTTTTTGCCTTCTTTCTCTTGGAGTTATACTAATTTTCGAGTCTACACCCCTATTTGAACTTTGTAGAGAAATTGGAACAAATGATCTCACGATTTTATATGGTCAAAGAGTGTCAATTTTATGGATCTTTAAGTATTTAAGTTTAATATACCAAAAATAAGTAGAAGAGTATTTGTTTGTATAATGTGCACAAGTCGGTTGAAACATTCGAAGATTGAATGGGTTAAGATTATGTCCGGTCAGGTTGTTAGGTATGTTTTTTTATTTTGTTAAAAAAATACTGCTACGGCGAAAAATACGTTTCGTTAAATTGCTACATTCGGACAAATGAGCTAGATGACAAAGTCTGAATTTCTTCTCAGTCTTCGGAAGGTCACCAATATATCAACATTAAATAGACATTTACCTATTTCTCACTGCCAGGGACCCGTTTATCGCAACTTAGTTTCAAGTTTTTTTTCAGTTGTCTAAACTGGCAACACTTGTCGATGCCCAGTCGTTATCAGGCGCCAGACGTCCGAGCGCGGCGGACGACATGAGCAGTACGATGTTATAAGATAGAGCGAGATATTAGCGGCAATTATTTTATATTCAACTAGGAAAAAATGATGATTTTCGGTTATGGCGCTTCGTCGGACGCTACCGCGTCACGCTCGCTTCGCTCGCTCGGCTCGCGCGCTGTAGGGTCGGAAACAACCTAGCCGTTTTTTTCCCCTGGGGGATCAGGCTAGGGGATTAACGTGGACAACAGCATCCAGAGAGCATATTGCAGTACGCTGATTTCGCTCGTCTGGCGACGGCTATTATTAAGATCCATTTCGTAACAAGACTTAGTGTGTTTATTGTATTTTTATTTTTGTTTGTCACGAATAAATGTTTGAATTTGTTTTTTTTTTATTCAGCGTGGCTATCACAGGAAGGCCCGCGAGCCTTGTCGCGCCGAGATAGACTATCCAGATAGTCTATGTCGCGGCGACACAGCCCGCGGGCCGCCCTGCACGGCTACAAGACGGCGCGCGAGCTCTCTCGATTTTTCTCGCACTATACGTCTCTTTCTAAGTTTTCTAATAAGAGAGAGACGGATAGTGAGAGATACCCGTGCAGTGTTGCCGATGTAGACATGTAAAACTTTAACTGGTAGCTACGAAAAACAGAACCCTAGTATCTGAGTGACAATCTATGAAATTTATCTAGCCGTGTAGAAGAAAACCAAACTTAAAATTAACGCTCTTCCACTTATCGATATTACAATGTACGAGAGAATAGTACGTTACTCACCTAGGGGATCTCAGGCTTGAGATCGCATATTTATCTGAGACATTCTTTGTTTTACTGCCCTAGGTGAGTAACGTACTATTCTCTACAACTAGGCAGCCGCCTAGTACCGCCCGCGGTGAGTACAAGATTTAACGTTTCCTCATGGGTCGAAGTGTGATTTTCCGCACTTTGTTTTTGCCGCTTTATGGCCAAGTGTAGCGTAATAGTACATTACTACAGAGGCCGGGAAGTAACGGGTTGCCGGCCGAGTACATATAGACGGCCGAGCGTAGGCCGAATAGTCATGAGGCTGGCAACCCCTTTTCACGCCGAGGTACGTATAGTGCTTTTCTCAAACATGCAATTAAATAAATAAAAAACCAAGAAATCATTAATTTTCATGGCTGAACGCCTAGCTGTGTCACAAATAAATAAATAAAAAATACTTCCCGGCCTAGGCCTTTGAAATTTGTATGAAATTCCTTTACAGTTCTCTCAAGTTGTTCCGCCCGAAACGTGATACTTTGAAGCCTGTTATAACGCACGTAATGACGACATTTCATTGCATGTTTGAGAAAAATAATGAATAAATACATCCAGTTTCTAAAGTGTTGTCATTGTCACACATTGAAACATGCCGATTAGTGGAGAGGAGTTCATTTTAAGACTGATTTTACTATAAATATAAAACATTACATCCGCTAGTTGGCCACCTACTCTTCATTGCGGACTATAACTCGTGTCAGGGAATATATTTTTCATCACACTCGCTCGAAAAGGGCTTCATAATGCGCAGATATACAGAGCTGTAATAGCCTGTGTTGGCGTAATGGTTTTTTTCTTAAATTGTATCTGTCACTCATGCGGCAGTTACAAAGCAAAGAGGTTTTATGTCAAATACGATGTCTGAAAACGTATCTATAAATAAATTTAAACTTAAAAAACTTCTTAAACATGTTTAACTGAACTATTTACAGATTTAATATGTAGTTATTTAGTGTCTATGTAAAATGTTTTTAAGTGTTTTCAAATCGTGGCTGTATACCGAAGGGTCTTTGCCATACGCGCCACACGTCAAATTCAAAAAAATGGACGACTGACATGTTGCAGTTCTTATTACGATTTGTATTCATTTCATCTAAAATGTATTTGTTTCCTCGCAAATGTGATGAAAAACATTGTGTATAACACGGGCGTAAGAATATTCCTTACTCGAGTCATCAAAAGCCGTCCGCCTCCGGCTTCGGGCTTCTGATAGGCTCTTGTTCGCAATATTCCACTTACGCCCCTCGTTAAACAATGTACTAATATCTTCTCCAGTGTAGATATAAGTGGGACGCTTCCTAGCGGAGTGAACCATCTATACACAGTCTAATTCACGAACATTTAACACCGAACACCGATCTATTTCAGACATTACAACATTTAATTGATTATTTAAAGTACATCATAATTTCAAGAGCTTGGCTCTTGTTGCTCGAGCAGGCGCCAGTTCTTTACTATGCTATTATCAAACGGTCCCGTAAAATGTGGGAACGGGGCACGTCTGTTGCGCTCTCTGTCGCACCAATCATGGCTGGTAAGTGCAACAGAGAGCGCAATATAGGTGTTGTTTCCGCATTTTATGGCCCCGCGTGTAGCGAGCGTTTGATAATAATATTAATAATTAATAATATAGCAGACATTGCCATAATTCAAAAAAAAATTATAAAGTAACATAAATCTGTATTCAGTGGTCTTTTTACTAAATATTTAAGTTTAAAAACTACAGATTTTAAAAACAGCGTGCACAAACAGTGCCAATAATTAATGTGCAAGTAAAATTTTATATTAAATGTAGAAATATCCTTCCGTATCACATTCTTGTAAAAACTCAGTTATCTCATAGGCCATTTGAAACTCAACCTTCTTCCATACGTAATAGCGTTCAAACTCTCAAACACAGTAGAAAGTTCATTTCTTAACAGAAATATACAAAAAAAAAAAAATAGACCTTATCTCATTCCAGTAAGGTCGAACACTAGCCGTACTTTAGCTTTCGAATCTCTAACCTTTGTTCATTGAACAACGTTTTCCAAAACACACCTTATTACTATACGCACAAGGTCTATTACAGATTTTCCATATTCCATTATACACCTCTTACGCCGCCCGCTTGTTCGAATTTCAAAATAATCTTCATTTATTTTTAAATTAAACCCACGGAACGAAACAAACGAACTCGCACTTTGTTTCATCGTCCATAAGGTATATTCCAGCTTAGCCCATCTTGAAACAAATTGAAACAAAGTCCGCGCAACAAACCAAACTAAAACGCACTTAATTTCTTCGTCCATAAGGCTTTACATCCTCCATGATACACTTATAAACCGCGCCTTCCGGCTTTATAATTCGGAAAGCCAAACTGAAACGCACCTTATTACTATCTCCATAAGTCCTATGAGAAATCCTCGGTGCTCACTCTTACACCCGCGGCTTATTCCAGCGTTCGAAGTTCAAATCATTCCCAATAATATTAAACAAAGTCCATGATACGTGCCAAACTGAAACACACCTTATCTTTCAAACATAAGGCTCCAAGTCCTCCGCAAGAATTGTTCGCTGTTCGAAAACCAAAATGACTCCACAAAACTAGTCAAACTAAAACGCACCTTATAACAATATCCGTAACGTCGAATCCAATCCGTGCTCCACTACTCGTGCCCGACGTTTCAACATTTTGACGTAACTCCATAAATCGAGTCAAACTAAATCGCACCTTAACACTTCCACATAAAGTCGATTACAGGTCCTCAATACTCCACTCACTGCTGTGCCGCGTCGCTGTCGTGTTCGGACCGAATTCCACAAAATGAGTCAAACTAAAACGCACCTTATCTAACCATAAGGTCGAATCCAATCTGTACTCCACTTCTCGCGTTTGTTTCCACATCTATTTAACGTAACTCCACGAATTGAGTCAAACTAAAACGCACCTTATCACTTCACATTAAAGTCGATTACAGGTCCTCAGTGCTCCATTTATAAGCCTCTTCCTCTTGCGCCCGCCTCTTGCTCTGATGTTCGAAGAAGCTCTTCTCGTAGCCGTTGGAGCGATCAACGCCGTCCCAGCGGTAGCCCGGACGGATGTTGAAGCGATTTGGCGGGAAACTGCCCTTGTAGGACGGTCGTTCTGTGAAATAATAGCACATTAAATTGTTGCCATATAGTTCAGTCATTATAGATTTTGACCCGTGAATAGTCAGTTCTCGGATTTTTTTTTCGTAGGTCCCTCGGGGGGGTCACTGGGAGTGTACATTCAAAAAGTAGACTGAATCAGGCTCCTGTGTATTCGAAAAACGGTTTTCTTGAATAACTCTGCCATTTTTGTTTTTACAGTATAACCGTGAGGACAAAAAAAAAACAGGAGCCTGATTCAGTCTACTTTTTGAATTTACACTCCCAGTGACCCCCCCGAGGGACCTACGAAAAAAAATCCAAGAACTGATTATTCACGGGTAGGGTTGGTTTTTTGGATATAATGACTGGACTAATATAAATGCTAGTCAAACAGTATAAACTTTGCTAGTTTACAGTAAATATTTTTTTCCAGTAAAAAACCGGCGTTTTCCCGCTACTTTAACAATGTAATACTATGATTTATTTCTTTCCCTCCCATATATTGAGCTTCACCCTGTCACCAAATAGCTAGTATATCTTGTCCAATGTTTTAGTAAATCTAATGTCTTCTCTCGTCTCTGGTCGGCGTGACAGTCAGTGACAGTGACGTTTCGTTCGTATTGTATCTGCATTTTCTTAGTAGTTTGTGTTTCGTTTTTGCAAGTTTGTACTATAGATTAAGAATAGTTTAAGTGTAGTATGCACGCACATTAATTTTTTACTTTTTGTTTGCATACATTCAATCCAATAATATTGTTAAATATATATATTTTTTGAAATTTGAGTAATATTCTCAAACCTGTTACTAATCGGCTAGTATAGCCGCGTCGTCGGCGAGCTGGGGCATGCACCTGGGCCACAACGGAAGAACAGCGCTGGCTTTGCCAGCTTCATGCTGAGCTGTGGCCCTTTTGTGGCAAACAGTGTTAGTTCTATTTTTATTTTTTATTTACTATTTATTTCTCTCTGTGTTTGTCATAAATAAAATACTTTCTTTCTTTCTTTCTTTCAAATCTGCTCGAGTCTAAATAATGCCTGGCTAGTGCCTAAAGAAGCGGGCATGTATTTTCGCCCGTACCAGTAGCAATCGTCGTGGCTATTCTTTTTGGGATTCCGGGATTTCATGGATTTTCCGGGACTGCCCAGAATTTTCCGGGATTTCCGGGATTTGTCTAGTTTTCATCTGCACATACCTGGCGGCAGTTCCCCTCGTTCCCGCTTCTTCCCCCTCATGTACTCGAGCATGGGGTCGCCTTGTCGCTCGATCTGCTTGAGATTGCTCTCAAGATCAACGTCATCCTTATGCCTGGCTAACGGTTTGGATGCCTCGTGCATGAAGTCTTGGACTCTGGACTCCTGGTCCTGAATCTGTTTTAAGCTGGAAGATAATTCAATGATAAATGGTTTAGTAAATCAAGGGCAGCAACGTAACTTGTTACTATGTCTCCTAGATCACGAGTGCGACTTGTGGCGATGGGCGGCAGTCTGTAGTGAGTGCTTGAGATAGTGACAGGTTTTTAGAAAACATTTTACAACATTCACTTTTTACAATGTTAAAAGATGGCACACATTAAATGCGGTTAAAATGCCAAAAAAGTCCCACCACCCATAGCCTTAAAAAACCGGCCAAGTGCGAGTCGGACTCGCGCACGGTGGGTTCCGTACCATCTATAAAAACGGTAAAAAAAACACGTTTGTTGTATGGGAGCCCGACTTAAATATTTATTTTATTTTGTTTTTAGTATTCGTTGTTATAGCGGCAACAGAAACACATCATCTGTGAAAATTTCAACTGTCTAGCTATCGCCGTTCTTGAGATACAGCCTGGTCACAATCAAAACGGCAAAAAAAAACACGTTTGTTGTATGGGAGCCCCACCTAAATATTTATTTTATTTTGTTTTTAGTATTTGTTTGTTATAGCGGCAACAGAAATACATCATCTGTGAGAATTTCAACTGTCTAGCTATCGCGGTTCTTGAGGTACAGCCTGGTGACAGACAGACTGACAGCGAAGGCTTAGTAATAAGGTCCCGCTTTTACCCTTTGGGTACGGAACCCTAAAAACACGTTATTGATTGATTTATTTATCGTGACGACCGGTTAGTCTAGTGGGTAGTGACGCTGCCTACGAAGCTGAAGGTCCTGGGTTCGAATCCCGGTAAGGGCAAATATTTGTGTGATGAGCATGAATATTTGTTTCTGGGTCATGGATGTTTTCTATGTATTTAAGTATTTCTATCTATTAAATATATCGTCGTCTAGTACCCATAACACAAGCCTTACTGAGCTTACTATGGGACTAGGTCGATTTGTGTAAGATTGTCCCCTAATATTTATTTATATTATTTCTCTGTATCATATCGATTATAAAATGATCGGGGTAACTTCCTCGTTAAAAATAACACGAAAACAAAATGTTTAATTAAAAAAATAATTTGTTTCGTGATAATTGATGATATAATGTTCTCAACTTACCCTCTGGTCCATTTTTTGTATTTGTCGTCTAGTTCCTTTTGCTTCTCCACTTTTTCTTTCAACTTCTGTCTGTCCTCTGATGTTTCTCTTTTACCTGAATTCAGAAAACTTTTTTTATTCACAAACCAATAATAAATAAATACTGACTTGTCAATATAACAATTTTTATTTGGAAGAAGACAAGACATATAGTTCATTGTTTCTCAAGGGTGCAAAATGATATATTTACGGCAACGACCTTTTACATAGAATCCTGCATGAAGCGAGGGCTTCCAACCTAGAATCTTGAGTGTGACTAGGGGGATCCACGTGTTTAGTGAAAGAAAGACGGAAATAATTCAGCTACCGAGTGGCACATACTGTTTTTCACACCTTTTATGAGGACATTTTTAATCACTCATAAGGGGTACTCCTTAAGGGCTTGAGGGCAAAAATCGATTTATTGTGAATAGCAGAATCAGGCAAGAAAATTACAACTTTGATCCCTTATTTTGGGGCAATAATGATTCATTTCTGAATAGTTGTGAAAATGTATTTTACTTGCTTGTTTAATAAAAAAAACAGATTGTATTCTAGACTAATTGACTTACTTTTTCTAGACACTGCCTTAGCGTTCCTCCCAGAAACCTCATCGTTCATACTGATAAATGCCTCTTCCTCTCTCCTCCTGAAAGATTCATTCTCCTGCCTCAACTGCCCTGCGTCTTGCAGCCCTGCTAACTTCCCGTCCAAAGTCCTGGCCATCTTCTTATGAGTAGGTGGAGGACTGTCTGTCCGTCTCGGAGGAGACATGTCGGAATCGCTGTCCCTCCGTTTACCATTTTTCCTTGGGGGGGACAGGTCAGAATCTGGTGATTTGCGCTTGTCAGTTCTGTTCTTTTGTTTTCTTGGGGGTGACATATCAGAATCGGAGTCTCTTTTAGGCGATTTACGTCTTTTATCTTTCTTCTTCGGAGATACAGATGTTCGCGAGTGCTTGGATTTTCTATGTGGCGATCCAGATCTCTTTGGAGACTTTGAGCTTTTTCTAGATTTCCTTGGGGGTGATGCGTCAGAGTCTTGCTTCTCTTTCTCCCATTCGCCCCAACGGCTTGGTTTTCTTCTTTCTTTCGGTCTATGCTCTCTTTTTCTTGGAGGTGACACGTCAGAATCATTACTCTTCCTCCTTCTCTGCTCTTTCTGGACTTTTCTTGGGGGTGAAACATCAGAATCATTGCTTCTCTGATCTTTCTGACTTCTTCTTGGAGGTGATGCATCAGAATCATAACTCTTCTTACTTCTCTGATCTTTCTTTCTTGGCGGTGATTCGTCAGAATCGTGACCTTTTCTCTTATCTCTATTCTGACTTTCTTTCCCTGGGGGTGACTGGTTAGAATCATGTTTTCTGTCATTCTGCCTAGGTGACGTTTTTCTTGGTGGACTGACGTCACTGTCACTATTATTTTGGGGTTTCTTAGAACTGCCTTTCTCATTGTCTTTAGTTTTGGATGTTGTGGGAGCTGAATTAATCTCCGATTCTTTTTCGTCTTCAGAATCACTGTACATTTTGCCGAACATGATTTCATTATCTTTTTCTTTTTCCTTTATGTCACTTTTTATTTCTTGTACTTGTAGTCGGCTGTTGAAACCGTCATCCTGAAATACATGTGAGAATATATGTAATAACTAATAACAGAAACAACAACATACGCATTGATAATTCATTTTATGACTTACATTACATGAGACTAGGAATAACTGCCAATTATTTTCTTATAAAGTTCCATTCATTTTTTAAAGTATCCTACTAATATTATAAATGCAAATAATAAAAATATTAACTATGCAAAAATCAAGTGGTGATGTCTGCCGGATCCTGAGTGATCTGTGGGTCACGATCGCCAGACAGCTCGAAACCGAAACTCAGCAGAACTTGATGGATATGGAGCTACTCTTATTTAAAAGAATGGCCGGAGACTGGCTAGAAACGGGAGGATAAGAAAGAGGCCTTTCATCAGCAGTGGGACACTAAACGCTCCAATAAAAAAATGATTGCATCATACCTGATTAACGACTTTCCATTTAGAGCTAGTCTTAAACTGCTCCATCTTGCGCACCTCCTCCGGCCTCTCGTCGATGATGCCGGCGATTTGGGGGGCGTCCTCGCCCCCATCCAGTATGTCCAACTCATCACCCTCCAGGGGACGTAGCTTGGTCAGGTCTATGTCATCGTCGATGACTTTGAATCTGTACAAAAAAATATTAGTAGGAGGTAAAGTATTAAAACTAATTTTTATATGGCATGCAAGTGAAAAATTATTAAGAAATTTCATTTTAACTAGGTTACAAAGTAATTGGTGCAATTTCATGTCGAAATACAGGCCTATACTGGTGTTCTTAAAAAAAAGTCTTCTGTAATATGCAATATTTTTTCGATATTCCTAAATTATATGTAGGTAATGACGCTGAAATAATAAATGAGTATGAGAAGAACACTATATGGTCCCTGCATAGAGGGTAATATAGTATGCTTGCATTACCAATAAACAAAACTCATGAAAATACTCGGAAAACATCATGCTTGAGGTTATTTTTGCTATTTTCAAATACGTGAAATGCTTCAAGATCAAAGTTGATGCTGTTTGATCATAGAAATTGCCCTTATTTCCTTACACTTGATATTATCACACTTGTAAGAAATAGTTAGTGAGGCTATCTGCAGCAGAACCAAGGTAACCGATATAGCCCTCCGAATCGCTAAACTTAAGTGGCAGCGGGGCACATTACACGTAGAACTGATGGCCGTTGGGGCGGAAAGGTTCTCGAGTGGCGACCACACCGGAAGGCGCGGCGTGGGTAGCCCCTGGTGGAAGGTGGACTGATGATCTGGAAAAGGTTGAGGGAGTCCGCTGGATGCGGGTGGCGCAGGACCGGTCACCGTGGCACCCTTTGGGCGAGGTTTATGTCCAGCAGTGGACGTCTTTCGGCTGATATGATGATGATGATAGATGTGTTTTTGATGTTACATCATTAAATGCCTTTCAGTCTATGACACACTATAACGACTGTGTTAACCCGTCAAGCGCGCTAGTAACACACGTTTGTTATTAACGGACAATATTAAAGGGCTTATGACACATTTTTTGGCTTTGAATAAAAAAATATATATACACGGTGGAATTTAATTGGTGAACAGGAACCCATTTTTCTAATTCAGTAATCGATGGCGGTCACGTTTATGTAGTACTTAAGTGGAACCAAGTTTTTTTTTATCATAACGAATTTTTAAGTTGAAATTAAATTTTAATTTTAATTTATCGTCACCCTACTAATGGTTTAGTCTGAAAAGTTTAATACCTCTTTTCAAACTATCAGCCATAGAAACTTAAAACATAAATGAGCAATAAGCTGTCAATTTGTCATTGTCAAATTCATAACAAACGTCTGATCTGTCTAGTTTCCCGCCAAAGCCAGCAAGCACTTGACGTATGTACACTTACGAGTAACTTCCCTTCAATAAAAGTAGGGTGTCCATTTATTCAGTCAGTGTACATTTTACCGATGTTAATTAAGTGTGATTAATTAGATTGTGAGCTATATTGCACGAGATCTCACGTATTGGTTTCTGTGTAGATTGATAATTAAGATTTTTGGATTCCTGATCACCGATTAAATTCCACCGTGTATATATATCAAAGTCCATAATCAAAGCCAAGTCAGACTAGAAAAATAACAGATACAATAAAACAGCAAAAATGGCGCTGGACAGGTCATATGATAAGGGAAAACAGATAAATGGACGAAAGACGTAGTAGAATGGTACCCAAGAGGATTTAAAAGAAAAAGGGGAAGGGGAAACAGACTGCTGGAGGAGCGTGGATGAGAGAGGCAAGGGACCGCACAAAATGGAAGGCTCTGGAAGAGGCCTATGTTGCTAAGACAAGTTGAAGTTGTCGATGAAGAAAAAAATAGTTTTAAGTTTTTTTAAAAGGCTTTAATTTAGGGTTTAAGGCATTTTTTTTTTTTTTTTTTTTATTTAACAGACCTGAATTTAGAGCATCCTAATTAGGGAGCGGAGTTGAGTCATAAGCCCTTTACACATTGTTCTACAGACGACGCGCGTTCGTCGGGTTAAGGGGAGAGACAATTTTTCTTAAAAGTTCTTAATTTGCTAATTTGACTATCAGTAAAGATCCCCATTTGTATTTGTTGCATAAAGACAGTCTTCATGCGCATGCTGCTGATGCTGCCAAAGCACTGTAGTTCGTCAGGTATGTTTGCAGTGGCGCATACTGACGACTTTTTAGCCATGAGGCGAAAAAGAATAGCCTCACTGCTAAGGCAAGTGCGAGGCAGCCACGACAGCCCTCCGAGAGAGCTGGCAGAGCACTCAACTGTCCCATTATTAAGTTCTGGTTGCAGGCCGTTATTGGGAAGGCCAAAAAAATATATTATAAATTATTTATTTTATTTTTCGTTTTTTGTTACTTTGCATCAAGTCTGAAATAAATGCTTCATTTTATTTATTTATTATATACAAAATAAAACACTGTGCTGTCACAGTAGTGGTTCCAAACCTTATGTAAAACCTTTTAACTACACTAAATGCATATTTCAACTGTGATTTTTATTGGATTCTTAGACGCTCCGTCGTAAACTTTCTCCGGTACACTCTTGATGCTAAATATCATGTTAAAGAGAATTTCTAATAAAATGACAACTGTAAATGGTTAACAATTAAGTTTCCTTGATCTTCAATGTTCGACCTCTATAGTATGGGATCTATAGAATTAATAATATCGCAATTCTTCCTCAAAATTTTGATACCTGAATAACCTTAAAAACATAAAAAGTTTAACAAATCTGTGCTTTGCTGCATATGAGTTTTCTCGTATATCTTAGGTGTAGTATAAAACATGTTATAAAATATGACAAACGTAACTATACTTTGTAAAAATGACAAAAATCATTGAGAAAAGATGTCTACATACCCTTTTCCTTTAACCACCTTCTTCTTCTTTTTTTTCTTGTCCCCCGATGACCCAGTTAAATATTTCTGTAAATAAGCTTTCTGGTCTATCTTTGCAGCCATTTTAGGGAATTCTCGAAGTCACAAATTGTTTAGAAAATAAAATTATTCGCAGTTTCACAACAAGCTATCAAAATCGAACGCCTTGACGTTTGAGTTTGACGTTTGGTTTTTTTTTTGTTGGCAATAACATAGTGATGTCCATGTCAAAGCACAAAATCGGTTAAGTATTTCATTTCTATTACTGATTATTTTTCGACCAATTTTAAATGAGCCAAAAATACCAATTGTTACTTACTTAAAAATAGTTACCAATATATACTTGGTTTATTTTGGCCGTTTTGGCAGAAATATTCTTGTTGTATCTTTCCTTAACGCATGCCCATTCATTCACGGGTTCTGACTAAAAAGCTTATCATAATTGTATTTTTTGGACAAGCTATCCTTTATGAGGCAGAGAACTATATTTCCACCGTGAATATCTGTGATAGGGCTAAATTCAATGAAAATCCAGATGCCTTTATGCCCGTTAAAGTCGCATTTAGAGCTGGCTAAATGCAGTGCACTAACTGGAGGAGGGGAGATAAACCATCTCGCTCTATCGGTGCGTGCTAGTGCAGTCAGTGCACTGCATTTAGCCAGGTTTAAAGGCCGCATTCCAGTCAACTACTCGTCAAGTGTTCCAATTATGAGCCACAACGGGTTTATGGTTGTGCAAGTACTTTAGGAATTGCTATAAGCACCTGTCTACATCAGATCAGGGGACCGATTTATGACTTTCGAGCGCTCGACTCTTTCACTCGAAAACTGACAAAAATTATGAAATGCTATTTTGAAATAGCGATAGAAAATTTAAAAACGAGTGGTATTGATCACTCGTATTAAATTCTATTCGTAGAAAGTGAGTGCCTGCCATTTTGACACTACAAACGTATTTACTTTTATTTGATTTTCGAGCGCTCGAAAGTCAAAAATCGGTCCCCAGCAGTGGTGCCAAAATATTGCATTTTCACCGACCCTCCAAAGAATGCCTTATTTCAGGTCAATTCCATTCCAGCCGCAGAGCACTGTTCAAATGTAAAAGGGTTTAGAATAATGCTACGGTAGTCTAGTAGTTCAGGCATGCGGCTGTCAAGCGGCGGTCGTGGGTTCGAATCCCGGCTCGTACCAATGAGTTTTTCGGAGCTTATGTACGGAATATTTACCGTTAGCTTTTCGGTGAAGGAAAACATCGTGAGGAAACCGGTCTAGTTTTTCCTATGGGTTAGAAGGTCAGATGGCAGTCGCTTTCGTAAAACTAGTGCCTATCCCAAATCTTGCGATTAGGTGTGAAAGCGGACTCCGGGCTCCTTTAGGGGCATTACCGGAAATAACGCTAGGACGAATAAAATAAATTAATACAGTTTGCAGTCTTTTATTTCATGTATAAAAACAACAAAACTACATACAATAAGTATGTCTATTATAGCGTGTGTACATAATTAATCATACATTAACTTGTGTATAGATTACTATTTTCATATTTTATTGCTGTTTTAAGGCATATGTAATGTGACAACTCATACTTGATTTATTTAGTGAATTAATTTCACCCACAGATATAGATACACATAGATCACGCAAATGCATGTACTTCGCGTGTCATTCGGACTCCGAGTTGGCACTTCGACTTACATTCCGCGCGCTTCTGTTGTGGTTGTCCGTGAATATCAAGAAAATACCTTATTACAGAATCGATTTTGCGCGGACAACTGCGAATTCAGATCACTAATTCGCCCGTGTGACGTCAAAGTAGGTAGAAAAAAGTGACACGGTCGGTTTTCATACAGATTGAGGTGTTTAAGTTATCTAGTGTATATCTATATCTGTGGTTTCACCGAAATCGGACTCTAACATTTCTAGTAGTTGCTGAAGATAAATTGTAGCTTAGTAATTACTAAACATTTCGAGATTATTAATTTATTTAAATATGACGAGGATTTTTTAATATCACTAATTTATTTATAGGAAGTTTTTTATAGGAAGGCATTTGATAGCAAAAGTTATCAGATCTGGTTCTCTAGTCTTGAGTGGGCAATGCGCATGTGATACCGCTGTAGTGTTAGACAAAAATTTTAAACAAAACAAAAGTAGCTTTAAAATCATGAAAAAAAAACAAGCTTCTTTTAAAATATGTGTTGTCTCCTTCTTACAAATGTCAAAATAATTGTTACCACTGGAAAGGAAACATACGGCGATGACAACTTTCAAACGGAAGTTTCCCGATGAGCTCGAAACATATCGCCAGTACAAATGTGCCAATTTACACATTAATTTTAGTTGCTTGATTTTGATTTGGAATTTTGAACGAATATCAAACGAAATGTAACTGAAATATTAGGGGGGGTTATTATATCATATAGTTAGTAGAAACCAAAGTAGCCAAATATATCGGAATAGATCTTTATTACTATAGAAGTAAGGATGTGTCAAGATACAATTTTGGATGTTCAGTAATGTGGTACGTTAACAACCCTATGATTGTATATTGCGAAAAAATGACAGCTAACGTCATCATTCGTCGTCGTCGTCGTCATCGTCTTATTCTCTTAAAGGAATTTAGATCATATTGAGTTGGAATAAAGCGGCATTTGTTATTTTTCGATCGCTTTTCAAAACAAATGAAATACAACTTTATATCCGACGCAAAATTATTCAAAATTTAATGCCATTTTGTAATGTATGGTGGGTCTTAGGAGGATAGGTACAATGAATTATTCTGTGCTACAGGCGACATGTTTCATTTTACACATGTCTCACGAAATTTTAAATTCTTTTCTCAGCGAAATATTTAATTCAGAACCAATTATACTAGATGCTATCAAATGCTACCTCTTCTCTCAGCGCCTCCCCCTCCCCGCGTACCCTCCCCGCCCCCTCCGGTCGGTGCGATCATCGTGCTCGTTCTGATACCCTCGCCCTTGGTACCCCTGGGCGCCCTGGGGCTGGTAGCCTTGGTTCCCCTGGTTGCTCTGGCTCTGGTAGCCCTGGTTGCCTTGGTTGTAGCCTTGGGTTTGGTAGGTTTTGTAGCCGCCACCTGCGGGAATAAAAGTAGATCAACACCAGTTCACGGAGTTCCCATTTTCAACTGAGGGATAATCAGGTATATTTTAGGAAGCGCGTTAGGACAGTTTAACTGGTCCTCTCCCGCTGACCCATATATGGGTCACAGGTCTTATCTCCTGGACTCCCGCTGACCCACATATGGGTCACTTTTTTCAAAATAATTTGGACTCAATTATTATTATTTATCAAAATTCTAATTTAAACAACAACATGGAAACGTCCGGGACTTGAACACCTTTGACCTTTGAAGGTCACGGGATAGGAAGGGTCATGTTGATATAAAATATTTGTTCTAGAGACCTGAAAAACCATGTCCTTGCAGTTTTACACCCCGTTCACACTGCGTCCGTTTCCGTGTCCGAGAGGCATCCCTCTTTTTCTCGCTCTGTCATTTTCCCATATAAAAGTTGACATTTAGATCTACCTGACGCGCTGGATTAAACTGGTTATTGGTCAAGCCTTCCAGTATTTCCAATGTAGACTTGTAAAATTATAACATGTGGGTTTGTGAATGGGGCCCATGAAACATATTACATGTGATATTCAAAACGAGAATAGGTCACAAACCTACGATTTTAACCAGTTTTTGGAGAGGAAACAAATGTTTGTATGGGAGCAAGTACAATTAAAGAACATAAAAAAAAAACCCAAAAAAAATTGTTAAAGCTGGACCTCGCTGGCGGCAGCCGAAACGCTAACAAAATTATAAATTGAAAAATTTAAAAATGTAATGCTTAAGGTGGTTCGATTTCCATACAAAACGTTATTTGACATTCGCAGGCTAACGGCGTGTTTTTTTAAGAAACTTATGTAACTAACTTTCACAAATTGGTTTTCCATTTGCGCGAATTTCCCCTTTTTTTGAATAAACTTGTATTAACTAGAATATATTGAGAAAAATGGTTTTCCCAAATTATGACGTCACAAAATAATATCTCAAATAATTCTAGTTTATACAAGTTTACAAACAAGTTAACACTACACTACATTATCAATTTTAAGGCAAGAACCAAAACATGTATCACGAATGAATGTCCTCGACTATTAAGCCCTAGGTTTCTACTTACTTCTTATTAATTACTAGCAAAGCTGAAAACATACATTTAACCCTTTCATTGGGGCAATAGTGCTGAAGGAAAAAGATAAGATGAGTCACTTACTTTCCAGGGACACAGATGATAAGATTTTTGATATCCACACTGGTTATTATTGACATTTCGTGGCTCTCTTGTTTGCCTTGGTAAAATTACTATAACCCCCTCTATTATCATACCCCTTTGGCTGTCGTAGCCCTCACACTGATTCCCTTGGTTGCCCTAGTAAAATTACTTCAAACATACCTTGATTTCGATATCCGCCCTGGTTCTGATAACCCCCTCAATCATCATAATCATTTGGCTTTTGTAGCCCTCACACTGATTCCCTTGGTTGCCCTAGTAAAATTACTTCAAACATACCTTGATTTCGATATCCGCCCTGGTTCTGATAACCCCCTCAATCATCATACCCCCTTTGGCTGTCGTAGCCCTCACACTGATTCCCTTGGTTGCCCTAGTAAAAATACTTCAAACATATCTTGATTTCGATATCCGCCCTGGTCAGAGCTGTGACTTATTTGAAATACTTGTATTTAAAATGCAAATACAAAATACAAAATACGTATTTTATATTTTGTACTTAAATTCTTTTTTTTTAAAGTATTTTGTATTTTATTTGAAATACTTTTCGAAATGTATTTCATATTTTGTCAAATATAAAATACTTTATTACTGCTAAGTTTCAAAAGTATTACCTTTACCACTCAAATTTTCAAGTGAATGGGTCAGCGAATCGACAAATGGCCAGTAGAGGCGCTGCAACTTTGAAAGTCAATGTGCAAAATGACAGTTAAAACAAAATGAACGTTATTATCTGTGAAACATGACGTTACTCTTCGCTTTTTACCGAGAGAGAGACTTCGATTTTGTTTCGATTACTTTTTGAAAGTATTTTATTTGAATAAAGTATTTTGAAAATACCTATTTTGTATTTAGTATTTAAATACAAAAAGCAAAAGTATTTTGTATTTTGCATTTGAAATACTAAATTAGAAAAGTATTTGTATTTTGTATTTAAATACTTTTTTAAAAGTATTTTGTACATCTCTGGCCCTGGTTCTGATAACCCTCTCTATCATCATACCCCCTTTGGTTCTCGTAAGCACCCCTCACACCGATTCCCTTGGTTGCCCTAGTAAAATTACTGCAAACACACCTTGATTTCGATATCCGCCGTGGTTCTGATAACCCTCTCTATCATCATACCCCCTTTGGTTCTCGTAGGCCCCCACCCTAGGCCTCACACCGATTCCCTTGGTTGCCCTAGTAAAATTACTTCAAACACACCTTGATTTTGATATCCGTCGTGGTTCTGATAACCCTCTCTATCATCATACCCCCTTTGGTTCTCGTAAGCACCCCTCACACCGATTCCCTTGGTTGCCCTAGTAAAATTACTGCAAACACACCTTGATTTCGATATCCGCCCTGGTTCTGATAACCCTCTCTATCATCATACCCCCTTTGGTTCTCGTAGGCCCCCACCCTAGGCCTCACACCGATTCCCTTGGTTGCCCTAGTAAAATTACTTCAAACACACCTTGATTTTGATATCCGTCCTGGTTCTGATAACCCTCTCTATCATCATACCCCCTTTGGTTCTCGTAGGCCCCCCTCAAACCGATTCCCTTGGTTGCCCTAGTAAAATTACTACAAACACACCTTTGATCCATTGCAGGGTTATGTCGCAGTTGGTACATACCTCTGATAGAATTTTGTGGCACTCGTGTATCAGCCCAGACGTTGTTGTGTAACCTTGCAGGGCTTGCAGTACGGATCGACTGTCGGAAAGTATGCGGATGGGATATCCACTTACCTCCCTGGAGGCGATTGCATGAGCGGCCATTATTATGTCCATACACTCTGCCTGGAAGACTGAGTTACGGATTCCTAATGGTGTCGCGATTCGTATGTTTAGGTCTTCCGAGAACACTCCTGATCCGGTGCCTGACCTTGTCTTGGACCCATCCGTGAATATTCTTAACTCCCTGGGGTTAAGTCCTTCCTGGAGGGTTTCGTATAGTTCGATTTTGTACTTCTTGTCGAAGACGAACTGTTTGGGGATGATGTCGGTTGCTGCCTCTAAAAGGGGTTCCCTACCTACATAACCCTCTCTATCATCATATCCCCTTTGGTTCTCGTAGGCCCCCTCAAACCGATTCCCTTGGTTGCCCTAGTAAAATTACTTCAAACACACCTTGATTTTGATATCCGTCCTGGTTCTGATAACCCTCTCTATCATCATACCCCCTTTGGTTCTCGTAAGCACCCCTCACACTGATTCCCTTGGTTGCCCTAGTAAAATTACTTCAAACACACCTTGATTTTGATATCCGTCCTGGTTCTGATAACCCTCTCTATCATCATACCCCCTTTGGTTCTCGTAGGCCCCCACCCTAGGCCTCACACCGATTCCCTTGGTTGCCCTAGTAAAATTACTTCAAACACACCTTGATTTCTTTATCCGCCCTGGTTCTGATAACCCTCTCTATCATCATACCCCCTTTGGTTCTCGTAGGCCCCACCCTAGGCCTCACACCGATTCCCTTGGTTGCCCTAGTAAAATTACTTCAAACACACCTTGATTTTGATATCCGTCCTGGTTCTGATAACCCTCTCTATCATCATACCCCCTTTGGTTCTCGTAGGCCCCCACCCTAGGCCTCACACCGATTCCCTTGGTTGCCCTAGTAAAATTACTTCAAACACACCTTGATTTTGATATCCGCCCTGGTTCTGATAACCCTCTCTATCATCATACCCCTTTTGGTTCTCGTAGGCCCCCACCCTAGGCCTCACACCGATTCCCTTGGTTGCCCTAGTAAAATTACTTCAAACACACCTTGATTTTGATATCCGTCCTGGTTCTGATAACCCTCTCTATCATCATACCCCCTTTGGTTCTCGTAGGCCCCCCTCCCACCGATTCCCTTGGTTGCCCTAGTAAAATTACTTCAAACACACCTTGATTTTGATATCCATCCTGGTTCTGATAACCCTCTCTATCATCATACCCCTTTTGGTTCTCGTAGGCCCCCACCCTAGGCCTCACACCGATTCCCTTGGTTGCCCTAGTAAAATTACTTCAAACACACCTTGATTTTGATATCCGTCCTGGTTCTGATAACCCTCTATCATCATACCCCCTTTGGTTCTCGTAAGCACCCCTCACACCGATTCCCTTGGTTGCCCTAGTAAAATTACTGCAAACACACCTTGATTTCGATATCCGCCCTGGTTCTGATAACCCTCTCTATCATCATACCCCCTTTGGTTCTCGTAGGCCCCCACCCTAGGCCTCACACCGATTCCCTTGGTTGCCCTAGTAAAATTACTTCAAACACACCTTGATTTTGATATCCGTCCTGGTTCTGATAACCCTCTCTATCATCATACCCCCTTTGGTTCTCGTAGGCCCCCACCCTAGGCCTCACACCGATTCCCTTGGTTGCCCTAGTAAAATTACTTCAAACACACCTTGATTTTGATATCCGTCCTGGTTCTGATAAGCCTCTCTATCATCATACCCCCTTTGGTTCTCGTAAGCACCCCTCACACCGATTCCCTTGGTTGCCCTAGTAAAATTACTGCAAACACACCTTGATTTCGATATCCGCCCTGGTTCTGATAACCCTCTCTATCATCATACCCCCTTTGGTTCTTGTAGGCCCCCCTCCCACCGATTCCCTTGGTTGCCCTAGTAAAATTACTTCAAACACACCTTGATTTTGATATCCGTCCTGGTTCTGATAACCCTCTCTATCATCATACCCCCTTTGGTTCTCGTAAGCACCCCTCACACTGATTCCCTTGGTTGCCCTAGTAAAATTACTTCAAACACACCTTGATTTTGATATCCGTCCTGGTTCTGATAACCCTCTCTATCATCATACCCCCTTTGGTTCTCGTAGGCCCCCACCCTAGGCCTCACACCGATTCCCTTGGTTGCCCTAGTAAAATTACTTCAAACACACCTTGATTTTGATAACCGTCCTGGTTCTGATAACCCTCTCTATCATCATACCCCCTTTGGTTCTCCTAAGCACCCCTCACACCGATTCCCTTGGTTGCCCTAGTAAAATTACTGCAAACACACCTTGATTTCGATATCCGCCGTGGTTCTGATAACCCTCTCTATCATCATACCCCCTTTGGTTCTCGTAGGCCCCCACCCTAGGCCTCACACCGATTCCCTTGGTTGCCCTAATAAAATTACTTCAAACACACCTTGATTTCGATATCCGCCGTGGTTCTGATAACCCTCTCTATCATCATACCCCCTTTGGTTCTCGTAGGCCCCCCTCCCACCGATTCCCTTGGTTGCCCTAGTAAAATTACTTCAAACACACCTTGATTTTGATATCCATCCTGGTTCTGATAACCCTCTCTATCATCATACCCCTTTTGGTTCTCGTAGGCCCCCACCCTAGGCCTCACACCGATTCCCTTGGTTGCCCTAGTAAAATTACTTCAAACACACCTTGATTTTGATATCCGTCCTGGTTCTGATAACCCTCTCTATCATCATACCCCCTTTGGTTCTCGTAAGCACCCCTCACACCGATTCCCTTGGTTGCCCTAGTAAAATTACTGCAAACACACCTTGATTTCGATATCCGCCCTGGTTCTGATAACCCTCTCTATCATCATACCCCTTTTGGTTCTCGTAAGCACCCCTCACACCGATTCCCTTGGTTGCCCTAGTAAAATTACTGCAAACACACCTTGATTTCGATATCCGCCGTGGTTCTGATAACCCTCTCTATCATCATACCCCCTTTGGTTCTCGTAAGCACCCCTCACACTGATTCCCTTGGTTGCCCTAGTATAATTACTTCAAACACACCTTGATTTTGATATCCGTCCTGGTTCTGATAACCCTCTCTATCATCATACCCCCTTTGGTTCTCGTAGGCCCCCACCCTAGGCCTCACACCGATTCCCTTGGTTGCCCTAGTAAAATTACTTCAAACACACCTTGATATTGATATCCGTCCTGGTTCTGATAACCCTCTCTATCATCATACCCCCTTTGGTTCTCGTCAGCACCCC
The DNA here is from genome assembly GCA_947578815.1 of Epinotia ramella. Classification (NCBI taxonomy): domain Eukaryota; kingdom Metazoa; phylum Arthropoda; class Insecta; order Lepidoptera; family Tortricidae; genus Epinotia; species Epinotia ramella. The sequence goes on along the minus strand of OX388224.1, from coordinate 11,499,321 downwards.
TCACACCGATTCCCTTGGTTGCCCTAGTAAAATTACTGCAAACACACCTTGATTTCGATATCCGCCGTGGTTCTGATAACCCTCTCTATCATCATACCCCCTTTGGTTCTCGTAGGCCCCCACCCTAGGCCTCACACCGATTCCCTTGGTTGCCCTAGTAAAATTACTTAAAACACACCTTGATTTTGATATCCGCCCTGGTTCTGATAACCCTCTCTATCATCATACCCCCTTTGGTTCTCGTAGGCCCCCACCCTAGGCCTCACACCGATTCCCTTGGTTGCCCTAGTAAAATTACTTCAAACACACCTTGATTTTGATATCCGTCCTGGTTCTGATAACCCTCTCTATCATCATACCCCCTTTGGTTCTCGTAAGCACCCCTCACACTGATTCCCTTGGTTGCCCTAGTATAATTACTTCAAACACACCTTGATTTTGATATCCGTCCTGGTTCTGATAACCCTCTCTATCATCATACCCCCTTTGGTTCTCGTAGGCCCCCACCCTAGGCCTCACACCGATTCCCTTGGTTGCCCTAGTAAAATTACTTCAAACGCACCTTGATTTTGATATCCGTCCTGGTTCTGATAACCCTCTCTATCATCATACCCCCTTTGGTTCTCCTAAGCACCCCTCACACCGATTCCCTTGGTTGCCCTAGTAAAATTACTTCAAACACACCTTGATTTTGATATCCGCCCTGGTTCTGATAACCCTCTCTATCATCATACCCCCTTTGGTTCTCGTAGGCCCCCACCCTAGGCCTCACACCGATTCCCTTGGTTGCCCTAGTAAAATTACTTCAAACACACCTTGATTTTGATATCCGTCCTGGTTCTGATAACCCTCTCTATCATCATACCCCCTTTGGTTCTCGTAAGCACCCCTCACACTGATTCCCTTGGTTGCCCTAGTAAAATTACTTCAAACACACCTTGATTTTGATATCCGTCCTGGTTCTGATAACCCTCTCTATCATCATACCCCCTTTGGTTCTCGTAGGCCCCCACCCTAGGCCTCACACCGATTCCCTTGGTTGCCCTAGTAAAATTACTTCAAACACACCTTGATATTGATATCCGTCCTGGTTCTGATAACCCTCTCTATCATCATACCCCCTTTGGTTCTCGTCAGCACCCCTCACACCGATTCCCTTGGTTGCCCTAGTAAAATTACTGCAAACACACCTTGATTTCGATATCCGCCGTGGTTCTGATAACCCTCTCTATCATCATACCCCCTTTGGTTCTCGTAGGCCCCCACCCTAGGCCTCACACCGATTCCCTTGGTTGCCCTAGTTAAATTACTTCAAACACACCTTGATTTTGATATCCGCCCTGGTTCTGATAACCCTCTCTATCATCATACCCCCTTTGGTTCTCGTAGGCCCCCACCCTAGGCCTCACACCGATTCCCTTGGTTGCCCTAGTAAAATTACTTCAAACACACCTTGATTTTGATATCCGTCCTGGTTCTGATAACCCTCTCTATCATCATACCCCCTTTGGTTCTCGTAGGCCCCCCTCAAACCGATTCCCTTGGTTGCCCTAGTAAAATTACTTCAAACATACCTTGATTTTGATACCCGCCCTGGCTCTGATAACCACCTCTATTATCATATCCCCTCTGGTTATCGTAGCCTCTCTCAGACTGGCCCCCTTGGTTGCCTTGTTGCTGGTTGCCCTGGTAGCCCTGGTTGTTGTTGTGCTGGCTGTAACCGCCAGGAGGAACCTCGTAGGTTTGGTAGTTGCGCTGATTTTGGTTATGGGTGAAGGGTGCCGGGCTGGTTTGGGGTCTGAAATAATTGGGTGTAATTATTAAGAGGTAAAGTTAATCCGTTTGTAGCTTTGTATGTAAGGGGCGATTTCCGGAACTACTCAATAGATTTCAATAGTTTTTCACCAGTATATAGAATGGACTATAATTAGTTGAACAATTTTAGGCCAAAAAACCGGTTTTCTGGCCATAACTTTTGTCTTAATTAGTTTAAAATGAAAACCGTTTGTAGAGACGTCATAGACGACCCCAAATATGTAGATTTCGTATATGTTAGATCTTAAGTTAATTAATTATAATTAAATAAGTATTTTTTTAGACAATGTTTAAAAAAATCATACAAAATTGAGTATTCATTTCTTTCAAAATCCGGTAGACAAAAATGGAGATAAAAGATGGAAGAACCGATAGCCGTTTGACTAATAATTCTATCTGTAGTGCAAAAGTATTCAGAACGATTCAAAACTTGTCAAAAATCGATGAAGACCTCGGGTAGCCCCTTAAGGTTTAATTTAATATGTCGATTATCTCACCGTTGGTCTCCCTGTCCCTGATTATATGCGCCCTGTACTCGACCACCTCTACCGCCTCCGCCTCCGCCTCCGCGCCCGCCGCCGCCCATGCCTCCGCCGCCGCCCATGCCACCGCCGCCGCGCCCGCCAGCGCTCATGCCTCCGCGACCGCCCCCGCCGCCGCCCATGCCGCCGCGGCCACCGCCCTGTTAAATGATAGTTATTTAATTATTTACAGTACATATGGTGCTACTTTTCCGCACTAGTGCAGAAAGAGCACTTTCCGTGCATATGTCGAAACTTTAAAGAGCCATATGTACAGTAAAACGTTGTACGATACACGTGCGAATAGGTAATTCGCAACTCGTGTCGATTTAAAACCCTCCCATCGGTCGTGTTTTAATTTATCACCACTCGTTGCGAATTTCCTATTTTCGCCACTTGTATCGTAAATAACTATTACAATGCATCATGCGAGGAAATAAGAAAATATACATAAAAGGTGAAATTTTAATTGACATGAAATATCATTCCCGCACTTGTGTGGGAATGTTGTCCCGAATTCCATTCCCGCACGACACGTGCGGGCATAGAGGACTTCCCGAGTTTATACTGACCCATATAAAGGCACGCTTTCAGATCAAGTGCATTGTCAATAAATTGTGACCCAATGACATAGCAAAGCTCAACCAAACTATATGGCTACTAAACTAAACGACCAGTTATATACCTATAATAGATATAAATACTTGAATACATAGAAATTATCCAAGACTCGGAAACAAATGATCATGCTCATCGCAGAATATTTGCCCTTAGCGGGATTAGAACTAGAGATGCAACGGATAGTGGTTTGGCCGGATACCGGATACCGAATATCCGGGGGTGCAGCTGGCCGGATACTCGGCCGAAAGTTACATGCCTAAAATAAAGCAAATTCGACCGCACCCGTGCGCGGCGCTCTGTGTAGGTTGTAACTTGTCACTCGCTATGGCAGGCTTGGATAGATTAGAAACATGCGCAAATTTTTAAACTGACTGACTATTGATTATTATTATTATTTATTTAATAATTTATTCATATAAACAATTACAAAACACAGTACAATAAATGCGCCAAACTGGAGTGGCCAGTTTGTTGGCGCGTCGCGCTCAGTTTACATCACTTAAGTGTATAATTGTTTACACGTGTGAGTTATTTTCTATTATTACTAGTGAACTTTATTTAACTAGGGCATGCATATTTAACATTATGATGTGGTTAAGTATTACTTTGTTGTTCGTTATTTATTCAACTTTATTTTACCTACTGTAGTTCTCTTTTTACCATTGTAATATTCTAGGCCTATACATTACATTTAATACAGAAAAAAAGTTATATTTTCGGTATAAAATACTATCCGGCATCCGACCGGATACTATGCCACTATTCCGTATTCGGCCGGATACTAAAATTGAGGCCGGATACTGGATAGTGACCTGATATCCGTTGCATCTCTAATTAGAACCCATGACTGTGATCTTCGTAGGCATATTCACTACTCACTAAACTAAACCAAATGTCCTATTCAAAATAAAATAAATAAATAAATATTTGCATACAATCTTACACAAATGGACCTAGTCCCAAGCTAAGCAAAGCTTGTACTATGGGTAATAGACGACGATAAACATACATAAACAAATAAATAAATAATTAAACACATAGAAAAGATCCATGACTCAGGAACAAATATTCGATCTCGTAAATTCAGCCTACCTGCAGTCGAATAAATGAGTATGAGTATGAACCTGCGGTCCAGCGCTGCGTTGCTGCCACGACGGCATCTCGGGCGGTGGCGGCTGAGCCTCGTTAGGCCTCCCGCCGCGGTCCGGGACCTGCAACCATCCATACAAACACTGTACTTTTCTGTATACCGTCATCAACTACTCATTGAGACGATTTTGACGAGCCCAAACTCAACGGGGCTACGTCGGATAAGTACTCAATTCCCATGGCCACCTGTCTCCATCATCAGATCAGCTCGATGGTACCATAATATTGAATTGTCATCCAAACTTTACCTTTACCCTAAATTGCAGCTCTATCGGTCACCGGGAAGTGGGTCAAATTTAACTTGCAAGATTTGATTACAGAGAGACAGACAGACAACGGGACAGGTGAAACTAAATGAAAGCTTGTAAAAACTAAAAGATATTTAACCCCCGACGCAAAGAGAGGGGTGTTATAAGTTTAACGTGTCTGTGTATCTGTGTATCTCTCTGTGGTATCATAGCTCCCAAACGGATGAACCGATTTTCGTTTAGTTTTCTTTGGGTCATAGATAATTTTATCCCGAGTGTTCTTAGCCATGTTTCATGAAAATCTGTTCAGCCGTTTTTGAGACATTGGACTTTGAAATGAAAATGTCGGGGGTTTTTCAACTTTTCTAATTGGTACACTCTGTATTGAATCTGGAACGTACAGCGTGTAATTTCGAGGCTTCATTGCCGTCACTGCGTAATAAAGTTTTGTACTAGAAGAAAAGATTCTAAACTCTTGGACTTAAAGTCGGCCGAGGGTCGAACATTGAACTACGAGCGAGGCGAGGGATTCATCAGTCTCAATTACCTGTCCAATTAAAACTTTGTTGACGTCACTCTGGGTGTTCTTCGTGACAGTCGCGCTGGAAGTTTTCTCCACCAGCAGCAGCGACGTTCTAGCGGCCAGGAAGTCTGACAGTTTCACGTCCGGCTTCAGTTTGAGCTGGTCGCGTTTCGGGCGGTATGCCGATTGGATGACGTCTTTCTTGGTCTTGAGGCGTTCTGACCACTGCAAGTAAAGGGTTAGATAAGATAAGATAAGCTTTATCAGAGGCGTCTCTAGCCCGTGTGCAAACATTACTCTAGCGTCCCCTAGTAAGCGCGCGGTCAAAATGGAATGGTAGCGGCCGGCGCTCGCCGCCCCCTAGGACCGCTGCGCCCGTGTGCAACGCACACTCTGCACCATAGGTAAAGACGCCTCTGGGCTTTACTTCCTTACTAGCTTCCGCCCGCGACTTCGTCTGCGTGGACCCGGGATAAAAACCATCCTATATTTTAATCCAGGCTATAAACTATCTTCGTGCAAAATTTCATCCAAATCGGTTAAGCTGTTTAAGCGTGATTGAGTAATAAACATCCAAACATCCAAACATCTACTTTCGCATTTATAATATTAGTAGGATAACAGAGTTTATAAATATATTAAATAAATAAATAAGTAAAGGGTTAAGTTTTACTATAATATTTGCTAAAAACGATTTTCGTATCGCAAGCAGCGCAGGCAAAGCCGCGGTATAAAATGTAGCCTAGGTACATGCAGCCAGTCCATTCTATACACAGGCGAAGAATTTTTGACATCGGATGAGTACTACTAACTTATGATACCCTACCAACGTCTACCACTAGCTAGCGTGGGTCACTAGCTGACCCACCGTAGCTCAGTTGGTTTAGAGCGATGGACGGATTCCAAAGGTCGCGGGTTCAAATCCCATGGCGAATAAACGTTTCTGCGTAGTAAACATTTACTTTTGGAATAGTCATCATCATCAACATCATATCAGCCGAAAGACGTCCACTGCTGGACATAGGCCTCCCCCAAAGTGCCAAAGTGACCGGTCCCGCGCCACCCGCATCCAGCGGACTCCCGCAACCTTTACCAGGTCATCAGTCCACCTTGTGCGGCCTACCCACGCCGCGCCTTCCGGTACGCGGTCGCCACTCGAGAACCTCTCCGCCCCAACGGCCATCGGTTCTACGTGCCATGTGCCCCGCCCACAGCCACTTAAGTTAGAACAGTCACTTACCTCAAAACTCTGAACCGTGCACTCTAATCTAGTAATCAGCGTCTCTCTTCTCAGTCTGTACTCTTCATACTTGTCCGAGAATGCTGTCTCAAGCTGCTTCCAGTCTTTCTCTGTCATCGCCTTGTTGTATAGCGGCTTGCCGACCAACTGGTCACCTGTCAACAATTATGGCACATTTATATCATCATAATCGACGAATTTGACGGCCGGTTCGCCTAGTGGGTAGTGACGCTGCCTGAAGCTGAAGGTCCTGGGTTCGAATCCCGGTAAGGGCAAATATTTGTGTGATGAGCATGAATGTTTGTTTCTGAGTCTTGATTGTTTTCTATGTATTTAAGTATTTATATTTATTAAGTATATCGTCGTCGCCGCAAGGTGGACTGATGACCTGGTAAAGGTTGCTGGAGTCCGCTGGATGCGGGTGGTGCAGGACCGGTCGCTTTGGCACTCTTTGGGGGAGGCCTTTCGGCTGATATGATGATGATTATAAAGAACCCAGATGGAATCATGGGATCAAATATAGCCTTTGTCCATCCTGAATGTCCATTCCAGACACTAGGGAGATAATTTTAGAAATAGGATGAGTAGTTTCGGAGATTATCTCCTGGAGACTAGTATCTGTGAGATGAAGTGGAGATTGTATAGATACAAACTTACGTTTAACAGACACTACCCCTTGATTATATTAGTATATAAATAAAGAGCTTATAAGGCTTATGTTGTAACATTCAATGAAGAAGAAAGATAACTAGAAAGTTGGTAATTTCTTATAGTCTTAGCTACCACTATATTGTAAATTAACTCGAAACATTCCACAGATCATAAATTGTTATATCTATCACGCATGAAATATCTAATTAGAGAGTACTTGTTGAAATCTATAATTTTGATTAATAAAAAGATAAAATTCATCATCGTCTAGTACCCGTAACACAAGCCTTATTGAGCTTACTATGGGGCTAGCTCAATTTGTGTAAGATTGTTCCCTAATATTTATTTATTTATAACTAGCGGCCCGGCTTTGCACGAATTACCCGTTTTCCGTAGGAATAAAGCATTTTCCCGCGGCAAAAAGTAGCCTATGTTCATCAGGGATAATGTCGGCTTCTAATGGTAAAAGAATTTTTCAAATCGGTCCAGTAGTTTCGGAGCCAATTCAATACAAACAAACAAACAAATCTTTCCTCTTTATAATATTAGTGTAGATCGGCTTTTTATATCAGGACAGTAGCGAACAAGCAGCCAGCCTGCCCGACTATATGCAGACACCGTAGCTTATGAACTCTTGCAACCCCAGAGTCGTCAGGGCGTTGCCAACCGCGACCCTTTATTGATTTGAGAATTCTTTGTGTTGGCAGCTATATAAGTGTACTCATTCTCAACAAAGCACTTCCTCGAGAATTCTACAGATTACGGCGTAGCGCTGCCAGCGTAGTGTGGCAGTGAATGGGTTAAATCTCAAAGTGTTCCAAACCCGCGACCCATCATGCATAAGTTTCTGTCAAAAATATGTACATTTCTACAACAAAAAATTCGAGACTTCAAAAAATTCCGCGATAGTCAAAGGAATGACGCGTAATTCAATGTTGGAATGGCAACCGGATGGCTCGCGGTATTTGAGCTCCCGAAGTGATGTCGAACCGCCCTGTGCTACCCGAAATGAGCCAAATGTTACTGGTTCGGAAATAGGAGGGGGGGGGGGGGTAAAAATGGTCGTTGGGACCATTCTAACGAGCCCAAACTCACCAGGGTTACGTCGGTTAAGTACTGGATTCCCATGGCCACCTTCTGTCGCTCGATGGTACCATAATATTGAATGAATTGTCATCCAAACTATACTTTTACCCAAAATTTCTGCTCAATCGGTTGAGCAGAAATTTTGACAATCGCCGTTAGGGCGGAAAGGTACTCGAGTGGCGACCACGTACCGGAAGGCGCAGCGTGGGTAGGCCGTGGTAAGGTGGACTGATGACCTGGTAAAGGTCGCGGGAGTCCGCTGGATGCGGGTGGCGCAGGACCGGTCATTGTGGCACTCTTTGGGGGAGGCCTATGTCCAGCAGTGGACGTCTTTCGGCAGATATGATGATGATGAGTTTTAAAGATCTAAGCATACACAGGGTCAGACAGCCGGAAGCGACTTTGTTTTATTACTATGTAGTGATAGTGAAGTACTTTACCTTCTTTCTGAATGGTTTCCTTCAGCTTGGACTCCAGTTTCGAGAACAGCATCTCAGCCGTGATGTTGGGTGGTGGCTTGTTGAATTTCAGCGCTATCAGGATCTCTTTCAAATCCTTGGCAGTGGGAGATTCTTGCTGGAAACAAGAATTAACAGTTTGAGATCCAGGAAGCCGCTAAGCTATGTGTTCTTCATACCCGTTTTCACGTGTTATTGGCGTAACGAAACTAGAGATGCAACGGTCCGCATTATAAGTAGTAACTAAGTTAGTTCCAGGTTTTAAATAGTGGCTTTATGTGCAACACAATAAGTATTGTAAAGATTAAAAAAAATCGCCAAACTGCAAACGATTTTCGGCCCAAGCTGTAGCATAAAACTTTGTTCGCTTTGCTCGCTCCATCCAGTTATGTCCATCCAGAAAGTCCGTTCAATATGCAAGTGAAAGAGTTTTCGTAGTTGGATTTGTGGTTCCGGAGATTACCCCATGTCTCATTTCAACCAAGGTTAATTTCATCCAAGATGGCGGTCGTTCTACGAGCTCTTGACCCGGGGACTTTTGGGAGACGAAAACAGGGCTTCCAACGAACATTCGTACAGTCAGCATCACATAGTTAGTAGCAGCCAAAGTAGCCAAATATATCGTAACACTTCCTTAGTCCTATAGTAATAAAGACGTGTTCCGATGTATTTGGCTACTTTGGCTGCTACTAACTATATGATGCTGACTGTACCAAAGGGCTTTGCTGGTAATGTATAATCCTTACTAATATATTAAATGCGAAAGTGTGTGTGTATGTTTGTCCTTCTTTCACGTCGCAACGGAGCGTCGTATTGATGTGATTTTGTTGTTGTTGGAGATAGTTTAGAAGCTGGAGAGTGACTTAGGCTACTTTTTTCAGCGGGAAAACATGTAATTCCCACGGGAAAATTCCATTTGAATTTGTTACATTTTCCTATAACCACGTGGGCATCAGCTAGTGTCATAATAAAAGTATAATGGTAAGGCAATGTATGGGCAACTGGTGCCTTTTTGAAGTGAAAACCTCTTTAGCGGCGCTGAGCACTTTTTGGCATCGGGAAAAATTGTTAAATACGCGACAGATTTTTGTGACGTCAGATGTGAAGGAGGTCACAAACTTTTATATTTTGCTGCTAGCCGATTCGACTTCATTCACAACTGAACGCTATTCGTAAGAGTATAAAGCCGTTAAACACTTTTTGCAATAGCATATTCTGCAAATAAATTTTTAATTTTGTCTAAGCGTCCTTCACCGTTTTGCTATTTAGCAAATTCGAATAGTTCGAATTTGGACGTTATTCCTAAAGAGATAAAGCTTTGAAAAATATTTGGCAATGGCAAAAACAATTGGTATTTTGTTCGCCGCCGGCGGCGGGCGAGCCGGCCCGTCGCACCCAACGCGCCCGCGGCCCGTCCGCCTAAATAATTGAAAATTGTTTATAAATTTGCGTCTAATTCATTTTTAGGGTGACACCGTAAGATGTCACGTGACCTGATCGAAAAACTGTTACAATGTTATTGAGTTTTCACTTCTGCCGGCACTCCCGGAGTGCAACCCGGTCTTTATTTTTGATGGCACCCTAACGCCACCTTGTTAGATGTGTAGAGTACTTCCATACAAACAATAGTTACTATGGCAGCTCAGCTCTAAAATACATCCGTCTTGAGTTTCGCGTCCTAATCTATAATAGTATTCAACCATTAAAGGTACGCCCACACCGCTGCTCAAAATACGCTAACGCACCGTAAACGCAGCAAAATGTATGAAGTATACGTGACGCATTCGACATGTCAACGCGTATACGCAGCGTTACGCACCGGTGTGGTCGCTCCCTAAAAGTAACTCATATTTTCAGTTTCCATAATTAGATACGCGTTATAGATTAGGACGCATAACTCAAGACGGATGTACTTTAGAGCTGAGCTGCCGTAGTAACTATTGTTTGTATGGAAGTACTCTACACATCTAATAAGGTGGCGTTAGTGTGCCATCAAAAAAAAGGCACCCATTTTGAGCTAAGCCCTTTCATCAAAGTCCCGGGATTTCCAGGTTAAACAATATCGACTGTACTATAAGAACTGCTGGTCTGAGACCTATTCTAAAAAATCAAACATGTGTTTTGCAGGGTTCGAAATTATCAAGATAATTACGCGTCTTTTTTAATTATCCGATAATTATCCGAAAATATCACCAGTATAAGAACCAATGACACTCAAGTTCGCTCAACTTTGCATAATCAGAAGTATCAGAACTCTTGTAAGGGGAATCCCCACGGCGCGGCACGTCACGTTGACACTTCGTGCGTTCGGATAGACGCAAGTGCGGAAATACACGTTCGAATACTTCGAATACAGTTCACTTTCACAAGCGCAATATTTTGTTATTATCAATCGATAATTATCCATCCGTGTCTAGATCACACAGTCGCTGTGGCCGAAATCGGTCATGACAGCATCAAATCAAATCAAAATCCATCTGATATTATCACGATAATTATCATGATAATTATCGTGATAATTATCATTGATAGTTATCCTTTCGAACCCTGGTGTTTTGCTTGGTCTAAACTAAACCTACCATGACTATTTCCATTCCCGGCTTCTCCTTGGGCCGGTCGACACCAACAATCCTGGCTGCCATCAGCTCCGAGATCAGGTAGTCCAAGAGGAGAACCTTGTCTTCCTTCGTCTCTAGACGAGAGGACATGTGACCTGGACAATGGATACAATAACTACAACTTAGAAAAGTTGAAAAACCCCCGACATTTTAATTTCAAAGTCAAATATCTCAAAAACGGCCGAACAGATTTTCATGAAACATGGCTAAGAACACTCGGAATCACAACAGCTTTCGAATAAAAAAAACCGCATTCAAATCGGTCCATCCGTTTGGGAGCTACGATACCACAGACATCACACAGATACACAGACACGTTAAGTTAAACTTATAATATAACACCCCTTTGCGTTGGGGGTTAAAAACATAATAAATACAGTTTGTCCTGCAAACATAATCAAAGTTAAGGATTATAACGCCAAATTTTTAGTTGGACTTATAATCCGCCTAAAAGGTCTCATCTTATGTTACCTTGCCTAAGGAGCTGACGGTCTTGGGTTCGAAGCCTGGTATGGGCAAATATTTCTGTGACAAACATGAATATTTATTTTCGAGATTGCAGAATGTGATGTTCTTCAATCCCTTTCTACTGCTATGCTGGAGATGGGTGAGGACCAAATTATTGGCCAGTAGTTAGCCTGGCTAATCGGTAGTAGTTAAAAAAATCCGTGGTGACACAAAAATTAACCATAGAATTGTCGGAACGAACGGATCGGAGTCGGATTGAACGGGCGTGAATGTATATATATATATTCGTAAATGTACCTGTAACAAGTTTCTTATAAGGGCACCGGAGCTCCTTCAAGAAAGAGCTCAGCTCGAGCAGGAACGAGCTGGACTCGTCCGGGTCATTCATCATGTTCACCGTCTCCTCGAGGTTGCATAGCTGCTTCAACTCTTCAGCCAGGATGTGGACGAGTTTGGTGAACTCGAGGGACTTTGGGCCGCCGTCTAGGGCTTTGGCGAAGGCAGCTTCGTCGTTTAATGGGCCTGTGTAGCTGGAATAAATAAAAAACTCAATTCAATTCAATTATTTATTCTGCAAATAGGCCACAAGGGCACTTTTACATGTCAAACGGTAATTTACAATGTAATAATAATAATCTTACACAATAATCATTTGAAACTTGCAGATTAAGGACCGATTTAAACGGTTACCAAAGTAAATGTCACTAAGTTAATGAAAACAAAACAAAATTGCAAAATATGACCATTACATTCGATATAAGGTCTGTCAGCATTAACAAGAAGTTAATGATATTAATTCAGTATTCCAGAGATGTATAAGGTCTCTGAGCGTCAAAACAAAACGAAAAAAGGAACATTAATGTAATATTGTCAGAGATGTACAGGGTCAATAACAATAAAACGTGTCAAGATCAGAATGATGTCTCTCGTCAATACGATAATAATAATAACAACACTAGTATTTAAGTACTATGCCCTTGTCACCGCCACTGTCATGAACAACATTTATTGAATGATACAGATGTTGTTTGTTTAGGTGGACTAATGACCTGGTAAAGGACGCGGGACTGCCCTGGATGCGGGTGGCGCAGGACTGGTTATAGTGGCACTCTTTGGGGGAGGCCTATGTCCAGACCCCGTATCATGGTCGGCCTTATCGCTCGATAAGTGACAAGATAGGGGCGTCGTCTCGTTCTATCAAACGGTGTCAGCCAGTGACCTGTCACTTATCGCGTGATAAGGCCGACCATGATACGGGGTCAGCAGTGGATGTCTCTCATCTCTCTTACTCAAAGGAGACAAACCAAAGTATTGATTGATTAATCCACTGCTATAGAGTATAGATAAAAGTGGCTCAATGAGGGAGGTGTAGAACTTAGAAGCCTCTAATTGTTTTACAGAAATGTAAAGAAAGTTCTTTATTATTATTGAACCTGCCAGGGTTCGAAAGGATAATTATCACGATGAACATGATAATAACAGATGGATAATTATCGATTGATAATAACAAAAAATTGCGCTCGTGAAAGTGAACTGTACTCAAAGTATTCGAACGTGTATTTCCGCACTTGCGTCTATACGAACGCACGAAATCTCAACGTGACGTGCCGCGCCGTGGGGATTCCCCTTACAAGAAGAATTCAGTTGGGATTATGCAGTTGAGGCGGCCAGTCATAGATGTGCTCAGGTATAACCTCATTGGGGGTCTTATGGACCTCCCAATGGGAATAAAGTTGAGCGAGCTCGAGTGTCATTGGTTCTTATACTGGTGATAATTATCCGATAATTATCCAGCAGCGTAATTATTAGAGATGCAACGGATATCCCGTCACTATCCGGTATCCGGCCTATCTGGCCTCAATTTTAGTATCCGGCCGAATATCAAAATAGTGGCATAGTATCCGGCCGGATACCGGATAGTATTTTATACCGAAAATATAACTTTTTTCGGTATTAAATGTAATGTATAGGCCTAGAATAACACAATGGTAAAAAGAGAACTACAGTAGGTAAAATGAAGTTGAATAAATAACGAACAACAAAATAGTCAATAGTCAAAGTCAGTTTAAAAATTTCCGCATGTTTCTATTCTATCAAAGCCTGCCATAGCGAGTGACAAGTTACAACCTACACAGAGCGCCGCGCACGGGTGCGGTCGAATTTGCTTTATTTTAGGCATGGAACTTTCGGCCGAATATCCGGCGGCCGGATAGCGGATATCCGGCCCGCTGCACCGCCGGATATTCGGTATCCGGTATCCGGCCAAACCACTATCCGTTGCATCTCTAGTAATTATCTTGATAATTTCGAACCCTGGAACCTGCTCAGAAGTTTTCACCAGAGTCAGTTGAGAAATGCAACCTAACAGCCTGAGACACCGGACATAATAAATAACTTAGTTTGCTTATTGCCTTATACATTGTTCTTGTCAAAACTTTGTCTTTGGCTCCATGACAATTATTTTTATAATATGAATGACTATGCATTTTAGAATGTATAATTTATTCATTTCTTATTAGGGTTCCGTAGTCAACAAGGAACCCTTATAGTTTCGCCATGTCCGTCCGTCTGTCTGTCTGTCCGTCTTCGGCTTAGCTCAGTAACCATTACTACTAGAAAACTGTAATTCGGCATGGGTATATAAATCAATCACGCCGACAAAACAGTACAATAAAATCTTGAAAAAACTTTTTTTAGGGTAACCCTACACCTAAGGTGGGGGTGTAATTTTTTTTACTCGTTAAACCCTTGGCATGGGGTATCGTTGGATAGCTCGTTCAAAAATATTATAGGTTTTCTAAAACCATTTTTCAAATCAGTGATCAGTTTGCAAGATATTGGACTTCAAAGCCCAAATTTAAAAGGCAAGGCAGGTTTATTCAAAGGCTACTACTGGGGATGTGAAAAATTCGTGGTAGTAGTACACATAATAAATTTAAAAGGAAAACTATCACGGACAGATACAGGTAGGCATAAGTAGTTACCGAGTAATAGTCGACCAACTTAACGTGTACTTGAAAGGGACAATTTTCATACAGTTTCGGCCGACGCAACCACACCGCACGTCGATGTAACTAAGACAGACAGGCAACTACGGAACCCTACACTGCGCGTGGCCCGAGACGCACATGGCCGGTTTTTTTTTTAATATAATTTGTAATTTGCATGCCACTAAAATGGTGAATTATGCTGAACATGTTATTTCGAAATGACTGATGACAAATAATATTTTATTGATACAACTTTACTTCAATTTAATCATTACATTTGCTTAGTTGATACACTGAACTTGCTCCTTCCGTGTATTTTAATTTAATTTAATTACATTTATATGATAATTAGGATAATTATGTATTAACACCACTTATTTATTTAATTGTGTGGCATACATTATTTTGGCCTTTAAAGTTTGTCACTCTTTAGTAAGTGCCACCCAGGGGACATGGGCAGGGGTGAACCCCAGTTGTCTTAAATAAAGGATTTATTATTATTATAAATAGAGTACTAAATAGAAGTTCTGCGTATGTGAATCTTATGTATAAATGATATAGATCCAGCGTTATACCCAGAAAATCGGCATAAATAAATCAATGGTTTATAACCTTCACTATTGAGGAATTACACAAAATTTCAAGCATACGGTTACTTATTACCAAACCAGAGGCTGTATACGAAATACTAATGGGTATTTATAGCAAATACATACAGAAATGTACTCATACACACCGCATACGGTCCAAAACTTACCCCAGATCGTTAAGCGAGTCCAATATGTCGTTATCCATGTTTGAAGCTGTTTACACTTATTAACGAGCGAAATAATGCTGTAAATACTTGTAACTGCGTGTAAGGCTAAAAATAAAACTTAGTTTTTATGATAGGCACTGAAATTCTTTGGAATTTTGCTCGAATTTCCATTCATTGGCAAAATTATACATATGTCTCGCTTCCAGTCAAGCTAGTGTCAAACTAATGTTGCCAGTAAAAGGTTTGAGAAAATGCAGACACGAAATCATATGTTTAAAAATAAAACTCTTAATTTATACTAAGTTAACTATGGTTTTAACTCACGACACTGCTTTTTTGTAATATTTTAACTATATTTGTATCGCTTACAGACGAAAATTAGTATCAATTCGAAAAATATATTCAAAGGGTTATTATACTATTACGGCTGGCAACACTAGCCATCAAGAGTAGAAAAACCCGCAATGCAGTAGAAAATTTAAAATAATTAAGTTTAATTTTCTGAATTATGAGTTGTTATATTATTATTGTTATTATTAATTTCTAAATGGGTAGGTTAACTTGTTACTCAATATGAACCCTAAACATTATTTCATTTCGATATAAAAAGCTCCAATAATTATAACTTCAACTTCAACTTCAACAACAAAATGAACGTTAAACATTATTGAATAACGATTTGCGATATAAAAAGCTCCAGTAGCTAATAAGTAATTTAAATACATTCGTTGCTATACTTAAACCAGTTTTTCTTGTTAAATGGGAGGTTTTATATGTAGAATGTTTAGTGTAGCCGCTCTTGTTTTCAGATGACTACCGGAGTGCGATTTTTGAATCTCACTGGTGATATCAAAGTCACCGGTGACTAAAATTATAACCGATGACTTTTATGTCACCATTTTCCAAGAGTGTCAGTCAGAGACAATCTTCCCGTTACGTTCCTTTTTACGCAGATGTTATAGTGTTGTCCTTGATACCGGTTTTTAGGGTTCCGTAGCCAAATGGCAAAATACGGAACCCTTATGGATTCGTCATGTCTGTCTGTCTGTCCGTCCGTATGTCACAGGCATTTTACTCGAAAACTTTAGTGTATTTGAATACAATTTTGAGGATAGGTGTATTTTGTTTGCCGTTACAGTTTTGTAATTAAATTCCAAAAAAGGGGTGCACTCCTTACATAAAACCGACTCAATTTTTTTTTTCGTTGCAATCCCACGTGTGGCACATCAATCGATAGGCCTTTCTAAGGTTTCTCAGCATTTTTTTTGATTAAGTGAATAGAGTCGGAGATAATCGCCCCGAAAGTCACTAAAATTGTGTCCCCCCCTCTAATTTTTTAACCGTGTATTTTAAAAATATGAAAAAAAAACATGGACATAGGGCTTATTAAATTATTTCAACGAAAATTGTTTTGAACAAGATCGGTTCAAAGATTTTTGAGGTATTTCTAAAAATAAAAAAGCGGCCAAATGCGTGTCGGACTACGCACAACGAGGGTTCCGTGCCTATTAAAAAGGTCGTATCGTTACTGAAATCGTATGGCACTTACGTCCTTTTCTTTAAGGAAGGCAGTTTTTTACGAATATCACGGTAACCATTGAACCGATCTTGTTCAAAAGAATTTATTTTGAAAGGCCTATCGATTGATGTGCCACACGTGGGCTTGCAATGAAAAAAATAAATTTTTGACTCAGTGTCATGTATGGAGTGCACCCCTAAAAAAAATTTTTTTTAGTAATTGAATTAGAAAATTATGTAGCAGTTAATAAAATACACCTACACCTATCCTCAAAATTTTATTCAAATACACCTTATAGTTTTCGAGTAAAATGCCTGTGACATACGGACGGACAGACAGTCAGACAGACATGACGAATCAATAAGGGTTCCGTTTTTTGCCATTTGGCTACGGAACCCTAAAAATTGCCTTCCTTAAAGAAAAGGAAGTAAGTGCCACAAGATTTCAGTAACGATACGACCTTTTTAATAGGCACGGAACCCTTCGTTGTGCGTGGTCCGACACGCACTTGGCCTCCTATTTATATTCTCAATAAATCGTCGCAATCACAAATATCACAATCGAGCCCCGCTGCTAATTCTTCCGAAAAACATACTTTGGTACTTTTGGCAGATGTCACAAACGTCAACTGTCAAAAACAATCGCATGGTGATTTCAATTACGAGTGGGTAGGGGCACTCGTAAATCGATATCATAGGTATGACAAATGTAAGTCACCGGTGAGTTTCAAAAATACGAACTTTCGGAAATCAATCACATCGGTGAGAATTAGTCACTTGGTGAGATTCAAAAATCGATCCCCTGGGGCCCGTTTCATGAAGCAACAAGTTACAAATTACAAGCGGAAGTCTCTTTCTATCAAAACGTATTGAAAAGAGACTTCCGCTTGTAATTTGTAACTTGTTGCTTCATGAAACGGGCCCCAGTTATTTAGTCCTCCGGGAGGCCCATAAGGCCCTCGGAGAGGGTTCTACCGACCCATATCTGTTACTGGCCGCAACTGCTGGCCAAACAGGGCAATAACTGTAAAAAAAAAAAGTTATTTAGAGATATAATGGCGTAGCGATCGTATGTTATTGATCAATATGTTTGTGGCCAAAGCGTGAATAAATTCAGGACAAAGAAGACGAACAAGGAAAAAGAAACAGCACGTTTGGATTAGTAAAATGATACCTATTCATCATCCTCCCAGCGTTATTCCCGGTTGTGCCCTAAAAGAGCCCTTTGACACCTAATCCCAAGATTTGGCATAGCACTTGTATTAAGAAAGCGACTGCCATCTGACAGAAATAATACCTATTAACTTAAGAAATGCAGAAATGGGAAGGCAGCGCTCTTGTGATTCTACTGCACGGCTAGCACGCGATCTCTCTCGATTTTTCTCGCACTATCCGTCTCTCACTTATTAGAACACTTAGAACAAGAGGTAAAGTGCGATAAAAATCGAGAGTATGTCGCGGCCGTCGTGTGCTAGACGTGCTGGTGTCGCAGGCGTCCATAGGTGACGGTGCATTCTTGCCATCGGGCGGGCTGTGCGCTTGTTTGCCACCAACGTAGTATAAAACAAAGTGTCACTCTTGCATGTACAGTCAGCATCAAAAGTAACTGCGCATTGACGTCTCCAAAAGCTTTTCCCTTTTAATAAAGATTTTTGACGTCTTCGTTTGCCCAGTTACTTTTGATGCTGACTGTACCTACTAATGTAGTGTTCGAATTTACATAATTATCTATTCCAAAGAGTATAATAAGTATATTTAATCTATTCCCAAGACAACATTTATTCAGCTGTCATGTTGCTCGCGTCTTGATTTATTCATATAATTTATATTATCGGGGTTTCAGAGCTTATCTATGTGGTATCGCCCCATATTTGTGTGATTCGCCAGCACAAGCGCTGGCAGCCCGTGAAACGTGCCCTGTCAGCCGTTATTTCACGCAGTTTTTGATCGTCACGGTTTTTACATGGGACGCCATAATCAGCTCTTTTGGTAACCCGGGACAACCAGCCGGCCGTCGTACCACTCGCCATGCCAGTGGTCGTGCATTGGCCCGCTATCCCTTGGCTGTTATTCGCTAAGCGTTAATGCGGCTCACCCCGCCGGTCACCCGTCACGAAACTAGACCTCTACCTACGCTTAGTTACTACGCGTCGCGGTGTCAAGATATATTTGTGGGTGAGCGTTGAGGTGAACTTAAAACAAGTTAGAGAATAGGGGGGCTTGTCTCCCTGACGACGCCGAAACATCGCCTGCGCCCAGCGAACAGAACAATTCTGTCAATCGTTGTCAGTGTCAGTTTATTTATTTTGATATTAAGTTTTTATTGTTTTTCGTTTAAGCAAGTATCTTTTATTCAATATGGACTATAAAGTGTCTGTGACGTGATAGAACACTTATACCTTGGTCTTTACCGGAGGTATGTCACTGCCAGTTCTTATCTTACCTGACTTTCTAGTTTTTAGTTCTGTTTTTCTAAATGTTTTGTATTGTATTTGTTTCACCCTGAATGCCGTCACAGCCTTGCCTGACCTCTGTGGAACTATTGGAGTGCCGTATCTGCGGAGACAATAAACAGTACAAGGGGCGGCGGGGACTCGCAATCCATACTGCTCGTCAACATGGCACCCGTATGGATGTCGATCTCCGGTTGGGGTATAGGAAAAGGGGCCCGATTTTAGGACTTAGAAAATTTACGAGCAAAATTTTTTATTTTCATTCTTGGTAGTTTTTTTTTGTTAAACTTTAAAGAAAACATTAAAATAAGCATCTTTTATTGATAGAAGCTTTTTTATAAACTTGATCGTTTAGGAACTAGAGCGATCTGAAGTTGCGAGTTCGGCCATGGGATTACTAAGGCACCAGAGACTTAGAAAATTTACGATTAAAAAAAAAGCATATATCGTAATAACACGTAACTTACACGATTCTCACACTATATTTTTACTAAACCTCAGAGAGGTAAATAAATAAGTTGATTATATATTATGTGCTTGAATCTCGTTTAGTAAAATAATAGTGTGAAGGTAATGTAAGTACTTACATGGCAAATAGTTAGTCCGAACTCTAGCTTTAAATAAGCCATTAATGGCTTTAGCACAACATAAAACATGAAACTCTGCGATAAAATTATTTGGAACTTTAAATAAAAAAAATAAAAAAAATAAGCACGTCAAAACATGTTCATCATTTTTGTCTTATTTTAAAGAGCACATGCTCAGAACTCCATGAGAGTCACCATCGCTTTGCTCGCTTATTTAACTTAGCCCAGACCTAACTCAGCCCCCGGTCTGAATGAGCACTGAAATATGTTAGGTACGACGACGAGCGAAGCGAGTACTGTACGTTTATATAAAAAGAGAAGCTATATAAAAAAAAAAGATTTAAATTTTGCTCGTAAATTTTCTAAGTCTCTGGTGCCTTAGTAATCCCATGGCCGAACTCGCAAATTCAGATCGCTCTAGTTCCTAAACGATCAAGTTTATAAAAAAGCTTCTATCAATAAAAGATGCTTATTTTAATGTTTTCTTTCACAAAAAATCGGGCCCCTTTTGCTATACTCTGACCCGATCTCCCGCTGCCCAGCACTTCTCAACCTGCGCCTCCTTCTCTCGTCATAGTCCCAACTCCGACCTCAAATAGTTCCACCACTCTTACTCAAAAAGTGGGGCTACTAAAGCCAAATCTCTAATTATAAAAAGAATATCGCGAGGCGCGCGCATATCTGTGGCCAGCTGCCTCACTGACTGCATCGCTAAGGTCGTCGCTGAGAACTCCCCCTCTGCCTGGGAGCGTTTACTCACATTATCCTACACTGTTCTGCACATAGATAAAAATAACAAAGATTCTCTTACCAATCATTCAAATTTAAAACTCTATAATCTATCTCTGCCCGAACCTCTCTCTAACTTGGTATTACACCGTAGTAATTGTAATACTCATCATTATTAATTTTGTATTAAGGCGCCGTAGGTTCATGGTCTTCTCTCCCTCTCACTGAGCATAAGCGTGAGCGAGATGGAAGTGCGTGCTCGGAAGCGCGGATATCATGTTTTTCAATTTGATTTTTTTGGCCGTTTAAATAAATAAAAATGTAAACACTGATTTCTTTTAAACATGATATTGCCGATTTTTGGAAGCAATTTTTATATTTATAGCTTTTGTGCATAATTTGTTACGAATTTGTGTGTTTTAGACCTATGTTCGTGATTTTTTTCTATAGAGCGAAACTTGCTTAATCATGTTTCGAAGCACTGATTTCCCTGCAGAAAAGCCTCAAGATTACTATTCGTATTTTTTTGGAACCATATTATTATAAACAGACGCATTATATTGTTTCAAAAACTCTGTCCGCTTAACTTCGCTGAACCTACGGCGCCTTAAGCAGTTACGCTGCTAACGAAATTATACATTCTTAAATAAAGGAAAAATTGAAAAATTTAATGCTCCGAGCCGGATTCGAACCTTGTCCTATAAGGTTGCCGTTTTTCCTTTTGAGGTACGGAACTCTAAAAATGTAGGTACTGCATTGTGTGACATCCTGAACTTTACCGACTGATTGATAAACCTAGTTCTATGCTACCTGGCTCTAATGTGTAGAACTCGCGAGCCCGTCTTCACTACAATTATTATTATTTTTATCTAGAAAATCTGAATCAGCATAAAAAAAAATCATGAAAATCGATTGAGGAATGCGACCCGTATTTAGAAGAGAATAGCTGGCCAGCGGGACATCGGGACATACGAAACAATTTCGGCCCGCGCTAAAACGGCGAATTTCGAAATCAGGTGTAATCCGTCATGCGTACTACAACTACATGTACACGTAAAAAGACTAAGGACCCCTAAAACACATACTCAACAATGGACCTTCATGAATACTATAGCTTTTTTACCTGTTTTGTATTCCAGTCTAATTTAAAAATATTAATATTAATTTAAATACCAATCCGAGTGTACGTCAGTGATAGTATAGCATACCACAGTAGTATTACGAACTACACCACTCATAACTACTCGATATAAGGTTTCGTTTCGCTTGACGCACATGCTTTGGAGTTATTTCTGTACGTCGTAGAATGCCACGTTAATATTACTAACGCAGAACTCCTAACAGACTGGAATAAGGTTGAGCTTTGCTCGACCCACACGCTTTCGCGTTTTGTTCTGTATATACAAGTGGTTTAGTGTGCGTGTGTTACCTGCGCTTGAGTTGTACAGGTGTGGATTACCGTTAAGCCAGTGGGTCCCGAATTGAACGTACATAACTTTCTTCGGTAAATTAAATAATAAGTAGTGGTTCTGTCTGTGAGCTGTAGAACTCGCTCTTTTTTAGGGTTCCGTACCCAAAGGGTAAAAACGGGACCCTATTACTAAGACCCGACCCTCTCCGTCCGTCTGTCCGTCCGTCTAAGCTAGAAAGCAGTCTTGAGATACAGAGGGGCTACCGCGAAGTGAAAACGAACTTCGTTCGAGTATCTCCTTCTCTGTCGCTCGAATTAGCAAGTGCAACAGAGAGGGAGATACACGAACGAAATTCGTTTTCGTTTCGCGGTAGCCCCTCAGACTGGTGACAGACGTCACCAGTCTGTATCTCAAGAACCGCGATAGCTAGACTGTTTGAATTTTCACAGATGATGTATTTCTGTTGCCGCTATAACAACAAATACTTAAAACAAAATAATACTTAAGGGGGGCTCCCATAAAACAAACGTGTTTTTTTTTTGCCGTTTTTATAGATAATGATACGGAACCCTCCGTGCGTGAGTCCGATTCGCACTTGGCCGGTTTTTTATTTAAAAGTGACTCGGCATAAAAAGCTATATATTTACCAAGCCTGCGCACAAAATTTCACGAGAATCGTCATTCAGAGAGAAGTGACAGCGGGATAGCGGGACGGACATCGGATACCGAACATACGAACGACTTTCGGCCCAAGCTGCGAAAATCGAATCTCGAAGTTGGTATATCTCCATCTCTATCGCACTTATGGTTTATTGTACTCGAGCGACAGAGACAGAGGTATACGAACTTCGAGTATCGATTTTCGTGGTAGCGCCGCTGTTTCTACTAGAGCAGTGATGGTTCTTAAACTTATGTTAGGCATGGACCACTCAGAATTTCAAAAATACCGCGGACCCCTGTTGAAGAAAAGAATGAAAAAAATCTCATATTTCATGTTCTATCTATACCTACGTTAAGAGTAAACGAACTGGCCGTGAACCCCTAGCAATCATGTCACGGACCCCAGGGGTCCATGGACCACACTTTAAGACAACCTGTACTAGTGGCAAACGAAAGTTGAACCCACTAAACTCAATTACGCGGAAACACTAAACGTCATACGCATACATTTTGATCAACAGTGTTGCCGCGTAATTGAGTTTAGTGGGTTCAACTTTCGTTTGCCAGACTCTAGGATACTACTAAAGAAGAATGGTGTTTTTCGAGTGCATGTATGTTGACTTTTAGTCCACCTAGGGTAGAACTACTAGTTATATCTGTAGTCAGGTTATTTTTTAGGGTTCCGTAGCCAAATGGCAAAAAACGGAACCCTTATAGATTCGTCATGTCTGTCTGTCTGTCCGTCCGTATGTTACAGGCATTTTACTCGAAAACTATAAGGTGTATTTCAATAAAATTTATATAATTTTGTTAACCGCTACATAGTTTTGTAATTAATTTACCAAAAAAAAAATGTTTTAGGGGTGCACTCTATACATAAAACTGAAAGTCCAATTTTTTTTTTCATTGCAAGCCCACGTGTGGCACATCAATCGATAGGCCTTTCAAAATAAACGTAAGGTTTCTCAGCAATTTTATTGATTAAGTGAATAGAGTCGGAGATAATCGCCTCGAAAGTCACTAAAATTGTGTCCCCCCCCCCCCTCTAATTTTTGAACCGTGTATTTTAATAATATGAAAAAAATCATGCTCATAGGGCTTATTACATTCTTTCAGCGAAAATTGTTTCGAACAACATCGGTTCACAGGTTTTTGAGATATTTCTAAAAAACTGCCTTCCTTAAAGAAAAGGACGTAAGTGCCATAAGATTTTAGTAACGATACGACCTTTTTTATAGGCACGGAACCCTCTTTGTGCGTGGTCCGACACGCACTTGGCCGCTTTTTTTTATTAAAGAATAACACAATCGGTGACGGAATGTTTGTTATCTATTTGTAAAGCTTGCATATCGACTTGTACGCAAATCAAAATTGTTCTGGATATCTCATTCCGAGTAAGCATCTCATCATTTCTATTCAATGGTTTGAAGCATTTTTGTAGGATAAACCCTACTAAAAAATCTTCAAACCAATCGAAGACGATGACGTGAACATTTATTAATGTGTACTTCAATAGATTCCTTTGCTTTAATAATAATAAATAAACATTAAGGGACACTTACACAAATCAACCTAGTCCCAAACTAAGCAAAGCTTGTACTATGGTTACTAGACTACGATAAACATACTTATATCCTTACTAATATTATAAATGTGAAAGTGTGTGTGTGTGTTTGTATGTTTGTCATTCTTTCAAGTCGCAACGGAGCGTCGTATTGATGTGAGTTTTTGTATGGAGATAGTTTAGAAGCTGGAGAGTGACATAGGGTACTTTTTCCAGCGGGAAAACATCTAATTCCCACGGGAAAATTCAATATGTTACATTTTCCTATAACCACGAGGGCGAAGCCGCGGGCATCAGCTAGTAGATAAATAAATACTTAAATACATAGAAAACATCCATGACTCAGGAACAAATATTTGTGCTCATCACACAAACAAATGCCCTTACCGGGATTTGAACCCGGGACCTCTTGCTTCGTCGGCAGGGTCACTACCAACTAGGCTAAAGCGGTCTTTGAAGTCATTATCATAAAATAATTGCATGTTTTATCGATATGTAATGTAATGATAATTCGTTCGATATCATATACTAACTTCCGCCCGAGATTTTGTCTGCGTGTTTCCGGGATAGGATATCTTTTCAAGTCAGATGATAATACAATGCTCATAATCATACTCATACTCATTTATTCGTAATACTATAGAAAAAATACATGTCACATACGATATTAAATTATATAAAAGCTATATTGTAAATCACAATTGCATATTATTACGGCCTTTGGCCTGCTGATGGAGCAAAATTACAGAAGTCAACAATGTACATGTAAGAAGTTAATAACTTAATTAAGTTATACATATATTTCATTATTAATTACTAAAAATACACATCACAGAGATGACGTTCAATACAATATATGTTGCATATCTTGCTACCCAAAACCTAATTTAATAAGAAAGAAAGTGTTTTATTTTCAATTCCATGCCACTCTGCTACTGACTTAATCGTAAATGACTAATATGCATGATAATAAAACTACTTTAACATTTTTGTTTGATTACGTCTGTCGAATAGCATGTTTGAAAAGGGGAAATCTGGAATACACGCGATAATATTTAAATACATCACCGATATCTCTGTCACTGATAACGACAAACAATTCTATCGATATCGGAACTTTAATCAGATTACTGTTTGATTGTTTTCATTTCTTATCATAAGTTGATTCGAACAGTGGTGTTTAATCGAATAAGGTTGCTTATTTAAATATTGTGTTCCCTGTGATTGTGGATTGTTATGAGTGCCATAGAGGCCCCCCCGCCCCCTCCGAGGGTGAGAAAGAGCAGTGAGTAAATTAGTTATTCTATTTTAGTTATCTGAATAATATGAGTACCTAGTTAAGTTAGACTACGTTCGACTTAATCAGATTAAGCGTCAAAATAGAGGTTAAACTCTAATCTTGTTTGATAAATTAACGCTTTTACCCCCTTATTCATAAAACTTAACATACCTCTGCACGGTAAGCATAAAGCTGATTTTCCACCGGAGAGACAAAACGAGGCGAGGCGAGAATTGTAATTCGTATGGCCAATTTTCATTTCTCTCCTCACGCACCCTCCGGTGGAAAATCAGCTCAAGACGGCGCGCGAGGTGTCTCGCGGCGAGATAGACTCTCCGTCTCTTTCTAATTACAACACTTGGAAAGAGACTTGTGTTAACCGTGCTGTTGACTAAAGTTTAGACTTTCTCACAAACATAAATGTCAGAGTGACATATAAAGACAATTCCTTATTTTAGTTAAAATAGGTTTGATGAACATTTACGGATAAGAGCATTAGACATCAACACTTGTCAAGACGCAAGTTATCATACGATTTATTTGTATGTTAATCATCTGTGAATCCAATCTTTGTGTTTTCGTGTGCGACTATGGTCAAACGACCATATCTATCGGAAAAGTCGGAAAACGATTAAATCCAATGCAAAAAATATGATCAAATTTATAGTCCTGAATGCATACAGTACACATGCAGTATACATGCAGTATTCTCTGCTAATCGCTGCTAAACCTATATATAACGCTATAAAAAAAATAGACAAGAGTGTGATGTCCGATTACACAGGTTGCATTCCACATTATTTATCTATATAAGTATGTTTATCGTCGTATAGTACAGTCACTGGCATCAATATCTGCCGTAACAAAGCCGGCACAAATATCTGACACGTCCTTATGGCATTAGACATAAGTCGAGTCAGATATTTATGCGTGCTATGTTGTGGCAGATATTGATGCCCGTGACTGTACCTATAGAAGAAACTTTACTTAGTTTGGGACTAGGTCAATTTTGATTTATTTATCTATTTTATTTTGTGTTGTCTAAGATCGTCCGTGAATATTATATTATATATTATATTCAACAGTAAACTCCAGTTTTTTTTTACATTTGTTCTCTGTATCAAATGATACAGTCCAAGATTTTAAATCGATTCTATTTCACTTATAGCCTCAGGCAGTATGGAGGAGTTGGATATGCAGTCTGAAGGTCAGTTTTGCATCAATTGAAACCAGAGATAAGAGTTACACTAAATTAACACCCTATATAGAAAAAAGTGGTATGAACAATGAGGACGCCATTTCAATTTTATTCATCTCTGGGAACCCATTTATTGATTTCAGATCACTTTTTTTCTGCTTATAATGATAACCTATGGCAATCTACTCTCTGGTTCGAAAAAATGCATCTGTAATTAGTTCTCTTCTATCTACCTACGTACTTTAGTACTGTACTACGTAGTTTTCTCAGTTCTTGTTATTTTTTAGCCTTCTGTTGAAGATTGATTATTCGTCTTCTTTGATATCTTTTTATCTTGTCAAATTGTTGTTTCTGCTGGTATCTCGCTATCTAGTTAAGATGTTTTGTACAATTTTTTTTTCTTACTTTCTATCTCGGGCTCGAACAGTTCTCGCTTTCTTTTCTCTCGTTTAGCAAATTGTGGTTTGTCTTGTTTTGTTTTTTTTTTCGAAATTCAAGTACAATACAATACAATACAAATACTCTTTATTGCACACCTCACACAAACAAAGCAGTTAAAAAGAGAAACAATACAATAACATGTAGGTAGAGGTAGACAACACTACTACCTACCTGGTAGTACTTACTTTGATTACAAATCGCTCATTTCAAAGTATATAATATTGATTCATACTTTTATAATTTTGGCGCATGGTTAGGTTAGGTTAGGTTAGGGTGAGCTGATTTGCCGTATTTTAGGTATACGAATTTTTCATTTTCCCGTAATTTGGCGAAACCAATTGTTGATTTTTAATAACAAAATGGTTTGTCCCATACTTTAACCTCAAATCCCGTATTTTCAATGCAGTTGTCCCGTGAATCAGATCTGGTCACACTACACTAAACATGGTTTTCTTTCTATCTACTAGACATTAAAATAAAAAAATAAAATTAGATTAATTATGTTTTAATGAAGCAGTCATTCCTCCAAGATCGTTAGTAAAAAATGCGTAAAATATAAAATTAAAGGATATAGGTATTAGGTACTATGATTTAAAAAGATAAACTAAATAATAATAACTTGCCTATCTTCAGCTTCGGTTTTGTATATCCGCGTTCATTAAAAACGGATCAAAGGCAGCCTACACAATAAAATACACAATACAATACAAAATAAAAACGAATAATTACCAGCCCCGTAAAATTTAAAGACGATTTCTTGGAGCCCTGCTACCTGAACGGACACTACCCTACAGTCCAAACAAGTTTTCCATACACGTTCTCTGTCCCACAAACAATCTGAGCCTACACACACAGGCACACAAACCACCACCAACAGCCACAGAAGTCACAGAACCACACTCCACCGCGCTGGCTGACGCGGCGCACGTAAACGCTCGCGCCGTTCGAAATTTAAAAAATCAAAACGTCAAAGCATTCCGGTATCGTTTTATTATTTTAAGGAATGTGATTGGTGTACGTTGACAAAATATTATGTGCCATAAAGTGTAGTGTTCGAAAATGGGCTTCGGAAAATTGTTTTTGGTGTTCCTTTTTGTGAAATGTGTTTATGGTCAGGAGCAAGCTTGCTACGGAGCTGGTAGCGTTGCTGGTGCAGCAATAGGTGCTTTCATTGGTGCACTTCTCTTGGTTGCAGCGGCGTATTATTTGAGAAAGTTGTATTGGAAATCTCGGAAAGGTAAGGAATTCATGTTTACCAATATTTTATTAGATGGCAATTGAACAACCAAGTCACACAAAATAAACTTATTTTTGTCAAAATAATTAGGCATTCACTACAAACAAACTTATGTTTGCCAAACTTAAAACAGAAAACTGAATAATGTTAAAAAAGGTGCAAGAAATTTAAAATCAGCCCTAAAAGCAACCTCATGTTTTTTAAATCATATGTTGTGCCCACACACGGTTCCACTTGATCTTGGCTTTTCGAAAGCAATGACCTTTGCTTCGGGGAAAATATTCAAACGAGTCATCTTCTCAGTTCTCGATGGATTTAAATAATGCTCGATCCCTAAACTGGAAACCGGCTCCGGCGATTTAAATATCTGCCATCGATTCTTTTAACTTAATATTTTACTTATTAAAATACCTTTCTGTTACGATGTGTTTGGTTTGTCAAGGTGGCCAAACGTAATGTGTGTTTTATAGTTTTAAATGTGTATACATAGCGTTATATTCTAGTGATGTCGCTAATCGAAACGTACAAACTCACAGTCTGTCCAAATTGCGTGGTGCGGGGTGCGGGTGACACTTGAGTCTTGACCCACTGTTTCGTTTACTCAAAAATGTTACTGCGGTGTAAATATATGGAAGAGAAATATTTCAGCTGCAGCTTATAAATTTAGCTTACTTTTATTATTAACTATTTTTTATTATCAATTAATACAATTCAAAAGTAAACGTAATATGCATGTAATGAAATATCAGAGACTCGATTAGTGATGGGACATGGTGGATCTTGAGTATATCGGTACTTATTAAATGGTAAGTAATGAACATTCTTGTAAACTCCGTTTCTTACCTGATTATAAACTGGGTTGTAGGCCATCTCCAACTCGACTCGTCGTTCCCGGATATTAATGCTTAATACCGGGTTATCTTGGTCATCATTGTCCAGAAACGCGTACCTACGTTTGTTCATGAGTCAACTATGAATGTTTTGCGCTAAATTAAACTAATAAAGTCATCATAAAACAATCTATTTTAGTACCTAAAATACGAAATAAAACAAAAACAGATTAGCAGATGTGAATTTACGTGGTATTTATTTGTAACTCAAAGATACTGTTCCTAATAGAGTAATAAATTGAAATTCAGTTAAACAATTTACACAGTATAAAGTAATTAAAAGTAAACACGTTTTCGGATTGCGCAAAACCGTTTTTACAACGGAAGTATAATAGGAAATGCGTTAAAGTAGTTCTACTCCGCTGAATTGTAAATTTAAAACGCCCGAAATTATTTTTTATACACTTTGTTGTTGCTTACCTAGTTAAATCTTTTGTTGGGCGATAAGCAACAGTTAAAAAATAAATTGGTGTAACTTTCATTCAGCGTAGAAATTGAGGTAAAACACTAGCGGTATTGTAATTTGTTTTAACAGTATTTTATGGTCTAAACTAATGGCATTTAGTTTGTTAAGTGTGTAGTAAATAGTTATTGTAAGTAAGTATGTCACAAGCACAGTTAACTATAGGCATTACTTAGGTGAAAATGCTATTCTGTCGTATAGGTAAATAGATTTAACACTGTGTCTCTGTGGCACAGTGGATCTGTGAGCTGTCAAACGCAGCCTGTCTTTTTCAAAATTTTAATTAATTTCTAAAATCTGAATCAATAAAAAATCTATATAATTATTGAACATCCTCACAAACACCTGGGGGGCTAGCACAACTGACGCCGCGCCGCGACGCGAGTGGAGAGAGATCTACCCTCCTCTTTCTAATTTGCAATGTGTGAGTGAGACAGGAGACCCTCAGTCGCGCGCGAAGCGACTTGTCAGCAAGTTGTGCTAGACGTACTGGACAAACGGACATACGAAATAATTTAGCCCCAGGCCCCAAGCATCAAGAGAACTTCGTTCGCTTCGCTCCCTCGTTCAATTAATGTTAGTGACTAAACGAAAGACTTCTCTTATTATATGTGTATAATAGCGACTAATAACTCCTCATTTTTTTACATGAGCCACGCAACTTAATTGTTCTAAGAACCATGTCTAATTTTTGGTAACCATACGGGAATTTACCGCAGAAAACCTATTAATCTCAACCAATACCTACCTATTTTGACTCGATGTTGCATACGAATCTTACGATGCTCATTAAGCCCTAATTGACTTGAAGGGCAATACGTCGATGCATTTAGGTCTCTAATATTCGCCAGTAAAACTTATATTGCCTTGCCGAGGCAGCACATTATGTTTAATTTAAACGAGGCTGTGTAGTGTGCGTGCTTAGTTTAGTAGTTACCTATACCTTAAGATAAGACAGGTAAACTGACCTACTCTGGCGTACTATTACATAGTTCACATACCTGAACGGCATATTAACTACGCGAGTTGTAAGTGGAAAATTCTGTAGTTACCTATTCTATGTAGATAAGTCACATCTGTTAGCTCAATGATTAGTGTGTACTATATAGGTAAACAATAGAACACGCCTGTCAAACATTATTACTCATGTTACTAGTATCAACACTTGTTTTAATTCAAAGAAAACATACTGCACTTAACAGTAAATGATATCACAAAATTATTTATATTTACAAACAGGCGAGAACAACCGTAATACAATGTAGCAATGTAGTTAAACTAAATGGTGATCGACGATTTTTTTTACTGTCATTGGAATTTGAATCTAATAGCTTAGACCTTATAGTAGAGTCGCTTATTCAGCGGATTTCTGAGGCAAGGCAACTCAGTCAACTCAAAAAAAAATGTATCCATATAACTAAGTAAATTATCAATTACTACAATTCAAAAGTAAACGTAATATGCATGCAACGATACATCAGACTCTTTTAGTGATGGGACATGGTGGATCTTGAGTATATCGGTACTTATTAAGCCGGGTCCGCTGCGCCGTGTTTTCGATGTTTTTAAACAGCTAAAATGTCATCCGTCAGTTTCGGTAAACAAATATAATTTCCTCTTCCCCTCGGACCGCCTTTCGGCGTAAACGTGTCTAACAAACTATAGTTACATATTTTCTCAAAAATAATCAAATTTTGTCACCAATAAATCGTCACACAAAATAGGATCGCATAAAATGCAGGAGTCTATTGTGAGCGCGCTCTAACGAAGATAATACACCGCCTCGGATTTCTGCCCGCCTGGTACCTCGACTGAGTGAGTCCCTCAATTTCAATCCTCTGTACGCGCGCGCATCACGTAACCGGTCCGTGCGTTTCACCCCCCGACCCGTCTGACGTCAGCGGCTCGCACCCGCGCCCGCGCCGCGTGCAGGTAAAATTGACTAATCTCCTTGAACTCATTACCGCCTGGTACAATGCCCACTGACGCGCAGATGAACAAGACACGGTCGGAGTCGGATCTAAACAGGCTAGGCGACCACGATATGGTAACGCCACCTAATTATGTGTCACAGCGACCCAAACGCAAAAGAGATGACGAGCTGAATAATGACTTATCACAATTTAAAGATGAGATGAAATCTATGATTAAGTCGCTAATGGAGACCCAACTAACTGAAATACGTAAAAACAATAACACACTAAAAGAAATTCAATCTACAAACCGAAACATTGAGAACTCGCTTGAATTTCTTTCTGCGCAAAACGAAGAACTGTTTAAGAAAATTGCTCTTTTAGAAAAAAAGGCACTGGAGGATAAATCGCGCATCACTTTTCTTGAAGACAAGGTTGAAGAGCTCTCAAAAAACAGCCGAAAAACCAATTTTGAGATTAAAAATGTACCTAAAAAAACTAACGAGACCAAGACGGACCTCATAGATATAACTATGAACCTCTCAAAATCAATTAACTGTCCAATTACGATGGCGGACATCAAGGATGTTTACAGGATACGCAGCAAACAAGACGGCCCCACGACTACGCCAATAGTAGTGGAAACCTCTTCGGTTATCTTGAAAAACGATGTCATGAAGCAATGCAAGGACTTTAATAGTAGAAATAGTGAAAAACTACGTGCAAAGCATTTAGGACTTCGCACTTCGGAAGAAACTCCCATATACGTTTCGGAGCAGTTAACCCCCAAGGCGGCCCGATTGTACTTCTTAGCCCGGGAGCTGAAACGACAAAAGCAATTTAAGTTCTGCTGGACGGCATACGGCAATGTTTATCTAAGAAAAGATGAAAGCACGCAAATAGTACAATTAACCAGTGAGGCACAAATCGCGCACATGTCCAATGAAAAATGACTATGTTTTGAACAAACTGTGCTTAATGTGAACCTTATTATTTTTCTTTTGTTTCTCGGTTACAGTGTTATTTTAATAACAATACTAATTAACTTTAAAATACATACACACATTTCTGCAGACTCTTGCTATACTAACTCATACATTAAACACTCACACAATTACCTACACTTACACATACTTTCTTCAAACACCCTCACTAAACACCAAATCACGCCATATAAATATGCCTATACATATATACTAAATACCCTTACACAATCCGTTCAAATGAACACACAGCCATCTTTAAACCATGATATTCGGTTCAAATACCATCTCTATTCAAACCACACACACCTTATTAAAATGGATCTTCGTACTCTTATTTATCAAAATGTGTGACACGTTAAAATCAATTACGGAAATTGACGATATTGAAATAGCGCACGCAATTGAGTGTGACAACACCGAGGAATTTTTGAGCCAAGTAAGTATTAATAAAAATGATTTTACAGTAATTTCACAAAACATAAGGAGTATCTACTGTAATTTTGATGATTTTATGATTACGCTATCTAATTTTAATTTTAAATCCGATGTAATTATTCTCACCGAATGCAGATTAAATAGTAACAAACCGTTACCTCAAATCGAAAACTACGATTCGTACTTCACCACTCGACAGCTAAACCAAAATGACGGCGTAGTTGTATATGTCAAGAACACATTGAAGCATAAAGTAAAAGAAATAAATCTAGAACAAGCATCTTGTCTGCAACTGGATGTTTTAAACAACACAGTTTTATGTATTTATCGATCGCCCTCATTTACGAATGCTGAAAGTTTTGTAAACTCTTTAAAAACACACATAGAAATAATTAACCCGGGAATTAATTTAATAATTGCGGGCGATATTAATATTAATATTAAACCTAAACTGTTAGAACCCTCGCATGAATATAAAAACAGAACTAATTACTTGAACATGCTTTCTATATTTGGACTTTTGGCCGGTCACACAAAACCTACAAGAGAAAAGAATTGTTTGGATCATTTTATCTTAAAAATAAACAAAACCAAATATTCCTCCACTATTGCTATCATAAAGACCACTACAACTGACCACTTTACAACTTTTCTTTCTCTATCCAAAATTAAAAACTTACCTACTATAAATAAAAATAAAACTACAATAAATTCAGAGGATGCACTAAAATATCTACAAAATAGAAACTTACAAGAATTAATGTTCTGCGACGACCCCGAAGCTTTAACTAACCGTCTGTTATATATTTTAAGTCAATCCATTAAAGAAAACACTAAAGTTACTGTAATACCGGGTACAAAACGTATTATCAAACCGTGGATATCACTTGGGATACTACGTTGTATACGAAACAGAAACAAGCTTCAAAAAGAAGTGCGTAACAACCCTGCCAACGAAATACTAAAAATAACGTACACCCGCTACAGAAACTATTGCAATAATCTTATAAAAAAACTAAAAAGAAAATATGAAAAAGAACTCCTAGCTAAATCTGTTTCTAATAATAAATTACTTTGGAAAAATATTAAAACACTAACTTATACAAACAAATCAAATAAATTTCACACAGAACTACTTAATATTAAAACTACTACAATCGACTCAGCTAATTGCATAAATAAATATTTCGCTAACATTGGGAAAGAGCTAGCCCAACAATTTATTCCCAACTCTCAAAACGAACTAAACATATTCCTTAATAACCTTCCTGTACAACCTGGATCTTTTGTATTACTACCTGCCAGTCAAGACGAAGTCTATGGTACATTGATGAATCTGAAGTGTAGTAGTGCACCTGGATGGGACAATGTTTCAACAAGATTCTTAAAATATGTTTCCAAAGTAATAGTTCCCATTATCACGCATCTGGTAAATCTTTGTTTCAGCCAGGGAGTTTTCCCAGTTTCTTTAAAACAGTCTTTAATCACCCCCGTATACAAGAGTGGGAGCAGAGACGATGTCAGTAACTACAGGCCAATTTCAGTTCTCCCTGCAATATCGAAGATCCTGGAAAAGCTTCTGAATACCAGACTGCTAAACTACTTAACAAAATTTAACCTCATATCACCCTCTCAGTTTGGATTTAGACAAGGCAAATCCACTGAAGATGCAATAACTGCTCTAACTTCGCATGTTGTAGATAGTCTTGATGGTAACAACAGGAGCTTAGGTGTCTTTTTAGACCTGAAAAAAGCATTTGACACCGTCTCTGTTCCGATTCTTGTACAAAAACTTGAGAAAAAAGGGGTAAGGGGAAATCCACTGATGTTATTTGAAAACTACCTTACCGGTAGGAAGCAGCGTGTTAAATTGGGTGAACATATCAGTGACGATGAAGAAGTATTATTTGGCGTGCCTCAGGGAAGCGTCCTGGGCCCAACTTTATTCCTGATATACATCAACGACTTATGTGACATGTCTATCCCAAACGCAAAAATTATCTCGTATGCCGATGATACTGCGGTGTTGTTTACTAGTAAATCATGGGACGAAGTGAAATCTTGTGCTGAGACGGGGCTGGCTTTTATTTCAGAGTGGCTAAAATGTAATGTTCTATCACTAAACACAAATAAGACAAAATATATATGTTTTAGTATCACTAACAGCATACAACCCGAGTACGACTTGCAACTCAAAATTCATTCGTGTCAACCTCCAGTTCCAAATACTCTTAATTGTAGTTGCCCCAATATTGAAAAAGTTACCCAAACAAAATATCTAGGAGTTACAGTAGATGAACACCTAAATTGGTATTCTCACATAGACCAAGTCATCAGTAGAGTCAGGAAACTGCTCTGGATATTCAAGTCACTGAGACACATTGTACCAGGAAAAGTCACCAAGCAATCAAAGTCACGTAACATACTAAACGAAATATATACGTCCTTGGTACAATCTGTCCTAGTATATTGCATACCTGTCTGGGGTGGTGCTGCTAAAAGTCGTTTTATTGACCTAGAACGTGCACAGCGGGCACTACTAAAAGTCATGTATTTCAAAAAAATGTCATTTCCTACCCAACGACTTTACCAAATCTGTGACGTCCTCTCGGTTAGAAAATTATATATTTTACAATGTACCTTAAAATTACACAAATCCTTACCATATAACCCTAATTACAAAAACAAAAGAAAAATAGGTAATGTGGCTAAATCTCAAAAAACCAGAACGGCATTTGCCAAGTCACAGTTTATCAGCAAATCTGTACACATTTACAATAAAATCAACAAAGTATTAGAAATTTATCCAATGCTACATCACAATTGCAAGAAGCTGCTTATAAATTGGATTAAAACTAAAACCTACGATGAAACGGAAGGTTTACTACAACATTGATCGTATGCCTCCAACGTACACACACACACACACACACACACACGCACACACACACACACACACATACACATTCTCCTACCTAGATTACTAGTATATAAAAAAAGAATAAAAACCCTTAGTTGATTACATTGTTAGTACTTACCTATTATTATCTATGGAAGAGCGGGGCCTCCCAATACAGGCATTGTTTGCTTACCGGGCGGCTCCATCCCTTATATTATAAATGTACAATGTTAATTACGAAATAAAGAATTTTTGTATTTTGTATTTGTATTTGTATAGGGCATTGTTTTGATTGGCAAAACATGTTAGATGTTTAAAAACATCGAAAACACGGCGCAGCGAACCCGGCTTTAATTGGTAAGTAATGATTCTTGTAAACTCCCTTTATCCTTACCTGATTATAAACTGGGTTGTAGGTCATCTCCAACTCGACTCGTCGTTCCCGGATATTTATCTTGGTCATCATTGTCTAGAAACACGTACGTCATACATTTAATTTTATAAATTGTTTGTTCATGAGTCAACTATGAATGTTTCGCGCTAAATTAAACTAATAAGTCATCATAAACGAATAAAGTCATCATAGATCTAATAGTAGAGTCGCTTATTCAACGGATTTCTATGAGGAAACTCAGTCAACTCAAAAAAAATATTGTATCCAACAAGCAACAACGTACCTATGCAATTGTAAAGCCCGGGAAAATTAATAGATTTATACATCCAAGATTAAGAAACGAACGGAACTGGAGGAAATTATTCGACCAAATACATAAGTATCTATTTAATTGGCTGGAATCTTCCTCAGATACTACGAAAAATTTGGTGTAGTTAAATTGTAAGAAATTAAATGACAACTTAATAAATCTTACAAGGCCTTATTGAAGACCTGTAACTGTATTAGAATCTGACCAGCAAGTTTCACAAGGAAAAACCAGCAATTTAGAAAAAAAAACGCATACTGATAACACGAAATGTATGGCGGCGTAAAAGGTACTAAAGCTTATTTCATAGGTAAAATTGTTGCCATGTAAGTACTTAGTGTGAATTGTTATGAAAAAATTTTGAAGAACTTTTTTGGGATGCCTTATTTTAGTAAAAATTAACATGTATATTGACATTGATTATGTAATTTTTAATTTTTATTTTTATTCAAGATTTCATTTTTATCTGACGATCATAGTATCAAGTCGTGTAAATTGACCTAGGGTAATTTATATTGTACTAGCTTCTGCCCGCGACTCCGTCCGCGTGGAACTCGTTTATATCGTAGCTCCACACAAACTTTCACCCCCCACTTCATCCCCTTGGGGGATGATTTCCGGGATAAAAACAATCCTATGTCCTTCCCCAGGACTCAAACTATCTCTATAGCACTCTATATCAAAATCGGTTCAGCGGTTTAAGCGTGAAGAGGTAAGAGACAGACAGACAGACACACTTTCGCATTTATAATATTTGTATGGATTTTTATATTATGAAATAAAGAAATCTAATCTAATCTATAAATAAATTTAAAAAAATGTTTGTGCCACTACTCGCTGGTAAGACTAATACTAGCTGAAGCGGCATGTTAAGAGCTCAAAACCCAACAATAACAATAAACAAAAATGGAGATAACAATATCAAGCAAACGTAATTTTCAAAAAAGGTCACGTACGTCGCTCACGTACACACTTTCCCTAGTCACGTATATCTAATGGCTAGAAGCGTGAAGGCTGACATCACATGCCATTACGCAGGGAAAGCAACCAAAACCAACTCGACAACTCCTGCGCAGTTTCAAATGTAAGAATGTGACTGTTAATTTGGCGACGCGAATAGTTAAATTGATTGTGACGTTGGCGTATGTTTGTTTTCGATTAGCGGGGAGATTTTTTGAATGTTCGAAGGCGAAAATGTTTGTTTATTGATAATTGAACTCTTTTTAATTACAGTTTTTGAAAGTAAAGTAGTGGTCTATCGTCAACATTCACGTACTCTTATCATATAGGTGTCATACTTTCATAATCATGATAACCAAATTCCACAGAACGAAATAACTTTTTAAATAATATGATCATACTAAAAAGCCAGACATGATTGAGATATCGAGTAATGCAGACATAAAATAATATGAAACCTTTTCGGACGTTATTCGAAAATCTGTTCCAAAGGTAAGCGGTAGCCACGTAACTACTATAAATATATAAGAGTGCTACTTGCCTATTAGATAACGATTATACTCAACCAAAACCTGTATCGCTAAACTGTATCTATAAAATGTAGCTAGCTACAGATCGAGATTTTAATGAGTTCATCAATTAATTCGGACTAGTCACGAACGATCAGTTAGTGGAGGATAAACAATTGAATTACTACTATCCATAGTCTTGTAATAATGGCAGAAATAATTAAAACTGCAAACCTTTTTTGATTAAGTAATCGAAAACAAATAAAAATGGGCTACTCACTGTCGTTCTAAAAGTTTTTCTGAAAGTTGCTGAGTAGTGGTACGTTTTTCACAAAAACTTTTCGGGTCGGGTCATTCCCATTGACACTATTTAACAGTACAACAATAATGGATAATGGAAATAGTTTCTGCCCGCGACTCCGTCCTCGTGGAACTTGTTTATATCGTAACTTTCACCCTTCCATTTCACTCCCTTAGGGCATGCTTTACGGGATAAAAACTATCCTATGTCCTTTCCGGGACTCAAACTATCTCTATAGCAAATTCCATCCAAACCGGTTCAGCGGTTTAAGCGTGAAGAGGTAACAGACCGCATTTTAATATTAGTATGGACAGTATGGAATAAAAATTGTATTTTTTTTTGTCATTTACTTAAGAATCTGAAAATTCTTTGAATACAATATGTCCATAGTAATAATCCATCAATAACGAGTATATTGCAGTTGACAATTATACTACCCGCGAATTACAAAAGTCTACAAGATATGCGACTTGAGTGAAAGGTGCAAATCATAGATAATAAGGAGTGGGTGCTGTAAAATAGAAAACTGCTCAGTAATATTCGTATACTTGATAGCCTAGAGAGCTAGCGGACTAGACACATGAGTGAACATAGGTATGTCATGTAACTCGCGTCTGACATTGAAGTTTTTTTTTTTTCCCTTAAGTTTGAATCGACACAAAAATACGAGAATCGGTAAATGCGACCTGTTGTGGAGAAGAGCCGGACAGACATACAAAAGATTTTTTGCCCAAGCTGAAACGTTTCGTTCGCTTCGCTCGCTCGCTCAATTACGTGACTTCTTCCAAGTGGTTCAATCGATACCTGACGGACTTATAGTTGGCATGGCATGATGATGCTGTAACTAGAATTCGCATTCGCAAGTGATCTTATGTATAGACTTCCGGAAACACAGATATGAACGAGAAAAAATATAGTTATCTAACAAGATTATGACGGTGTCGGAATTAACAAGTCTTAAGACCTAAATTATTTTTTTATGAAACGATCGCCTTAAATAAGATGCAGGTCAACTAAATATAAAACAATAAATACATAGATTCACGCCGTTATTCCGAAAGAGGTAGGCAGAGAGCACATGAAACTTATATTCCAGTGCCACTTTTAGCTATAAAACAATAGCTAATTCAAATACCAAGAAAAGTTAGGTTTTTACAAAGTAAAAGAGTTTTATTGAGTTTGTTATCGATATCGATAAGTAAACCAAGCATTAGAAGCCAGTAAGTAATGTCCCAAATTCTTTTCATAAAGTGTATCTTTGCCCTATAGAAAAGTGTAAAATTGTTAATCTACCATTACCATTATGTTGGCAGTTACCTATATCACTTGAGAAATTGCGTTATGAAACCGCTCCGGCGGCGGCGGAACATACTTGAAAAATGTGGCGGCATTAAAACAACGGAAGGCAGATTATCCAAGTTCCGATAAATGCAAATCGCATGTTATTTTAATAACTGGCCGGCAGGAAATTCTTCGGCCAACTGTCAGCAAACAGTGAATGTTGTTAACACTTTCTGTTTACTTTTCATGAGTGGTTTCACTTGTCATGTCCGTTCGTACGTAACCCGTTCTGTGTCAACAGGACAGATTATCTCTATTCAACATAAAATGTTTTAACCAGAAAAGGTTCTCGCCGTTGGAGCTCTTGGTCCAATAATATAACACACGAATAATTAACCTTCAACTTATATAGATTTTATAAATTCTATATCAAATCCGGCTCGAAGCAATTAACAAAAACATTTGAAATAAATAGTTTATAAATTGTTAATATTTTTCGTCTGCTGCATATTCCAGAAAAAGTAAATACTACTTGGATTAAAAATTACACAGACTCATTTCATTTTTATATGTACCCACCTAGTTTGGATAGGTCGTTAAGGCGCCGTAGGTTCAGCGAACTTAAGCGAACAGAGTTTTTGAAACAATATAATGCGTCTGTTTATAATAATATGGTTTCAAAAAAATACGAATAGTAATTTGAGGCTTTTTTGCAGGGAAATTAGTGCTTCGAAACATGATTAAGTAAATTTCGCTCGATAGAAAAAAATAAACACACTAAAATACACTTAAAATATTCGTAACAAATTATGCACAAAAGCTATAAATATTAAAATTGCTTCTAAAAATCGGCAATATCATGTTTGAGGGAAATCAGTGTTTACATTTTTATTTATTTAAACGGCCAAAAATTTTAAATTAAAAAACATCCATCTCGCTCACGCTTATGCTCAGTGAGAGGGAGAGAAGACCATGAACCTACGGCGCCGTAATCACTATCAAACCAAAATGGACGTAAGTAAACGTTCCTTCGACGTTGCACTAGTGTATTAAATGGGCACTTTATGTCAAAGCAATATTGCTTAAAGTAGTTAAACTCTAAGTTTTTAAGTGGTTTTTTTTGCAAATTTAAGCCGAACTACTTTGACGTTAAGTGCCCATATCATACACTAGTGTAACATCAAGAACTAGGACATTTACCTTATAACACATACGCAACAGAAAGTACCAATATTTCAATTCGTTTTTAAGAAATAACATCAAATGCTAGAGGCACAAAACTATGTTTGGGCTCCTAGCTCCCAATGACCTTCGATCTGTAACTGTTGGTTTCTTGTGTTTTTTATGGCTTATCGTATTAACAACAACGTGGTTTACCGAAATAGTATGCCATATCTACATCAAAACTCACAGTTTTCTTTTCGGGATATATGGCACCAAACTTTGACAATTTTAGGCCAAAAACCGTTATTTGGACGTAACTTTTGTGAAAATGAGTTAAAAATTAAAATCTCTCGTGGGTTTTTAGAGACGTCAATAAGGAACAGTTACATGTAGATTTCATAGATAAAAGTGCATAAACAACATACTAATATCGAAAACAGAGCTTTTCTGGAGCATGTGTGTAAAAGTGCATAAATCATAAAAAATAAATATCAATTATTTTCAAAAAAACTCTCGTGCAAATGTAGATAAAGGATTGAAGAACCGATAAGTGCTTGTGCCATAAATATGTATATAGTTTTGACGGAGAAATATTAACTCAAAACTCGCCAAAACTAGCCAAAAAGCGCGTGGAGCCCCTTAAGTTTACAAAACTGTAGATTCACACCTAACCTAGCGTTATGCAGTTATACCTAACGGAATGCAGCTGACTCAAAAACTAGGATAATAAATACCGGTATATACCGATCACCTGCCCAAAGCGAACATGGTCGAAAAAAGAACTGCCAAATACGACTGAAATGGCTTTTAAATAACTTGTCATTGCCCGGTTACCTTATACGGGCTGAGGTCCTATTTCATATGGCGATCCGGTTCGTAGTCCATCGACGACATAGTTACCTGACCAAAAGTGCACCTTACTGCAACGACATAAGGTCTTCTAACGGTCAGTGTAATGTTGCTGTTGGTACAGTTATGCCAACCAGTAGCCACTTCGGAAAGCCAGTCGCTAAAAACACCTTTCGAAGTTACGAAAAAAGTACGTATATCGACGGAAATGTTGAATGCCGTCAATCGCTGGTATGTTCAAGTAGTTTAACATTTTGAAGTTTTTTTTATTTACATTATCTTTAAGTATACTCGCTTTGAGTCGGTGAGCCATCGCGGTTAGTTAAAAAGTTAGTTACTTTCATCATAACATTCATAACGTCAATCATTATAATATTACACAATTATGTGTACTGAAAATCAAAATAACTAAATTATTAAGATTAGTTAAATATAAATACATATTTCATATTCATAACAAATCTAGAGGCAATCAAGTTAGTTAATAGTAATTTAGATTTTCTGCTTTAATTTGCATATTTATCACTCATATTGAATTATATCTTAGTGTGCCATCATCATAACATTTTATGGTGTGGTGTGAATCAATTTGGCAACACCATAACATCCATGTTTATATTAAATACATAATTTGCGTGGTTATGATGATTATTTGATTGCAGACTTATATTGAATGGACCAGACACAATTAATTTAACAGACGCATTTA
The DNA here is from genome assembly GCA_947578815.1 of Epinotia ramella. Taxonomy (NCBI): domain Eukaryota; kingdom Metazoa; phylum Arthropoda; class Insecta; order Lepidoptera; family Tortricidae; genus Epinotia; species Epinotia ramella. The sequence continues at coordinate 11,457,038 of OX388224.1, read as the reverse complement.
TTAAAATAAACTACAGTAGCTAGACACCACATGCTTGAGATTAGGTGAGTTGACCGAATTACATCAAAATAGTCCATTCAAAAAGCAACTCTAACGTAAGGTACAAGATTCCAATTATAGTTACAGTTTTATAAAATGTCGACCACATTACATAATCACATCCTTGTTGCCTGTAATCCTTCGTACCAGGCAAACATAACATAAGATATGAAATGTTTTCGAAAAGGCTTCCAAGAAATACATTAAAAGAAGTTAATTTGAAGTACGCTATAAAACGTTTAATAGCTCATTTGAATGCACTACGTTTTTTCGCACGCAATTTTAACAACACAAAGGTATTTAACATAAATTTGTATAACAAGTGTGATTACTGATTAATAATAATAACTTAAGCATATCATTTGATGAAAAAAATCTCGAGTCGTGTAAAAACTTCCTTGTCAAAATTATGTAGGTAAGTTGATTCGAGAGTGACCCTCAAATGTAAAAACATTAAAATATTAGACTTGTTCTTAGAAACACATGATAAATATACTAGGAATAACTTGAACCACAAATTATAGCTAGGATTTTAATTAATTACATGGTTGTAATTAAGGTTTTATGTAATCACTTCCAATGTCTGTCATGGACGACTATTATACTCTTAGTAAAATGAAAACCTAAAACGCGATGTGATTTTGATTATAAAACGATTTAGTAAGTAATTGTAGAAGGTATGGCGATTATTTTTTACCTTAAAATGTATTACTAAATTGATTCTTAAATAAATTGTTATTGATTGAACGAGCGAAGCGAACGTGGTTCTCCACTTCAACTTGGGTCAACATTATTTCTTACGGTTTTAGTTCCAGGAAAAAAAAATAGATTCGCCAGTTCTACAGCTCACATATAGCCACCTCGTATATACTCACATGCGTGAAAAGATTTCAAAATAATCAATATCAATATTCCGTAAGTATTATAGGTTGAAAACCAACTTATTTGATATACAAAAAAGTTTAGTTCAGTTTTAATTTCTTTTTTTATATTTAATTTATTTCCAAACAAAAAGTAGGTACAATGGTTTTTACATTTGTTTCGCCAAACATAACTGTTTAATAGTACACTCATTTTCAGTTTATTTATTGTACCTAAACATCTGTTACAAAAGCATGCATTATACTAAATATTCACTAATAAATATTCACTTGTTTTAGTTAATTCATATTTTAATAACAAACTAGCGACCCGCCCCGGCTTCGCACGGGTACTATATTACACATATAAACCTTCCTCTTGAATCACTATCTATAAAAAAAAAACCGCATCAAAACCCGTTGCGTAGTTTTAAAGATCTAAGCATACATTAGGGACAGACAGCGGGAAGCGACTTTGCTTTATACTATGTGTAGTGTAGTAATGAAAGTTTTAATCTATAATAGTACAGTACTGAATACAAAAAATCGATTTCTAAACGTAGCAAATAGTAATATAGTGGAAAACGTACTCTCGAGCTAACAGTAAGTAGGTATGCTAACAACCGACCAAACCAAATAGACAAACTAAATATAGCTTTTCTGCTGGACCAATGGTCTAATTCACATGGCCGGTTTATAAGTAGTACAACTTTATCGTAAATTGTAATTTCGTTCCACACATAGCAATCAATTTACCGACTTTACCGTCAAGGTTATTTTCGCAGCAATCGATATTATGAATAAATCGATGCTGAGCTCCGTTTACTAACAGAGTGAAAGTAAACTCGGATAAAAAATCTAGACCAAGATAAGCAACGTAACGTGACTTGTTTGAATGTGAAATGAGATAAGATGGTGAGAATAATAATAATATGAAGATTCCTGTTATCGTGCTAGGATAAAACTTTAAGGTTATAGTAGAAACATCGCGAGCAAAATCTAAACGCAGAAATACGATGTTTGACTAATAGCCAAATCAGCTTGAACGTCAAAAACGCTCCCTTAGTATGGAATTTGTCTTGCTTGCGACGTCACAGTCAAACAACGGCCTTAATGATAGTTTTTGTGAATTTAAAAATCATAAGCAAACTTAAATGAAAGATTGATACGTTCCGAGTGTTTTCGTAATCTTTATCTGTTGCTAATGAAAAAACAACTTACTTTCACTGTTGTCAAATACCCTATAGGCGGTCAAACCTGTCAGCGTCCAACGTCAAAATCTAAAAACAAATGCCATAAATCAAATTTGACGCTCGCGTTCCAAATTCAAAAGCGCGTCAATAATGTTGCCAGAATAAAAACAAAAGGGTAGCCTAATTGTTTTGGGAAGGGGGAAAAATCCCAGGAATCTGAAGGACGAGTGGTGACGTCAATGATAGGCCCCAGGTACTTGGGGTACAGTGGCGCTGTACAGAAGTGGCTCGTTTAATTTACTGTCGTGTTTTTTTGTGTGTACTGGTTGCGAAAAATAAATATGAGTATGGTTTAGATGTTTGAATATGAGCGTATCAAATTGCTTTGGAATTTGATAATATTTGTTCAGCTAACTTGACTTTGAATAATAGTATTTGTGAGTCACGCCAACGGTACATGAATGTTGTTTGCCAAGGTTTGATGCTCTTAAATAATGATTATTTTAATTATTACTCTATTAAGTTGGCTGTGCCGTGAGTGCATTCTCATTTGGAAGCGGATTTTTGTCACGCAATACATTAACGAAGTTTAGGTGGTTAATAGCCACGCTCCTAATAGTATATGATAATGAAATTACATATTACAAGGCACGCATTAAAATAAAACTCAAAATTACCAAATCTAATTGTAAAAACATGATGGTAACAGCGAGTACAGCCTATAATATGGTTTATTAATTTAAAAATGAATATACATTAATATAGACATGCTTGTTTAAATTTACCAAACCATACGAACTAATAATTTACCTTATTCAATACAAAATATATTACCTATACATAAATTTTCTAAAAATATTTCATTCTTTATTTTTCATAAAATCGAACTGAGACTGCTTTTTACGAAGACACTATATTTAGGCGGAGGCAATTTTATTAAAATTTTCGTATAATGAATAGGTTTTTTTTTACACGCGACAATGCACCACAACGTTACTGTACCGGCGCCATGTGACTCATCTCATCGGCAGCATATTATTTTAAAGAAACAGAAGTGCAGTTTACAATCATATTTATTTTTAAATACAAATACAACATAACACATTCAATGCTAAAAATCGCTTCGCGCTATGCTCCTACCCGATCCCGTGGTTTTTCTCGTATGTAGCGCAAAGCGACTACGGGGTAGGCGCCTGCTAGAATTCCTAGCAGTGAAATTCTTAAATAACTCGAGCCGACATTGAGAACCCACTGTAGTGGGCAATAGGCGAACACTCGTAGTCTGATTATCGAAAATTGTTATAAGCATTTTTTTTTACATTTAAATCTGTCAACAAATTCGTCAATTTAATAAACTCTCAATTACAAGTACCTATCCATTTCTATCACGTTTCTATGCATGTTGTGTAACCCGTTTCACGTAGAGATACTAGAGCTCACTAGCTATAAAATTCGCGAGCATTTTTTTTTTTTTAGACTCGTTCGAGAAAAAAACTATGTAACTATGGAACCTGCTTACAAAAATTCACGAGAATCGGTTGAGAGATATGGCCTCTTTAGAACAGCTTTATGTACGCCATACATACGAAATAATTTTCGCCCAAGCTGGAACGGAGAACTTCGTTCGCTTCGCTCGCTCGTTCAATAAGTCACGATTTTACAAGTCTAAACAGGCAACAGCCATTTGTCCTGTTGCCTTGTAAAGATGTAACTCGTAGCTTCGTAGAACAGGCCACTGCTAGCGATTTTAAAATTTCAGATTTTTTTCTTGTCTGTCTCAGATATAGTGGTCTCTAGAATGCTTAGCGAGAATTTGAAATTTCGCTAACCTGAGAGAATTCTCATAAAAAAGCAAATCCATTGGAGAACTTGTAAAAGCTTATTTTTTACGCGAGCCAACGCACCGCAACCCCACTACAGCGCGGCGATGTGGGTCAGCTGCGGAATGCGGTCCGGCGGGCCGCGCCCGCGCACCTGCGAGATGCGCGTTTTCCGAGGGCTGCTGGCAACACTGCCTGTTTATGTTTTTTTTAATGCGTGCTTTTTTAAAAATCGGTCAAAATATTACAGTCCATAAGGTTATCAGCGGAATGTCACCTCGCTCATATTTGGAGCAGCCCAACTGGGGAAGCACCTTACAGAAGACCACAACTTGCTTTGTGGGGTATTTGACGTCGTATGATTTGGGGATGCGCTGTGCTCAAGAGTGTGCGACCTATATGTATTTGTCTTTAGCTGTCAACACAGAATCCTCAAATCAATAAAGGATCGACAGCGCGCTTCTCTGATTTGATTCGTTGTTTTGACAGCTAAATACATAATATATGCAGGTCCTTCTCAAAACAGCGCATACCTAACTGGCCAGCTCTGGCGACCATAAATACTCACCACCAGGAACAACACATATACCTACAAAGCAAGTCGATTGTTCGTGTGGCATAAAGCCGCTTCCGCATTCGTATTTGAAATCCTATTGGAACAAAAAAAATGTTGACCGAAAAAAAATATATTTCGAACCTAATCGTGGGAACTATAGCGCGGTATGCCGGCAAAGCTACTGTTTGCTTTTGTTGTAGTCATTTTGAGGACTTAAAGGTAAACGTCATCGTCCTCGACGTTGTATTAACGTTGTATAGTTAGTACAAGGGCACTGTAAGAGGAAACAGGGCCGTTTTTCCATAGAAACCTAGTCCCCTGTTTTCTCCCTGGATAATGGCAGTAGAGCAATATTTTTTTTCCATAAATCTATGGCTACTATCGACTTGTTCCTATGTTTTCCTTTTTTTCATAAATTTATTCTTAAAAGAGATATTAATTAACCTTCAAAAACCTAAAAAAATGCCAGATTTTCCGCTGTGTTCAAACATCCAGAGAACAATTTTGACTAGATTATTAAAAAAAAGGAATACATTACGAACACGGCCAAAACCTTTCTTTGGTTTTTAATAAAAAAATAGTTAAATAGGTCAAGTTTTGGAGAAGAAATCAGGGGACTACGAAACGTTGATTTTATGTACTTTTAATAGGTATGTTCGGTCCAAGCTGCAGTTGTCTCTATCGCGCTCTGCCCCGAGGTTTGAGGTTGGCGCGACAGCAATACATTTTACAAATACCTATTTCTCAATTATCTCGCCCTTAGTGTTTCCTCTTAAGTCGAATTCGAACTAGGGTTTTTCTTCATTCGCATTTCAGCCATGACACTTTGACATAAAGTGCCATTGTCATACACTAGTGCAACGTCAAGGACTAGGACGTCTAACTAACTTGAAATTGAATTTAGACCTGCGTTATGGTCTGTCCGGAACTCACCACCGTCGTAAAATACATTAACATGCAATGAAATATTGACGTTGTGTTCTTTATAATGGGCTTCGAAATGTGACGTTTCGGGCGAGACGACAGACCCGTAATGGCATTTCATACAAAATTGGAGGCCTGCAAGATGTTCTTTTTTAATTTCCATTCCACAATTTGTGGCACAGCATCACGGCGTTCAGCCATGAAAATTAAAGTTTGATTTCTTGGAGTTTTTTTAATTCATATCACTGCATGTTTGAGAAAAGCACTATACACCTCGGCGTGAAAAGGGGTTGCCAGCCTCGTAACTATCCGACCTCGCTACGCTCAGCCGTCTATATGTACTCGGCTGGCAACCCCTTCCTCTCTTCCCGGCCTGTGCAGTAATGCTGACAAGACCTAATTTTGGTGGCATTTTGGTGTTGACAGCGTCTTAACGCGAGAATAATGCTCAAATAACTAAAATAAATCACGACGCTGACAATCAAGAATACGGCCTGCCTGTAGGTAAGCAGACATAAGTAGTGAATTAACGTATATTTTCAGAATTAAGCGTAAAATTACACACTTGGGGAATGTGACAGTGTGCACAAAAAAATATTGGCTTTCCCATCTTCTGGAGTAAATGGGAATGGCCCGTATTTTCATATATTGTTTCTGTATATATTGTGTACTAGGTATGAAACGTATTCAATCATCAGCGCATGATCGCGTGTCAATCAGTGATGCTTTCTCATTGGTCCACTTGGTCATGACACAAAAACATGTGCTGATTCTTGATGATTGTGTACATACAAAGAATGTGTTGTCATTAAATGACATTTTGTTATAAGTATTCAAAAAAAAAAAGACCGGGTTGCACTCCGGGAGTGCCGGTAGAAGTGAAAACTTCAACCCCCCCCCCTCCCCTCACATCCCCTTTTTTATATTACATTATTGTCTTTGTCCATCCATACTGGTCAGTTTTTTTTTTTTATTCAGTCAGGCAACAAGGCCCATATTTACAAATACCTTACAGACATAACATACCTACATCATAATATACAAAACTTATAACATAACACAGAAACACGTTAAGACGGCGGCGACGACGCTCGAGAGAAGTTCTGGGTGCCAAATAGCCGTGTAATATTTGAAATCGGATGAACAGTTTTGGAGATTACTTTTCGTTTTGCAGCCATTACCTCTTTATTATTATTATTATTGTGAGCCTGTAGGGTCCCACTGCTGGGCAAAGGCCTCCCCCCACTTTTTCCAGTGCCTCTTTATTACACAAATAAAAATATTAGTAGGGTCAGTTCGGGTATGTGCGCCACCGGGGAAAGTGCGCCTCATTCATCATTCAGTCATTAAAATCAATATAAATTAGCTGAAATCCATGCAACAAACTTGTTTTACTTTGTTGCATGAATGTAAGATGTCGTTATTTATGAAATATCTGTAGATCTCGATCTCCCGGGGTAAGTGCGCCTTTCATCAAACATATGACATATTCATGTTGGCCCCTCTGACATTATAGTTTAGTCATTGAATCAAAATCTTCTTTGCGGCACAGCCTAGATCACAGGTTAATGCGAGGTCTAAATATTCAAAACAAGTGTGAAGGATACACATTAGGTAATCCACGTCTGGCTATCAAGGCTCGTCTTAACACCTTTGTATTGCCGAGGTCGTGTTGAAACTGAAAACATTTGAAAATACGCATCTGTTACCGTTGATTTTTTTTTTGTTTTTCTCAAAAATAGGTAAGTAGTTAGGACTCATGATTGAAAAATCGCATATTGATTCGAAACATGTCGAGCGATATTCGGCCTTAAAGACGCGTTAAATTATAATGGCGGCTGTCAGTGTTGCAGTTACCGACAACAGGCAATGTTTCATGCCGAAAAGTTGAAGGCCTTTTCCGAAAAAAAAATCCAGCCTTCGCACATCACTAGTGTAGAGTGTTTAGACTAGACTAATACCCGACCAAAGGAGTTTGGGTAAAAATGTTGTAATTTTTTTTTAGATGAGCGGCCACTCGTAAAAGTAGATTATGATAGATCTACTCAAAATAAACATATTTTGTTATGAAATGTTATACACTAAAATGCATCGAAGACGAGATATTTGCAATATATATTTTCACAGGTCATATTGTAATGTTATAAACTAAACTTCAAATTTAAATATTTCGGCTCCGATATTGTTTAACGCGTTTTATTTTATATATCTATGCATATTAAGAAGTCCTCTAAACGATTGTTAAAAAAACATCCTTGGCCGCTGCAAAAAAAAACGATATTTTTTCTCATACAAGGTTACCCAATGCCCTTTCAGCCGGTGGTCGTGTTAGGAATGACCAGACTCAAAAAAAACCTGACATAAATTTCCCTTTTTTCGACACACCTTTAACTTTAACAATACAATGTTTTACAATAAGATAAGGCGGCAGGCGAACAACCTGTTTGCACAAGGCTGTGCACACACTGGCTCACTTATTTACATCTTATCTGATAAACTTGAGGCCCGTAAAAATGCCTTTATAAGTTTGCAAAAGGGATTGTTAGAGCAATAACACGAGAGGTAGGGCACAGTTGAATGTCACCCCGCTCATATTTAAGACCAGCACGTCTACCATGAGACGGCTGCGACGTACTCTCGATTTTTCTCGCACTATACCTCTTGTTCTAAGCGTTCTAATAAGAGAGAGACGGATAGTGCGAGAAAAATCGAGAGGTCGCGCGCCGTCTAGTGATAGCCGTGCGTGCTGCTCAACTGGAGAAGTACCCCACCAAACGAATTCCAGTTACTCCCGCTAAGCTGCGTTATTCGGTTTGAGGAAATGAAGGCGCGCTTGGGAGTCGAAGTGTATCCGAAAGGGCCCTGATCTAAATAAGACCTTCACCTTCCAGAAGATCACAGCCTTGATAACATTACAACTTGCTCTGTAGGTTTGTGGTGTTGCGTTCCTCGTGTTGAGTAAGGTGGCCAAAGCTCCCGAATGAGAATAAGCTGTGTTGAGAGTGATGGGGTATACAGATTATGTGATTTTACCCCAATTTGTCAGTACAACATGTCGAAGTCATAATTGGGTGTAGCGTACAGATGTAACAATCCGACCACATGTGCATGCAATTTCTCAGTAGGTACAACTCGTTTGACAGTTGGATCAGCAGCGCAACATGCCTCCAGACGATAGAAATTAGTCAGCTTCTGATGAATTGGGGCTGACAAATCATGACATGTATGCACCCCATGATGGAACTGCACTATCTAGCGGTTAACATATCGAATAACAAATCCGTAACGAGCCGTCAACGCGTGAGGTAACAGTATATAATAATATATTCAATTGAAGATTTGTCAATCAAACATAAACAATCACAAGGTCAAACATGTTCTCAAATTGCTTTTATAACCTTTTAAATCAAATTGGCGCTAAAATCCCTGCCAACATGACGGCATAAATCTCCGTCAAGATGGCAGTTGGCACATCACACCTTAATTGACCTGAGCCCACAGATAAAGCTCGTGTCGCCATAGAAGGTATTCTATGCACGTCTGTTACGTGCATCGAATCCGAATGTTTAATGTTTAGTCTGTGCACAGCGGCCATTTTTAATAATACATTGTTTCGAATTTGTTGATTGATTTTGGTAGTTCTTAACGTGTTTTTATAGTACATTGTTTAACGAGGGGCGTAAGTGGAATATTGCGAACAAGAGTCTATCAGAATGACAACACAAACAATGTTTTGGATTACATTTGCGAGGAAATAATAACTACAAAAGACAGAAAAATATATGTTTCATACAACCGCAAGTGAACCGCACCACTCAAAAATTGACGAAATTGACTACTTAACTTCCAGATTAGTGTGAACGGAGCGCGCAGCTTCAATATTTCAACCAATCACAGAGCAGTACAGTAGTATTCATGCGGCGCGTGGCCAACTAGATTTTTTTCAACCAATCAAATCACACACAAGCTCATAACTCCCTAGAGAGTTATAAAAATCCATAACTCCCGTGGGAACAATTTAGGCCATTGTCCTTTTGTACACGGGCATGGAATAACACCATTTACGAGCAAGTGTGATGAAAATATTTCAAGGTAGAATAATATTCATACAATTTGCTATTCATAATTCATATTTTTGTTACAAGGAATGAGTGTGTGTTTTGGCCTATATGACGCGATTAGCTTCAGCCCGCGACTTCGTTTGCGTGAACCCGGGATAAAAACTATCCTATAATTAATCCAGGCTATAAAATATCTTGGTGCAAAATTTCATCCAAATCGGTTAGGCCGTTTAAAAGCGTGATTGAGTAGCAAACATCTAAACATCCAAACTTTCGCATTGATAACATTAGTAGGATTATTGGTAGGCACCTACCTACTGATGTTTAAAGATTTTTCTTCCTTTTTGAAGACTAGCTTAGGTTACCTTTTTAGGGTTCCGTACCCTAAGGGTAAAACGGGACCTTACTAAGCTCCGCTGTCCGTCCGTCTGTCACCAGGCGGTATCTCATGAACTGTGATAGATAGAAACGTGATTTTTCTTGCCGTTTTTATAGATAATGGTACGGAAACCTTCGTGCGCGAGTCCGACTCGCACTTGGCCGTTTTTTTTACCTTGTGGTGGAATGCATGTACGCATCCCGCCTGGTCGGGGGACCACGGACTAACCGCGGTAAATACCTTCATTGATGGATGGAAGAAAGTTTATTTATTTATTTATTTATTGCATATAATTAACACTAACAGTCTAGCCTTACGTGCTAATCGGCGTTACATTTATTAATAGCTAACATGCATTATTTAATAACAGGTGCAGTGAAAATATTATCATAGGTACATTTAATTTAAATTAGGATACATTACAGTAGAATTTAGTAGTTATAAAATAATTGATTAAATGTCATTGAAGGATAAATAAATCGAGGAAATACAATAATTGTTTAAGGTCATAACCAAATAAGTCATAATAAGTCAAAATAAATAACAACAATTGCGGATAAAGTCAAAACATTCTGATAAAAGTAAAATATTAAGTCGGTCAAAGATAGATCTTAGGTACTAATCTAGGATTTAGCATTTTACAATAAATAATAATCTATAACAAATATGAAGGCATAATCATAATTAATAACAAATTTATAGTATACTATCATTAGCGGTAATTAATAATCAAGTTGAGGTAGTGGTAACAATTGATTCCAAATAGTGAGAAGATGCGGTCAAGAAACGGTTCTCTGGTGTGAAAAAGACATCGAGTTGTGAGAAAGTCAGCAATTTGACAGAAAATCTCAGATTTTAAGTACCTTCCTAGGCAAAGTTAGACTTCGTAAGCAATGTTGCCGCGTTTGACGGTTGGTGCTAAGTTGTTAGCTCACAATACACATTTTTTTTATATTACCTTACCATAAAATAGGAAGTATAACAAGCATAAAATCCAAGTAACGTCGTCATCGTCAACAATCCATACTAAAGTTGAAAAACATGTCAATTCTTACAAAAGCAGTTAGAGTTGTTTTTCCATCGTCCCATTGAGGCGTTTTTGCCGTAATCCGAGTCAAGGCTGCGAATGAGGAAGTCCGAAATGCCTCTTGAATCCGCCATTTTTTTTACTGTCTGGCAAACGAAAGCTGAACCTATCAGATTTAATTACGTGGCAACACTTAAACCTCTTCCGATACGTGTGTAGACCCCCACAAGGGGGAATCATGACCTGGAAAAGGTGGCGGAAGTCCGCTGGATGCGGGTCGCGAGGACCGGTCATTGTGGCACTGTTTGGGGGAGGCCTATGTCCAGCAGTGGATACATGTATTTCGGCCGATATGATTATGATGTGACAGGAATACATTTGATCATACTCCAGGTAAAATACGGTTTTGAAAAACATTAATTTATAATAGCGTTTTTTTTTGTTGATTTCATTTGAAAATGTTATTCTAAGATGATTTAAGTAGTCAAGAATCCGACAAACTTTCCACCCGGAAGTAATTATGTAGATTTAAATGAAGCATGTATTATCTTTTTTTCTACGATTTATCTTGAATATTATAGAGCAAATGTAAATGAACCAAAATAAAGACAAAAACATTTATTCATATTTTTACTAACTTTTTAGAAGCCAGTTAACTTATCATTTTTTCGATGTCTGAAATTTTGTCGGATTTTGTCGCTACATAAAAAATAAGCTATTATAAATTATTTCCAAAATTGATTTTTTTTCCATACAAGTTGTCAGTTCATTGCCTGGACTATGAACTGTGTTGCCGCGTCATTGAAACTAGTGGGTTCAACTTGCTTTTGCCAACAAACTAGATAATGGTCCATTGTCTTGTATTGTCTTTCTTTCATCTAGGACCGCAATTGTAACTGCTAAGCTGCAGAAAATCCCTTAGTAGGGTAAACTCGCATTATTTGGTGATACGCCTAATTCGGTGAATTCGATTCCAGATTTATTGGGTAGCGTGCTTCAAAACATGTACCAATTCACCGAATTAGGCGTATCACCAAATAATGCGAGTTTACCCTAAACCTAAGATCGTATGTTTATTGCTCTCCTCAGCTCAGGAAATAACTATAAATATCTCAGACAATCTTTCATTCACCGTCCTTACTGTTACTATTACATGGTTCAGCTGAGTAGGAAAAGTTTACTTTTATTCAGTACTAGCTGATGCCCGCGGCTTCGCCCGCGTGGTTATAGGAAAATGTAACATATTGAATTTTCCCGTGGGAATTAGATGTTTTCCCGCTGGAAAAAGTAGCCTATGTCACTCTCCAGCTTCTACACTATCTCCATACAAAAAATCAGATCAATACGACGCTCCGTTGCGACGTGAAAGAAGGACAAACATACAAACACACACACTTTCGCATTTATAATATTAGTAAGGATGTTTATTGGTAGGATGTAACCGTCAAATTAAATACTGAAGTTGACAATGACAATTTTTTTTCCCAAACATGTACAGTCAGCGTCATATAGTTAGTAGCAGCCAAGGTAGCCAAATATTTCGGTACACGTCTTTATTACTGTAAGAATAAGGGTTTGATACGAAATATTTGGCTACTCTGGCTGCTACTATCTATATGACGCTGACTGTACTTAAAATCGTTGGACAAACTAATTTTAACTGACTGTACAAAAAATACCATGGCCCATTTAAATTTTAGTAGGAGAACTTATAATGCTTGGGTCATTCTACAAATGCGCAAAATATGTCCCCACGTTAAAACTTCATAAAAAAATGCATCTAGGTGGATCAAGTGCAGTCCGTCCGTCCGTCCGTCTGTCATGACCCTTTTTCTCAGGAACGCGTGGAGGTATCAAGTTAAAATTTATAATAAACTAGCTTCTGCCCGCGACTCCGTCCGCGTGGAAATCGTTTATATCGTAGCTCCATACAAACGTTAACCCCCCATTTCATCCCCTTAGGGGGTGATTTCCGGGATGAAAACTATCCTATGTCCTTCCCCGGGATTCAAACTATCTCCATATCAAATTTCATCCCAATCGCTTCAGCGGTTTAAGCGTGAAGAGGTAACAGACAGACAGACAGACAGACACACTTTCGCATTTATAATATAATATTAGTATGGATACTCAGGTCTACTGTGTCCCTTCAAGGGACTCCCTTGGGGTTGTGAAAAAATCAAACTTCTAAGCCAACGCAATCAAAAAATACAGCCGTTTATGCCGCAAACTTCCGCAAATTTCAAAACTGTTACTGACAAACTTGAAATTCACCTCAACTCACCTCTGGTGTTGCAAGTGTCCATGGGCGGCGGTAATCGCTTACCATCAGGTGATCCGTCTGCTCGTTTGCCTCCTATATCATAAAAAAAAAAAAAAAATTGAGATATTTTTTTCCCTACATGATGTCTATTTTAATTATGAAACGGGCCTCGCAGGCTTGTCGGCTTTCGCAGTAGAGATAGAAACGCTTGGGCCGTGGGGTCCAGACACACAGAAATTATACCGGGACCTGAAAAAACGGCTCTTCCAGTCCAGCACACGGCTGACCATAGGGCTGGCTTGTTCCTCGGTCAAAGAATTGGCATCGCTAATCGCCATTCAGCGAGGAAACGTAGCCAGCATGGGCACCCTACCGCAGAGCGCCGACCTGGGGGACATTGTAGGCAATTTGTAAATATGTTAAATATGTCGTTTTTAGCTGTAACATTATGAAAGAATAGTATTCGCTGTACAAAATGTCCCATTCACAATACATGGATTAACACAGTAAATGGCTTCAGTGAAGTAAATTAGGTATTTCACCGTGAAATATCAATGACACAAACACTGTGCTGTTATTCGCTCGCACTCATGCGCCCCCCCCCCCCCCCCGTCTCGCCTTACGAAACTAGACCTCTCCCTACGCTTAGTTACTATGAATCGCGGCGTCGAGATATATTTGTGGGTGAGCGTTGAGGTGAGCTTAAAACAAGTTACAGAATAGCTGAATTTTATGAGAACTGAAACATAACAGTACCTACCTACTCGTATAACATTCTAAGTGTTAAATTGTAAACAATACTCGGCAAGGTCAAATTCTGCCGACATTCAAGCTAAAAAAAACGCCAATAGCCGAAGATCTATTTTTGTTTACATGGTTTAATGGGCAAAATAATCTAGTCATCGGAAAACACGTTTGGCTTTTGATCTTTCGTTAATGAATTCACAATTTAATTGCATATCTGATGTGCAAAATATATTTTAAGATCGATCTATTGATGAGGAATCTTTTTTAATGCGTACATACTAGTTTTGGTTTTGTGTCGAGCGGGTTTCAATTTTATGAATTGAATAATTCAACGTTTTTAATTGTTGAAAAAACCAATGGCGCCTAAAATGTAGCTTGTAGCACTGTCGTGGCTAGAGGCCGAATACATTCGTAAAATAAACCACGGTCTTCGCTTTCTTGTAAAGAAGTTTTTTGTTATCTATGATCTCAGAAATCTGACCAACTATCTCGGTCCCTTTAGTAACCCGAGATAATTCTTTTCTATTGTAGACTAGCACTGTTGCGCCAAAGAAAAGGAAGAGTGTATGTAAAAGCGTCTCTGCTGCCAGTGGTATAATATAGTGAACATATTCCAGACCCATATTTTTTTGTCGCCACCGAAGCAATCACCTCATCTTACGGCTAACCATAAACATAGGACAACAAAGCGATAAAGCCAAAGACAACACTGGAATTAAAAGTGACATCACCCGTCTCAGACAATTTTATCGCCAGCGATCGTATTACCTTTGCAATAAGATCGAATATCGCGTGATAAGCAAGACACCATGAGAAGGTTTCCACAATCTTACCTGCGCTATGCCACTGTAATATGAACTTTATTGTGTTATTTATAAAGTTGTTTTTATAGTAGGGTTTGGGTAGAATAGGACGTTATGGTAATTATATGTGTTTATGAATGGGTCAGGTTGACTCAAATATTCTTTTGTTTTTTTGTACCTGGCGTCGTGTACGATTCGTCCTTTAAAAGTTTATCCCCATGCGTTATACATCCTAGCTGGCTGACAGGGACACAGCTATGTAATAGTGAGAGATAGAGGTATATTGTACAGTAATTACAGTATAATAGTACCAGAACTAAAGGCAATTACCAACTTACAGTCTCATCACCTCATAATCGTTGCTTTGTTTACTAGAAAATAGGTGTTTTTAGTTAAAGCTGCAACGAAGTACCTAAATTTGTCGATTATAGAATTATTTTCCATGGCAAATATCTTTAAGTCTATTTTAAGGTTTTTGTTTACAACATTGAATTTGTCAGAGAAAATAATACATACTTGATGCGAGGTCAGTATTCTGGAACTAAGAATGTAATTAGGAAGATGTTTAATTTCGAAATTATCTTGACCTAAAGATTTTTGCTTTTGGTTCGAGATAATCATCTTAATTCATGATGTATATATGTTTCTTTCAAGATATTAACGGTCTTCCTAGTTTATTTCTTGATTAAAGTAATATTTTCCCGCGTGGAATCGAAACCGTTGCTGTTGCAAATCTAAATCGTTGAAAAAGTTATGCCTATAGACAAAAAATCCTTTAAAAAAAAAATTCTGTTCTTGTCGTCGCGAATGACCGGAGAATCTTTTTATGTTTCTCGTTCGATTGCCCCATTATTAAAAAAAAGTAAAAAACAATGAATTATTCATGTACTGCGCAGGCGCAGGTTCATTAGCTGTGACATTGAGGCATCGCAACCTTATGTCCGCGGAGCGTGAGTAAGATTATGCTATATGTACTTATGTGTTTACTTACAATTATACTATAGAAGTATACACGTAAGAATACTATACTATGTTAATAGCTTTAGTACAGACCAGCTGCCCGCGCGGCTCTGCCCGACATAGGGGCTATTCATAAAATACGTCATTTTAAAATAGGTCTGGCCATTGGGTGACGATAGTCATTTTATTAGGCGGGGAGGGTCCATTTCAAGGAATAACAGGATGGACAACAGGCGGACTTAATGCCCCATGGCATCCTCGAAGTACCAGTCAGCCTTAGGGCCATAAATTAACACTGACTTTTCGAATTTATAATTATTATGGATAGCAATTAAGAATTCATATCAGTAGATCGGTTTACCTTAATTATGAAACGCTAACACATTTTGATCTGAAATTATTAAGTTTGTAAAGAAAACGCAGTAGGTACTTAATTACGATATTACTTGTTTGCCTTTACCTACTGACATTTAAAACTTAATACATTGCATACGAGAACGTAGGTATATCTGATTTTGTTATTAATTTTTTGACGATGCAAAAATCCTTCTTGATAAATGATTTTTATCTTTATCATAGGTATCTTACAGAACAATAAATACCATGTCAAAAAAAATATTCTGCTTCTAAACTTTTCTTCTTTCTCAGTTATTACGAATAAAGATTGTAACTTCACTAACACATCTAATCACATATATATCAAAAATACGTTCGATTTTCCGAAATAATATTTCGTTTTGTTTAAATGAATTTTAATGCAGAATGTCCTGAACGTCTTCGTGTTCGTGACTTGTTATATTAGAACAAAATATTTTCCATCATTAACACAAAACCTAAAAAAATGGGCCCTTTCGGCCGTTCCTCAGCACAGGCTCTAGGATACTGGCAGCGCTTCGTCGCTGAATCGCAATGCTAATACGCGAGGAAGCTGCCAGCTCTTCAGTCCCCTGACGACTCAATGTATTTCTTTAAGGGGCTACCCGAGGTTTTCATCGATTTTTGACAAGTTTTGAATCGTATCGCCTACTTTTGCACTACAGATATAATTATAAATCAAACGGCTATCGGTTCTTCCATTTTTTATCTCCATTTTGGTCCACCGGATTTTGAAACAAATGAACAGTTAATTTTGTATGATTTTTTTAAACATTGTCTAAAAAACAACACTTTTTTCGTATCTCTATTGACATGAAAGATCTAAAATATACGAAATCTACATATTTGGGTTCGTCTGTGACGTCTCTAAAAACTGGTCCGGGGTTTTCATTTTAAACCAATTAACACGAAAGTTATGGCCAGAAAACCAGTTTTTTTGCCTAAAATTGTTCAACTTTGATGCCAAATATCTCGAAAACAATGAACTTTGAAGTAAATATGGAATACTATATTGCTTAAAGCCGTTATTGTTCATATAATAAGCTTCAAAAAACATTAGAAAACTAAGGGATTCAGACCGAAGGTCATTGGCGTATGGGAGCCCCTTAAACGATCTATACTTCTATAGTTGAACGAAACATATTTGTTCATCTATGTGTAGGCAAAATATAGCGCAATTTGTAACCGCCAGCGCCGCGGTTCGCAGCTTTGTGAAGATGTCGTCACGATACGATGTTGCTATAATCGTTTCAACATGTCCAAAGTTACAGCAAATTACGATACCACAGCTCAACAAATAGTGTGAGAACTTTATTATTTAATATTTTACGTAATGCCACCTGTTTAAGCAGAATAGAAATATCTGAGGTATTTTATTTGACACTAGCTGATGCCCGCGGCTTCGCCCGCGTGGTTATAGGAAAATGTAACATTGAATTTTCCCGTGGGAATTAGATATTTTCCCGTGGGAATTAGATGTTTTCCCGCTGGAAAAAAGTAGCCTATGTCACTCTCCAGCTTCTAAACTATCTCCATACAAAAAATCACATCAATACGACGCTCCCTTGCGACGTGAAAGAAGGACAAACATATACAAACACACACACTTTCGCATTTATAATATTAGTAAGGATTGACAGTGCATTGTGTGTGACTGTGTATGTATGTACTTAGTGGTTTGTAATAAGTAGGTGATGGGTTATGCATTGTGTGTATATTATAGTAAAAAATGCGGTGCCATTCCTAATCTTTTTCTTTCCCTTTGCGCATAAGCATATTCGCAAGCATCAGCCATTTTGTCACGATATTTCATGGCAATTGAATCACCGAAAGTGTCTCCAAAGGTGTTTTGCAAGATTCCATTTCATTTCATATTTATACTTACTCTGGCCTGGCTACTAATAATCTGTTTATGAAGTGATTTAAGTTAAAAACATATCTTCATCTCTTTCTTGTTGGGAATAGTGTTAGCGTTAGAAAGAGGCGGAATTAGTCTCTAACCTACGCTTTAGTGACACGAACAGTTGACCAAAATATTGAGGTAAATATGTTTCGGGGCCTTCGAGTGTGTCCCTTTGTCATAAACATAATATTTTACCACGATGACCATACTATAGAAGATAAATAGATCAATCAGTCATACAAAACGACTTTAGAAGACAATATCCCATTCAGAAGCAGAAGGCCAGTCCGCATTTTAATAAAAACAAATGCAAAAACCGCGGTAGTCTATGGTCTATAATTAACACTAGCGATTGTTTAATCATGGCCGACTTTGACAAATAGTTTTAACAACATAATATCCTTGAACCTGCCGCGACCACGAAAATTTGAACTCGAAGTTGGACTATCTGCATCTGTCACTCGAGTATAAGTGCGATAGAGGCGAAGATAACAGAACTTCGAATTTCGTTTTCTGTGGTTAATGGTTATAGCTTCGACGTTTGGTCGGTGACACGGGCAGTTTTTTTTCGTCTGGCAGAATATGAGGAATTGTGTTATGTTCTATATATTAACTTCACTTTTAACTTTACTTATATTTGCAAGTAAACTAACACCGTGTAGGGACTAGGTTACTTCAGCTTTCGCAATTCGGTTTTCGCCCACTTTCCTTGACTGAGCCTGAGCCATCATGGCTGATTTAGTTTGTATTCATTCTCGATGTTTTATTGGTGCTTCTGCTTATTTAAGAGCTAAGGTCTTGTCGGTGTTGGTGTTGCTCAAATTAGGCCCTCCATTTACTCCGATCCATGGCAACCTCGTTGACATCTCGAAACGACATAACATCAACTCTTTGTTTGAGCTGCTCTGTGTAGTTTATTCTAGGTCTTCCTGTTCCTCGCTTCCTCTCTCTTTCCTTCAATTATATTGAGTATGAACTTGTCATGTCGTATCAGGTGCCCTATCATCCTTCCTCTTCTATTTTCCAAGTTTCTCATTAACTGCCTTGTTTGTTCACTCAGTTTAGTACTTCTTCATTGGTTACCCTCTCTTAAGTATTTAAATTACACTTAGACTTAGGATGACTGGTTCAACAGTTAACCACTTGTACACAATCAACCACGTCTATATTGCGTTAACGCAACGTTGCCTTACCCCTAATTTTATTTAAATTTGATGTTAGCAATATTACCGCTTGCATTTATCACCTGCAAAACAGGCTACTTACGTCTAGTCTACCTACCGCACGTACAGTAAAATACCTGCTATAATTATGTGCTATTAACAGTCTTATGTCCAAATATGACAGTTAAACTGTCAATTATTTATTTATCGTGCGACAGTTACAAAATACTGTATACTTGCACTTATTCTTAATTAACGTACTTCCAATAGTAGATGCACTCATTAAGTTTTTTCATTATTTACACAGTCATCTTTTAAACATTTTAGTGCCTACTTACTAACAACAACAAGTAGTACTAATACTTACTTTTTGACTAAAACAAAGATCAAACACGATGACAACATATGCGCCTGGCAGGATTTCATGACTTCTCACTATAGTATCCGCAAAACCAAGTGGCGAGTCCGGTCATAAATCATTGGATCATGCTTTCTCTTTCGCACCTGCACTGCCTTATGGAGCGGGCCGTGAAACAATAGTACTGACTTTTATTGCCTGACTCGCCACTTGGTTTTGCGGATACTAGGGTAATTGCGCTGGTTTGCCGTCCAGTTTGAATTTTCGTCCATTTGAGTGAGCTGCTACATACACGTGCGTAAAACTTGAATACAAACCTACCTTCCCGGCCAAGTTTGGACTTGTTGCGATCCATAATGTCTAAGCAACAGTTCTACCAACATGAAAATGTGATTTGACAAGAAACGACTTCAAAAAATTAACGTCAGTGGCCGCTTCGCATCCGTGCCTTACACATGTCATCGCGCCAGAGAAAAAAAAGTGTCGACGGGAAAAGTTCATGGTAAGTTTAATTACTGTTTTAGCTAGTTTACGTAATGTTTTTTGGCACGTATGTTTATTTATAAGCATACTTAACACAATTATAAGTGTTTATTATACTTTTTTTATAAAACTCTTCGACAAATTAACTGGACGGATACTAGCTTACCAAATTTTCTAAATATTTGATTTTCGTCCAAGCGGACGGAAACCCAAACAGCTACGTGGATATTTGTTATGGTCATTTTACTTCAACGGACCTATAAAATACTGAGTAACTTCTCCGAATATGATCTTTATTGCTATTAGTTTAGACATTTTGGTTTACGTCCACTGCTTTGTCAGTGTTGCGCGAATAAAAAAATATTTAAAGAACGTGGACGAAAACTAAATTTTGCTTTAAATGTTGTTTTAGTTTTCGTCCATGAACAAATACTGGGGTGGACGAAAATTAAAAGTAGCGATTCTTTTGCATTACTTTTCGTCCATAGACGTATTATTAGTGGGTAGACAAAAACATAAAATAACATTAGTATTTTATTGTACATACTAGTTTTCTTTTCCGTATCTTCCTTACAATTGGTAAGGGCCAGTGTGTTTTAGGTACCTACTATATTTATAATTCTCCTTGTGTGAAGTAGGGCCTATTATTCGTGCCATAAATGGGGGTAGGTCAGACATAATGCACCGTATTTTTCTTGATTTTGTCTTCAGTCAGTAGGGGATCTTTTGTTTTCACTCTTTCCATCTTCTAGTTCTGTTTTGCCTAAGACCAATGCAGTAATTTTTTGTTTGATTATCTGCTTACTGAACTTAATCCTAAAAAAAATAATTGTTTCTAGATGGCACCGGGAGCCACGAAATCTAGAAAAAAAACTGCTGCGTACACGGAAGATTCCTTAATAAAGGCTTTAACGGCAATCCGGGAAAATAAGGCATCAGTTAGACAAGTCTGTAGAGATTATGGGATCCCTAAATCTACGGTCCTCGATAGAATACACGGCAAAACATCTGATATTTTAAAGAAACGTGGGCCAGATCCCGTATTAGGGACTGATGGAGAAGAGAAAATAGTTAATTGGCTGATTAACATATCAAAATGCGGGTTTCCTGTTAAGAAACAGGAACTTTTAGATTCTGTTCAAAAAATTCTAAAAGATTCGTCGATTCCCAATAAATTTAAAGACTGTAGGCCTGGCCAAACGTGGTATCTTAACTTTTTGAAAAGAAACCCACAAATTTCGTGCCGATCCGCCGAAGGTATTAATAAGGCAAGAGCTCAAGTAAGCGAAGTGTCCATCCGAAACTGGTTCAGACGTCTCGAGACGTA
Source organism: Epinotia ramella (assembly GCA_947578815.1). Classification (NCBI taxonomy): domain Eukaryota; kingdom Metazoa; phylum Arthropoda; class Insecta; order Lepidoptera; family Tortricidae; genus Epinotia; species Epinotia ramella. The sequence goes on along the minus strand of OX388224.1, from coordinate 11,435,797 downwards.
TTTGGATGAGTTAAATAAAAAAGACATTCTTAACCGTCCTACGAGCATTTTTAACGGCGACGAAAGTGGCTTTGCGCTGTGTCCGAAGACTGGCAAAGTACTGGGGCCCAGGGGTTACCGTAACTTGTATCAAGTTAAACAGGGTAACGAAAAAGACAACTTAACAGTCCTTGTAACTTTCAATGCTAATGGAGACGTCTGTCCACCATGCGTGGTATTTCCATATGTAAAACCACCACAGGCAGTGGTGAAGAGCATGCCACCCGATTGGTGTTTGGGCAGGTCTGAGTCAGGATGGATGCGGGGAGACGTATTTTTTGAATACGTCACAAATGACTTCAATAACTGGCTTGAACGGAATAATATCCAAAAACCTGTCCTCTTGCTGGTCGACGGACACAAATCCCATATGTCTCTGATGCTAAGCACAGTATGTGAACAGATGCAGATAATATTATATGCCCTACCGCCCAACACGACGCATATCCTCCAGCCTGCTGACGTAAGTGTATTTGCGCCACTCAAAGCAAGCTGGAAGAATACAGTCCGAAGATTTTTAGCAAAGCCGGAAAATATCAATACATCGGTTACTAAAACAAACTTCTGCAAATTGTTTGCAGAGACCTTGCAAGAAACAAATCTTGCATCCTGTATCAAAAACGGGTTTAAACGATGTGGGCTCTACCCCTTTGACCCTAATGCGCCTGATTACACTAAATGTGTCATCGATACATTGGAAAATTTAAACTCCAGACAGACTGCTACCGGAACAGCCATAAGTAGAGCAGACGTAGCTACTACCAAAAAAGTACTGAAGCAAATTAAAACTGCGCTGCTAAACAAAAACGTAAAATACAGAGTACTAATGAAAGAACTTAACATGTTTAAAAAAACACTGCCTGTGGAGACTAATGTTTCTGAATTATCATTAGACACTGAAACCGACTACACCAACAGTACCATGCAAAACGGTTCTTGTGACGGTACAATGCAAAACAGTACTCAGATGTCATCAAACTCGGCCAGTCTTACTGTAACAGACTTACTGAAACAATCTACGGAGACACAGCTCATACAGCCGACTCCACACGATCCAGAACTGGGTGTCGATATTGTTGAAATCACCCAACTACAGATGAACGTAACTGAAGACTATAACTCCATATCGTTATTAAATATAACAGGAAGTTACCTAGAAGTTGGTTCAATGGTAAGCCTTGATGACATTTTAATACTGCCCTTGAATGTCACAGATAAGGCGCCATCGCCAGGGACGATAAAAACACCTGACAATCAGCCTAGCTCAGCCGTTTCTACGAGTTCAATTCCATTATCTGTACCTAAAACACTCACTAGGGCAGACACAGAAGACCTGACTTCATCCGGTATTGTACCCTCATCTGCTGATACTATCGAAAAAGAAGCGGTATCTTGTATTACATTGGTTGCACCTGAAACACCTACTCATGCAAAAATAGCAGAACATCCTGTAACAGTAGATCAACCTACTCCAATCCCTATGGAAGAGGAGACTCCATCTAAAATTTTAGCTCCAACTGAAATCGCATTAGAACAAGAGGATCAATTAGTTATCCAAAAACAGCTTGAAACATCATCACTCAATGTTGATGTAAAAAGCCCCCAGTCGAAAATAGTGGAATGTCCAACATCATCGATTACCTCTTCTAACATTAGTGAGACACAGAAAGAGGCTGAGCCCATTGTAACAGATCCTTTTGAGCGCCATTTATATTTGCCAGACCAGCTTGTAAAACCAAAAAAGCCAACGAAGAATAAAATTCCCGCCGCCATTTCTTCTGCTGCGTGGAGGGAGCATTATGAAATGCGAGACCGATTAAAGAATCTAAAACAAGAAGAAACTAGAAAGAGAAAATTGGAACGCATCGAAAGACAACAGCAAGCAAAAATATTAAAGGAAAATAACTCCAAGAAAAAGCCAGGCTCGAAAGTTAAAACGAAACAAAAACAAGATATAGATTACCGACCAAGAATTGTGCGCGGGGCTCGAAAAGAAAATGGAAAGATATCTTGTTCAGAATGCGATGTTGATTTAGTTTCTGATGTAGAAGAAGATGAAGACAAAAATGTTGGATGTGATACCTGTCCTCGGTGGTACCACCTTAAGTGTACATTATTTCAAGGCCAGTCATATGATAATGTAAAGGATAAACCTTACAAATGTAACCATTGTGATTAATAATGCCAAATAATAATAAGTAAGGTCCTTTACATATATTTAATAGTTAATGATTATTAATAATAACACACAGACACAGAGATACCTACAGATTATTATTATAGTGATACGTACGTATGTACATAGCACATAGAACCGATGGCCGTTGGGGCGGAAAGGTTCTCGAGTGGCGACCACGTACCGAAAGGCGCGGCGTGGGTAGGCCCCCACAAGGTGGACTGATGACCTGGTAAAGGTTGCTGGAGTCCGCTGGATGCGGGTGGCGCAGGACCGGTCACTTTGGCACTCTTTGGGGGACGTCTTTCGGCTGATATGATGATGATGATGATGTACGTATGTAAATACTTTTTCTTAAATTATTTATTAGTCCACCTTTAGTACAACAAGATTTCGTTTTGCTAAATATTTTGCTGTATCTGTGTGTTAAACAGTGACCAATAATGTCTTTAGTTTGGGTTTTGATTGATTTAGTTGGCCACCGTAAACGGTTAAGTCATTGTAATACGAATTTATAAGACTGAAAAAGAGTTAATTTTGTTAATTATAGCTAATAAAAGAAATAATATCTGGTCTCAAAGGTAGAGAGAAATTATCAATAAGACTAAGAAGCTAATATTAAATAGTAGACTATATAATGTTGATTAAATAAAAGTATATACTTACCTGTAATTGGTTTTTAAGTTAAGGTGGTTCGCTTTCCGTACAAAACGTTATTTGACATTCACAGGGTAACAGCGTGATATATTAAGAAATATAAGTTACTTTGCTGTATCTGTGTGTTAAACACTGACCAATTATGTCTTTATTTTGGGTTTTCATTGCTTTAGTTGGCCACCTTAAACTGTTAAGTTATTGTAATACGAATGTGTAAGACTGAGAAAGAGATGTTTTTGTTAATTTGTTAATTATAGCTAATAAAAGAAATAATACCTAAAAGGTAGAGAGAAATTGTCAATAAGACTGAGAAGCTACTATTAAATAGTATATAATGTTGATTAAATAAAAGTATATACTTACCTGTAATTGGTTTTTAAGTTAAGGTGGTTCGCTTTCCGTACAAAACGTTATTTGACATCACAGGCTAACGGCGTGATATTTTAAGAAACTTATGTTACTTTGCTGTATCTGTGTGTTAAACAGTGACCAATAATGTCGTTATTTTGGGTTTTCATTGTTTTAGTTGGCCGCCGTAAACTGTTAAGTAGTGTAATATGAATGTGTAAAGACTGAAAAAGAGTTTATTTGTTAATTTGTTAATTATAGCTTATAAAAGAAATAATACCTAAAAGGTAGAGAGAAATTGTCAATAAGACTGAGAAGCTACTATTAAATAGTATATAATGTTGATTAAATAAAAGTATATACTTACCTGTAAGTGGTTTTTAACTTAATATAGTTGGCCTACACTCCTTTATCTACACAGTGGTCGAAAACTAGCTTCCACTAGGACGAAAACCAGTTTTTTTGGACGAAAACTAGCAAATACCCTACTTTTGCAAAACATAATTTATATAAAAAAATCGGTGAAAATGATTTATTTTCTCGTAATGCTAACCAAAAGAAGACTATATAAGCACTTCAAATAAATATGATACATTTATGTAAGTGTGCTTAAAGACATTCATTTCGCATCAGAAAGCTGGCAACTCCGATAATTGGACGAAAACCAGCGCAATGACCCTATAGAGGGCGAGGGCGTTAAGTAAGGCAATCCGTTTAAAGGGCAGATGAAGCTACATACGGCTGTATGGCTGCTCTATGTTCGCCCGACGTTATCCATAAACAATAATCATAGACAACCCTCAATTTGTCTATGACATCTCTGTCCTAAACTCTCTGTCCTATTTCACCGTACTGGTTTCCTCTCAAATTCCTTCGCTGTTCAGGCTATTCGTGTGTGAAATGATCTCCCTCTTACCGTCAGGCAAGATCGGAGTAAATTCTCCTTTAAACGCAAGTTGCGTAAACATCTCTTATTAACTATTAAAGATTGATGATCCTCATCATATCTTTGTTCGGGTACATATAACTGCATGTATTGAAGTATGTATAAGTAGGTTTATATTATATATTGTATGCATATGTATGTGTATTAATGTAATTAATTGATTTGTGTTTCCATTCGAGTCTCAGTATTTAGGATCCTGCACCACTAAAGTTTCTGTTTAGCCCAATGGTTGACTGGTAGAGAATGCCTTAGGGCATTAAGTCCCCCAATTGTACCTTTATTTTTATATTTGTGCAATAAAGTTGAAATATATAAATAGATCTCAAGGTCGAGCCTCGGGCAGCCGCACATTATGCCGGCTGTACACATTGGGCCAACGTTGGCGAGTGAGCAGGATGCAGCTATGTAAACGAATGAGATCGAATTATAGCCCTCTCCCTCTAACGCATAGCTGCATCATGCTCACGCGCCAACGTTGGCGCAATGTGTACAGCCGGCTGTAGTGATGTACGGGTAGAATATGTAGTGGAGATTCCTTCCCGGACCAAAGAGGTAACCTTGATCTGTCAGGTGGTTGCCATATGCAAGCCCGCTAAGAGGCATAAGGCCTAAATCACACTGGCGCGGCCTGCGGTGGCGGTCAATAGTAAATTTGACAATCGCTGTCGAAATTGCTATTGACCGCCACCGCAGGCCGCGCCAGTGCAATTCAGGCGGTTCAGGCCTCGCGGATCCTATTTCACGACCGAGCCTAACATTCTCATTCAATCAGTCAAACCGTTTAACCCAAGTATCTAAGTAGGCTTGATAGCATGTCGAATAAGCGCGAAGCCAAATGTCAAGGTCGTCTTTGGAATGGAAAATTGTTGAACAATTACGTTTGATTACGAATACTATATTCAGGCGCCGTCTTGTGATAAATGCCAGAGATAAGTGAAAAGTGGCGTCTTATTTTTTAACCGACTTCAAAAAAAAGGAGGAGGTTCTCAATTCGGTTGTTTTTTTTTTTGAAGTGAAAACTTCTTTAGCGGCGCTGAGCACTTTTTGGGATGGGGAAAAATTGTTAAATACGCGACAGAGTTTTGTGACGTCAGATGTGAAGGAGGTCACTTTTTGTTGCTAGCCGATTCGACTTCATTCAAAAGTGAACGCTATTCGTAAGAGTATAAAGCCGTTAAACACTTTTTGCAATATCATATTCTGCAAATAAATGTGTAATAATACCAACGCGTCCTTCACCGTTTTGCTATTGAGAAAATTCGAATAGTTCGAATTTGGACGTTATTCCTAAAGAGATAAAGCTTAGAAAAATATTTACCAACGGCAAAAACAAATTTATATTTTGGTCGCCACCGCCGTCTGCTGTTCTTGCAAATTCGAATAGTTCGAATTTAGACGTTATTCCTAAAGAGATAAAGCTTTGAAAAATATTTGGCAATGGCAAAAACAAATCGGTATTGTTTTTGCCGCCGCCCGCCGGCGCGCCGACGGGCGAGCCGGCGGCCCGTCGCACCCAACGCGCCCGCGGCCCGTTCGCCTAAATAATTGATAATTGTTTATAAATTTGCGTCAAATTCATTTTTAGGGTGACACCGTAAGATGTCACGTGACCTGATCGAAAAACTGTTACAATGTTATTGAGTTTTCACTTCTGCCGGCACTCCCGGAGTGCAACCCGGTCTTTTTTTTTTCAATGTTACCTCAGAACTCCGTCATTGATGAGCCAATTCGTAAAATATTTTTTTTGTTTGTAAGTATATGCTCCCAGGTGGGTCCCATTTTTTTTTAATTCAGTTGGATGATGGGATCCATGAGGAATTGAGGGAACTCCTCAATTATATTAGGCACGCATGTAGTGATTTTGGTATTTTCTATTATATCTCGTGTATTTACACCCGGAAATCATGAATTTGGTGGAGTGGAATTGATGATGAAGACCACGGATGACTTAGTTATTTATTTTATTTTATTTATTTGGGGTATCAACAGCATTACAGGAAAATATTACAAAGCTTAAAAGCTAATAACAAAGCCAGTTATAGATGTCAAACAAACTAACTAAAAAATTAAATCTATAACATGCTCGGTAAATACAAAATATCATGTGTGGAAACCCTCAATTATGTACTTAAAAGTACAAAAGAACGTCACAAATTCTGATAAGATTCCGTTGAAATAGCAGCATTTTTTTTTTTTTTTGCTGTATTTTGTTTGTTTTATAAACAGACATAGATATACCACATTGTACATTAAAAGTTTCGTCACAATTCAATACGTAGTTTTAAAATGAGAGCGTAACTACTTTTGTATGGGAAGGTGAAATTCGCAATTAAAGATAGCCTTCGTTGTATGAATTGACTGGTTTGCACATGAGTAATTTACTAAGAACGCCGGCTGTTTTAATTGGGTGTATTGAATCACCTGTATTAATAGTTGTGCAAGATGCAGCATCCAGCTTTATAATTGATTGAAGTTTTTGAAGTGAAAACTTCTTTAGCGGCGCTGAGCACTTTTTGGGATGGGGAAAAATTGTTAAATACGCGACAGAGTTTTGTGACATCAGATGTGAAGGAGGTCATTTTTTGCTGCTAGCCGATTCAACTTCATTCAAATCTGAACGCTGTTCGTAAGAGTATAAAGCCGTTAAACACTTTTTGCAATAACATATTCGGCAAATAAATTTGTAATAATACCAACGCGTCCTTCACCGTTTTGCTATTGAGAAAAATCGAATAGTTCGAATTTGGGCGTTATTCCTAAAGAGATAAAGCTTAGAAAAATATTTACCAACGGCAAAAACAAATTGATATTTTGGTCGCCACCGCCGTCTGCTGTGCTAATTCGAATAGTTCGAATTTAGACGTTATTCTATCTATTAAAGAGATAAAGCTTTGAAAAATATTTGGCAATGGCAAAAACAAATTGGTATTGTGTTTGCCGCCGCCCGGAGCCGGCGGCCCGTCGCACCCAACGCGCCCGCGGGCCATCCGCCTAAATAATTGATAAGTAATTGTGTATAAATTTGCGTCAAATTCATTTTTAGGGTGACACCGTAAGACGTCACGTGACCTGATCGAAAAACTGTTTCAATGTTATTGAGTTTTCACTTCTGCGGCACTCCCGGAGTGCAACCCGGTCTTTTTTTATTGGAGAAATGGCAAACGAGCACATGGTCTCATGAATAAGGGTGTCGCCAGAGCTGTTCGAGGAAAAAAATCCACCAATGTGAGATGCGTTAGCGAGGTTAATGCTATTGGTGGATTTATTTTTAGCTACCTTGCATATCTCTTGTGTATACTCACCCTAATGACAATAAACCAGCGACATTATAAGAAATCTGGCCTTCATATTATAAATACAAACGCATATATTTTTATTTATTCGTAAGATAACTAATTTCTGATATTTAAGTACATGGCGTCGAATTCATTAGGTATCAATCGGGACTAAATATTTTAAGTATGTTGACAAAATACTTTAACTAAGACCAAATTAAGTACAGTGTAAAAAAAAACCAGGCGATACATAGAAGAATTCGGCAGCCAAAATGTAAGAATTTCATCGTTGGTTGCATAGTAACTTATTTTGTCTGTGTGACCTACAAAATTAACCAGTTTACAGTACACCCTGGTTTAAAATGATTGATCTTTCATGGCAACAAACTAAGAAATCTTTATGAAATTTTAATAAAACAAATGTTGCAATCAATTAACCAAACGTGACTGCTATCTGCAATGTCACTCCTATTATATCTTTAAAGGCCTATATTCTTACTAAATCCCCGTTACTTAAGTCTGTCTGTGTTGAACCATAGTACGGTTAAGGTTTGGCAACTCTATTGTGCGCGTGAGTCGGAATCAATCGCAACCCGACCGGTCTAGCCCGGAGTAGGGTTGTTCCAAATTTGAAAATTCTAAATGATTGAACATTGAAAAGTAACTTCGGTGAGCTAAAGGCTAACACACCTTGCAATTTATCACAATGCAACTTGCAATGAATTAAATGGCTGCCGTTTCAGCTGCATATAGCTGCCTCTCTGTTGGTTGTTGTCACAAATGGCAAGGTGGTGCACCGGAATCGGAATTGCAACAGACATTTTAGAGATTGCGCCACACTGCATTGTGTCATGTGGATACATGTCGGACATCATCTCGATTTTTTCTATAGTAATATTATAAACAAGAAAACTGTGTGAGGTTGCAAGTTTGTATGTAGCGGCAGATCTCCGGAGCTACTTCCGAATTCAATTTTTTTTTCACTATTATATAGGATCGAACTTAGACATAGACATAGTATATAAAGTTAAAACATAGCTTCGCCTGGATTCTCTGTAATATGCCGCCGGAGCAAAGCGGGCAACTACTACGTTATACAATTATAGTTGAAAGATGCAGATATTCGCGACCATAAGAGACGCTATAACTACGAGCGAAATCTGCACGACTGCCAAGCAAGGTCACAGAAAATCTAGGATTGAGTGACCTAGATTTGGCTGGCTGCCGTTCTTCCGACACGTATCCACACGGGCCGAATCACGCGGCAGCTGCATGCCGCCCTGCCGATATCGGCTCGTGTAGCATCTCCTATAGCACAGCTATTGTAACTAAACTGCAACAGTGGCAACCCTATTGCCGTTGCATATCTCACGCACGCGCCATCTCGTTGGTTTTGACGCGGCGGGAACGTTAAGTAATTGTCTATGGTCGTGCTTGAGTAACGTGGCCCTAATTCATTGGGCTTTAGTCATTTGAATAAAAACGCCATTATACGTGTTGGGTAATAGGGACAATGGGGGCAAGTTCGTGGGAGCTTCCATTTTGCCATGATGACAACTTGAATTTAGAATATTGCAGTTTTAGATTCAGTTAGAAGGAGTGTAAGTTGATGTAAGTTGTCGCCTACTAACGCGCAGGGGTGTCACCTCGCTAAAGCGATCTACTTTAATTGATCGTTGATCGATGGCTGACTGAAACACAATAGCGCGGCCTGCGGTGGCGGTCAATAGTAAATTTGAAAGCTATTGTCAAGTTTAATATTGACCGCTGCGGCCAGACTGATGCGCCAGTCTGTGAGAGGTTTAACTTGTGATTCTTGTCACGCGTTCGTTTGGTGGAGTTTTTGAATTGTCTTGTCTATGGTATGTTTGTAAAGGGAATGTGGAAACGTGAAACATAGTCTAGAAAGAATCGTAATAGATACGACCAAGTCCATTTCGTTAATAAGGTACCTTTTTCAGTGTCTTTGAGTTACGACTTAACTCATTTATAACTAGGTATGGATAAATATCATGACAAATCACATGACAAAAACATGCAAAGGTGACTTTATGCCATGTTATACACTTGATGTTTCACACAAATATGTTTATTTCAAGCAAGTGACAATACAAAGGAACGTAAACAAACTACAAAGTATATTTAAATCGGTGACAGGCATGTGTTACCTAATAAGTAATAGTTACATCCAATAATATGCAATAGCAATGGGTCTGAAGTAAAAGATCTAGATTTGTCTTCGAGCTCCATTATGACTACCGGTGTAAACAAAATTGAAACTGCCGTCAACTCCACTCACGTTCGGCTAGATATTAAAAAAAGTCGTGGGACCGGTTCGAAAGCAGGTCGGTTCGCACACATCCGAAAAAACGCAAATAATTCGGCAGTCTTCGTTTAATAAGTGGGTTGCTTGATTGGTAGCAACTTGTTTTGATTGTCTTCACTTTCTTGTCTTCTGTCCTCGTTAATTAGCTATAGTATGTATAAAGGCAATACGGTACTTGACAACAGTAATACTAAACTAGGACTTTGTGAGCTGTTTAGAACTGGCAAACATGAAATTGACGAAAAAAAAAATATTTTTAAACCAGTAACTGAATTTGATAAAAAATCTGTATAATTAAATTAAAAAATTCACGAGAATCGTTTGACAACTGCGACATGAACAACCGGATAGCGGGACATCCGGACTTATAAACGAATTTCGGCGCAAGCAGAAGCATAGAACTTCACTCGTTCAATTATTAATTAAATATTACATTACCAACAAATAAAACTCACACATATACTCGGAAAACGTCACGTTTCACTTATTTTTGCTAATAATATTACTAAAATTACAAAGATCAAAAAATGGACGCTGTTTGACCTTTTAACGGGAACAGGACGTCAAATGCAAGTATTTCCCTACCATCTTCATATTAACAGACGGTTATGACGTGTCATATAAGAAGTTGCTGATTTGACTATCAGCCAAATACCGTATACGCACCTTGCAACTTGTCACAACAACATACAGAGAGGCGAGATAGAAGTTATTCAATTCACTGCACGTTGCATTGCGAAAAATTGTAAGGTGTGTTAATTGTATTCAGGGATGTTATCAAAGCCGGGCTCGGCCGCTAATGACGCCCAAACTGCCAAATGCCGCGCATCTTTCTTAATCCTTAGTTGCAGTAGAGACCCTTGGACCTTGGTCTTCCGACATTAAGGAGTTAGTTAAAAAAAAAGACCGGGTTGCACTCCGGGAGTGCCGGCAGAAGTGAAAACCTCTTAACATTGTAACAGTTTTTCGATCAGGTCACGTGACATCTTACAGTGTCACCCTAAAAATGAATTTGACGCAAATTTATAAAAAAATATCAATTATTTATTTTAGGCGGACGGGCCGCGGGCGCGTTGGGTGCGACGTGCCGCCGGCTCGCCCGTCGGCGCGCCGACGGGAGGCGGCAAACATAATACCAATTTGTTTTTGCCATTGCCAAATATTTTTCAAAGCTCTCTTTAGGAATAACGTCTAAATTCGAACTATTCGAATTTGCAAGAACAGCAGACGGCGGTGGCGACCAAAATATCAATTTGTTTTTGCCGTTAGTAAATATTTTTCTAAGCTTTATCTCTTTAGGAATAACGCCCAAATTCGAAGTATTCGAATTTTCTCAATAGCAAAACGGTGAAGGACGCGTTGGTTAAAATTACAAATTTATTTGCAGAATATGCTATTGCAAAAAGTGTTTAACGGCTTTATACTCTTACGAATAGCGTTCAGTTTTGAATGAAGTCGAATCGGCTAGCAGCAAAAAGTGACCTCCTTCACATCTGACGTCACAAAACTCTGTCGCGTATTTAACAATTTTTCCCCATCCCAAAAAGTGCTCAGCGCCGCTAAAGAAGTTTTCACTTCAAAATCCCAGAAATTGATTGGGGTCTCAGGCGATCTCAGGGCGGGATCATACTTCGCCGAAAAGCTAAACCTGGATGTATATACAAGAGGTATTTCAAGTGTAATAAATTTGTCTGTGCTCATTTTTCCTTTTAAGCCTCTCACAGACTGGCGCGGCCTGGCCGCGGCGGACAATAGTAAACTTGTCATTAGCTGTCAAATTCACTATTGTCCGCCACCGCAGGCCGCGCCAGTGTGTTGCAGGCCTCAACCAACATGCGCGAGCTTGAAGTACCAACATTTAAAAAGAAATAGCGCCGTGAGAAATTGCAACTTTTTTTTCTTGCAATTACATCTGTGATCTCATCTCATACAGCCAGTGTTGCCAGCATTCCGCTTGTAATTGTCGCTTAATTGTTGCTTAACAGTTTTCTAATTAACACTTTACTCGTGTAAACTGTTTTAAAGTAATTTACGAAAGTGGGGTGATTGACATTTAACTTTAAAAAGAGTTTTTATTTTAATTTCAAGCATGTTTCTCTGCGTTAAAGTCTGATTACATTCCTTTTCAATTATTCGAAATCGCGTAGTTAAAAATAAACTTCACCTTCCGATTTTGTATTGAATTATGTATGTATTTTACTTTAATAGTTTTATTAAAATGGAAAGTTAAAAGCCTTGATATATGAAGTTCGCCATAAAATTATACGATAAAATGTTTGTCCATTAGGTAATTATGCAAAATGTATTATAATTAGATCACTATAGAAGCGGATGTTATAAATGAATACTCGAAATATTTATACACGCTAAATTATCTTCAAAAAACAAACCTGAATTTTACGAGCGATTCATGTTAAGCCGGGTCCACTGCGCCGTGCTTTCGATGTTTTTAAAAATCTAAGTAACATGTTTTGCAAATCAAAACAATACCCTACTTGTTTGCCGAAACTGACGGATGACATGTTAGAAAGATCGAAAACACGGCGCAGCGGACCCGGCTTTATCCTTTAATTTTACGAACTATTGTTTGTTTTTTCAAAACCATAGACAAAACGAACTAATAGTAGGGTTAACTTAACATAAAAAAACAATGCAAATAAATCCCGCGTAAAATACCTTCAACCTTTGACTTTTATTATTTTATTATACAAACACACTAATAAAAAGATCTAAGTATACAATTTCTTATTCAATACTGGAGAGATTATCTGTGGAAAAGCAGACGTGCCAACCGCACGGTTTCAGAGAAAGCCTGACCTTACACAATCGATGTCAAAGGTGGGTCCATGACAAGCCATATTGAGCGTTGGTTTCCAGACGTTAAGATGGGATTTTCTTTGCATTAGGTACGTATGTGGTAGCTACGTTAAGTGGCCTTTTAACTTTAGACAGGATTTCGATGTTTAGAGACGAATTGAATTTGCCCTGTGTTGAGAGACATTGACATGGACCCGCATTTTCTCCAATACTATCGACTCAATGTATCCTCAAATCAACAAACGATTGGCAACTCGCTTGATCACATGGCACTTGTCACTACGATATAAATCTCAATTGTTAACATGCGTTTTCTTCTTCAATTAACTTTCAATCTTTTATACTAATTCTATTCGATTGCAGCGCACTGTGGATATCCAGTCCAGATTCCTGCATCAACCTGTTATTATGTAGCCATAAACTATTATTTACGTCCCAATTTAAGGTTATTCAATCTTTATACTTAAGTATTATTGTGTAATTAGCATTTTGAAAACGCCGACAGATCACAGACGACGTACATCGCAATTGAGCCCACGCAGTTCATTCACTGTATCCGATGCATTCGACCGGTTAAGTTAAGGCCAAGTTTCTGTTAAGTCAGACTGACGTGATACCAGCGAGCCTAGCCTCAGGGTTAAATGTCGAGAGCGCCCAAGCACCTCTAGGGCGCCCCACTAGCGGCAATAGATTATAAATTATAACGAAACACATTTCGCGCGCGCCTTTGGCACTCCGCGCCTCTAGGCACGTGCCATGTTTGCTTGCCCATATGGATCCGCGTTTGGGCCTAGCTAGAAACTCAGCTAGGCCCGAGATAATCTACCTATTCTAGAATCTACTCAGCTAGGCTAGGTTTAGGGTTGCACCAACTTACGATTACAGACTGATGAACTTTAAATATGGCCCCGCCACCAATGATGTTATATAAAAAAACCGGCCAAGAGCATGTCGGGCCACGCTCAGTGTAGGGTTCCGTAGTTTTTCGTCTACAAATTATTTTGTAATTTTTTTCAAAAACTATTCAACCTATCAAGTTCAAAATAATTTTCCTAGAAAGTTTTTAAAGTTCTACTTTTGAGATTTTTTTCATATTTTTAAAACGTATGGTTCAAAAGTTAGGGGGAGGAGCACATTTGTTTTTACTTCTGGATCGATTATCTCCGAAAATATTAACATTATCAAAAAATGATCTTAGCAAACCCCTATTCATTTTTAAATACCTATCCAACAATATATCACAAGTTAGGGTTGAAATGAAAAAAAAAAAACACTCCCCACATTACGTATAGGGGAGGTACCCTAATAAAATAAAATAAAACACTTTTTATTTTACCACTTTGTCGGCGTGATTGATATACATATTAGTACCAAATTTCAGATTTCTAGTGCTAACGGTTACTGAGATTATCCGCGGACGGACGGACAGACAAAGCGAAACTATAAGGGTTCCTAGTCGACTACGGAACCCTAAAAAAGAGGTAGATATACGTTGCCTATATGAAATTCCGTGTCCCTTTATTTGGCAAGCAAAAAAAAATCGTGAGTTCAAGCCTCGTTTGCGGCTTGTAGAGCAAAAAAAATAGTCTGCGCAAAAAATGCAAAAAGAGCATGAAGAAATGTGTATATTGGGATATACATAATCAAATAAAGGGTTAAAAATGACATTGAGGCAAGGTCATACAATTGGCTGAGTTTTAGTGTGCCACTTTTGGAGTGCTCATAAATAACCTATCTATCGCTTTTTTATATTACATCATTGCCGGCCACCGTCAGCAATCGTAAGAGGTGTTCGTTAAAATCTGAATGTATGGAAAGTTTGACAAGTTTCTATGGAAAGAAAGCTGTCGGCGCCATATTCAACGTTGATCGGTCTGTAATCGTAAGTCGGTGTAACCCGCCCTTAGTGAACCAGCGATAAAACCGGTCTAAAAATCGAACGTAACCATACATAAAATAAATAACAACTTACTTAGACCGAAAGGTGCAGATACACGTGAGCATTCACTTGTAATGAGCTAGATGAGAATGTAATACAGGTAACAAGTGAAATTAAAAGATTATTAAAAAAACTCAACTGCTTTTTTTACATTTTATTGCCTATGTTACTCCCACGATTAAAAGGAATCCAACGACACCTCATATCGACGGCGAAGTACCATGAACTAGACGCAAGTAGTGTCTAATTACAATTACGTCGTCTAATTAGCGTACTGTAAATTAGGTTTTCGTATATAGGAGCTCATGGTACTTCGATTATGTCGAAATCCGTCGAACGGTTTAGGCTGCAGGGCGTGCCAAAGAATAAGGTCACATACATACATACGCTCGAAAAACATAACCCTCCTCTCCTTCGGCAGTGGGGTAGAAACTCACAAAATAAACAAGTGTTTTAGCGAGCAATCTAGCGAAACGACAGTAAAGGGCTTTGCTGGAAATATATGGGCAACAGGTGCCTTTTTTTTTGATGGCACCCTAACGCCACCTTGTTAGATGTGTAGAGTACTTCCATACAAACAATAGTTACTATGGCAGCTCAGCCCTAAAGTACATCCATCTTGAGTTACGCGTCCTAATCTATAATAGTACTAGCTGATGCCCGCGGCTTCGCCCGCGTGGTTATTGGAAAATATCCCGTCCCCGTCCCGCTGGAAAAAGTGGCCTATGTCACTCTCCAGCCTCTAAACTATCTCCATACAAAAAATCACATTAATACGACGCTCCGTTGCGACGTGAAAGAAGGACAAAAAAACACACACACACACACACACACTTTCGCATTTATAATATTAGTAACGATTCGACCATTAAAAGTAAGTCATATTCTCAGTTTTCATAATTAGATACGCGGTATAGATTAGGACGCATAACTCAAGACGGGTGTACTTTAGAGCTGAGCTGCCGTAGTAACTATTGTTTGTATGGAAGTACTCTACACATCTAACAAGGTGGCGTTAGTGTGCCATCAAAAAAAAGGCACCAATTTTGAGCAAAGCCCTTTGCTTCGAGCTTTTACCCGACGCGAGCAATTTTATTATTGTTCCACCGCTGTCCCTCTGTGCACACCTCCCAGCATTTAGGGATCGTCCTAATTGACAATCGCGCGAACTTGCGATTGTCAATTGACACCTATTCGAGTCCAAGTAAAATTCGCGCGAACTTGCGATGATCGCGTAGTCGTGTTGTATTGTATTAGGATGATTTCTACGAGAGCGTTCGCTAGACTGATCGGGGAAAATTTTTGACTGTTCGTTGTTCAGTCGACAAAAATACGACGAATGCTTGATGTTCTTTTACATCTGAATAGTCCTATGACGATCGCAGTACCGTAAAATGGGGTGAGTAGGGGCAACACTGACATTCAAACCTCGATAACATTTTATTTTTATATATGCAAACGGAATGGTGTATATAATAAGTGTTCAGGACGTTTGTACTTTAGTTTTTATTTTATTTTGGGTAGTTCCATTTCATAACTTTGACCATATACAGAAAATCCCACCTCACCCCGTAGTCCCTCGTAATTGGGGTGAGACGGGATTTCATACAAAGGTGATTTTGGAAGATTGTTGGATCGATTTTTTTGTTATTATGAGTATTACTATAGCTCCATTTTAAATAGGAATACATTATTTTTGTAGCAGTAGCCTTAAAATCTCATCTCACCCCCCTTTCATCCCTTCTCTCCCCATTCATAACCCAATCCAACTCTCCCCGCGAACCCCACTCACCCCATTTGACGGTATCATGACTATTCATAGTGATAGTATTTATTAATGAACAATCCAATGCTCTAGTCTATGAACACCTTAAAAGCCTGCATCTTAAGATCTTGAGCTTCGTCGCGTTAAAATTAATATTGAATAGCAAGTTATGAATGACTTCGCCTGTGTTGTGTGCAAATCACTCGAAAGTCAACCGATGGATCAAATGAATATAGGTATGTTTGCATTTTTGCATAATGAAGCAATTCACTGCTTTTTCTTGCGAATTGATGATTCAATGGAACTGCAGTAGATTTTTATGTGCTGTGTATGGATGTAGAATAATTATATTTCACGGGCTGCAGTCAAAAGGGCTTGATGGATTTTGACATGTGAGGTGTCCTTAGGAGTTCTCTTAATCGTGGGAGTGAAGGAATAATATTTGTGAAAAGGCAGATAGATGGGGTTTCTTAAAAAAAACCACTTACATATGTTGCGTTTAAACGACTGAATATTTTACCAACGGATTAAAAACAACCAATATACCCTTCGAGACAAAAAAAATTGAATTGAAATTGCTCGCAAAAAAGAGTATCCATATAAAACCATGTAAAACAAAAAGTGAAGTAACACTTTTCATAGATGTTTCGTATGGCGGCCAGACTAGTAGCTACTGACCCACATAACCTTCCCACCTTGTATAACTATGATGCACATTGTATGCGCATGCACATTGAGTGATCTCACGCAACATGAGTATATTGTGGTTGATCTCGGCGTGTGAACGCGGTTGATTTCACTGCAGTGAAAACTCGCCTTTATAGAGAACTAGGTCCTGGCCGCGACTCCAGACCGACTCCACTCCGACTCCGCGTGGAACTCGTTTATAGCGTAACTCCATACAAACTTTCACCCCCCATTTCACCCCGTAGGGCCCCCCACCAGAACTTAGAAACGTTCACCCAACTACAACTTGGAAAAGTTGAAAACCCCCCGACATTTTCATTTCAAAGTCCAATATCTCAAAAACGGCTAAACAGATTTTCATGAAACATGGCTAAGAACACTCGGGATAAAAGTATTTATGACTCAAGAAAAACCGCATTCAAATCGGTCCATCCGTTTGGGATCTAGATACCACAGATAGATACGTTAAACTTATAACACCCCTCGTTGCGTCGGGGGTTAAAAACAAGCCACAATCGCTGTATGTGGGCCGATAATATTTGAGGAGTTCCGTCGATTCATCAAGAAAGGTGATTCTGAGACCTTTGGCACTTCATTAGTTGCAGCAAAATGCAAAATGATTATATCTCCTAAACGACCGGACCTTAAAATGGGTTTTACTTAAACGCATTATTTTGTCTTATCTATGTCTGATGAACAGAACGAATTAACAAATAAAGCGGCCTTCGGACTTCCGACACGGTCAGGTGGTTCAAGAATTACCGCACTTCGAATCACTGCATTCAAAACAACAGTTAGAACAAGGCACGGCCGATTGGGTCACACCGTAAAATATTTATTATGTCATGACGGTTACGCTTGCATATTGTCACAGTATAATAAAAAGTATGGCTACTTCCTGCCTCCCGTTGAAAGTGCCGCGCACCCGCTCTCAGTTACCTCACAGTTACCGGCTGGCAAGGACGCGACGACGCGGTGCGCAGAGCGGAGGCCACGTAAAATATTTAAATATCAAACAAATATTTACAAATCCTTTTGTAATGGGCGTACGTGTGTTGTGCTGTGTCCGGTTGTTTAAGCTCTATAAACGACAAAACTGCGACAAAAGCAAATTGCTCGAGTCAAAACATAGACCTTCGCTAACGCTTCGGTCAAAAATAATCTCAGAAAATAGAGTTAAAAACGTTTTTCTTTATAATTAATTACAAGCACACAAAATAATTCGACGCAGCTATTACAAGGTCATCTCATATTGCGTTCCCGATTCGCGAACGCACTAAAATGGCGCCAACCCTAGCATGTCTTATCTCACTTAACACAAGCATGGTACGCGTTCACCTACACGAGCTTAGACTGTGTGCGTAGGAACGCATTTGTTTCATACATTTGATCGCCAGTGTCCGAGGTGTGGTATTGTAAAGAAATTGATGACAACATGGCACTGAAACGTGGTCGCTTTTACTGTGGGCCTTAAAAGAAGGCTCAAAGTCACCCAAAGGAGAGGAGAGGGCTATGTTGGGAGTTTTTCTGCTTGATCGCATCAGAAATGCAGCAGCAGAACCAAGATAACCGATATAGCCCTCCGAATCGCTTAACTTAAGTGGCAGTGGGCGGGGCACAGCACGTAGAACCGATGGCCGTTGGGGCGGCAAGGTTCTCGAGTGGCGACCACGTACCGGAAGGCGCGGCGTGGGTAGGCCCTCCTCAAGGTGGACAGATGACCTGGTAGAGGTCGCGGGAGTCCGCTGGATGCGGGCGGCGCAGGACCGGTCACTTTGGCACTCTTTTGGTGGAGGCCTATGTCCAGCAGTGGGCGTCTTTCGGCTGATATGATGATGATTATAAAGAACCCAGATGGAATCATGGGATCAAATATAGCCTTTGTCCATCCTGAATGTCCATTCCAGACACTAGGGAGATAATTTTAGAAATAGGATGAGTAGTTTCGGAGATTATCTCCTGGAGACTAGTATCTGTGAGATGAAGTGGAGATTGTATAGATACAAACTTACGTTTAACAGACATTACCCCTTGATTATATTAGTATATAAATAAATAGCTTATAAGGCTTTTGTTGTAACATTCAAAGAAGAAGAAAGATAACTAGAAAGTTGGTTATTTCTTATAGTCTTAGCTTAGCTACCACTATATTGTAAATTAACTCGAAACATTCCACAGTTCATAAATTGTTATATAATCTATCACGCATGAAATATCTAATTAGAGAGTACTTGTTGAAATCTATAATTTCATACGTTCGCCCATCAGTGCTGCCAGTAATGAAAATACCACAGCAAATACTTTCGTTTTCTAGTCGAAAGTGAATGTTAGATAATTTTACGCAGTTCTGTTAATTTGTGCCAATTAGCTCGTATCTGTGATTCTGTGATAACACGTGACTTGATAGGTGTGAAAATTGTGTGAAATGAAGTAATACGTACAAATTGAAGCTATCAATGTTAAGCAACTGCGGTCTTGACATTTCGTATATGTAAAGTTGCTACAGAATGTCGGATGTTGTGTTAAAAATAATTGAGTTTTTATGAGTTG
The DNA here is from genome assembly GCA_947578815.1 of Epinotia ramella. Lineage (NCBI taxonomy): Eukaryota > Metazoa > Arthropoda > Insecta > Lepidoptera > Tortricidae > Epinotia > Epinotia ramella. Next base: position 11,416,272 of record OX388224.1, on the reverse strand, counting down.
GACTCAGTGGAACTACATATACCTAATGTAGTATTTACGAGTTAATAAGTGTTTTTTTTTTAGCAACCATCGTAATTGAACTGTAGAATTATTCGTTATTTATATGACTGTGTCCTGTAGCGCTAACATGTCACATTTGGTGGCAAACAAACGTAAGGCACACCTGCTTGCCCCTCCAGGGGTTTACAAAGCGCGCTGTCGATGTTTTCTATGAATTTAAATATTTAATTTGAAATATATCGTCGTTTAGTATTTTTCTTTAGATTGTCCCCTTTATATTTACTATGAATTAAATTGTACACTCCTTTTTACCAATTACCGTTACCTTTTAGATCTTCTACAACTCTTTATTCTCTTGCCCACAGGAAAGCACCTAGTCTTCTCCACGGACCCAGAATCCGTTAAGGATGAGTTCGCGTTCGACAACCCTGGGTTCCGGCAGGACGAGCGAGCCTGGCAACACGCGCCAACCCTACCCCTGAAGGGATCCTTGCACGCGGAGTTCACCAAGCCTGAGCAGAGTAAGGACGACGAACATATTCAGGTGAGGTCAATAACCTGCTTCACTAGTTGCGCCCCCATAACCCCGTCAGTGTTGCACGGAGGTTGAAGAGGCTATCTCGAAAGAAAATAATGAGTGATTCGACACCAACATGCCCCAATCCCTGAAGGGATCCTTGCACGTAGAGTTCACCTAGCACGAGCAGAGTAAGTACGGCGAACACATCCATGTGAGGTGAATAACCTAATGCTACGGAAGGGAACTAGTGGGTGTTGCGCGGAGGACTAAGGTAAGGCTGTCTCGAAAGAAAAAGCGTGTACAATATATTGTAATTGTTACATTGTAATATTAGACATTTATCGCAATATACACTTTCACTCCCCTTTCCGGGATTAGGTAACTATCCTATCCTGTTCCCAGGATCACAAACTATCTCCATACCATCATCTAAATCGGTTCCACGGCAAGGTGATGCATAATGGCCGCTCCACCCAATAGGCCATCCTGACCCATCATACAGGACGCGGATATGCGGTAGAACGAGTCATAAATATGTCTTACTCCCTTTAACGCATAGTTGCGTCCTGTATGATGGGTCAGGATGGCCCATCATACAGGACGCGGCTACGCGGTAGAACGAGACATAAATATGTCTTACTCCCTTTAACGCATAGTTGCGTCCTGTATGATGAGCCATCCTGACCCATCCTACAGGACGCGGCTATGCGGTAGAACGAGACATAAATATGTCTAACTCCCTTTAACGCATAGTTGCGTCCTGTATGATGGGTCAGGATGGCCCATCATACAGGACGCGGCTACGCGGTAGAACGAGACATAAATATGTCTTACTCCCTTTAACGCATAGTTGCGTCCTGTATGATGAGCCATCCTGACCCATCCTACAGGACGCGGATATGCGGTAGAACGAGATATAAATATGTCTTACTCCCTTTAACGCATAGCTGACCCATCATACAGGACGCGGATATGCGGTAGAACGAGACATAAATATGTCTTACTCCCTTTAACGCATAGCTGACCCATCATACAGGACGTGGCTATGCGGTAGAACAAGACATAAATATGTCTTACTCCCTTTAACGCATAGTTGCGTCCTGTATGATGGGTCAGGATGGCCCATCATACAGGACGTGGATATGCGGTAGAACGAGACATAAATATGTCTTACTCCCTTTAACGCATAGTTGCGTCCTGTATGATGGGCCATCCTGACCCATCATACAGGACGCGGCTATGCGGTAGAAGGAGACATAAATATGTCTTACTCCCTTTAACGCATAGTTGCGTCCTGTATGATGGGTCAGGATGGCCCATCATACAGGACGCGGCTATGCGGTAGAACGAGACATAAATATGTCTTACTCCCTTTAACCCATAGTTGCGTCCTGTATGATGGGCCATCCTGACCCATCATACAGGACGCGGATTTGCGGTAGAACGAGACATAAATATGTATATTGTGTGTATGTATGTAATACTCCCTTTAACGCCTGGTTGCGTCCTGTATGATGGGTCAGGATGGCCCATTGTGTGGAGCGGCCATTAGACAGAGTTTCTCAGTGAAGGATGGATATTAGTATGAATGGCTATGTCTATAATGTGATACTTCATAAATTTAACTTCTGAGAAAATGCTTCAAATTACTCATAGTCCATTATTTCGCGATTTACTAAGCCTTCTCATAAATACCCCAGTATCGGCACTATCTCCCCGATAGCCTAATGGGCCGCCCCTTGCCGGGTAGGCGGGTAATTTGTATGAGAGGTTCCGAATTAGATTCGTAGAAGCCTTATAAAGTAATTAATTTAGCGGTACACGGTCTTATAAGGTAACGCACTACATTCTAGTAGAATGTATTTGACTATAGGGCAGAGATAACTCTATGGCACACTTTTGAAGATATGCTATATTTCTTTTTGATATGATATTTCTTACCCACCCTGGAACAGAGACTGCGTTTTTTGGGTTCCGTAGTCAACAAGGAACCTTTACAGTTTCGCCATGTCAGTCCGTCTGTCCGTCTGTCCAACTTCGGCTTAGCTCAGTAACCCTAAGGTAGTAACCTGTACTAGACAACTGTAATTCGACATGGATATACAGGATGTTAACGGGGTCATGATCCGGAATGACAAAAAGCGAATAAGATGATCATACTGAACAACCTTTCCCTTGGGACCAACCATGAAATCGCAAAAAAAAACCAGGTATTCCATACATTAACTCTCAATTAAATCGCAGTTAACTCACAGTTAACTCTTAATTGGCTCTTTTTTTTTGCGATTTCGTGGTTGGTCCCATGGGAAAGGTTGTTCAGTATGATCATCTTATTCGCTTTTTGTCATTCCGGATCATGACCCCGTTAACATCCTGTATAAATCAATCACGCCGACAAAAGAATAAAATCTTGATTTTTTTTTTATTGTAAGTATCTCCCCTACCTGGTGTATTGGGGATGTAATTTTTTTTGCTCGGTAAACCCATAGTGTGTTGTCGTTGTGGTTGTCGTAGTTGTTCAAAAATATTATGGGTATGGTAAACCATTTTTCAACTCGGTGATTTAAAGCCCTAATTTTTGTTCGAGTCATGTGTGTTGACAGCTGTTGGCGAGCTTTTTCCATTTCACAATTACAACAGGTCATATGTAACGAAGATCTCTCAAGTCATTTCTCTAGCATCAGCTTCCAATTTACATAGTTACTGGCATTCCTCGATTGTATAACGCCATTGCCATTATGCATGCGGCCGGCTTGTGGCCTGACATGCATTGTTTTGTAACGTTGCATGACTTGGTGACAAACAGGGACAAGGACCTTTCTGTGAGAACTTTGTTAACTCTAAGTGCTTGCGGTTCTTCTGGTGGCGTAAGATCCGTATGTCCATAGTAAGTAATGTTAGTTTGCGACCGTCACAGTATTGAAAGAATTGGTCAGTAAATAACTGCAACAAAGGTCTTCTTACAATATTAAATGAATAACCAATTACATTCAACAATCTCCTCCTTTTTAACCCCCGACGCAAATGTTCTAAGTTTAACGTATCTGTGTATCTGTCTGTCGAATCGTAGCTCCCAAACGGATGGACCGATTTAAATGCGGTTTTTTTTGTGTCATAGATAATTTTATCCCGAGTGTTCTTGGCCATGTTTCATGAAAATCTGTGCAGCCGTTTTTGAGATATTGGACTTTGAAATGAAAATGTCGGGGGTTTTTCTACTTTTGTAATATAATCTGTGTTCCTCTTTTTTCTCGATCTCTCTTCTTTTTTAAATCCTGTCAGCCAAGTTTTCCCGCCAGAACGGCTGCCAGCATGACAGCCGGTCAGGCGACCCTCAAGTGTTGATCTATTGAACAATTATTAAATTAATTCATATTCCTAGTCCTCCTGTTCAGCGAGGCAATTAATGCCGCAAGCATTTTGGGGACCTTTGGTTCGGGCTTCACGCAGAGCGGGATGTACTCGTGGTTTTACTTATTCTTCTTTTTTATTAGGTCGTATTAGTTTAGAGCTTATAGGTATTTTAATTTAATCATTGCTTACACTTCTGATTTGATATATTTGTATTTGTATGGAATGTTAATGTGTTGAAATAAAGATTATACTCCAATTCCTGTTTTAATTATGATATGAACACAACCAGATAACATAAAACAAATTATAAAAATGGAACAATAACGCAGGGGGCGGAGGTTTTTTTTTTTTTACTGTTAATATTCAAGTTTTCACTTCTGCCGGCACTCCCGTCTTTTGCAGTCGTCGAGTGCAACCCGGTCTTTTTTTTAATAAAAGGCAGTCTCGCAATTTCTATAGGTCACTGAGCCACCATTAATACAGTAGGTAAAGTAGTATGGATTCATAAGTATTCAGTCAGGTTTTGGTCAAGATTGAGTAGGTACGAATATTTAGATGGTTGAATTTATGTTGCACCTGTACTTATTTATTACGAAATTATTAAACTATACATTAGATTACAAATATGTAGGTAACTAGGAATTAATATGACTAAAACTAACTTTACCTAAACCATATTTACATATATCGTCTATATTAACGTTTTTGTTGCGTGTAATTTTAATGATTACACATTTAATCGAAGACTGATCGTTATGACATAACTATAACTGTATTTCTTGATGACTGTTTACGTAAAATTACGTTACTCAAACTTATGTCATGATTTACTAAAGTCGACACCAATTGACACGTTTGCAATGCAATTATGCAGCTTATACCTTTGTAATAAGGCGAAAACTGTACACATATCTTTCGTATAAGTGTACAGCCAGCACTATAAATATGTATACATTCTAAGACCTTATTGCTTACAGATAAGTTAGAAAACTGTATACATATCTTTGATATCATTTATACAAACATGACAGCTGTTACCGTAAATTGTCATTACGCAACAACTTTCACAGATGACATATGTAACTTATTATTTGCATGTGAAAACATTTGATTTGCGTGGTAATGAATTTGCCTTGCTTGTACTTTCATTTCAAGTAGTCTCGTTCCATGTAGCATTATCATTTTAATGTTTTATATAGGATATTAGAGAGATAAGGTGGGTGGTGGGTCGATTTTTGAATTTCGTGCGCTAAACTCTCTCTCGAAAACTGACAAAATCTAAAAAATACTATCTTGAAATAGCGATAGATAATTGAAAAACGAGTGGTATTGAATTGATCATTCGTATTCAATTCAATTCTACTGGTAGAAAGCAAGAGCCTACAATTTTGACACTACAATCGTATTTACATTGACTTTCGAGCGCTCGAAATTGAATACGAGTTAAAACCACTAGTTTTCCAATTTTCTAACGCTATTTCAAAACAGCATTCCATCGTTTTTGAATGTTTCCGAGTGAAAGAGTCGATCGGTGGAAAGTCAAAAATCGCCCCCCAGATGAAACCCTACAATTTTGGCGTTTAACCTCAGGTTAAGTCCTTATTCCTGTTTTCTCGATTCCGGTCTTCTCTCAATTACAACACAAACAAAGTATACTAGCTAGTGACTGTGAAAACTCGAGAGGGGTCTTATTAAATTTTAAGTGTTTTTGAAGCGCTCATAGCCTCGCGGCGCCTGCGAGTCGGAAACGATAACGCAGGTTAAGCAAAGATGGCAGCGGTCAGTCTTTGGATGGGTGACCGCCTGATGTTTGAGTGGTTAATATAAATGAGCGCTTCCGTGCTTTGGAAGGCACGCTAAGCAGTTGATCCCGGCTGCTGTCTATGACAGTAGTCGTTAAGCCGAGTTAGAGGCCTTCGGGCGGCTTAAGAGCTTCTAACAGTCGAGTTGCCCACTCACTTGACTTAGGGGGGACAACTGTTACTCGCGTCCGCAGGAGCTACCCACCACAACCCTGCACGTGTCCCCTGGGTGGTACTAAAGAGTGACAACATTAAAGGCCAAATTAATATATGCCATACGGTTAAATAATTAACTTTTTTTCTTTCATTGCCGTGAACTGAACTGACAAAAATATCTATAATAGGGATGATGACTAAGATTTTTCTGTGACGTCATTCGAACCAGTTTTTGGAGAGGAACAAATGTTTGTATGGGAGCAACTACAATTAAAGAAAATAAATACCTAAAAATTTGAGATAAAGATTGACCTCGCTGGCGGCAGCGCGAAACGCTTCATACTGTGTGTCTATTATACAAGTGTGACGTCACATTCGTATATTTGTACTAATCGTAGTATGGAAAATCAGGTAAATTGTTGTTTCGGTCTCGAAATACTGCGTTTAAGTACATAGTTGTCTTACAATGTTGTTTCTAGAAAAGCGTAAGGATTCTATTGGTAGCTTTTAATTTACTCTTGGTCAATAAAAAAAAATGCATATTTTTTTCAAACTTTATATCTTTTTATGATTTTAATTATATTTTATAATTTATACTTTATTACGATAATTTGATGGTTTACTATCCATTTAGCATCACTACGTTATCAATTTGAACATGAGGCATCATGCCTATTATAATAAACAAACCTGCTCACAAAATTTCATGAATTCGGTTGAGAAATGCGACCTGTAGAAGAGAACAGCGGTACAGCGCAACATCCGGACATTATGGGCTGTTTACACTTTGATTAGTGATTAGTGCGAGTTCATACATTTACTGCAAGTGCGAGTAGCTTTTGTATGGACTCGCACTAATCACTAATCAAAGTGTAAACAGGCCCTTACAAACGAATATTCGGCCAAGTTGGAGCAGAGAAGTTCGTCCGTCTCGCTCGCTCGTTAGAAACAGCTAGAAAAATCTCACTACAAACGCAATGAAGCAAGCTACTTCAGATATTTCTAACGATCTACCCCGCCGCAAAACTAGCGAATAACCGGTCGCGTTATTATTCGATATCGCAATGTAATTCCGATCTGCATTCCACAATCTTGTGCCGCGCTATTCACTATTCCGCTTCCAAGTTTCACCTCACTTCGTCGTTCACCAGTATATATTGACTTCGGGATTTTGTTTGAATACCATGACGGCAAATCAGCAGTCTGTCTGAGGGACAACTGTCAACCTATGGATAGTTCTGTTCCACCCTAGTTTCATCTCGCCACTAGGTAGTTTATCTTGGCTTGGATGATTCATAATTCATAATTCATTTATTAATTGCATTATATGTTTACAAAAGTTCTTAAAGTAAGTATATGCTCCAATATAAACCCTGTTAGGGCACAGCAATCTTTATAGATACTTAAATGATAACAAATAGTACTCTAATTCATAATATTAACATGTCTTTCAATTATACTACCAAGTTTATCCACATTATTATATTAAATTTAAATGTCAAATTATATTTACACCTATTTTATTACATAATAATAATTATATTACCAAATTTATCTACATTATTAAATATTAAATTTAGATGTCGTTATGTTATTCGCTACGAGCTAATGCGGCTCACCCGTCACGAAACTAGACCTCTACCTACGCTTGGTTAATGCTCATCGCGGCGTCAAGATATATTTGTAGGTGAGCGTTGAGGTGAGCTTCAAACAAGTAACACAATAGGGGGCTCGCACCTCGCCATTCACCCACAAATATAATCAAGACGCCGCGATTCGCAGTAACTAAGCGTAGGTAGAGGTCTAGTTTCGTTCGGCGTGACGGGTGAGGTGAAGAGCATTAGCGCATTATCGTGCATACCGAACAACAGCCCGGTATATCTTAATCCCGAAATAAAGTTTGGAATGTCTGACCTTCATAGAAGCAATCACTTTCATAAAAGTAGTGTCTAACACCAAATCTTGCTATCCCCGTACAACCGGGAAAACGATAGGATGTTGGGAAGTTTGACAGTTATCTATGGGATGACTGCGGCCGGCGCTATATTTACCGGTCAGTCAATTGTGGTTACATCTAACTATTGTCACCGTTACAGTGGTTCGCTAGAGATAAGGCGAGGTGAGGCGTTGTTATTAACAGCCCTTGGCATCCATTCTGCGACATGATTCAAATCATACTCAATCAATTTTAAGCACGTCTCGCTGTGTAGTACGTTTGGTACCATATATTTAGTCTTCATACTCTCATCGATTTCGATGACAGCGACCCTAGTCATTACGAATTTTTCCTTTTGTGGACTCGGATGCCTCTGATATAAGGCGTGGCTTTCCGGTGAAGGAATACATCGCGAGGAAACCGGTGTAATCCCAATAAGGTCTAGTTTTCCCTCTGGGTTGGAAGGTCAGATGGCCGTCGCTTTCATAAAACTGCCTATGCTAAATCTTGGAATTAGGTGCCAAAGCGGACCCCGGGCTCCTTTACGGCACAACCGGGAGTAACGCTAGGCGGATGATGGCGACCTCTAAGTCCGATTACACTTATATGACGTTATGCTCTGATGCGCTCATACGTCTGACACAAAAGGAGCCATCACGTGTCTAGTTGGCTGGTTTGATTGAGGATTCGTTTTGTCTCATTGGTATTGAATATCTTTAAGTGCAAGGCCTGAGTGGACGCCCCGCTCAGAGCGGGGCGTCGAGCGTCCATATAAATTCATCATCATCATCATCATATAAGCCGAAAGACGTCCACTGCTGGACATAGGCCTCCCCCAAAGAGTGCCAAAGTGACCGGTCCTGCGCACCATATCCCCCCCAATTATGTACCCCCCAAATGAAAGATACAAAAAAACCACGGCCCATATAAATTGCATTTGTTTTATATGGACGCTGCACGCCCCGCTCTGAGCGGGGCGTCCACTCCGGCCTTGCACTAACGCTTAAAGGTGTTATGACGTGTCTGCTGCCAAAGCTACCTTCAGTGTTTCAATAATCGTTCTTGCAATCTTGTAACCTCAATTGCTCAAGGGTTAGCTCGAAGAAGTCCCTCTCAGGGATAGGCTCGCCTTTATATGTTCTGTTGTTGTGTTCTGTTCCATGTACAATAATGTATATTTACATAGGTACATAAAATGATGTTGGCGTGACAATGTATCTTTTGATGTTTTGTTCTGGCGGCGAAAAGGTTAAATTTATTTCAACGGTGCGAGAATAGATGCCTTGACAAATTACGGTGCAAATACGAGTAATTCTTTTTTATCCCCGTTGGTATGAAAGGGATGAAAGATATCGACAGTGAGGTTAACCACATAATAAAATGGTTAGATCGATTCGATTCCTTGACCGTAGTTTCACTGTTATGAAATTTGTTTTGTTTTTGTGTGAATTAAGTCGACCGTTACAAAATGATTGAAACATAGTAAGTAAATAAATTGTTATAGTTTGTTTTTGATAGATTATCTTAATATGTACCAACTTTTGTTAATCTAAGTACCTACAATTTAGTCCTTAATAGTAAGTACTAACATTACTGCAGAGGCCGGGAAAATAATAAATATCTCACATCGCAGGCATTTGACGCACAAGCCGAAGGCAAGGGTGATAAATATGTGATCTGAGGTTTTATTTATGCCCGTACGAAATTTTTCGTCTCCCCCTTACAGGGATTTTTCTGACGCTGAGCTGGCAGTAAATTCCGCTCTATGGTCTGGTATGGTCTGAGTGCGACGTAAAAAATGTTGTGAATTTGGACATCTCTATATTTTTAGCTTTCGCACTCTTTGGCATAGGGCTTAGTCCAGCAGTGTACGACTTCCGGCCGATACGATAATGATGATACGATGGTTTTTAGGGTTCCGTACTCAAAGGGTAAAAACGGAACCCTATTACTAAGACTAAGGCTCCGCTGTTCGTCCGTCCGTCTGTCACCAGGCTGTATCTCATGAACCGTGATAGTTAGACAGATGACATTTTGACAGATGATGTATTTCTGTTGCCGCTATAACAACAAATACTAAAAAATAGAATAAGATAAATATTTAAGGGGGCTCCTATACAACAAACGTGATTTTTTTGCCGCTTTTATAGATAATGGTAGGGAACCCTTCGCGCGCGAGTCCGACTCGCACTTGGCTGCTTTTTAGCTATGGCTATAAATTGTAGGTACCCGATACTTATGTACCTACATTAAAAAAAATATGGGGAGCCGTTTGACTCTTAAGTTTCTCTGTGTATAACCTACTTAGTTCTAAGCCTATCTTGTTTGCAGTTAAGATTTAGGCGAGTGACGTCACGAACTAACCTAAACAAGTCGTAACCCCAATGAAAACGAATATCAACTCAAACTCACCTGACATAAGACTCAAACTACACTGGGATTTTGATATTTGGCACATAAGATAAAGGTTAATGCAATATTTAATTAGGTAAGAAGGTTAATCTAAGCTAAATAACTAATCCGTGACGTCATATTGTAGTGATCTAATATGGTTAAGTATTTCATTTTAGTTTCGATATTAAAACTTACTTAACCCACATTGATAAAAGTGATAAATGATCTGTGTGTTTATAATATTGCACAATGCATTTATTATATTAGTTGAAAGAAGGTGTTATTTAGATTTAGTCTTGCAAAAATCACATTTAATATAAAAATTGCAAAAAGTAAGTAAAACACAAAAAAACTCAACACGACTTTCGATTTAAAAAACCACACTCAAATCGGCTCATCCGTTTAAGAGCTACGGACCTTATGTTAGTGTAAAACTATGAACATCATCATCTTTTTATCGGGTTAAAAATAAAGATAGACATTCAAGGCCAAATCGTGTCGTCTGTAAAAGCCCTTACCAGGATTCGAACCTAGTACCTTCAGCTTCGTAGACAGGTTTAATACCAACTGCCACTTTAGCCTATATGATAACGAACTTTGGTACGGTCGAGGTCATAAATACGTTTACACTTTTGCACCTTATTGCCTTGTAATAAGGTGCAAAAGTGTAAACTTATTTATGACCCCGACTGTACACAATTTCATTTTACAGCTTTTACACACTGATTTAGTACGGTAAATCAAAAAGTCGAAAAGTGGTAGACCACTTTCTTGCCTTAGGTACTGACATTACTGTGATTGGGCATTTAAAAGAATGTAAAAAATCACAAGGTGGACTGATGACCTGGTAAAGGTCGCGGGAGTCCGCTGGATGCGGGTGGCGCCGGACCGGTCATTGTGGCACTCTTTGGGGGCCTATGTCCAGCAGCCGGACGTCTTTCGGCTGATATTATAATAATGACGATGAAACAAACGGCCAATCAGGCAGTCAAACTAGCTTTTCAATAATACTGTAATATGCGATTCGCTGCGTGAGCAAGTCACCTGGTTTAGTTTGTTCACATTCTTTTTCTCAAACATGCAATGAAATATTGAGGTTGTGTTCTTCATAATGGGCTTCGTATTAGGTCTATGTGTATGTCACGTTTCGGCCGCAGCGAGACGAGAGACCCGTAATGGCATTTCATACTAAATTGGAGGCCTAGGCCTGCAAGATATAGTCTTTTTTAATTTCCATTCCACAATTTGTGGCACAGGATCACGGCGTTCAGCCATGAAAATTTAAGTTTGATGTTTTGGAGTTTTTTTAATTTATTTAATTGGATGTTTGAGAAAAGCACTATACATACCTCGGCGTGAAAAGGGGTTCAAAGGGGTTCTACGCTCGGCCGTCTATATGTACTTGGTAAATGCCTAAAGATACAGACAACGTATTTAAAGCACTTACGTGTTTGTTTATACCTGCCTCATACTCGTAACATAGCCTTGCAATTTTATTATCCTTATCGATAAAATCACCTCAAGTCACCGTGACATCATGCCTGCATCCGTGAGACCAGAACCGCCATTTTGTGGCTGAGGCTGTGTCACAGTAGATATGTAGCTTGAAACAATAAAATAAATACGTACTAACGTCCGATGTGATGCACTCACATCACACGCGACGCCACAGTAAATTTCGTAAGTCGTGCAGTCGCGGTGCCCATAAATATTGTATAGGTACTACGACTTTATTGACTTAACATTATCGTGTAACTTTAGGCCGTATTGCCGTCTTTGCAGTCGACTGAACATCAGTTTTTCATTAATATCTTTTTTAGGGTTCCGTAGTCGACAAGGAACCCTTATAATTTCGCCATGTCCGTCTGTCCGTCTGTCCGTCCGTCTTCGGCTCAGCTCAGTAACCATTACTACTAGTAAACTGTAATTCGGCATGGGTATATAAATCAATCACGTCGACAAAACAGTACATTAAAATCTTGAAACAATTTTTTTTTAGGGTAGGTAGTAGGTACCTCTCCCTCTACATTTAAAGCGGGGATGTAATTTTTTTTCTCGTTAATCCCGTGGTGTGGGGTATCGTTGGATAGCTCGTTCAATATTTTGGGTTTCCTATAACCATTTTTCAAATCAGTGATTCGTTTGCGAGATATTGGGCTTTAAAGGACTTAAAGGACATATAATGAATTTAAAAGGAAAACCATCACGGACAAGTAGGCATAAGTAGTTACCGAGTAATAGTCAACCAACTTAATGTGTACTTGGAAAGCAATTTTCGTACAAATTCGGTCGACGCAACCGCACCGCACGTCAGACAGACAGGCAACTACGGAACCCTACACTGCGCGTGGCTCGACACGCACTTGGCCGGTTTTTTTTATCTGACCAGTGAGTGTTTGAAGGCACCTAGATCGTAGTTTTCAGGAAATAGGGAGCGAATTCCATTCCAAAGACGAGGCAAATCGCATCGTGCGTATATAATGGTACGTTGACAACATACATGCCGCATGCGAATGCATTCGCTCCACACGCCTAGACGAAGGTGGAATTAAGTTGTAAAGTTCCTGATGAGTATGCGTCTGCGCACACCGCAGCGGGATAGTCTGATAACCGCCATACTTTACGTAATATATTTACTGTGGCAGAGTACGCCATTTTGTATCACAGGCTGTGTGTGACCTTGCGTGTAAAGTGTGATCAAATTGTCACTGGTTGACCGTTTGTGAAGAGGCGAATAGTCAGACAATTGCAACGAGTAAAAATAGACTCCAATACAATAATGAATCGTCAATCTTTGGTGACCCCTACGGACCCCGACTCTTTGGTCGGCAATGCGCCTGATTCCAAGTATTCAAGAATTTTATTTCATTCCCCTAGAGTCGCAAGCGCCCATATGCTATGCTTTCTGTTTCTGCTTCTGACAGGCCGATTGCTTGTTTCCCACCATCGTGGTAAGATCATGGCATTTGTATGAAGGATGAAGAAGATCGCCTAGGTGTGTGGTTTTCCAGCCGGTTAATACGTATTTCCCACCTAAATTGTTTTTTAATACCACTTCGGTGAGAAACCACGCAAGGCCCGTCAAAGTCAAAGTCAAAGTGATTTATTTGTAAACATAGGTGACAAGTATAATATGATGGTACAAACAATGTGGGAGCGCTATGTTTCGCCGTTAGGCATACAAATTTGTTATTGAATTTACATAAGTTATACAAAATTATAATATGAAATATAAGGATGTCAATTATATCATTCAATTTCCATAAATAAAATAAAACTCAAATTGCTTAAAATCAATAAAACAAAATAAAATAAAAATAGTCAACGTTACAAAAAAATAATAAAAATTGTCAGAGAAATAATCAGCTAAAGAATAGTAACATTTAGAAATCAATAATTTAGTGAGGCTTAAAGCAAGTGGTAATTTATTGTAAATTTTGCTGGCAGAACTAAACATGCTTTTTCGCATAAGGGCAGTGCGAGAAAATACTGAGCAAAGATTATAAGCCCTGTAAGTATCTTTATTAAAGACTTCAGACACTTTTAAAAATAATGTTGGGTTTGTTTTTACAAAAATGGCCACTTCAATGATGAAAAGGCAAGGAAACGTTAACAAATTCATTTTTTTTTAATACCGGACACAGCTGTCAGTTTGCTTCAGGCCACACATTGCTCTGATGCACCTTTTTTGTGCCTTAAAGATGAGATCTCTATTGGTAGAATTCCCCCAATAGTCTGATGGTAGGTAAACGTAACTTCCCTCGGTTCATAAAAACTAAATCTGTTAATATCTATGAAATACCACTGTACTATTCTATATAAGTTCCAAATTAGATGGCAATACTTTAAGAGATGTTAACTTACATCCAAATAATTTACTTTAAATAGGAATGAAGGAAACCTTTTGTTGAAATTTTCCGAACAAAATAATTAAATTAAAATTCTGCCCAAACATAATCATCTTGTGAATTTAACTGACAAGGTGGTCATCACTTTCTGTCAAGTGTTGATTACGATTGACGGGAATGTTAGAAGGTAACTATTAGCATTTCATAATTTGCAATAAGTAAGTACCAATAAAATGAATAAAATCATTGAAATCTGATTATCTCATTAACAGGATGTTATTACGTGGCACAGTTGTTTTGCTAATTTTCTCCATAAACAATCATAAACTTCTAAAGACGAGTAGTCTCAGCTAATTTGGAATCTAATTTGGAAGCACCTTATATACCTACCGGTTATTTTTTTTGTAAAATCCAATGAGTAGTTTCGGATAGTAGGGTAACTACATACTATATTATAAAGTTAAGTTACATTTCACAGTTACATTTACTTTATAAATAACATAGATATTTCGGTACCGAAAGGATTAACTTATAAGCCAGTGTATTCGTGTCTAAATCTAAATGGAACGCATGCCACTGATGACGTAAATTGGACCTAATGCGCACATTTAAGTTATAGTTTTCGCGACGGGAATTTCCTTTGCCACTCCTATAAAACAGCTATTAAGTTAATAAGTGCTTGTTGTGGTGATACGCGTAATCAAGTCTATTATAATGTATCATTTACTTCACTTGTTTTGTTTTAGTCATCCTTTTAAATCACTAACAGTATTGCTACTAAGTTATGCTACGTGCCGCCTGTCACTGCAATGGTCGCTATTGGCAAGACTTGGCAGTTGGCAGCAAGGTTTGGTTGGATTTGTCGACCGAGCAGATTGTTCCGATACCTCTTTGGCTAGAGCGACGGGCTCGTATGTCTTAATTGTCTTAATGTCGCAGGTTCGAATCCTGCTCGGAGCGACACGACACAATTTCAGATTTTTTATTTAAAAAAATGCTTAAAACTATACAAATACAAATACAAAATATTTTATTTGTTAAACATAGGTATGTAGGTACATCGGTGTTTCAGTTTTGGGATTGTATCACTATGTCTTGCCTGTTAAGGCATACAAATAGCCACAAAATAGCATAAACAGTGTTCATTGCAAAAATACTTTTTTTTTTGAAGGAGTGGAAATGCCCTCACGCATCCCCCCAGCCTGGGGAAGCTGTATTGGGGGGTATGTGGGACGCTCACCCTCCAGCCAACTGTATTTAAACATAAGGGGGAGGCAGTTTACCCACTAAAACCACTCCGGCGTTTCCGTACCTGCCGTTAATAGGGGCGCAGTGGGATCGCGAGAATTCCACCACGACGCCCACCGATCGCAAAAAGACCTGGCATAACAAAGCTTCTTCTTGTTGCAGCGCGCCAGAGTCCGGCGGGTGAAGCTATGGGCCCGCGACTTCACCGGGCTCGGGTTCCGGTGCTCGGGCGGCGCGCGCGACGGCGTGCGAGTCCACTCGGTGCTGCGGAGCGGTCCGGCGGCCGCAGCGAAGTTGGAGCCAGGTCAGATATACTAGATACTACATTACTAATACATCAATGAAGAACACAGCTATTTCTGCAAGGCTGTTGGTAAAAACGTCATTTTACCAAGCCAATGATGTATAGTACCCAAGACAATGCCTTGAGGGACACCCTAAATGGGTGCACTTTGTGCTGTGGAGCAAAGATGCAGTGAGGTCGGATATACCACGTTGTCTTAGAAAACTTAAGAATATAGCTATTTCTGAAAGGCTTTTGGTATATTCGTCAATTTTACCAATCAGTTATACTAGCAAGCCGAAAACGCTGCCTTGAGGCACACCCTAAATGGGTAGACTTTGTGCTGCCGAGCAAAGCTAGAGCCAGGTCAGATATACTATACCGTCTGAGAACACTTAAGAATAGCTATTTCTGAAAGGCCTCTGGTAAAAACATCATTTGTATTAGTAGGAGGGGGGTTATTAGTCGTGTGCCCAAAACTGCCTTGTGGCATATCATATTTTGTTTACCAGTGCACATTTGGTGCTGCGGAGTGGTCAAGCTGCGGCAGTGAAGCTGGAGCTTGAGTAAGGTCGAAAACTAATTTAGACCCAGTTATTGCAAAACGACGTCTTACTAATGACGAATAATAGCGGTACCAAAACACTGCCTACACCATACTTAGTTAATGTTTTTAGCAATGGCAGAAGCTATTGTGATTGATACTTACCAAGTTATAATAATTCATTCCTTATAGTTGGTGTGTACCCAATCTAATTAAATGTGCTACATCAGGCCATACTCGCCAAGTCGCCAATCTCCAACCAAAACTCACACTGTCCTATCCTCATTCCAGGGGACAAAATCAAGAGCATCAAAATTGAGTTCTCTGGCACGCCTCTAGAAGACGCTCTAGCGATACTGTCTCTCGCCTCCCCCTACCCCGTGGAGTTGGAGGTGGTAGAGGGGGGACGGGTCAGCGGCGCGGGGAGGGCGGTGAGGCATCCGCTGCTGAAGAGGGCGGGGTCTACTGGAGATGTTAACACGGTAAGTTTGTTCACAAAAAAAGAAAGATTCTTGGTAAGTGTTCTTGATTTAAGAAATTACTAGGAAGACGTAAATATAAATGAAGCGAAATTATGTTGTGTCAAGTTCTTTTCTCTTGGTTCGACAGAATCATCTCATTTAAAGATGATCTCTGTATCAATCAAGATAATGGCGTTCTTCTTAATTAATTTCTTGGTTTAAGATTTTTTTCCCGTTGATAACGGTCTTAGGTTCGAATGGTCAGGGCAAATATATGTTTGATGGATGAGCACGAATGTTTGTATGTATTTAAGTATTTATATCTATTAAATTTTGACGACCGGATTAGCCTAGTGAGGACTCTGCCTACGAAGCGGACGGTCTTCGGTTCAAATCCCGGTAAGGGTAAATATTTGTGTGATGACTTGATGAGCATGAATATTTGTTTCCGAGTCTTGGATGTTTTCTATGTACTTATTTATATCTATAAAATATATCGTCGTCTAGCCATAACACAAGCCTTTCTGAGCTTACTATGGAACTAGTTCGTTGTTAGATTTAGGGGCACTAATATTAATTTTTAACTTATTTTCGCCAGATCGATAGTTTTAGTGAATTTACTGGAATAGATACACTAATTTAACAATAACACCTGTTTTTTTTAACCATTTTTGCTGCTTGACTTGTAAAGATCTTCAAGAATTACCGAACAAAAGTGTGGAACCCTGTGAGCACATTCTTGATTTTTTAGCTAGAGAAAAATGTCGGAGAAATCTCGCCCCGGATTCCAGGTCATTCCCGGGCGGAAAGCGAGAGCTTGCCGATGGCTAATTGGCCTCGTGAGGAAAGTGCCTTATTGTTCGATGCTTTCTACGGTTTTTACGACTAGGGTGTAACACGACTGTTTTCTAACACTTGAGCATCCGACGTGATAAACTACTCAAGTTGGAATGACATGGATTGTAGAGGACCGCTATTTATATTATTGTATAGCAGAGATCTAGGAGAGGTAAATTAAATAGCGATTCTATTAACTCAATGCCAATGCAATACGTAGGTTAAGTATTTGGAACAACGAAACTGGGTCCTGTAACACAGGGTTTCCTAGCTCAGGACACAGGGTCGTGATTTATATTGTAATGTTGTTCTTATACAATAAACTTTTTTTTTTTTTTTTTTTTATGCACACTTGCACATTTAAATGACCTTCTAATATATGGCGCCAATTACTCGTTAATAAAGCAGAGTTTTTAGTAGTATAAACACATGGCATGTCTTTATAATGTACTACTGTCTAGGTAAGGGCTATTGTGCCTGTATTTCACCAAGTGACAATTTGTCGTACAGTAAGCCAAGACAGCCTTCTACTTTTAAACCTTAAGTTACAAATCATACAGTCCAAAAGAGGTAAAGCTACGTGCCTTACTTTGTTGAATGCACGATATTGTTGGCTTAATTTAAGCCGCCTTTAGACCTGACTAAATGCTGTGCATAAACTGGGGGAGGGGAGTTAATTAATCTGACTCTAATGAGTGATGATACGTCTAATGAGCGAGATACTTTGACTTCCCTTCCCGGTCCCCTAGTTCGTGCACTGCACTTTGTCAGGTCTAAAGGCTGCTGAATTGAGCATAAATGTATTTTAGATTTAGACTAAATGAATAGGAAGGAAAGGAAGTGTATGAAGGGGTGACGGGAGGTGTCAAGGGCAAGCTAATGGTGAAATGTATGTTAGTTCTATGCGCCGCCTAAACTTTCTACCCAATCGTACCCATTCATCTATTACGTAACACCATTGACATTTAAAACGCTTTAAATATTCATATCACATTTCTATTGCTTTTTCGTTCGACATTATGACTTTCAAAAACCGAAATACTTGGAGCCATCCCGCCCGCATACTTAAAAGAAAATTCTTCTCAAGCGACCAATATCTAAGGTCTTCTAAGGCTGGATAAAGACGAATACGCCAATTTTAAACACGTCATAATGCATTAAAGCGTTAATCAAAATTTTGTTTTATATACACCGTTAATAAGGTTCAGTTTTGCTTAAAGCAATAGATTTGTCGGTTATTATAGATTTGAACAATGGCTGTTTTCCATACCACAGACAATATAGGTACCTTTTGGAATGCGTCTTCTATTGTTTGTGCAAGTATGTGTTTATGTCTGTGACTCTGTGTGTCATGTTTGCCTTTTGGACTGATGGAATGAATCTATAACATAGTTCTATTTGACTTTGGCCTAGTTGGTAGAAACTGCCTACTTAGCCGGTGGTCCCGAGTTCGAATCCTAAAAAGGGCAATTCGTATGATGAGCACGAAAGTTTGTTTCGAAGTATTGGATGTTTGCTACTAAATAGATACTTTAATTATTTAGGTACGTGTACAGTCGACTACAAAGAGATTGATACGGTAAAAGTTACAAAAATATGTATACACGGCTTTATAGTCTTAACATTAAGGTCGTGTATAAATATTTTTGTAACTTTGGCCGTATCGATCTCTTCGTAGTCGACTGTACCTAAATAATTAAAGTATCTATTTAGTTACAAGTATTTATATAGTCGACTAGCACCTATAAATAAATAATTATTCGGGGACAATCTCACACAAATCGAACGTAAACAAATAAACAGTAAGCTCAATAAGGGGGCTCCCATACGCCAATGACCTTCGATCTGAATCCCTTAGTTTTCTAATGTTTTTTTGTAGCTTATTATATTAACAACGGCTTTAAGCAATATTGTATCCCATATTTACTTCAAAGTTCATTGTTTTCGAGATATTTGGCATCAAAGTTAAACAATTTTAGGCCAAAAAACTGGTTTTCTGGTCATAACTTTTGTGTTACTTAATTGGTTTAAATTGAAAAACCCTGGACCAGTTTTTAGAGACGTCACAGACGAACCCAAATATGTAGATTTCGTATATGTTAGATCTTTCACGTCAATAGAGATACGAAATAAGTGTTTTTTTAGACAATGTTTAAAAAAAACATACAAAATGAAGTATTCATTTGTTTCAAAATCCGGTGCACCAAAATGGAGATAAAAGATTGAAGAACCGATAGCCGTTTGATGTTAATTCTATCTGTAGTACTAAACGACGATTTATTTAATATAAATATAATATGTGTAAACATCCAAGACTCAGAAACAAAATATTAATGCTCATCACACAAAGATTTGCTCTTACCGGGAACCCTGGATGTGCAGCTTCGTAGGCAGGTAACCGGTCATCTCTAAAACTACCTACCCTCATGCTCTACCTATGTAGTATAGCAGCTTTGCTTAGTTTGAGACCAAGTCGGTTTGCGTCAGATTGTTCCTCAATATTAATATATTTTTACAGTACATATGGTGCTACTTTCCCGCACTAGTGCGGAAAAGTGCACTTTCCGTGCATATGTCGAAACTTTAAAGAGCCATATTTACAGTAAAACGTTGTACGATACACATGCGAATAGGTAATTCGCAACTCGTGTCTATTTAAAACACTCCCTTCGGTCGTGTTTTAATTTATCGCCACTCGTTGCGAATTTCCTATTTTCGGCACTTGTATCGTAAATAACTATTACAGTACATATGGTGCTACTTTCCCGCACTAGTGCGGAAAAGGGCACTTTTCGTGCATATGTCGAAACTTTAAATTTAAGCCGTGTCACAGAATGCCCATGCCATATTATACTAGTTTAGCGTCGAGCACTCGGATATTTACCTTACCTAATACAATAACTTATATGTATATCTAGTGTACCTATTACTCGTCTCCTTACCATAAGTTAGTATTTACTAGTTGTTCAACTCAGCAGGTTTGGTTGAAATTGTTTGAAATTTGAAATTCAAAATGAAGCCCATTTTGGAAGATCGCATAACTTTGTCCGATCAACCTCTCACCTCCAAACTCTCTGGTTGTGGCACACAAATATTGAATAAGATAGTTAAAAAGAAAAATATCAAATACCCTCATTTTACTTGCACTTACAGCAGCAAGTTTGAGTACGATCTTAATAAAACATTAGAGCAATGCACACCGCGTTTGTATCGAATCACGACTGGATCGACACAAATTCGCGTTGACGGCAAGTTTAAAAACCGTGGTGTGCATAGGTCCTTAGGGTCAACGTTGTCAGGTCTGAAAAGGAATGAACAAGGGTTTACTCACTAATTCACACATAAAAAAGTTAAACCTTGCTTGGTGCGCCAAATTAATTGAAAATCGAAAGTCATAACGCACTAAGATCTGCTCTAAATCAACGAAAACTTCGTAAATAAATTCTATGCGATCTTCACTGATTGCTAGTACAATGAAACTATTCCTTGTTAAATAATTTACCACAACATATCTACTATTTCATCAGTAACAATTTTTTTTTCTTAATTACAGCTCGAGAAAGAAGGCAAGCTGCTTCACCCACCACAGTCTCCCAACGCCTCCCACTCCAATAACTCTACCCTCGAGACCAAACACAAGGGGATCAAGAAGATCATAACAGAGAAAATAGTCCCCACAACACTAGAACGAAACAAGAAAGAAAAGAGAGACCTACCCACAACATTAGAGAGAGAAAACGAGAAGAATATCAAACTGAACAAGAACAGACATTCGGATGTTGTTCAGACCACAGCTAAACCTGAAAGAAACAAGGTAAGGCACTCAACAGGTGACGTCATTATTCAGGCGGAAAACGGGACAGCTAATTTAGAACACGCTGAAGTACAAAAGAGAGAGTACGATCCTAAACGGGGAATGAAATTTGGAATTAGAGTACTGCCGCCCAATGTGCCGGATGACGGAGTGCTGAAACAGAAGAATGTCGAAAATGGCGTCGTGGCTGTTCAGAAAGTTGAGAAGAAGACAGTAGATGAACCCGACAAACCTGAACCTCAACGACCAGCGCCAGTCTCGCACGTAAAACTTGAAAGCGAGACAGAAATTAAGAAACCTGTAGTAGCGAAAAGGAGAGAAAAGATGGCACCACCTATCCCCAACGCCAGATTTAAGCCTGAGGATTTCAATACAAGCGCTGATTCTAAAACTTCTGAAAAGGCGCTGAGCACTTTCGAAAGAACCGATCTTAACTCTAGCGGAATTAAGAGAGACGAGAATGGCATACCGCAGGAGTTGCCTCAGCATATGTTCAATGCCGCCAAAGCGGCTAGAAGCAACAGAAAGAGTTCATCAGAACTGCTTTATGAAAAAGATGTAAGTGACAAAACTGAACAGAAGAAAGATGAAGCTCAAAAACTAAATAAGAAATCGAAAGGTAAAGCGCCATCGCCGCCTGAAGTCGAAAAGAACAAAACAGACGACAGTATGATTGAACAGATGAAAAATGTCAACGACTTCCTTAAGAGTGAAAAGCATTTCTCAAGCCTTTTGCATGATTCCATGAATTCTGCTAACACTACCACATCTTCATACAATACCTCCACACCCAAAGCAATTAAGACAAAACCAGCACCACAGCCGCATCCGGAAGATTCAATTAATTTCAGCCAAGATGACATTGATGATATCGTGCACCGACCTTTTAAAAGAGAGAGCGATTCCCTCAATAATTACTTCGAAGATTCCAAATCTAACCTTTCTTCTAACCAAGACGGCCATTCGGTTGTATCTTTAAATCATAGCGACAGAAGCGATAAAGGATCTACAACTATTGAACTTAACAACAGTGATGTCACGATCCACAGTTCGCCGCTAGATGACACTCTTAACTCTGCTTCAGACAATACATCGATTCTAGATGAAAACGAACGCAAAGCAGCCTCATTAGGCGACTTATCGCGATTCGAACTACGAGTCAAAACAAACATGCCATCTACTGGCACGTTAGAAAGAGCTCAGAGTTTAGATATATCTGCTGAAGATGGTGAAATAAATCAGACGTTGTCACCTAAAAAGAGGAAAGCTATGTCTGTTGTAGAATCCACATTCTTTGATTCTTCTGCAGAAGATACACTACCCGATATGGATCAGGAGAAAGGAGTGGCAATCAAGCACAAGGAGCCTAGGCTTAGCTTAAACATTGCTAAGACATCTGCTATGGAAGGGCTTAATACATTCCAAAGAAATCGCCTTAAGAAGGGTTCTGAATTTGGTAATTTAGAGGACGCAATTGTTAAAGGTTCTTCGAGTTCTGTAGACTCTGAAAAGGTTGAACAAGAAGTTCAAAAGATTGGTAAAGAGCCCCCCGATTCGCCTCCTCTTGTGGAGAACGAACCGCATGAAACATCAGACCACTTGGCAAGGAGGATCATTGATGAAAACATGAAAGTGCACTTAAAACTGGTATCAGAATTTGCAAAATCTACCTCAGATGGTAGCAACATGAGCTCTTTAGATAGCACTCATGACATGAGCCCCAAAAAAGAATCACCCATCAAATTTGAAGAGAAACATATGTCCTATGATACAAACATTCCAGATGATTTGAAAGTGAGTCGTAATACTTATGTGAACAGTTTAGAACGACCTAAATCTGACATGATGAAGAAGCTATTGGCTAAAAACCCAATTTTAAATGTACATATTGATCAAGTACAAAAGAATGAAGCTACTACAACTAAAGAGACTCCTACACCAATGACTGATGCGTCTAAATCGGCCATTAGTCAGCATCAGCCAGACATTGTTAATTTTAATTTGAAAGCGGCCGATCCGAAGTTGAGAGAGTACGATGAGTTCGTAAGTAACATCAGAATTGGGTCTAATAACAGTATAAAATTCGATAAAAAACCTCCAACGGAATCATTTTCAAGTGAGTGGACAGATCCCAAGCAAAGTAGTAATGTTGTTACTATAACTACAGAAAAAACCCAACCAGTTGAAGAGCAAAGAAAATCTTACACAAAAAGCATAGAAATTGGTGAAACCAATATAAGGCTAGTACCAGACATTGTCGATGGTATAAAGAGGAAAACAGAAGACAAAGACGGAAGAACTTTGTATATGGAACCAGCAAATATGTCCCTGACAATGACACAAGAGCCAGTGCAAAAAACTGTGACAGTAAATGTGGCTGAAGATGAATATGGTAACAAAGTGATCAGACAAAACATTGAAAAAGTCTCTACACAGTACATAACAGCCAAAGGAGACGCTCCTTTACAGGTAGAACAAGTCACATTTGGAATTTCTAAGAAATCTGAATTAAATGAGATGGATTTAGAAGACGGTGATGTTACTGACATTGATAAGAACATATTAGACGAAATAAAAAGGCAGAACCCTAACATGCATTTTACAAGTGACGAACCAGCTTACACGAGGACAGAAACTATTATTTTAAGTACAGAATTAGACGAGCCCCAAGCAAAAGCATTGATGGAGAAAATAACTAATGACCCTAGCTTTATGGCGTCAAAAACTCCAGAAGAACTATCCAAATTAGGGATTAGGATAATCAGGCAATTGGATGATACGCAAGAGAAGAAAGATGATACCGTTGAAGTGACGAAAACACGATACACAATTAATCCGTTAGCCATGTCCGATTCGCAGAAACAGAGATTAGAATGCCCTCAAGATTCTGGGCCCAAGAAAGACCATATAACAGAAATCCAAGTCGTCACACCAAGGACAGAACAGCTGCATAAAGAAAAAGACAAAGTTTCAAGTAGGCAAAGAGTGCCGCCTTCCGAACCCCCACTGTCCTACGAATTGGACCCAGAAATGCTAAACGACTTCATCTCAAACGAGCGTCACCACACAGCCAAACAAGAAGAGAAACGAACGAAAACGAATCAAGACGAGCCAAAGAAACGACATTCCGACTTCGATTTACCTAGAAACAGCCACATTAAATTCAGAACCGCGACGTACGAATCTCCTAAAGGAACTATAGTAACTAGCACCGATTTGGAAAACAGGAGATTGTCCCAACTTGATCAGTTGCAACTGAGAGCAGGCGATCAGGCGGGCGCTGCGAAGCCTGTCCTATTAGCTAAGCCAAGCAGCATACCAGTTAAAGCTGAAAAATCTAAACCAGTAACCGTTTCCTCGAAGATTCCCGTCTTCATGAGCCAGAAATCGCTAAGTCAGGAGAATCTTACCGACAAATCGTTTTCTGTACCAAGTTCACCGCCCCCGAAACTCGTGAGCAGCGGCAGTTCTGGAAACATAACTGTGACTTCTATTAAATCTAGTTCTAGAAGTCCTAGCGGTGGTAAATATTTGTAAAAAAACATATTAAACACTCGCATTAGTGCTGATACTGATTTTGACACAAACTTTTCGCCCCTTAAAAGTTTAGGTGCTTGATCTTTTTTCTTTTAATGCCTCTTGGCAGTCTTATAAATCTCTACTGTTCAGAGAAGATCTGTACCACTTTTTTCCCTATAATATATTATTCGTCCATGTAATTCCCTATTATACAAGATTATATAAACGGTGTTTTTACTAACAAGTGTTATTGTCAGTACATTGAGAGTGAACTTTAAATATTCTTTAAAATCACTTTCGTTACCTAATATTTCGCCGTTTTGTATAAGTATCGATATCGATAATGGATCGCAAAAAGATTTAAATTAGTAAATCTTATTTCAAATCAGAAGTGGTTCCCCCTCAAATTTTGAAGACAAAATCTGTGTCAAAACTCATGTGAGTATATTAGATGTAAGAGAAAAGTGTAAAAATCATCGGAAGAATACGTAAGTGCCTTATATTCGGATAAAATTATGAATCTGTTTAACCTTATCAAAATTGCAACGGATGTGCCTTTCTAACTTTATTACATTTATACTAATGATTTAGAATATTTTCGATATTTTGTGAATTAAAAATGTTAAGATTTATTTTCGGTTGTGAGAGAAATATGTTGGTAAAATAGTGTTAGGAAACTGTCACAATAAAATAAAAATAAATTCAATTACATTCCAGTACCTAATATCAAATTAATTGAGATTATAATTTATAAAAAAATAGCTTAATATTGTTTTTGACATTCCGTCCTGAGTTTCTACCACGATATTGTGAACTGTAGATTTATGATTATTTTGAAATGTGAAAGCATTTCAGGGCCATTTTATAGAATAGTTAGTGTATTTATAAATAATATAATTTTTAAATTTGGCAGCTAAAACGCCATGGTACCTTTTTATTCAGAAATCAGACATTTATGTGAAGTGACCCAAAGGATAAAATATACAAAGATTTCATTTGTTTATGGCAATAGTTTATCCATTATAAAAATTGACATTTCCAGTAGTTCAAAATAAGTAAATGTGTAAGTTTTGGATTATTTGACAAGTCTGGTCAGTAACGTCTTCCATTAGTGCCTACAGGGAATATTATTTCCATTTATTAAATCACATGCCAATCTTTAGTCTGGAAAATTAGAGATCCTAGTAACAAAAATAGCACAAAACAATTTCAGTTGCTAAAAAATCACGTGTCAATATTAAAATTTAACTTTACGAGCAAATTACTTGGAAATTGATTCGGTCTTGCTATGCTTGCAGAAACATAAATGCGCCTATTAAATTAGTGCCGTTGTCGCTCTATAGAGTAGATTTATTTGTATTATGGAGTAATTTTATCTATATTTATATCCATTCCATTTAATTAAGTCTGTATAAATTCTGACCAGACTACGTTTAGATAACAGTTACAAGAAATGTATTATTTTGTTATAATAAAGGAATAGTTATTTGTTGTTGGTTAAGCCCGTACGAGCGATGTATTTACCTACAAATTAACAAGTTATGCGGTTATACAATTAGTATTTTATTGATGTATTATAAACGAAATAAAGACAATTTTAAAATGTTCCTTTTAGTTTATTCGTCAAATAGGTAAGTTGTATCATTGAAATCCTTCAGTAATCAGTGGATTGTTGCACACGATGCGTTCCTAAACGCTGCGCCGTAGTCCGTAGCAGCTGAAAGTCCATATGTTGCGAAAAGCGCCCGTAGCGCTGTGACTAATGTGTGTCGTGAATCACGACTCGAAATTCGAGCTGAATAGGTTAATAAAAGCCTTCTAGTGTGTAGTGGGTGATGCTGATGTATTCGAATATATTTAAATTGTCTAACACAAACAAAGCGAATGCCTATTCGAACACGTCACGCAAGAGGGCCTTCACATAAGCTTTTTACCTATACTAACAGGGCAAGTTTGTAAAATATGTACTCATCGTGTAAGAATAGATACTAGTCTGGCAAACGAAAGTTGAACGCGGCAACACTGTTGATCAAAATGTATGCGTATGACGTTTAGTGTTGCCGCGTAATTGAGTTTAGTGGGTTCAACTTTCGTTTGCCAGGCTCTATAAAGAATCTCTCATGTTACTAAACAACCGAAGAAACCTTTACCAGTTACTCTTAAACTCCTCTTTGCATTCCCTTCTACACGCCTTCTTTAGCTTTTTCTTCAATTTCTTTCTACACTCATAAACCTCGCAAGCGCTGGTCGCCGCGGCCCTACAAGCAGACCTACATTTCTTGACCTCCCTACTTCTACATGATCGAGCTATACTCTGTCTGAGAGCGTCCAATCCGTCTTTCGTTATATTTATATGTTTTATTGTTCCATTTGAGTCTTTCAAATCGTGAGCTCTGATTTGTTCCGGTCGTATTTCTGGCATCTTGTTTTGCGGGTCCGGTTTCCGAATCCTTTGGCCGGCGAGAGAGGTGTTTTGACCGGTGGGTGCGGGTGCAGTGCGGTTTTGCGGTGAATCTGGCTGGAAAGGGGTATAGTTTAAATGTTAGCTGTATAGCAATGTTTAAGTTCGTTTAATCGGCGACGAAGGGTGAGAAAGGTCTCATTGTGTAGATACCTATAAAATGTGGGTAGGTATATGCCAAATAATTCGGGTGTAGACTCGAAAATTATTATTACTCCAACAGAAAGAAGGTAAAAAAATATGCCTAGTGAAGAAAATCCCATTCAGATATCTCAAAGAATCACGACCGTTTTAATATTTCTTGTTAGAGAGAGAAAACGCAAACAGCTTGTGACGTCACAATCTGCGAGGCTCCGCTACTTAGCGGGAAAACCACGAGATAGGCTAAAAGCGTAGCGCTTAGCGATTCTCGGCAATTAACGTATTAATTATTGATGTCCCCATTGGCACTACGAATTAATTTGGCCGTCGAAAATAATCGCTTTTCGATTAATCGAAGACATAGAAAATTTTGATTAGCAAATAATCGATTAAATGTAGGTACACTAAATCGTTTAACTGAGTGTGGCGACGCAGATTGCTTGGTAGGCATTTCGCGCTACTAAGTAACGCCCGTCCCACAGCCAGTCTTTGGAAACTCTCATAGAATGAAAAAATGTACGGGATAGTTAACGCATCTTAGCCAACCAAACAAAACACAGAACTTTTGCACCCTATAACATAACAAGGCAATAAGTGCACTCATTTTTCTTTACGTTGGTAGTGATAAGAGAATCCTAAAACACTACACTACTTTATCAATAAACGTATGTCATGGTGGCACTACACTTGGGAATGCGTGTTCGCGTATTTGCTTCATTTGGCCAAATATGACGATGTGTGGAGGATATATTTGCCATATTTGTATGAATAGACAAACACTCGTATCCGCCCGCCTGTCGGTTTTTGTCACACATCAAAGGACGCAAAAGTTGCAAATATTTGCGTTCACCGTCTACATACACTTGGCTCACTCAGCTCAGCGGCGCTACCACGAATTTCGAAAGTCGAAGTTCGTAATACATGCATCCCTGTCACTCGATTAAGGGAGTGCGATAGAGATGGAAATACCCGAACTTCGACTTTCGAAGTTCGTGGTAGCGCCGCAGTTGTGTGAGCGACGGCAACAAGTCAAGACTTCAGCAAAATGGATTGGACAAAATGATGTCGTGATGCGATTTTCATTAGAATTGTATCAAATGAATAGGTGTATTGGTTGACTTTTCATTTAGATATATTGCTGCAAACATTTGATATATTTTCTGTTGCTGTCCCAAGTGTGGATGTCGTGTTTGTGATGTTTGGACTTCAACGAATATTTAGACAAACACGGCGAATGCGCTACGCGAACACGCATTCCCAAGTGTAGTGCCACCATTATGGTTACGTCATGCGTGAGGCAGCGAGATCGACGGTAGGCAAAAGGGTTCTGCACTGTAGGTACACGAACTTTGTCAAAGCGATCATCGCTACGTCGCAGTAGGTATGTTGGTTAACGCATGCTGAGGGAAATAAGTAATATTATGAACGTGGCAACTGGCAGCTCAAGGGATACTTCGGAGACGAGATAGTGAGAGAATGGACTAGTATTCACCCATGACGGGCGTGGCGCGAGGGAAAACGACAAATAATCCGGGCGGCAGGGTATACCTCGTGATACCTCGGTCGTACCAACATCATCATACTGATAGCGTTTTCCCGGTTATGCTCTAAACAGGGCCTGATTTACCCACATGCTAATAAGGCTAGGCCTAGGGAGCAAGGACCAAGCAAACGGGCGTGGGGGGCGCGGCACTGAGCTGAGACTTACATACATTTCATAGTTAGCCTAGGGCGGTTAGAACTCTAAATCAGGTTCTGGCTCTAAAGGAGCCCGGGGTCCGCTTTGGCACGTAATCCCAAGAATTAGCGTAGACCCCTTTTTTTACGAAAGCGACTGCCATCTGACCGTCCTACTCAGAGGGAAAAGTATAGGTATAGGGTATTAGGATTAGACCGGTTTCCTCACGATGTTATGCTTCACCAAAAAGCCAGGTCTTACTAAAATGTAGGTAGTTTTAAAAACGTGTACAACATACTTACTATAACTAAATAGATGATGTTATTCTCTTTGCTGTCGCTGTCCGACTCGTCGCTGCCGCGTCGCGCCGTCTCCGACCGAGACACAGTGTCTTCTACCATCGGATACAAGTCCGTTGCCTGTAATCCATACTAATATAAATAATCTGTCTGTCTTTCTGTTAGATACCGACGTTTCACACCCAAACTACTGATCTGGGGAGAGGAAAGGGAATTAACCGCAGCACATTTTAATGTTAATAAACTACTCTGTAAAGAACAGTTTGGATTTACACGGGGCAGGTCAACGACGGATGCAGGCACGACCTTAATTAAACATATATTTGAAGCTTGGGAACAACAACTAGATGCAATAGGCGTGTTCTGCGATCTGTCGAAGGCCTTTGACTGAGTTGATCATGACACTCTTATTCGCAAGCTTAACCACTATGGCGTGAAGTGTAAGGCTCTTGATCTCATCTGGTCCTATCTTATAAACAGGATTCAGAAAGTGGACATAGATAGAACTAAATCGTTAGGGCCTATTACTTCAATGGGCATCCCCCAAGGATCTATTCTTGGCCCATTTTTGTTTCTCGTCTATATAAACGATTTGCCTTATGTAGTTAATGAGAAACATAAGCTGGTTCTCTTTGCTGATGATACATCCATTATATTTAAAGTAAAAAGGAAACAGAGTGATTTAAATGAAATAAATGATGTATTGTCCTCTATAGTTAATTTATTTATTTATTTATTTATTGCATATAATTAACACTAACAGTCTAGCCTTACGTGCTAATCGGCGTTACATTTATTAATAGCTAACATGCATTATTTAATAACAGGTGCAGTGAAAATATTATCATAGGTACATTTAATTTAAATTAGGATACATTACAGTAGAATTTAGTAGTTATAAAATAATTGATTAAATGTCATTGAAGGATAAATAAATCGAGGAAATACAATAATTGTTTAAAGTCATAACCAAATAAGTCATAATAAGTCAAAATAAATAACAACACAATTGCGGATAAAGTCAAAACATTCTGATAAAAGCCTTGATAGCTTTAAGATCTTTTATACACACAAAGCAATGATTAAATGATTATGATTATGATTATGAAAAGTAAAATATTAAGTCGGTCAAAGATAGATCTTAGGTACTAATCTAGGATTTAGCATTTTACAATAAATAATAATCTATAACAAATATGAAGGCATAATCATAATTAATAACAAATTTATAGTATACTATCATTAGCGGTAATTAATAATCAAGTTGAGGTAGTGGTAACAATTGATTCCAAATAGTGAGAAGATGCGGTCAAGAAACGGTTCTCTGGTGTGAAAAAGACATCGAGTTGGCTATCACTGTTTAAAATATTGTTTATTAGCATCAGTGCTTGGTGCAGGGGAGAGGAGTCAAGTGCGCGCGTCCGCGCAGTGGGGACAGCGAATATAGCTTAATTGGTTTACTACTAATAATTTACTTCTCAATGCCATGAAAACTAAATGTGTAAGATTCTCTTTGTCTAATGTCCAGCATACGAGTGATGCACAGGTGGTTTTAAAAGATGAATTTTTAGATTTTGAAGATAAAGCTGTTTTTTTAGGCTTAACCTTGGATTCAAAATTACAGTGGGTACCTACGCACATTTCTACACTGGCAGCAGAAAGTAAGTAGGTACTAACCCGTTCAAGGCTTAATTAATATGACCCACATAGGTATGAGTCTTCTTTGTAAATCGCAGGCGGAGCGTAATAAGCGTAAGTGAATCCTATATACTTAAAAGTAAAGTAATAGAATTATAATATTCTTGCCTGCAGTTTGGTAAGTTTCTTGATGGCATCCAACCGTTTCTGGTTAACTTTGACGATGGAGTTCAGCAGCTTGTTGAACGCTACCGCATGCTTTTCATCGTTTATCTGAGTCTTTAGAAAAGGGTATTCCTTTTGGTTGAGGGAGGCTACCTGGAACCGGCAAACCAAGTAAATATGACTAGAAATAACAAAATGGAACCGGAGAGTCAGAGACTATATACATAGGTATACATCGCTCGGTTAATGTATGAAGTGAGTGAGTGTGTGATGTGTGATAGTAGGTACTCCCTGTTGGATTCGAACCACCTCCCTTCTGACATAAGCGGCGAGTGTCAACCAACTGGGCTATAGAAACCATTGCGCGGTTCAACGAATCTTTCAACCGGTTCCCTCTTATTAATCCTTAAGGAGGTGTGCGTCCTCGAAGACTCCGCTTTGCACACCTAATCTCGGGATTTGACGTAGGCAGTTTTTACAAAACCCACTGCCATCTGACCTTCCAACCCAGAGTAAAAACTAGACCTTGTTGTGATTGATTACACATCAGTTGCTTTTATTTCAATATCAAATTAATATTTCGTATTTTTGATAAACCCGGTGGTACGGCCTGGGGTTCGAATTCGAACCCACGACTACGAGAATGAAATACGCGTAACTTGCGTATACTGAAGTAAATAAAATAACATTTTCTCAAACATACATACATACATACATTCAGGCCTTTCTCAAAAATGCATTGAAATATTGACGTTGTGTTCTTCATAATGGGCTTCGACGTGTCACGTTTCGGGCGCAGCGAGACGAGAGATCCGTAATGGCATTTCATACAAAATTGGAGGCCTAGGCTGGCAAGATGGTCTTTTTTAATTTCCATTCCACAATTTGTGGCACAGCATCACGGCGTTCAGCCATGAAAATTAAAGTTTGATTTCTTGGAGTTGTTTTTATTTATATTATTGCATGTTTGAGAAAAGCACTATACATACCTCGGCGTGAAAAGGGTTGCCAGCCTCATAACGGCCGGCAACCCCTTACTTCCCGCCCTCTGTAGTAATGTACTATTACAATGCACTTGCTCTGAAAGTGCGCCTTTATATGGCTCAACATGAACACGGGAAGCCCTCCATGCCCGCACGGCGGGGCGGGCCGGGGGGCGGCCGTGCGGGAATGAATTTCGGGCCAATGTTCCCACACACGTGCGAGAATGAGATTTCATGACAATTAAAATGTGTATAATTTTTAATTTCTTAGCATGATGCATTGTAAAATGTTGTATGATACACTTGCGGATAGGTATTTCCAACCCGTGTCGATCAAAAACACTCCCTCGCGGTCGTGTTTTGGGTCATCGTCACTCGTTGGGAATTACCGACTTTCCGCACTTGTATCATAAATAACTATTAAGATACAGCACTTACAATATTCACTAAAAAAGTCACAGTTAATAAAAAAGGCACAACCATTTTTCCTTCCGCCGGATGGAAGCCCAGATCGAATGAATGCTGTCTGAATCAAACTTTAGAAATTGCTTTTTAAATTGGAAACACTTGATTACAGATTGGATATGGTTGATGTTCACTGAAAACGTGGAATAAATTAGCTAGGAGTTTGTTATCAGTATTTGTATTACGTAACTATAACTCTATAAGTTTAGTCTGGTCTTTCAATCGGCCCGTTCTAAAAACCTATGTATGAAATACCATTCGATATTCAACAGTGTTTTATTCGGTGAAAGAAAACATCGCGAGTAACTTTCGTAAATTAAATTAAAATCGTTTATTTCAGCCACTGATCCATATTTTGTTAGTACAGAGAACCTTTAGAACTTTGTTAGGAATATAAGCTAGCTAAGGCATACAAAAATAAATTAACGAAAATAACAATGAAAAACATTTGGCGGTTTTGGCTAGCCCTTCACATTGCCAAGCAAGTTCTCTACTTGGCCCTGCCAATAGCTACCTCCACCCAATACTTCATGAACGGACAGTCGAGGTCCCCATAGCATTCGCCTATAATCCCCGTAGCATCAGCGTTCATACCCGGCGTTACCGTTCTATGTATTCACAGTACATATGGTGCTACTTTCGCGCACTAGTGCGGAAAGAGCACTTTCCGTGCATATTTCGAATCTTTAAAGAGCCATATGTACAGTAAAACGTTGTACGATACACGTGCGAATAGGTAATTCGCAACTCGTGTCGATTTAAAACACTCCCTTCGGTCGTGTTTTAATTTATCACCACTCGTTGCGCATTTCCTATTTTCGGCACTTGTATCGTAAATAACTATTGTATAACAGTTACATCTGTGTTTTCGCGTGAGCCAGACTATCAGGAAGAGCAAGCGAATACTTTTGACAAGAAAATTATTCCTGTACCTTTACGATGCCTACGAGTATTAGAAAATTTATTAATTAACGTGCATCTTCTAAATCTGACGGTATCAGACTGGCAAGAGCGAGCAAGAGATATGGCAACGCATTTCTAACGGGCTTAGAACGGTCACCATACGCGGTTATAATTATAACCCGTATGCTCACCGTTTCGCCGCCTGCACGCACGTTCCGGCAACGTTGCGTGCCGTGCGCGGAGCGTTTCGGTACCGGCAAAATATCTTCGCCAACAATTTTTGGTGCGGTGCTGGTCGGTGACGGAACGGGCTAATGGTCATAGTCCCATACTTTTTAATACAAAGAATATTTTTTTGCCTGACACATTCATAGCACGGTCATGGTATGATACGGTGTAATGGGCAGAAAACACTCACTGCCAGGAACCCGCAGTAGGCGCTTACCGCTTCTTAGCGGGAAGATCGCAAGATCGGCTACGAGCGTAGCGCGTAGCGATTCTTGGCAGCGAATGTGTTAACTGAGACGGTGCTGACGACGAGACAGGGGCACCTAGCGGGACGACAAAGGGGACAGGCATGAGTCTGTCCACCGTCCCCCTCCGGTCTCCTTTGCCGCAGTCTTGTCCCGGGCGCCGTCCCAGATACGCAGTTGAACTATAGTTTATGCTTTACTAGCTTCCGCCCGCGACTTCGTCTGCATGGACCCGGGATAAAAACTTATCCTATATTTTAATCCAGGCTATAAACTGTCTTCATACAAAATTTAATCCAAGCGTGATTGAGTAACAAACATCCAAACATCTAAACATCCCAACATCCAAGAAATAGAATAGAAATATATTTATTTGTAACCAACCATCCAAACTTTCGCATTTATAATATTAGAAGGATGTATATTGGACCCGATTCTACGTGCACATGGCTTAACTAGCCTAAAACTAAATTGTCTAATTTTTAGACATAATTTAGGCGGCAGATTAAAAACGACATATTTAGAATTGCATTTAGGCAGCAAGTAAGTTGTATAGACCGCCTAAAATAAGGAACGTCAGATTCAAATTAGCGCTGTCATTTGATTATGACAGCTGCTCATAGAATAGCAAAGTGTTTTAGCGACACCTAGTTAAAATTAGGAAGTTTAGAGGCCACAGTAGAATCGGGTGTCAGGATACATACTTGGATCAATCCTCTAGCCCCACTCCATACTAGAAAAAATTGGCAACATAGTAACCAATTTAAAAGATACATATTACATTTCAAGAATACACCTACTAAATAGAAAATATACGGTATTAAATAGGTGCATGATTAATTGGCTCAATAAATAACAATCAATATATTTGACTATTTGTATATTAACTGAACTGAAGGAATGAGTAATGCAAGTCTTCCCTAAGGACAGTTCCCTTATTATCTCTTCAATTTTCATCCATTTAGACATAAATTAAATGCTTACTTTCCATACTGGAAGGATGCTTGAAACTGAAAATTGCATTCCAGTTTACTTAAGCCCAGGGTTCGAAAGGATAATTATCAATGATAATTATCGATTGATAATAACAAAAAAAAATAGCTTGTGAAAGTGAACTGTATTCGAAGTATTCGAACGTGTATTTCCGCATTTGCGTCTATCCGAACGCACAAAGTGTCAACGTGACGTGCCGCGCCGTGGGTATTCCCCTTACAATCAGTTCAGGATTATGCAGTTGAGCGAACTCGAGTGTCATTGGTTCTTACATTGGTGATAATTATCTGATAAATATCAAGAACCGTAATTATCTTGATAATTTCGAACCCTAAACGATATGATACAGAGACAGAATATAATGGAAAAAGAAACCATCTTCGTCTCATATCGTCGTCATCATTGATAATGTTATTTGCTTTAAAAATGAAGTCACGTTCACATATTCTTGGTCAATTTGCCCGTGCACATATTTTTGAACTGGACTGTTCCTAAATATATTATCTTATAAGATTTGAATACATATTTTCGTAATGATTACTTTACCAGCTGTAAATAATATTATGCAGCTCAGTTGGTGGTCCGCCTAAAGCAAAGGGGGCGCAAAGTAAGGACTTAGAAAATTTATGATCCAAAGTGAAAATTGTATAGGAATCATAAAATACTTAGGAAAATTTTATTCAAAACGCTAAAATAAGCATGTTTTATAGAAAAAACTTTTTCTCTATAATCAAAAATGGCCGAGATATTCGCCCTATTAAGCTCATTGATTGCCGTTGTCGCAAATGCCAACAAAATGTATAAAACCTAATCTAACCTAATGTCAATAGTGACTTTCCCTATCTCCTCATGTCTTTTTTATATTGTGTCAGACACTGCCTTAGCTCCGGCGCTGCGGGAAGTGCAGCCCTTCCGCCCCTGCGTGACAAAGCACGGTCGCCCGTACTCCGCTTCTGCTCTCTTCGCGGCTGCTCTCCCTCCGCGCCTCCGGCTTTTTATATACACTCTAGGGGTAGGGCAGACAAGACCACGTGGAATCGGGGTTGACAGCTTCGGTTCTGTGGCAAGTCTTATGATAATGCAATGCTTATTTTAGCGTAGCGTTTTTTAGCTAGATTCGGACTTTCGCAGCCTAATATTGAATACATAATATCCCAGCTCCCTTGAAAACCATCAATCTTTGAGGGCGAATATCTCGGCCATTTTTGATTTTAGAGAAAAATTGTTCCTATAAAACATGCTTATTTTAGCGTAATATTTACGATAAAGCAATAATAAATAGGTGTTATAATAACACCAACATCCATCGAAATTTTTCTATGTCCCAGCTCCCTTGAAAACCATCAATCTTTGAGGGCGAATATCTCGGCCATTTTTGATTTTAGAGAAAAATTGTTCCTATAAAACATGCTTATATTAGCGTAATCTTTACGATAAAACAATAATAAATAGGTGTTATAATGACACCAACTCCATCAAAAATTTTCCAAGTCCTGCGCCCCCTTTGCTTTAGTCCAACCCAGTTGGTCGAGCAGTCTAGCGTTAATAGAAAGGTCGCAGGTTCGAATCCTGTCGGGGGCTACAGACGAAGATGGTTTGTTTTTCCATTATATTCTGTCTCTGTATCATATCGTTTATAAAATGATCGGGGTAACTTCCTCGTTAAAAATAACACGAAACAAAAATACTTAATTAAATAATTTGTTTCGTGAAAAGGGTATAATTTCGAACCCTGCTTAAACCTACAATAACCTAACATTATATAAAATCTAAGTGGAGCTCTGCCGATAGTTCTTAGTGTCTAGAATCTTCTTTCCACACATGGCGCATATACCCTTCTTGTAGGCACAGGCCTGGCAGTAGTGGGACCCCACTTGATGGACCTTTGTCCTGCAGATCCTAGAATGGTAATTGAGTACTGTTAAAGCTATGTTAAACAGTAAACTTAAAAATATTAATACAAATTGAACATGGTCAATATAATGACTAGAGATGCAACGGATATCCGGTCACTATCTGGTATCCGGCCTATCCGGCCTCAATTCTAGTATCCGGCCGAATACCGAATAGTGGCATAGTATCCGGCTGGATACCGGATAGTATTTTATACCGAAAATATAACTTTTTTTCGGTATTAAATGTAATGTATAAGCCTAGAGTATTACAATGGTAAAAAGAGAACTGGTAAAATAAAGTTGAATAAATAACGAACAACAAAGTAATCAATTGAGAAAATCCGTTTAAAAATTTGAGCATATTTTCTATTCTATCAAAGCCTGCCATAGCTAGTGACAAGTTACAACCTACACAGAGCGCCGCGCACGGGTGCGGTCGAATTTGCTTTATTTTAGGCCTGTAACTTTCGGCCGAATATCCGGCAGCCGGATAGCAGATATCCGGCCAGCTGCACCGCCGGATATTCGGTATCCGGTATCTGGCCAAACCACTATCCGTTGCATCTCTAATAATGACTTCATGAATTAGAAAAATGCCAAAAATATTTTTAGAGCTATACATAAATTATTGGGCAGAATTAAACAGTTTAGTGGAAAAAAAAATTGCCAAAAGCTCGTTTATACAGCCGAAAGTTGGTAATTTGTATTCTGTGAATCCGATATTCAGCATGTTTCTGATAATTTTACAATGACATTATCACTATCAAGCATCAACAGTAGCATGCTTCATAATTTTACTCTCATCTGTAATTTACAACATGTTATGTTTGGTAGACTGCAGTCATCAATTTTAAAATGTTAATATCGGTATGACTGACTCTGATCTAAAGCTGGAAAAAACTATTAAAAAAGTACTCGCTTGCATTCCTGGAACTTCGAAGTGTACGGATTATACCGTCCCTTTTTAGCGGTCAAAGCCTTGTTTTCCCCTACTTTCCTGCCGCCAGATTCTGTGGTGTTCCTGGCGCCGGTCTTCCACGGGTCTGGGGTAATTACACGGCCCAGTTTCTTTTCACAATTCTCGCAGACCATCTTGGAATGTTTATTTTCACAAACAAGTTATAAACATAACCTCAAATGGTTCTGCGTTGCGGTACAGAAAACTTATTTGTAGAAAAAGTATTCACAGTCAGTTGTATTCGTGTAGGTATTGCGTTACAGGTATTTTATTCAGTCCGAAATAAAACTTTAATTTAGTAAGTCAAAACAAACAAAATAATTATGTGACGAATCTTGTTTATGTGTATATACGGAAATGTCAATGTCAATAACTGGAGCGTTCGGATTTCGCACACGCGGAACATAAGAACTTAAGAACGTACGTTTGCATACTAAACAAAAAGATAAATTGAATAGGTTACACTAGAAGTTTCTGTCTACAGTTATGGGGTATACAGATTATGTGATTTTACCCCAATTTGTCAGTACAACATGTAGAAGTCATAATTGGGTGTAGCATACAGATGTAACAATCCGACAACTTGTGCAAGCAATTTCTCAGTACAACTGGTTTGACAGTTGGATCAGCAGCGCAACATGCCTCCAGACGATAGCAATTAGTCAGCTTCTGATAAATTGGGGCTGACAAATCATGACATGTATACACCCCATCATAATTGGGTGTGGCGTACAGATGTAACAATCAATCCGACCACATGTGCATGCAATTTCTCAGTACAATTCGTTTGACAGTTGGATCAGCAGCCCAACATGCCTCCAGCCAGACGATAGCAATTAGTCAGCTTCTGATAAATTGGGGCTGACAAATCATGACATGTATACACCCCATTACAGCGGTTACACTAATAAACCAATTTTTTTAGACTAATGCCGTGACGTGTTGGTTTCCAAAGTTATCTTCAAGTACACAGTGTATCTTATGTAGTGTACTGTACACTACATAAGATGCAATTTGTCACACCAATTTGCAATAGTTGGAATGAGATAGCCAGCCCTAGTACCCTACATACCTTTCATTCTAACTTTAGCAAGTTATTGTGACAAATTGCTAGGTGCGTTATGGCCTTCAATATTAAAATGCAGTTGCTATGGTGTTATCTTATTAGAGAATGTACGTAAGCTCTTTATTGTAAGTACACAAAAGTATTAACTGTTTTAATCCTGTAGTTAAGCATAGAAATAAAAAACCGAATGGATATAGTTGGTTTGTATTGAGCAAAATATTGTCTCTACAATGTAACGAACTAACATTGAAAGCGGCTACATAATAATGGTTAAGAGTGTTTATTTCTACTGAGCTGACCACGAAGCATATTTATACATACATAGCGAGTCGCTAATATGTTTACATGAAGTAATTTTCTGTATAATGTATATGCGATAGGAATAAGTAAAATTGAGGTAATTTTTTTTTTCTGATTATTTCATAGATTTAGAAAAAATATATGATGACCATAAATCATTATTAATAAGGAATTACGATCAATCTTAAAAGCAGCAACAATAACAAATACCTAATCACTTAAAATTTATTGGCTTAACAATTTCTGATATAAAATTACGAAAAACAATGAAAAAGAAGGAGGACAGAAGGTAGCGCCGCGTTGCCAGCTCAGCAGCAATACCACCTTAAACTATCACTAACACATAAAATAACAAACAAAACGAATTTATTGCACGAAAACTAAAGCTAACTCTGGCCTTTTATCGGGGAATTACTTCTTTTGCTATCCATAGGTTGTGCTTCTTGCTCCATCGGTGCGGTTTGTGGTGCTTCATATTGTGTAGGTTCATACTGTGTAGTAGGTTCAACATATGGTGTAGCAGGCTCAACATATTCTGTAGTAGGCTCAACATATTGCGTAGGGTCATATTCCTGTTGATACGTTCCATCTGTCGCATAGTTATCATACTGCCCTTCAGTATATTGAGCGTTAGGATCTGTGTACTGTTGCTGCGGATATTGCTCGTAATTCTCAAATTGTCCTTCCTGGTAATTCTGTTGATAATTCGGATCGTAACCTTCAGTTTGTTCTTCGTAATACGGTTCCGTTTTTTCAGCATAATTCTGATCAGGATTTTCATAACCTTGCTCGTAATTTTGTGCTGGTTCTACGTGTTCTACAGATTCTGGATAGCTTTCTTGTACTGCAGTTGGTTCTTTATCATAAACAACATCATGTGCTGGTTCTTTATCATAAACTATTGCACTATCATTTGCAGGGACTTTAACTATAGTTTCATCTTGATCTTTATCAGCATCAATTGGTGCTGCATCTCTGATTTGTTCTGGTTCGCGGTAACTGTTTTTGAGGGAGGTTCTGGAGGCTTGTTTGCTTAGGGCTCTTTCTCTGTGGTCTGGCTGGTTGGTGTGTCCGGGGGAGTCAAATCCGGGATGCTCTGGTCTGCTTCCGGCGGCAGCTGGAGCAATTCGGTCGGCTGAGGGTAGGTGCGAGGCTGGTGCTGAAAATGGTAAGGATTGCTTTTATTATAATACCGGAACTGATGCTAGGTATGACTGATACTTAATAACTTAAGGCATTTAGAACTAAGAGTAATACCACTTTATAGAAAACTTCATGAATATATACGAAGGTATACGAAATGAATTAAGCTTTGATGATTGATGAATCAGTAAACTGTTATGTTTTTTTTAATAATAGAGTGTTCGTTGCGCAAATCTTCTTCAGCCTATCAAATCTAAAGTTCAAACAAATTTAAGTTATAATCATTGAATTGTTATCAGATTCACAGTCAGATAATTATAAACTACAACAAAATTGGAGTTATATCAGATACGTGTGACTTTTAACTTGTTATTATTATTATTAAATCAAACAGAACAATTAATAATAATAACAAGGGTAATGTTAACGATGACCTGGCGCACGTAAATCATGACGATGTTAGTATATGTAAATGATGTAGATGTTAAAGATGATAATGACAACTTATACCTTACTATGTAAATAATTATAAGGCTACCACCGTTGATAAAAGTTGAAGTGTTGATACTGCTGAAGAACATAACGGTTTATAACACCACTCACCTGTGCGAGGGCTAGGCGAGGCTGACTGCATCGAACGCCCCAGGCTGTCTACTTGACGCTGCAGAGTTGCCAGTTCCGTCCTGAATCAGAACTCGTGATGCACACACAACTCACAACACACCAGTGCAAAACTCTACTCAAGGTCAACTCAAATATTCAAAAATCCAAGAGTCAAAGGCTCAAATACAAAATTAACAAATGTAATAAGTAGAACAGAGGTGGATTTCATAGAAAATATTACTCTGACAGTCTGATAACATTAGAAGTTTCATATATTATGTCTAAATCTTGTATCTTTTATTCATTGATTGATGACAAGGGGGTTAGTTCTAGGAGATATTGTTTATTTATCTTTATTTTATTCATTCGTATTAAAGATTGTTCAGGTCTTTATCAATAATCATATTCACAAGATGATTTTCAGACATTCACATGCATTTTATCACTACAGTTACTTTCAAGCAAAACATGTACTTACTGCTACTTCTACATTACCAAACAGATTGTTCTAAACTAAAATTCTATCACCAACTCCACCACTACACTACACACATCACCAACATCACTCAAACTCCTCACCTTAATCGGATCATCGTCTGAATCAATCTTATCAAGGGACAGATCGCTAAAATGTCTAGTTAGCGCTCCTTCTCTATTGTCCCTTCTAAATCTATTCCTATACGGTGTCGAAGTATAATAAGTGCGATCTAAGTCAAATGAGCTATTAGGGTAGCCACTCAATGGTGTGTAGCTTCGTGCGATGGTACTTGTGCAGTACTTTTTATGAGAAGACCACAAGGTTCGCAGTTTTCTCATAAGCTCTGAGTTCCTGCAAAGCAATTGTGTTTTTTCCGTTCTGAAAAATTTAATGTTGCTGTGAATTTACGTGACAAGCGAAATTGGCAAGGTTTACAGATAACTAAATGGAATCAGATCCTTATTTTTGTTGACGTTTAATCAAAGAGAGTTAATTATTATCATAATGTACGAAGATGATGATAGATGATGAGATGTTACGAAGAAATAGCTTTAAATAAAGTGAAGACTAAAAAAAATATAGCTACAATACTTTTTGTCTAGGTAAGTAAACTTTTAGTCTAATATCGTCGTAAATAATTATTGAAATACTTAATGAAAAGGAAATAATATTTAACTACATATATTAAATTGATTGCACACTTGATTGACATAGTATCATTACCCATTAAACACTCAAAAGTTTCCAAATGTTAACAACATCCATAGACCTATAATACTATATATACTCTAAGACAACATCGCATATCTACTCAAACCAGTTCAACAAATATTGCACAAATGTCAATATATTAACATTTTTTTTTAAGATTTTAGATAATCTAACATCTTTTTGCAAAAATCGTCTTCGAGTTACCAATAAAATCTACACGCGAAAATGATCAACAATAATAACTTATACAATGTAACTATAACTTAGTAAATATTTGATTAAGATTTATTTTTATCTACTTCAAGCATCTACAATTGCACAAACCCTAAACCTAAATCTTTCGCGTTTCGTTCAGTCACAGATTGTACTCGTATAGTTTTTAGACTGTTTTCAGCAATCATTTAATTAAGTCTCATCTTTGATTTCCTGTTCATCTAAGTCTTCGGGTTCTATAGTATCTGCCATCTGCGGCTCTGATTGATCACTTGTAGCATCTTCAACAGTTACTGGGCCATCGACTATTTGATCATCAGTTTTATCTGTAATTTGTGAAACTTCTTCTGTGAGAGTATTTTCTGGTTCTGGAACTGTGATTTCTGCCTGTTCTATTACTACATTGTCTGTTTGTTCTTTGACTGTGTTATCTGCCTGTCCTACGACTGTGTCTACTGCTTTTTCCAGTATGTTTCCTTTGCTATCTAGGGAAACAGATGCAACATCAAATTTATTATTTTCATCTATAGTTTCAGGAACGCTTTCCTTCTCAACAATCATAGGCTCACTATCGCTACTCTCTACTTTGCTTTCAATAGCTTCTTCTGTCTTCTTGACAACTTGTACATCGCTATTAGTGACTTCCATGCTAAAAGTGTTCTTAACGCCTTTACCATCTGACTGTATCGCTTCAACGACCGCTTCTCGTCTCTTCCTATCCTTCTTCCTTGGCTTCGGTATAAGTTTCACGCTTATGTCAACTTTGATAGGCTCCTTTTTCTCTCGTAAAAAGGGCTGTTGAATCATAAGCGGCAGATTGTATATCCTTTCTCCTCTCTCATTTCCGAGATCCTGATTGGTCGTTAGCGGGCCAATGGTGATTGGCGCGTAATTATTCGACGAATCGGACTCTTTTCCTGAGCGGCGCTTGGTACGGCGGTTCGAAGGTTCGCGGGATCTTGAGCGGTCGTGCTGTGTTCTGATTGGTTCGTCTGTACGGCTGCGACACTGCGCTCTGCCTGCCACCAATAAAAACACAGCACGACGTTAGAAACAGTTCGAATTTAATGGGTAATGATAACGTGAAAATATAAATTGCTTTTCGGTCTATTTCAAACTGATAGTTAAGGTTAGTCATCAATTTAGCATCATGTGCGACATCGGCTGCTACGACGAAAGTTCTAGTATTACTAAGTATTTTATTTTCGTCTAGTTTCTGGTTTATTGTGTTCATGTGTGCGTGAATTGTATTCATGTATCCAACTATCAGTTTCAAACGATCCAAGGTTAAAGTAAAGTGAGTTGTATGTTCATGCTTTAAGAGTTGAAATTTGTTCGTACTTGTGCCTACGGCTTGCGTCGTCTAGCTTGTCTGTGAGCAAACGACATTCTCCGGTGAGTTTCTCCATCAGACTGTTTTGTGAATGAATCATGGACTCCAACTCGGCAACGGTTTTTGCTGCGGGACCAAATGTACCAACTTAACATTGTGTTTACAAAGGTGCCAACGCAATCGATCTTGGCGTCAAAGAAAACCTTGTCGCTTTAAAAGATTCATAGGTGCTAGATCTTGCTATACATGGGGAAGATGAAGAGGTTTTTAGTAAACAATCTGATGAATAAACTATTGAAGTCAAGCCCTTTCACGATACAGTAAACATGCATAAAGATGAAAGGGTAAAATATGAATGTTTTGAACTTATCGAAATAAAAATCAAAATGCCAGATCATGTTAATTTCAAAACATCAATAGTTTACCCATTAGATGATTACCCAATTGTGTTTGAGAGAGATTTGGAAAAGACTGCGGTGTGCGGGTTGTATTGGACCTTACCGTGCTTATTCTCCATCGAGTCCAGCATTGAAGTCATCTCCCTCTCTTTCTTGTTCTTCTCAGGAGATGTTGGAGTTAAATTCTTCATATTTAGCTGTGGAATTAAAAGGCTTCATAAATATTCAGTATGAGTTTTAGTAAAAAAAACATCAAGTGGTAAGTAAGCGCGGGATAGTCTGGGAGAAAGTAAGGATTGCCACTAAATTATTAATTATTTAATGGTTACAATCTTATAATGATGTAAATTACCATAATCCTATTGATGATAAAAATGATGATGACATACCTCCTTCTCTAGAGTGGAGATTTGTTCAGTTAGACGCAGATTCTCTCGTCGAGAGTGCACCAGATCTGCATCTGCTCGGTCCAGACGTTTACGAAGCGACTGAATCTAAAAAGGCAGATTACTCAAATTAAGCAAAAACTGATAGTCATGTTGGGTCAAACAGAGACGTATTAAGTTATTTTGTAGGTCTGCTCCCAGCATTGCATTTAATAACCTTTCTGGATGAGTAGTGCGATGAGCGCATAAAGATGGATATTTCAGAGGTTCATAAGGTCCTGTAGG
This sequence comes from Epinotia ramella, assembly GCA_947578815.1. Taxonomy (NCBI): domain Eukaryota; kingdom Metazoa; phylum Arthropoda; class Insecta; order Lepidoptera; family Tortricidae; genus Epinotia; species Epinotia ramella. The sequence continues at coordinate 11,371,588 of OX388224.1, read as the reverse complement.
CAAAGGAAAACCTGAGGAAACCGGTCCCAAGCAATCCCAGCAAGCTCAATTTTTTTTCATATTGGAAGGTCAGATGGCAGTCGCTTTCGTAAAACTAACTATGTAAAATTTTGGGATACGAGTAAGGTGAATGCTTAAGACAAAAGGTTTACCTCCGAGTTGAGTCTATTAGCCTCATGTTTGGCTTGTCGCTGGTGCCGCTCCATACTCAGACGTGCTGAAGCCATTTCCTCTTCCAGCGAGGCCTTCTCAGCGTGCGCCTGTGTCAAGTCGGCTTGGAGAGATGCTGGGAATCAAAAGTGTCTTTCCGATTAGCAATGTCTGGAAACATTTACTCGAGAGTTTAAGTCAAGCTTCTGACTAGCTAGGGAGTTCCCTAAAGGGCACATTAAATTTGGAAGCACAAAGTTATAGAAATGTTGATGCCCTTTACATTTTGTCATTAACTAGAGCTTGACCAGGCCCCAAAGACCGAGTCAGTTCCAATTTGATGGAAATTGACCCTGACGTCTTATTATTTTGAACTCTCCAATTCAAGAGTACAACTCGCGGACTTAAAGCCTTAGCATTCTCCTGTCACCATTGGGCTCAGAAAATGTTGTTTTCGGGTTGGTCTTCAGTTTTGTTGCTACCTGTCTTGCTTTTCAGTTCCATCTTGAGCTCCTCGATGGCCGAGTTCTTCATGGACAGCTCTCGCTTCAGCTCGTTCTCTTCACGACGCTGGCGCTCCAGATCCAACTGTCGAATAATTATACAGGGGAGTTACTCCGATTCGCACCACTTGGTTTAAGAAAAAAACGTATGTACGAAATGTCATTTCATATTTAACAGTAGCTTGCCGCTGAAGAAAAATATTGTGAGGAATCCGAGGTCAATATTTTTCCCTTTGGGTTGGATGGTTGGGTGCTTCTATAGGGTACAACCGGGAAAACGCTATAAGGATGATGTTGGTAACGCCCTCAGATTTTGTTTCCTCAGAGTCGCAGTGAGCGTTTTACCGCTGTTCAGCCAACGCTTCTGTATGACATGGAGGGTTATTCGCCCATAAGTACAGTACTGACCTGAAGTACCAGGAATGTAGCCTTCGCCGTCTTTCGCAGGCCATCTGTCTATGAAAGGAATCTAGTTCTCGACGACTCTGCGGCAGACCTAAAAAGCGATGGCTGGAAGAAGGCCGACAGGAGCGAAAATGGGCTCACAAAAGATCTCTAGGATCGTGCAAAGTGAAGACAAGCGGACCCTGGCAAAAATTGGCATAACACTAGCTAGAAGAAGAAGTACAGTACTGACCTGAAGTTTCGCCACACTGTCGTACTGGGCAGCTAGTTCGTGTTGGAGCGAGTCGCAGTGAGCGTTGTACCGCTGTTCGGCCGCCGAACGCTCCTGTATGGCGCGGCGGGATCCTTCGCCGACCAGCTCGCGGATCTTTCCGCGTTCTGCTGATAACTCCTCCTGCAGAACATTGGTATTTTGCTTTATTTACATAAAGCTCTAACACGAAGACACTGTTGACTCTGATAACACGCCTAACTTGCCAGGGGCCTATTTATTATTTGGCCTGTTACACTAGTCAAATGGCACGTCGTTCTCGGTCAACTGCTTCAGTTGCTAACTTGGAGTTTTAGAATTGTTATTTGTAGTTTCTTGAAACGGGCCATACCACTGATAGAATGCTACCAGTATTTAAGAAGCACAACGCAGGTTTACCACGTTTTGTTTTTAAGGCCTGCAACACCAGTGTGCCAGTGCGCGGTCAATAGTAAATTTGACAGCTAATGACAAGTTTACTAGTGACCGCCGCGGCCAGGCCACGCCAGTCTGTGAGAGGCTTAAAGGTCTCTCGAAGTGAAGGATTTTAGGCGACGCAGCTAAGTCAAAAATACCAAAGAGTATTATTCTGTATCTAGATAATATTGGGCGGAAAGGTCCTCGAGTGGCGACCACGTACCGGAAGGCGCGGCGTGGGTAGGCCCCCCACAAGGTGGACTGATGACCTGGTAATGGCACTCTTTGGTTGAGGCATATGTCCAGCAGTGGGTCTTTATGATGATGATGAGATAATATTAGATAGTCAAGGAAAAGGAAAGCGAACCTTCTTTATGATCAGATGTGAACATACCTTCAGTCTGCGAACTTCGTTTTCCAGACTGTTCCTCTCGTCTCGCAGCTGCTGCTCCAAGACATCATTGCGCTTGTAGCGCCCGTCCAGGTCGCCATCGCGTTTCTCCAAGCTTGTCTTAAGCTTGGAGATCTGGGACTCCAAGGAAGACTTGTCTCTGTAAGAAAGTTCTTCAATTAACTTCCAGCTAAAATGTGTAGCAAAATTTGCGAATGTGAAATATATTTTTGACGTTTGAAAGTTTTGACCTGCTTTATGGATCAGATAGTCTTTCGTCGTTTCGTCGGTGGTCGTCTTTGTGAATTCATAATTCGCCAGCCCTTAAACCGTTGACTCGAGGAAAGGTTTTGTGAAGTTAAAAATCCTTCCAACTAAATAACTCCTTTCCCCTCCTTTCTTCTTATCATCCATTGCTCTAAATGTGCATTTTCTTGCCTCATGGCTACATCCCCTTGCATCATCTTTCCTGTCCACGAGTCCACCACTTAACTTTACTGCACTATTGGTAATTTCTTTTTATTTTACTTTACTCTAGTATTTCTACTTTCAATTTAACTCTGTCTAATGTTTCTACTAACCTCTGCAAATTGTCGATCTGCCGCTTGAAGCCATCAAGGCAAGTTGAGTCAACGAGCCCAGAGGCAAGCTTGCGTTTATTTTCGTTATTCTCATCCTGTCAAAGGAAAAATATATTCATTTAATAAACGAACACCTAAGTATTTATTAGTATTCGATCAGAATGTATACATACATTTAACAATCGCAATGTAGAAAATGGAAAATGGATATTAATCATTGAAAGCGTAATGCAGAAAACAAGACTAAATTACCTAGCATCAAAGGTATCTAAGACCCTAAAACTACCTTGATGATTTACTTTGAATCTTACCTGAACCTTCTTAAGGTTGATTGTTGATTGCGCCAACTGCGCTTCCAATTCCGAGATGCGTGACTCGAACACTATATTTGGTCCTTCGAGTCTCGTGGTTCGAGTCTTCGGCTTGCGTGTCTTGGTTACCGTGGCCTAGAAACGATGCTCATTTCAGTACAATCTAAAGGTATTTTAAGTCTTTTGTGTGCGGAATAAGGTTGAAAGTTTGATGATAGGGGTTAAGGAGATTGAGGGTAGTTTATAAGCCAAAGTTGTGAAGTGCACGGAAGTTGGACAATTTATGCGGATGCTAAGTCAAGTTGTCAGTCGGATTGATTTGCTGTTTTTGTTGTGGAACTTAAAAATACATGTAGGTAACATTATTCTACATATGTATAAGTAATACAATTTAACAAGGGCCGAAATAGGGTTGAAAATTGTGCACCCCGGACAGTTATTTTTACACGATAAAAGTGCGCTATATTTTAAAGCCTGATGCTTACCTAGAGGTCAAGGACATGGTTTGTGACATGGCATGGTTTGACAAGGACATCAGTCTCAGCGCCATGAGTAAGTATGAAACAACCGTAATAAACCTTGTTCTACCTTCTGGCCCTTATACTGTTCAACAGTCTGTCCCTTATATACTGCACCCTGTTATTGCAGTCCAACCCATTGCTGTCCGCTATATCATTTAAGTCATCTGTCTTAGTGTCATGGGTATGAAATAAGCGAAATACACAGTTTCTACCGTGTGTCTCTTATACTGTTCTATGTTCCATCTTCTATCCCTTATACTGTTCTATGTTCCATCTTCTATCCCTTATACTGTTCTATGTTCCATCTTCTATCCCTTATACTGTACCTTGTGGTCGCTGTCCAAGCCAGTGCTGTCCCCAATATCATCCAATTCGTCAGTTTCAGAGCCGTGGGTATGAAACATGCGGGATATCAGCTTGTTCTTCTGCGCCTCGTGGAGATGTTCGTTCTCGGAAATCACTTCTTTCACCTTGCCGAGTAAGTTGTTCAGCTCGTCCTGATTGATAATAACAAATCTATAAATATTGCAGTAAAAAATGCAGGCATGGACGCCCTATTTCACCAAGTTGATGGTAAAAAAAAAAATTCTAGGCTGGAAATGTGTTAAAAACTTGTTGAAATAGGCGTCTCCTCACTTAAAGATTTTTTGGAACATTCAATTTTACTAGGGTGTTAGGGTCGGCAACGCAAGCATCCACATGCTATGGTGCCCGCCCGCTTACCATCAGGCGGGCCGTACGGTTGTTTGCTACCGACGAGGTATTAAAAAATATAGGTACGGATAGGGCGATATAATATTGAACGATATTTGGTCTTATAAAATATAAATATAAATATTAGGGGACAATCTTACACAAATCGACCTAGTCTCATAGTAAGCTCATTAAGGCTTGTGTTATGGGTACCAGACGACGATATATATAATAGATATAAATACTTAAATACATAGAAAACTTACATGACTCAGAAACAAATATTCATGCTCATCACACAAATATTTGCCCTTACCGGGATTCGAACCCAGGACCTTCAGCTTCGTAGGCAGCGTCACTACCCACTAGGCTAACCGGTCGTCTTATTCAATAAGGATCCTATTTGTCCAGAAATTGTCAACTCGCAAGACAATTGGTCAAGCCAGTACATCTAGCCCAACTTGCTGACAAGTCGCTTCGCGCGCGACTGACCGTCTCCTGTCTCACTCGCACCGTGCAAATTAGAAACAGGAGGGTAGATCTTTCTCAACTCGCGTCGCGGAGCGGCGTCAGTTGTGCTAGCCCCGCAGGGCGACTGCTGCCCATTCCCGATCCATGATAGGACGCATGTGACGTTTCAGGCGGCTTTACCTATAGTGCAGGCCTAGGGGCCGCCGAGCGCCACTAACAGGGCGCCACTCGCCTAGACTCAGGGGCTAGCGCGTGCTAGGGGGGGTGCTAGGGAGGGCGCTACGGTAATGATTGCACCCAGGCGCGACATGGGCTAGTGACGCCTCTGCAGCGTTTCGTATATTGGATGATGATGATGATGAGAAAGGATGAACGTACCCTACAGTACTGGCTTTCCCGTTCCAACTGCTCGATGTACTCTTCCTGCTTCTGTATGAAGTTCACGACGTCAGGGTTTGTGCCGCCGGTGACGTCCGCCGGCGCCGTGGCCGGTTGCACTGGAACTGGGGGAGAGGATATTGTTAGAGAATGGTCAGGGGTTTGTAGGGTCATTTCGCCGGTTAGCGACCACCTAATTTCATGTGCCGGTTTGCGACCACTTAGCTGAGTTGGTGAACTGAAAGGTTATTTTCTCGGTTTTTTACTAGATTTCTATTCTAAAAAACAAAAAAATGCATGTACAAATAACTGTCTCAATAGGGTCTGTAGAATTGATGTTATCTTGATATGAGACGATTACAGACCCCGTATCATGATCGACCTTATCAGACGATAAGTGACAGCATAGAGCGTAGGGTGAGCAATTACCGGGCAAATTTCACTACCGGTAAATTACCGACTTGAGTGAGGCAAAACCGGTTAACCGGTAAATTACCGGTAATTTGAATTTGGTTCATAAATAGCGTTATTTGACCATTATTTATCGTAAGATAAGCTAGGATTTAGTACAACGAGTTATCATGTGCCGTAAATGCCGTAATAATCAGCTTCTTTAATATTTTAAACTTGCTCGAGGTAGGAAGGCCAAAAACTCAACTGAAAACGTCCTTTGGGAATGAGCAGGAAGGTAGGAATTGTTCTTAGTTCTACAGATTTCCATTACAATATCAGTACAATACAAAACAGTACCACTAGTGATAATGGCGTCACGGCGGTTAAAGGTTGCCTTTTCCGGGTGGACGGGAAAAGGCAATCATCGGCGTTTGTGGTTCGGTTCACACAGTGCCTGCTGTCATTGTCTTGACTTCCAAATCTACAAATATGTAATCCTACGGATTTCCTATACCAATTTAAAAAAAAAACTGAATAAAAGAACAAAGTCAAAATAATACAACACAAACTGAATGCTGAAATGTTGAGGACACACTTTGAGACAAGCAGCTTCAAATACGGCCTGAGGATCAACAGAAACAAGATCAAGCTGATGTTCGTAGACAGGTCCATCACCACTCATCACACGACGTCCAAGATCTGGACACGGTAGAGGATTTTATATACCTAGGCTCTCTAATACGCTCTAACGGTGACTGAGAGGCGGAAGTGGTTCGAAGAAGTCCGATGGCCAAGCCATCGGTCAAAAGATTGGAGAAGATATGTACAAACTGCGGCATACGGTTCAAAACAAAGATTAACTTGATGCGGACCCCAATCTTTTCTACCTTGTTATACGTGGCTGAAACGTGGACTTTAAAGGCCAGGACTTCGACTTATACGTCTCTCGTCGACTCTCGAAAACAGCTTATACGTCTATGGCTCAGAAGTGACACACACACACACACACACACACACACACACACACACACACACACACACACACACACACACACACACACACACACACACACACACACACACACACACACACACACACACAACATATCCACAGTTATTATGGATAAATAAGCTAGAATATAGAATAAATATAAATAAATAAAGACTATCTAAAGATCTGTAAATTAATGTAACTAATGAATGCATGTTATTTAAGTCTATTTCGGGATTTTCGGGTGATACTGAATACTTGTTGCTGTGGAAGAGCGGCATTTCCTGTTCCAGGTGTATATTCACTTACTAGGAAATTGTGTGTGTGACTGTGAAAAATATTATTTAATAATTTACCCGAATGAAGATTTTTGATTTTTGATTTTGATTTTGATTTGATTTTTGAAACAGATCATTATTCATATTTCATAGAACGGAACCGGAAACGTTTTAAGAAGCTTCTACAAACGATTGTATTATTCAGGTCCTATAGGCACATAAGGTAAAATAACGCTAACAAGTTTATTCAATTGACATTTTACACATTTATTGAGGTATAATTATAACGATAAAGTATTAATAATCGTTAAAATGTATTAATTTATCGATAATTCGTGTTTCGGTAAATTACCGGTAAATTATTTTAATTTACCGGTAATTTACCGCTCCCATATTCGACCAATTTACCGGTTAACCGGTAAAACGGTTAACCGGTATGCATACCCTAATAGAGCGTCCGTCACTGTCTGACACCGTTCGATGGGACGAGACGGACGCTCTATCTTGTCACTTATCGCGTGATGAAGGCCGACCATGATATGGGGTCAGGAAGATATAAAGTGTGTTTTGGTGTATCACGAACATGCGTGCTTGCATAGTTGTTCTGACTGTCGGCGTACAACGTCGCGTACTTGGCTATGAGAAGCGGCCGGGGCTATAAAGCCGATGGCCGCTGAGACGAAAAGGTTCTCGATTGGAGAGATAAAGGCCCGGCAAGGTATGCGGGTGGCGCAGGACCGGGCATTGTGGCATTCTTTGAATGTCCCGCAGCAGATCATATCAGCCGAAGGACGTCCACTGCTGGACATAGGCCTCCGCCAAAGAGTGCCACAATGACCGGTCTTGCGCCACCCGCATCCAACGGACCAGAGGCGTCTCTAGCCCATGTCGCGCCCGGGTGCAATCATTACCGTAGCGCCCTCTAGCGCCCCCCTTAGCTCGCGCTAGCGCCTTAGTCGAGGCGAGTGGCGCCCTGTGAGTGGCGCTCGGCGCCCCCTAGGACCGTGCGCCCGGGTGCAACGCACCCCCTGCACTATAGGTAAAGCCGCCCCTGCAACGGACTCCTGCGACCTTTACCAGGTCATCAGTCCACCTTGTGGGGGGCCTACCCACGCTGCGCTTTCCGGTAAGTGGTCGCCACTCGAGAACCTTTCCGGCCCAACGGCCATCGGTTCTACGTGCAATATGCCCCGCTCACTGTCATTTAAGTTTAGCGATTCGGAGGGCTATATCGGTTACCTTGGTTCTGCTGCGGATAGCCTCATTTCTGATGCGATCGCGCAGAGAAATTGCCAACATAGCCCTGTCCATTGCCCGTTTTTCGGCTGTTATGATGAAACTGAGACGACTAACGGAAAATATAAAGTGTGTTTTGGTGCACGAACCTTTGTGCGGCGTATAGTTGTTTAGACTGTCGGCGTACAACGTCGCGTACTTAGCCGTGAGACGAGGACGGGGCTTTTCCAGTAAATACTTCTGGTCCCCCTCAGATTCCTCCAGGTTCTTGATGGACGCCGAGCCGCCGTAGCTGCGGATCTGAAAACATGCATGTGTGCGTGCAGATAGGGCCTGATTGGGTAAATGCCCGCAGGCTAATAAGGCTAGAGCCTAAGGCGCAAGGACCAAGCAAAGGGGCGCGGGCGGCGGGGGGCGCGGCACTGAGCTGAGACTTGGTACATTTCATACTCGTAGTTAGCCTAGGGCGGTCAGAACTCTAAATCAGGCTCTGTGTGCAGACTGAGGCAAGCGTACAATAACTGTTGGCAATCTATTTTTAACCCCCGACCCAAAGAGAGGGGTGTTATAAGTTTAACGTGTGTGTCTGTGTATTTGTGTATCTGTCTGTGATATCGTAGCTCCCAAACGGATGGACCGATTTGAATGCGGTTATTTTTGTGTCATAGATAATTTTATCCCGAGTGTTCTTAGCCATGTTTCATGAAAATCTCTTCAGCCGTTTTTGAAAAACAGCCGACTTTGAAATGAAAATGTCGGGGGTTTTTCAACTTTTCCAAGTTGTAGTTATTAACCTCGCGTCTCAACTGTTGTAATTATCTACGCGGCCTTAAATTATTTTACAGTACATACATCCGCACTAGTGCGGAAAAGAGCACTTTTCGTGCATATGTCGAAACTTTAAAGAGCCATATTGTACAGTAAAACGTTGTACGATACACGTGCGAATAGGTCATTCGCAACTCGTGTCGATTTAAAACACTCCCTTCGGTCGTGTTTTAATTTATCACCACTCGTTGCGAGTTTCCTATTTTCGGCACTTAATTGTATCGTAAATAACTAAAGGCTGATGTGTTTTTTTTGGATTTCCATCCTTTTGAGGACGCATTCCTGAGATGAAGTAAAGTAAACTTTTCTAAGACAGTGTTATGTCGTTTTTAAGGAAAAGGGATTTAGTGTGATACCAAAAGAAATACGCTGAGAATTGTTAATAGCGGCGTAAGCGCCAATAAGCTCAGAGCTAACGTCTCCTTTCTCTTGCGCAGCAAGCAAAGGCAGGAATCGAAACTGCATCTTTGTCAAACTATGATGAAGTTATGTTGCGATGTTTAGGCTACTTAAGGCAAAGGCGGAGGGCGACTTTTATTTCAGAAGTCCCCTAGCACTAGCAGCCTTTTAGAAGAATAGATTGCATTATTTCTGGTATTAGGTACCTACATGTACAGTCGGGGTCGAAAATATATTTAAATACTGATGTTCCAATATTAACAAGGCGAAACCAGACACCAAGGCGATACTTATCATTATCACATAACATAACACATTTTTTTAGACCTACAATTGCTAGAAGTGGCTAAGAATATTTAATTTCATATGATCTTCCTACCTCTTTAGGGAATAGAGGCGTGATTTTATGTATAAATCCTAAAACTAACAAATATAGTTAAAAACCGTATCGACGATTAAAAACCTTTTAAAAACGCATTCTAATCGGTATATATAAATTCGGGAGTTTCGATGTCACAGATTCACAGATACACGTGCTTATATTAACACCTCTTGTTTGCGTCGGGGTTAAAATTAAAACCAGCTGCGTAAATGTTATATTTTTTTTTTATGATTATTATGGATTTTTTATTTATTTTATTATTTTATTTATACACTTATACAGTCGAGTATTTATTTATAAAGTAGAAAAACATTGACTAAATACAAACATAATATGAGAAAAAAAAAAAAAAAACTAATAAAGAAAGAAAGTAACATACATACTAAAAACCCAACTTTAAACAGAATACTTACACCATTATCATATTTTTCATTAGCTTGGTAAGAAAACTTATCCCGATTAAATATACTTTAAATAAAATAATAAATATACTTACACTAGGAGCATAGTTGCCAGATAAGAAATATCTCAGCTTCGAAACAGCCTCCTTGTAAGCCAACTCGGTGTAATCTGGCACTCTCTTCAACCCATAATCCATCTTCGGCCTCCTGTACGAAAAATAGGGATAGCTCATTGCTACCAACAAAACATTCCTAATTCAAACTAAATCCTCTATTTATTGCAAAAGAAAACCTACTTAAACACATTTTAAAAAATAAAATTGAATTTTGAAAAAGGAACGCGCAGGGTTGCGCATTGCGCTAAAGTTTTGTGTGCAATGGTTTCGAGTTTGGAAATCGGTATTGATTACGCGTGACCATGGTTACCGTTGTTAAGTAAACAAGTTGGTTGCCGACGGTAATACCCAGGATTACGTGTCGACTATTATTTATTCTGTGGTGTCGGCACAGTTCTTAAGCAAGACTAATGAAAATGTAGATTAGGTCGCTTGAGTAAGTTATCAAGTACCGAGATGAGTAGTACCTACCTAGGGCCTAGGTAGACGATATAATTACCTATACCTACCTATTGCTTTTACACGTATTTGAAACCTGTTAAGTTTTAATAGGGGTTTAATTTTTTAATTATGCCCATTTAATCGTTTAATTATGTAGGTTTTTCTTTTTTTCTTAGGCACAAAAATATTTAAATAAAAAGGTATTAATATATTTTGTCTCCAAGGGGTAAAAGACACAAAAAGTGAAATAAGGGAATAGGGACGTACCTACTCACCCCTTTTTAATAATCTTTCAAATATTATAAACTTGTTTTTTTAATTTTACATGGTTTAAGATAATATTTACACAGATAGTATAAAAAAATATGGACGGAACAATACTTAATTAAATATATTTTAACGGAAACCAAATTACTTGCCTAACTTTAGCACGTCTCAATTTTCCGTTAATCTCCTTGTCCGAGCCAACACTAGAGCCGCTCTTCGTTCTGTACCCACTCATCTTCGGCTTCGTCAAGTAACTCGTCGACCCCATTTTTACTAAACCACACCTTTTTACAATTATAATAGAATTTAAAATCGATTACTTAAAAGCACGCTGTTCCTTCACTGATTTTTAAACTTTGTTGTATTATAATAAAGTTTCAAATCGCAGGAGGGCAGTTTAAAAGTAAATGTTTAATATTTTAACGCACGTGATTTAAAATTTGCAACGATTTTCAAAATTCGAATGCATTTCGAACGCGCCTCGTCGACGCGGCCGTGGAAAAAGGAATGGATTTTGAAAGAAGTGTCTATACTTCCTGTGTTTTGTCTCTTTCGCGCGTGTTGGTTGTGCCGATGTGCCTGTCTCGTTCGAACGGAAAAGTTTTCTTCGGGATGACATAGGCTAAGAGCTATGTACGTTTTTAGAGTGTTGTTTTTGGATTACAGCAAAATGGCATTCAAAATAATGTAGTGTTGTGAAATTATTTTCAGCTATGTGTAAATTGTTGTGTCCATTGCTTGTCACAGAGCCACACATATTAAAAAGTTTAGTCTAAGACTCAACAACTCTAAGAGCAAGGTACTCTAGTGGTTCAGGCATGCGGCTGTCAAGCGGCGGTCGTGGGTTCGATTCGAACTAGTGCCTATGCCAAATCTTGGGATTAGGTGTGAAAGCGGACCCCGGGCTCCTTTAGGGCACAACCGGGAATAACGCTAGGAGGATGATGAGTCTAAGACAAGTAGGTTTTCATTGCAGTTTAGTTGAGATTTAATACTAGTGCTCCGTCTCAAGAAGGTACTGGTTACCATTATGCAAGACTAAATTAAATTAATAATTAATTATTATAATTAATGTGAATTCTTACTACCCTTTATTCTATCTTATATGACCCATATATCCCCCCTTATCTTAATTCTAAATTTACATTTATAACTGCGAGACCAGGCTGTGAACTCCGCACTTCCCGTAAACTTGTCCTCACTGTCCCTCATCACCGCTCCCATTCCATGTCCAGTTCGTTCACTGTGCAGGCTTCTCGTCTATGGAATGCTCTCCCCTTTAGCATACGACAGGCTCAAAGTAAATTTTCATTCAAGCGCAAGTTGCGCAAGCATCTACTTGAAAATTCTCGAGATTAAGACTTGCTAGTTTTTAGTAGCAGGTATTATTGTATTATATTATATTTTATTGTATTTATTATATTTGTTTTAGGTATATGATATTTATGTAATATTAAATTATAGTAAGGATGTGTATTTTATTATATTTATTGGAATTATCGGTAGGTATAACATACTAGTGATTTTTCCTCTTACTTTATTTCTATATTGCTGTCATACCCCGCACCAGCTATGCTTATTTTCTGTTTGGCCAAAGGTTGACTGGTAGAGAATGCCTTATGGCATTAAGTTCGCCTTTTGTACTTGTATCTTGTTACTGTGCAATAAAGTTTAAATAAATAAATAAATAAACAACTGGCTATTTCACCTGCGTAGCCAGTTAGACTTGATGATGGGCCAAACCTGTAGCGTGCATTAGACATTGTATATTTAAATAAAAATTAACAAAAATCAGCCTTGAAAAGCTCCTTACTCCTGGCAACGGAGACAGGTAGTGTCTTGCGTGAGCACAAGACAGTTTCGGACTGAAAACACGCAACCGTCGTCAATAATAACTGAACAATGGGGGAAAAGCAATGATAATCCACTGTATTTAAAGACTGAAAATTGACCTTATTACAATGCATGTAGAGTATACCTTTGTGTTGAGCGTGAAATGGATTGTCGTCGTTTGTCCCGTGGACTTATCAACTAGTTAGGTATTATCAGATTATGGGCGTCTTTACGAAAGCATCGGTTATTTATTCGTATATGTATATGAATAATATGTTTTTATTGTAATTGAAGATATGGAAGAAGAAAACAATGCAAATATTATGCAAACGGTCTGATTGTATTAAATAAATAAATATTAGGGGACAATCTTACACAAATCGACCTAGTCCCATAGTAAGCTCATTAAGGCTTGTGTTATGGGTAGTAGACGACGATATATTTAATACATAGAAATACTTAAATACATATAAAACTTCCATGACTCAGAAACAAATATTCATGCTCATCACACAAATATTTGCCCTTACCGGGATTCGAACCCAGGACCTTCAGCTTCGTAGGCAGCGTCACTACCCACTAGGCTAACCGGTCGTCAAACGGTCGGTGTATGTAAGTATAGTTAGCAAAGAAATATTCAAGTTCCAATATTTTGTAGGTACATTGTAGTTTTAAAATCTTTTTTTGCTATCGGGTAGGTACGGGCTTTATTAAAAAAGAAAGCATTTATTCATGAAAAAAAACAGTACCCTTTTACAACTTGTATCCATCTTCCACCAAACTGTAGAACAGTTTGTTGTCAGAAATAAGCTCCCTATCTGTCTGTAGGTACATTACCGTTTTAAGTTAGCTATTTAGTTAACACACGACATGACAAGTTCACACTCAATATAATAGAAGGAAGGAAACCTAGAATAAACTACACAGAGCAGCTCAAAAAAAGAGTTGATGTTAGGTCGTATCGAGATGTCAAAGAGGTTGCCTGGGATTGCCTACTTTGAACTACACCGACAAGAGCTTAGCTCTTAAATAAGCAGAGGAAGCAGAGGAGAAAGAGATTTAGTTAAGTATATCAACTGTAGTGGTTTATTTTGTGTGTGTTTTTTCCTATTCATTTTCTCTTTAAACCGGGGCAAAACGCTGCGATGTCATTAGGTACGTTGCTATCCTACTTATTTCTTGAAATATTCTGGTCGACATGGATTAAAAAAAAAATACTAATAGTAAAAGAGTACATATCGTAATCGAGTCGCCCAGTTTCAAATAAAAAAGGGTAAAAGCGAGGAGGTAGGTACGTTGCTATCCTACTTATTTCTTGAAATATTCTGGTCGACATGGAATTGAAAAAAATATTGTCAGAGGGGGCGAGTTCGCCCCCTGGGTAAGTGGGAGATCAACAGATATTTCACAAATAACGACATCTTACATTCATGCAACAAACTAAAACAAGTTTATTGCATGGATTTCAGCGAATTTATATTGATTTAAATGACTGAATGATGAATGAGGCGCACTTTCCTCCCCTACTGGCGCACATACCCGAACTGACTATACTAATTGTAAAAGCGTACATATCGTAATATAGCAGCCCAGTTTCAAATAAAAAAAGGGTAAAAGCGAGGTCTGGCTCTCGACTATTATATCCTCCTATAAAATTCGCAGGTGCCTATGTAAATACCAATTCATATACAGAATAACGCAGAGTTTTTCAGCCTGTTTAGAACAGCCGCTTATGCATTTACCCTCGTTACCCACGTACAGTCAAACGCACCAATATATATTCACTCAGTTTCATAAATATGTATACTACAACCTCTTTTTTTTTTTTTTTTTTCCTTTTTTTTGATTTTTTTGATTTTTGAGACTGTGGTGTATGCCCTTGACTGTACAATATCTGACATACCAACATACAATAGCTATAGCTTGGTAGATAATCGGTAACGTAATCCTATTCCGAGCGGTGCGACCTGGCGCCATCGCGTTGCGTGCCCGCTCCGTCGACATGCCATTTTACAGGGTTAGTACTAAAGGCTGCAGGTACTTTGCAAACGTACCTTTTGGAAAGCTTTTTGTAAGGTATGTATACATATATGATGCATACAATCTTGTAGAAAATGTAATTGTTTTAGTTGTATAGTTGTTGGATTTCACGAGGACGAGTTCCTATTATTATGGCGTTTGTGTATAATTTCGTCAAATTCACTCCTTTCGTTAAGAAGTAGGTATATCAGTAAGCAGATTATTTCCTCCTTTTACTTGTTTACTACTGTTTTCGATTAAGCTACGGTAAGCCGGTACGGGAGTGGTTCAGGCATGCTGTCAAGCGGCGGTCGTGGGTTCGAATCCCGGCTCGTACCAATGAGTTCAACCGGAACTTATGTACGGAATATTTACCGTTAGCTTTTCGGTGAAGGGAAACATCGTGAGGAAACCGCTCTAATCCCAATAAGGTTTTGTTTTCCCTCTGGGTTGGAAGGTCAGGTGGCACTGGTGGCAGACGCTTTCGTAAAACTAGTACCTATGCCAAATCTTGGGATTGGGTGTCAAAGCGGACCCCGGGCTTTTTTAGGGCACAACTGGGAATAACGCTAGGAGGATGATGACTACTGTTTTCGATTATATATTATTTTTGACACAAATTCACAATTGCTTGCCTGTAGTTTAGGGAACATTTTGTTCACAAGCCTTGTTTTTTTATTTTTTTTTATTAAATTATATAAAAAAACTGAATGATCACTTACCATATACCCACTTCTTTATTTAAAGAGTCCCCAGGAAGCTTGACACAAGTCTGCTTCCCATAGAAACGTAGTCTGGCTGTCATTTTAAAACGGCATGCTGGAATAACGTTTGTAAAGAGAGTCGAGCTTCCTAGGGATTCTTAACACCACCATAATACGACCAACTAGAATACAGTTTTTTTTAATCATAGACTGCTGGTAAGCTGAGACCGTAAACTACATCATCATCATCATATCAGCCGAAAGACGTCCACTGCTGGACATTGGCCTCCCCCAAAGAGTGCCACAATGACCGGTGACCACAAACCACATGGCCACTTCCAAATCTAAAGGGCTTGCTAAAATGAGATGAATGCCGACTACATGTAAAATAGGAATCAAATGAAACGAAATTTTAAGAAAAAATGTTTTTATTGTTATCAAAGTGTACCTTGACATTGTAAAGTTCATTAGTAATACTTAACTAAAAACGTTGCTACCTTACAATAATAAGTAGTGTAGGTACCAATGTATTGCTCAATTCATAAAAGTGCGGACTGACTTAACGACAATAAACTTCGCTCCATCCCTCTTACTCTTCTTCAGATGTGATACAACACAGAGAGACAGAACGAAATTTTGGGTATAATTTTGAAATCGGAGTATTTCGTAATTTTTTTATATTTTTAACTTATGGTGGTATACACGTTTATTTCTTATAAGTGAGCACTAATTACGTTATATTGAATTATAGTGTAATTTTTTCCTTGCCGGCAAGGCTTCATGTCTTTGAAATTGAATGATATAAAAAAAAGTCTTGTTCGATGGGACATGTACTTGACATTTCATTTAAAAACACGAGCTAATATATGTATATGCAATTAATTTATAATGTTAGTTAATATTAACTATGTTTTACCAGAAATATATGACCTTTTCACTTAAGAGAAAAAATACATGTCAAAATTGAAATACACAAATTTTAAGTCGATAAGTAAACTTAAATTGTATTATTGTAATCATACTGACAAAAGAAACATGTTATAAGCCCATATATTTCTGATTATTTTATGTAATTACTGTTTTAGTATCGGATAAACGTATATCTTATCATACTAGCAGTCTCGACAAATTAAGTATACTTATTCGGGAAATGTCTTACAAATACTTAATTGTATTAAAACAAAATGACAATATAATACACGAAAATGAAATTAACAAAAACTAGTATCAAATGTTAAAAATGAACAGCAACGTATTATATAAAATTAGTGAAAATAATACTACAAACAAAATCTACTTTTTGGTGTTAGTAGCTACAACAAAAAATAAATCTATATAAAATAAATACTTTAAGTAAATCGTTAATCAAATTGCACGTAAACTATTATTTGTGTGTATATACCTAATGAGATATCGTTTGCAATGGCACTTTTGAATAAATACATAGCAAAATAAGCATTTTAACAAGTATATTTACATAGTGAGCGATATATATGTATATAACACTGCACTAACCAGCATCAGATAAAATGCCAAACTTTATAAGTAGATTTCCTTTTTTCGACGCTAGCTCTTTGTGCGTGTCCTTTAATTTAGGCATAGTGTATACAGACAAAATATATACTAAATTATCTTGTCTATGGCACAAGATATCAAAGCTCGGGGAGGTTTGATAGTTAAAAATATTTACAATCAACAATTACTACGTGTTAAATGGGTTTTAAAAGTGGAGTCCAAAATCAGACGGATCTTAAATGCATTACATTAAATTTATAAGAGCGAATATTAAAATGGTGTATAATCAGCAAAATATGTCTCGTGAAATACATTGGGTACAGTGTTAATTTTAATAGTAGATATTGTTTTAAACCATGTCTTAAACCTGCTTTCATCCATTTCATAACTATTCAAAGTCCAACTACAAATCTAGTACAACTTTTAAACGATGTCTATCAAAATGCAAGCCATCTTTCGTGTTATTTCATCAGCTATGTTCAATACTGAAATTACTTTATTGCACACTGAAATTAATTCCAAAAATCTATTAATAAAAACCGGCGAAGTGCGTGTCGGGCCACGCGCAGTGTAGGGTTCCGTAGTTGCTTGTCTTAGTTACATCGACGTGCGGTGCGGTTGGGTCGGCCGAATTTGTACAATTGGCCTTTCCAAGTACACATTAAGTTCGTCGACTATTACTCGTTAACTACTTATGCCTTCTTGTCCGTGATAGTTTTCCTTTCAAATTCATTATATGTACTACTACCACGATTTTTTTCACATCCCCAGTAGTAGCCATTTAGCCGGCAGGGGGGGGGGACACATGACTCGAACAAAAATTAGGGCTTTAAAGCCTAATATCTCGCAAATGAATCACTGATATCGAAAATGGTCTTAGGAAACCCATAATAGTTTTGAACGAGCTATCCAACGATACCCCACACCATGGGTTTAACGAGAGAAAAAAAATACATCCCCGCTTTAGGTGTAGGGGAGGTACCCTAAAAAAAAATTTTTTTCAACATTTTATTGTACTGTTTTGTCGACGTGATTGATTTATATACCCATGCCGAATTACAGTTTTCTAGTTGTAATGGTTACTGAGCTAAGCCGAAGACGGACAGACAGACAGACAGACGGACGGACATGGCGAAACTATAAGGGTTCCTTGTTGTCTAACGGAACCCTAAAAATGAAACATTAACACATTATAAAACAGTTTGAATTCTTTGGGATTATAATTTTATGTTGAAAAGTTGAAATACATTTGAAGAGCTCAACAAAATAAGCTCATTGGAATTTATTAACAACTTGTTTCACCCAACTACTTTTAGGGTCCTCGGTACTTTCCATCTTGCCTTCCCTAGTTTCTTCAAAAACACTAGCCTCAACACTAACACATGCTTTTAATTCTTTCTTAATCTCCACGCTTCTTTCAAAACCAGCAACTTTAGTTGAAATCGGTTTCGGTTTCGCAGCTGGTTTCTTCGCGATCTGATGCGGTTTCAAGCTCTTGGACATCATTTCTATCTCCATTCGTCTCTCGTGCACACTTTTCGATGTTTTCTGCGGCTCTGCTAAAGTTCGTTTTTCATTCACTTTTATTTTTCTTGTCGCAGAGTCCAGACTTGCTCTCTCGAAGCTTAATCTCTTCATTTGTATGTTTCCTGGTGGCTTAAGTTTACTTGATTCCGTTTCTTTAACGTCTTCACTAGCTTTTAAATCTATTTTGCCTTCGGCATTTGATTCAGTTTCCGTTTTTGTTTGTTTGCTAATATAGCTGGTGTTTCTTCTAATAGTTCTCATGTTAACCGATTCTGAAGAGGATGATTGCTCTTGATTCTTTGCTAGGTTTTTATTGATTGCAACATTCTTAACAGTGGCGGTTGGAATACTAGTAATTTTTGGTTTCACCGGAACAGGAGGTGCCTTAGGCTTGTCTTTATCAATGTATTTCTGATCGCCTTTAGTTTTAGCATTGTTGTCTGTAATTTTCTTAGATATTGTGGCTTTAGTATTACAAACGCTAGATGTGACTGTAACTCTTTGTCCTCTAAATGATGAGCTGTGTTTAATACTTTCGATTCTCGAAATGGTTTTGCTAACAGATTTTACTTCAGACTCTGTCTTAGACTCTTCAGCTTCCTCTTGGTCGGAATAAACAGCGGAGTCTCTGTACACATCTTCATCAATCACATGTTCTATTTTCTCAAACGATTTTTCGTAATAACTCTCATCTGAGTTTGCATGCGCTGATGAATTTGTAGATTTCTCCTTACTACTATCACTTTTGACTTCTTGCTTGATCTCTTGATCTGCACTTTCACTAGAAGTAGTTACGAACGATGAATTTGAAAATAAACTATCAGGTCTTACGGCATTTTTATTAATAAGTACATTAACATTCTTAAAGGCAGATTTTTCTTTTATTAACGTTACTGGGTCAACATAATCCCGTTGCGCTATTCTGGCCCCTAAATGTTTACTACCTTGCATATAAATTGGCAATTTATTTAAGCTCTGGTAGGAATTACTTGTAGATTTGGACGGAGAAGACACATTTGATATGTTAGTTACCATGCTTACACTCTTTTCGTAATTCGGCTTGAGTATTTCTGGTTTCTGTGGTATATTATCACAACTATGCGATAAAACCTCTAAATTGTTCTTTTCGTTTTGGCTTTCTGTCAAAGTAGTGTGTTCGTAGACGCTTTTACTTAAAGCATCATTGTTGACAGAGTAAACGATGGTTGATGTGGTAGGGCTGGCATCAGTTGATGTGATTACCACTTTTATGTCTGTCTTCGCTGAATTGATTATAACATCAGTTGCTTTTTTAGTTTCTGTTCTATTCTGGTTGTCATCTGCATGTTCGTCTCCTATAATACTCCTAAACCGTTGTAGAAGGTTTTTGGAATAGCTCCGTGGATTTAAGCCCGGTCGCTTTTCAGTTGTAGGACTCTTTGCGTCCGTTTTATTGGTGTCTGGACTACTTTGGTCATTGGCGTTGATTTCTTCTTCAGTATTTTTCGGAGGCGTTCTGTTCTTGAAGCGACTTAGAACATTTTTAAGAGACAACATGTTACTGGTTGGTTTATATATCTTATGTTCCGGGTGAATGACATCAATTTCTTTCTTGATATCGTTGTTTTCCAACGGTAGTACTTCACACGATGATGTAGTTGAAACATTTAAATTAGGTTGAGATACATTCAACAAATTTTCATTTTTATTTGCATCTAGATCTTTTTCAAAATTATTTTTATAGCATTTGTCTATTTCTTGTTCCAATTCTAATGTAGATTGGCTTATATTTTGCACGTAATCACTGTCATTTGAATTCGTAGTTTTGTTGAATTTTAGTATATCTCCTTCACTCATATAATTTTCTACATCGTCGTAGCTAATATCACTTTTATCTGAGGCAATTGTGAAGGGCCTATCTGAACTCATGACCTTACCGTCTCTATTCAGATATGTCTTACTGTTACTGTTGGGTTTACATTTGAAGGAGCTTAACGTATTTTCATCTTGGTTGTTTGTTACTACTTGGAAGCTTCGTGGCAGTGAGCCAGATTTTCTATCTCTTGATACATTGAAATGTTCTTTTTGTCTGCTAAGCCAAATCTCAGGCGTGTTAGGACTTTGCTGGTCTGGACTCATAGGCAAATACTCCCCGGGTAACGTATCTTTCTTCCTCCTACAGATATCCATTAGACTATCGTAAAGATTTTCATTGCTATTCTCGATAGCTGGACCCTGATGTTCCATTGTCTCGTAACATTCATCTGATTGAGATTTGACTTTCTCAGGTGATTTGACAGGTACATCGTATATGCCTTCGTTGTCATTTAGTTCGTTTAGTTTATCAAAGGAAAGGTAAACATAATCAGATTCAGGATTTTTTGCTTTTGTTTGAGCTGGATTAGGTGGTGAAGGTATCCTTTTTGGCCTGGGAACATGAGACGTATGCTGAATAGATTTACTTTTTGAGTTTAATGTATGCAAGCTTTCGTCAACTCTGTTTTCTACTCTTAAAGTCTCGTAAATATGATCATCATCAGACGCATCATTTACTTCATTTGGGGGACTTAATACTTGTACATCAGGTTCGTCTCTGCTTAGTAGTATTTCTGAAGCTTGCCGAGTGTACTTAGGTTTATTCGTGGCCTGTTCAGGGTTAGAATGAGACTTAAGCAGTCTCTGGTGTCTTCGCTGAGCACTGTTTCTTAACTGCTGCTTCTTTAATAACTTCTGAAATTCTCGATTTTGCAGCAATAGTTGCGATATTATCTGTTCCAAGGGCTGTTCTACCTCTTCACCACTCGGAGCATCTTCTCTTATTTCAACTTCAACTTTTTCTTCATTTTCAGATCCTTCGTTTATTACCTTTTGTTGGTTTAAGTACTTAACTTTTTCTAATTCATTCTTTTTGAAAGAATCTGTCTTTTCTATTAGTTTTTTGTACGTTTCTTCGTCGATATCCTCGTCTTTACTTATAGTTTCTGGTACAACTGAACTAGGTGTACTATCTTTTGATTTGTCAACATTAAGACTATCAGTAGATTCAGAGATATGTAAAATATTTTCTGTCGATACATCTGTGGAGAAATCAGCATAGAATTTAGCCGTGGTATCAGTTCCTAGTCGTAATCCATTTGCTCTATTTTTCTTTATTTTCGATATTTTCTTTGGTACTTTCTTTGTGTTGTACATCTTTATTTCAATATTGGGTTTCAGGCCAGTGGTATTGTTCTTTCTACCATCAACTTCAGGGTCTGATATAATAACTCCTTCACTATTCTTTGCTTTTCTGGTGATTTTATTTGAACCGCAGTTACGACACTCAAATTCTATCTTTTCTGTACCTCTGCTTTCGTTTCTATCCGTATCACTATCAATGCTCTTTTTAGCAAGAATAGCTGCATTTTGTTGCAATCCTGGTTCAGACTTCCTTCTCCACGTTCCTATTTTAGACAATTTCGATCTCTGAGGATCTTCCTTAGACTTAGACCTCAACGTATCTGTTTTAGGCTTGTCATTGTCGTTACATCTAGATTTCCTCGAGTGTATAGTACTTGTCGAATCCGTTACTATGTTTTCTTTTATCTTAGCACATTTGAGACACGATTTAGGTATATTCCTAACATTCACTAAAGAGTTATTAGTGTCACTAAGATCTTCTTTACTTTTAGCCTCAGTATAACCTACAATATTATCAGAAGAGTGATATCCCCTGATTTTATTTAAAGAGCCGTTGTATTCTTTCGCGAAACTTTCTTGAGACGATTTGAAATCAGAGCATTTACAGACAGCTTGTTTTCTTTCTAAATGCTCTGCGCTACCAGAGTCAATGTATTGCAAAGCTCTATCGCACTCGGGACATTTTTCTTTGTCATCGTCATGCTTACAACTACAATCTTTATCCTTTTTGGATAGATCTGCTTCACAATCGGAACAGAGGTCTATATAACAACTGTCACATGTATAATCTATGCCTTTTTCTAAAGATACCTGTGCACAGTCGCAATCTTGATTCCTAGTTCTATTGTTAGGAACAGTGTACTTCATGTTCTTCTTAAGTCGACCTCTGGTGCCGTTTTCGAAGGACTTTCTTCTCTCTCGCTCTAGCTTCCGTTTCTCGAGGTACTCGGGGGCTGAGAGCTGTTTCCTCATCGACGCTTGTGTTATTAGGTTGTGGGACTTCTCTGCTAGCATGTCATCTGCAATAAAAGAAAAACATTTTGTTACAAGCCGCGCCAATAAAGAATGGATTCTAAAATGGCTATAATATCTCGCGCTATCTCGCTCATACTACGGTGTAGTAGCGAAATGATGCGAGATATGTTGCCATTTTAAAATCTATTCTTTATTGGCGCGGCTAATAAAATCTTTTTTCAAGGGCCTTTTTTTGTTATTCGTCCTGACATGGAAGAACCATGTCATTTCTCATTTTAATCATCATTCGATATTTTACCTCTCTGATTGTAATAAATACGATGCGGATAACTATTTACCTTCTGCCGGAAATGTTAAAAGCATGAATTTTACGTTTCGTTTGGCAAACGAATCTCTACTTCTCGGTAAGCATTGAGGTAGAGTTGGGTAGGACATTAAATTAAAACGAGTTTGTATGAGCACCTCATTTCTAAAAATGAGGTGGTACAGTCGACAACACAGCTAACTGACCATCGGAAATCTAATCAGACCTTAAGTGCATTGTAATAAGGTTCCAGGTTTTCACGGTATGGTCAGTTAGCTGTGTTGTCGACTTTACAATGTCCTACTTCATCTAATAATTAACATCTATCGGAAGTAAAAACAAGGTTTTTTTCAAGTGTAGCGTACAATAGACCACCAATTACTTTCATGTTCAATATTCTTACTTACCTTCCTCCACTACATACAATATAAATTCCATAAAATAAATTTATTAAAAAACCATCCAAACAGTTAAATATCCACAGCGCAGGTTTCGTCAAAAATGAGCACAGAGCGAGTATCCGCAACAAACTTCGTCCAATCCTTACTAATATTATAAATGCGAAAGTGTGTGTGTTTGCATGTTTATCCTTCTTTCACGTGGCAACGGAGCGTCGTATTGATGTGATTTTTTGTATGGAGATAGTTTAGAAGCTGGAGAGTGACATAGGCTAATTTTTCCAGCGGGAAAACATCTAATTCCCACGGGAAAATTCAATATGTTACATTTTCCTATAACCAAAGCGCGAACCGAAACCGAAACCGCGGGCATCAGCTAGTAACATATATTTACAACCAGTGATCAGCCACATGCTTCGTCAAGACACATCACAAAAACAATCATCATACAATATTGTATTGTAGATGGGGAAAGTTAGGCGCGAGTGGCGAGTCCGGAGCTCGAGAGGCGAGACTTTGAGGTTTGAGGGATAAATGAAGCGCGAGGCGATGACCGAGCGAGTGAGGTACGAGGCGGTGCCTCGTGAGGAACGAAGTAGTACATTTTTCAAGCGTGAAGTGATGCGACAATTTAATGAAATGAGTATGACAAATGAGGTGCCTCACGAGTGAGTAAATGGAAACTCACCGTCAGTTTTGTTTTGCCCTAGCTCCATCACCAGTTGCCTCGCGTGGGACGGTATGACTGCGTTGTAGTTCTCCAAGATTACCTGAAAATAATGTATTAAATTTAGAAATAGAAGGGAACTTAAGTAGCATTGTTTTAGAACATTAAGTTTGGTCTCATTATACTACTTCAATAGAGGAATAAAATTGAAAACATAATTATGTATCGACTTGCTTGATATGTACCTACTAGGGAAACAAAACCCAGTATGGAATAATAAAAAACAATTAATTAAGCAATTTTAAATTCACGTGTTAGAAACAAACGCGCGTTGGCGGAGCATTTAAATAAAAAAAACCGGCCAAGTGCGAGTCGGATTCGCGCACGAAAAGTTCCGTGCCATTATCTATAAAAACGACAAAAAAAACACGTTTGTTGCATAGGAGCATCCTTAAATCATTATGTTTTTAGTATTTGTTGTTATAGCGGCAACAGAAATACATCGTCTGTGAAAATGTCAACTGTCTAACTATCACGGTACATGAGATACAGCCTGGTGACAGACGGCGAGACAGACAGACAGCGGAGTCTTAGTAATAGGGTCCCGTTTTACCCTTTGGGTACGGAACCCTAAAAACGGGGTGTGCATAGGCCCGTAGACTTATACTCTCACTCAAATGTGAATCTTAAAGTCAATAACTAAGTGACATTCGATTTTCATGTTTCGACTGCCGGCAACAGAGTTCATTCTTGTTTGCGTCGCGGCCACTTCCACAATCTTCAGAGGAGTTTAAGTCCTAAGTTTGTAATTGCTACAAAGTGAATTAGAGCTTACTCTCTTGAGCAACAGAGTCCACTCTCGCTTGTGCCTCGGCGAGCGGGCTTGCAGCGTGAGCTGCGCGCGCGGCGCGTCCCACGGGATCACGTGGAACGACAGCGGGGCGCCCAAGATGGACTCGACTAGCATCATGTTGTTGCACTGGAATTAACAACGAGTAAATTAGTTGGCCAGTTGACAGATGACTAATGAAGGAAATTAATCAAAGGAAATTACTTTAGACACACATAAATAACAAATATCGCAGGAAAAAACGGGGGATAAAATGAAGCCCACGTCCACCTAGAAGTCCATTATATACAGTATACAGATGAAAGATTTTTTGAATTACGTAATAATAATAAAACCAAAAAAAAAACTCTGCACGTGTCCCCTGGGTGGTGCTAAAGAGTGACAAACTTTAAAGGCGAAATAATGTATGTATGCCATACGATTAAATAAAAAGCGGCCAAGTGCGTGTCGGACCACGCACAACGAGCGTTCCGTGCCTATTAAAAAGGTCGTATCGTTACTGAAATCTTATGGCACTTACATCCTTTTCTTTAAGGAAGGCAGTTTTTTAGAAATATCTCAAAAACCTTTGAACCGATCTAGTTCAAAACAATTTTCGCTGAGAGAATTTAAAAAGCCCTATGAGCATGATTTTTTTCATATTTTTAAAATACACGGTTCAAAAATTAGAGGGGGGGGGACACAATTTTAGTGACTTTCGAGGTGATTATCTCCGACTCTATTCACTTAATCAAAAAAATTGCTGAAAAACCTTATATTTATTTTGAAAAACCTATCGATTGATGTGCCACACGTGGGCTTGCAATGAAAAAAAAAATGTTGACTTTCAGTTATATGTATGGAGTGCACCCCTAAAAAAATTTTTTTTAGTTATTTAGTTACAAAACTATGTAGCGGTTAACAAAATACACCTATATTCAAATTTTTATTCAAATACACCTTATAGTTTTCGAGTAAAATGCCTGTGACATACGGACGGACAGACAGACAGACAGACAGACAGACATGACGAATCCATAAGGGTTCCGTTTTTTGCCATTTGGCTACGGAACCCTAAAAAGTGGTACCGGATATTTTCCACTACATACAATCTTACAAACTTGCAAAGCTACAATCTCTCAGACTTTTTCTCTTTATAGAGTTTGGCCACCAAGTCGTGTCACAAGAATTTTTTCTAATTTTTTATATGGCAACAATTATACTTATGAAATAATCTGTCCTCACAAGAAGGCTCAAAGTCACCCAAAGGGCAATGGAGAGGACCATGTTGGGAGTTTCTCTGCGTGATCGCATCAGAAATGAGGCTGGCCGCAGGAGAACCAAGGAACCGGTGTGGCCCTCCGGATCGCTAAACTTAAGTGGCAGTGGGCGGGGCACATAGCACGTAGAACCGATGGTCGTTGGGGCGGAAAGGTTCTCGAGTGGCGACCACGTACCGGAAGGCGCGGCGTGGGTAGGTCCCTCACAAGGTGGACTGATGACCTGGTAAAGGTTGCGGGAGTCCGCTGGATGCGGGTGGCGCAGGACCGGTCGCTTTGGCACTCTTTGGGGGAGGCCTATGTCCAGCAGTGGACGTCTTTCGGCTGATATGATGAATAATCTGTCAGTCAGTACCTAATCCGCTATGCATTCAATGTTACCAGTATAGTGATTTTTCAAATTTGCCGCGTTCTTCTCGTGACGCGATTCTCTGGTCAGACTACTGGTAGAGATAGCAAAGGTTGTCTGGAAGAGATCGCTCTAAAGCGATAAGACCGCCTGTTGTTACCTTTATTATTATTGAATGTACACTTGTAACATGTTTTTCTTTTGTTGTGGTGCAATAAAGAATATTATTATTGTGGAAGGGCTTTATGAATTTAGAGAGACTTTGTGGTTAAAAAATCTTTATTTTATCACATCATTTGACAATCACGAAAAATCAATAAAAACAATCGAGCGTAAATTTCAAACTGAACTCTAGAAAAGTTCTGTCAGGTCCTTATATAGCCTCTCTCCCCCTTCACCTCACCTCTCCGCCATAACGTTCCGTTCCCACATTATTATAGATGATGGAGGTGCAACGTACCATGATATGGGACTTGTAGGCGAGGATGCCGTCCTCGCGGTTCTTGGTGACGAGGAGCATCTTGTCGAAGAGGAAGGCGTGGCGCATCGCCTTCGCGCCGAATACTCTGCAACCAAATAAAATAGATATATTAATGTATTCTTCAGAGGAGTCCAAAATTATACTAAGCACTTATTTGCTAAAGATATTTTGCGTTGATCATACTGTGGCCACTATCACCCGCTATGCGTGTGAGAATTCCCCCTTCCTGGGCAGGGGGAGTCGTACTACAGCCAAGTGCAAAAATATGCATCGATTTAATCCTCTCTTAAGGATGCCTTGAATTGAGTCGAACACGCCCCCTAGCGTATGCCTTCCGCCACAGATTAAAGAATACAAGTACAGATACCCAATCTCATAGAGCAAAAGCGTACCGTCCTAATGTAGGCAATTCTGTATACAATTTTAGTCCCGTAGCTACACCAGTAGATGCAGTATCCGAGCTACCACGGCTATGACGCTGTCAGCCTTTAGTAATACATTGAGATATCACCAGATGGCGTTGACTTCCCGGGCAACAAATAGAGTATTTTTGATTTTTTCGATATAAAAGTAGTATTTTAGAGACAATATTACACATCACACAAAAATATACATAACCAAATGCTTAGAGCCTGTGGTTCCATAGAACTTTCGCGACCCGTGATGGCGCCATCTAGTGACAGTACCCAATAATACGTAGCAAGCTTGAAAGCTCACTCGTATAGTACGAGTTACATGGATTTAGTACCAATTTTATTGCATTTACTAAACTTATAAAATATACCTTTATTGTATGTGCGGAAGTATGTTTGTGATATAATTAAGGTACGTTGAATTTATTAAGGTGTAAAAATCATTCTATCTTCACGATTACTGGTTCAAATGTTTCGCTCGGTACCTGTGTCGCCATCTATGAGTTATTTTTAGTATCAATTATACGTTGTTCTAGTTGGGAGGCCATGCTTCCGCGCACGACAAAAAGAGATGTAACACTCGGGAATGGTTTTTTTGGACAAATATCGATAAATATCTAACTTAGTGAAGTTTTATTAAAATTTAATGAAGTGAGATTTTAGATGAGATAAAATACTATAGTATTAACTTGATTGTGTCGTAATAATTAAGTATCGTTTGAGTAGTTTGAGTAAAAAAAGGAAAATACAGACCCAACTTTGGATTTTTTTTCTATCGATCGAATATGATAAATAATAAAAATAAATATTAGGGGACAATCTTACACAAATCGACCTAGTCCCATAGTAAGCTCAGTAAGGCTTGTGTTATGGGTACTAGACGACGATATATATAATGGATATAAATACTTAAATACATAGAAAACTTCCATGACTCAGAAACAAATATTCATGCTCGTCACACAAATATTTGCCCTTACCGGGATTCGAACCCAGGACCTTCAGCTTCGTAGGCAGCGTCACTACTCACTAGGCTAACCGGTCGCCAAATATGTATAAACAATCATATAGTCAAGAATGATATATCTGAAAATCAGACCTTATTGTTTCTTAATCTAGTCAGAACGGCGTTTCAAACCACGCGATAATTTCCAATGCACCGCCTTAAATATGTACCGAAACCTTAAACCGCTGACATAAGAGCTATGGGACATATTTATGGGTAAGTTGTATGCACCCATATTTTTACACGTGATTTGTACCTACTTACAATCGGTGATAAATAGAGCTTCAGGACGTTTCGAATTCGAATTTCAACAAATAAGAAAAAAAATTGTCACACACTAAACCTCAGATTCCTGGTTGATATCAAGAGTAAATTAGTGAGAAAAAGGCCCCTTGATAAGAAGTCTCATCAGCTTATTTTGCTACAAACCTGAATGTCCCTTCGGCGCACAGCTCTCCGTAAGTGGTCAGGTCGGGTCCGGTCCAGCCGTACAGGAGCGATTGTATCTCCTGTAACAAGGCGAATCACAACTTAGTCAAACTTACTCCTTAAGATGCACAATAATGAAGTGTTTCTAGTTAATTTTCAATTCAATTTCAATTCATTTATTTACTCAGATAACAAGATCCAGTTTTTGTTAGTAACTATTATCCTTAAAAAGAGACTATGTTAGTAGTTAGAATACCAAATTACCAAATTAAAAGAACATTAGGCCTTTGGCTTTATTGAGTACGGCGCATGTAACCGACTACAATGAAGCAAGTAGGGGCAGTCCAATCCCCCCCCCTCCCCCCCCCCCCCTATCATCCTTAAGATGTGTTGGGGCTGGCGCGCACCCGACGCACCAGCGATGCAGTTAAAGGCTTTACACTTGAATTTCTGAAAAAATCATCAATCAGCGTCGAGAGCAAATACAAACCTTAAGTGAAATACTGAAGGTTGCTTTGACAGCGTACGCCGTAACACCTATATACTTTGTCATTAATAATGCGCTGCGGGCACGACAAGACACGACACTCTTGGATGTTTTTGCCGTTCAAAGGGTAAATAAAATTGGAAACAGAGCGGGAGAGAAGCTGCTTAAATGTCACCAGCGGATTAGAGCTGGATTGCACTTTAATAGCATATCTGATCTGCTCCGCTGCTACACCGTTTACCATTGGCGGAAATGATCACATATCTTCGTTCATCGCTTAGCTTTGACTTCTCAAATCTCCAAAAATCTCTGATGAAAAAGCAGCCTACAATTACCAATACATTTAATTAAGCCATAATTCCTTCCATGACCATAGGTTAGTTAAGGAAAAAGTCCCCTGATAGATTCGATACCTAATCTGTCGTTAAACAATAGTGTGTTATTGTCGCTTTCTCCGAAGGAAGAGAGCCAGTGTATAAACAGGCCGTACACGTCAAATAGTCAGTCGTTATTGGTCAAGAATCAGTGTCACCTGTTTATTTTGACGTACAATTTTCTTCGTAAAACGGGCCACTCTTTCATAAGTTACAATTTTATAAGTCGAAACTGGAAACACACCAGGGGGCCTAGACAAGGTTACAATCGACAAGCGCTAACGCCAATAGAAACTAATAAAATGTATGGGAATGACAGATGTTAACGAAAAGTGTTTCGTCGGCATCTGTCATTCCCCTACATTTTATTAGTTTCTATTGGCGTTAGTGCTTGTCGATTGTAACCTTGTCTACGGCCCCTGGTTTGACCAATGGGAACACTGCATTTCTCACATAATCCCGTAACTCACCTGTACTCTGACGGCATGTTCGTGTCTCCGCTTCATATCATCAATATGTTGCGCGATACCAGTCATCTGCATCAGCGCGAACTCCGTCTCCCGCGTGGCACACTGCTTCACCACGTTCTGCAATGTCAGGGAATACGATCATCACCATGTCAGCCGAAAGACGGCCACTGCTGGACATAGGCGTCTCACTAAGAGTGCCACAATGACTGTGTCGTATGAAAGGACATCGAGTCATGAGCGAACGACGAACAAGAAGAAGTTTGAACATCTGACTACTGACGTTTAAGTGGTTACCGAGTATTAGCCTAACTAATATCACCTAATATATAGCGTCATTGCCGCTCTCTATATGCTCTGATTGCTGAGTCACCATGGCTCTTTGACAAGGGCAGATAGACACTCAACAGACCTTACCGGTGACTACAGATGATATCTTAGCAGACATTCCGTCTTCTATTCCAACTCTAAATTACTACTGGATAGTACCGGTAGTAGGGGAAAAAGGGCTGTTTTATATAGCAAGAAATTTTAGGCAAGCCGGTGGGAATCGCCTTGTATGAGCTCTCCACTGGTGGATAGGCGCTCAGCCATGTACCTTACCCGTTCCCCTAACTCCCTGGCACTCTGGCTAGCCGAGCCATGGGGTAGCCGGTGCAATAAGATGTGTACACGAAGGCGTTTGAATATCTTACCTGGAGAAGCAGATAGTACTTCAATATCCGCAGGCTTCAAAGGATAGCTAGCCAGCGGCAGGATGCCCCAGCGCCAACTGTCTCTCCCTAAACTCCCTGGCGCTCTGACTCTTGCTGGCTAACGCGGCTAAACGGGTCGTGGTGCAATAAGATGTATACACGGAGAAGCCATCAATCTTACCTGGAGTAGCAGATGGTACTTCAATATCCTCTGCACCGGCTTCAACAGATAGCTAGCCAGCGGCAACGGATGCCCCAGCGCCAACTGTCTCTCCCTAAACTCCCTGGCGCTCTGACTCTTGCTGGCTAGCGCGGCTAGACGCGCCATGGTGCGGGGGTAGCCGGTGCAATAAGATGTGTACACGGAGAAGCCTGCGGTGTTGTTGACGAAGCACCGCGCTATGGAGGAGGCGTCGAGGCGGCAGGTGTTGAGTTCTTCGCAGAGTGATCTGGAATAGAATAGAATAGAATAAACTTTTATACGTGACAATAACAAAACATGGAGCTGATCAGTGATCAGCATACAGAAATCAGTACATAAAGCCCGCTCCACATTCTCGACAAAACTACACGAGGCTGGTTTCGGCGGAACATCTGCCGAGACCGGGCGAAACCGAGAGCGGCCCTTTACATTCTCGCCTTGCGCAGTTGTAATTGAACTTTCATACAAGACGCTTCCTACGGTTGCCGTCGTTCGACTGACGGAAGCGCAGCGAGAATGTGGAGGAGAGGTTTCGCGCAAACACGAAAATTCACGCGAGCTCTTTGATGTTTGGCCATTTTACCGACACGAAACTGACTACACGAATATACGCAAAACAATACGAACACAGACAAATACTCACTCCACACTCTAACTTTTTTTTTTTTTTTTTTGACGCTGGAGAAATGTGTTACACATACCCCCCGGCCCGGGGAAGGCCATAGTGGGGGGTTATGTGGGGATCTCTCCTCCCGTAACCCCCTCCGCACAAGGCGGAGGGGGGGGGAGGAACCTACCCACTAAAACTCCAGCGGCGTCGCCTTCTTCTGCGATATGACGACTTCGCAAAAGGAGGCCACCGCCTCCCAAGACCTCTCACTGCCCAACATGGCCGCCAAAACGTCTCCACACTTTAACCTAACCGTATTCGGCAAATCTCGTGTAGTTATGTCGGGAATGTGGAGCGGGCTTAAGGGCCACGAAACGGCTCCATCTCAGCATGGTCTTGGGACTCTAGGCGTAATGGCCAGCGCTGAACTTCCGATAGAACCGTTAGGTGATTCCACGGTGTGACACGCACTTTATTGAATTGAGAGGGCTTTTAATATTAGAACTGGCGGATTATTAGGCCGCGTTTATGAGCAGGCAAAATGTTCGGCGACACTTGGAAAGCCTGAAGAGTCGCCAAAATTGTCGCTTGTACCTACTAATACAACGGTATTGTATCGAGCAAATTCAAGTACTGTAACTTTAATAGAAGTCATTCATTAGCTTCGAGAAACATACTTTTTCAAGAAAAGTAGCGCGGAAATGAGTGCAACAGTCATTAACACCTCAAGCTTCTTAGAGAATCTACTTTATGATGTTATGTACCGGTAGTGTAACCACGGGTTACCGTAACCACTAACAGTTCTGAAAGTGCACCAATAAAATTAGTAGTATTTCAGCCCGTCCGTGTAGAAAAGACACTAAAAAACTGTACTCGAAATTAGCTTCTATTGCAACAGCGTTAAATTTGACTACCGAATATCAATTACAAGGTACTTAGGTTAGTTTTCCACTGAAATTTCCACTGAAACACATTAAACCAATATAGGCTATAAAGCGAGGCAAGTTTACTGTTTAATGTTTTAACATAAGAGTACCACAGTGTTGCCAAATGCAGTAAAGTTACCGGTGAGCAATGTATAGAGTAATTACTTAATACGAGTATCGGTAACTACCGGTGGATGAAACTTGTGGAGAGATTTTATGGTTATGATGTACTAGCTTTTGCAAAAGACTTCGCACGCATAGAAGTCGTTAATTTCTCTCTCATACTCGTACAAACTTACATGCCATAGGTATTAATTACATAGTTTGTGTAAAATATTCGGTATAAAGTACCTAATAAATATGTTGTAAAATGTATGTACCTAAACTTTTTGTATAATGGTAATAATTTTCTGAGTCTGATTCTAATACTAGTATTTAGATAATATATATCGTCCCGGACTAAAAAGTTTAACAAAGTCGATAGTTGTGCATAGCAATGCATCGACGATACATTCCCAAAGTTGAGTAACTTTCCATATGCACGTATAAAGTTTCGCAATTTTGAAAATTGGATAGTTCTAGGTAATTTTATAACAGAAAGAAAGTGTTAAGGAATTTCTCAGAATATCCTTACTTTTTTGAGAATATTCTGCAACTTGTACTTACATTGCTATTGCATTGCATTACAAGTTGCATTCAGTTTACCAAAACCATGGCGTAAGCTGTTATGTTGATAAATTGTATTTACAAATAAATGGATAAATTGCTAATTGTGCACTTAGCTGCTTATTCTCCGTGACTCAACGAATTCTATTTAAGGTGGTTCGTTTTCCATACAAAACGTTATTTGACATTCGCAGGCTAACGGCGTGATAATTTAAGAAACTGATGTAACTTTCATAAATTGGCTTTACATTTGCGCGAAATTCCCCCTTTTCTTGAATAAACTTGTAAGTAAGTAAGTAAGTAAGTAAGTAAGTTTATTTGCATAAAATAGTGTACAACAAGATGTCAGGTTAGGTATACAAGTAGATCCAACTATTTTGCCTCATAGGCATACAAATGTCAAAGGAGCACAATTTATGTCACAACGTTATAATCTTACAGTAATAAATTTAAAAATTAAGATGATTAGTATAATATTATAGTACAATGTCAAAAAATATTTAATAATTAATTTAAAGGTAGAAAAGTCATGCATCATTAATTTCGCAGCGATAGGAATTCTTTAACACTGTAGAATTTCTTCTGCAAAAGCCAGTTGTGCAGTGTTGATATACAAGCTTTATATGGCAAATGTTTTATGGTCTCTGGAACCTGGTTGTATATTCGTATACACATGCAGTAACTATTACTACTGCAATTTTTAGTGATCGTTTTAGGTGCAACTAATCTTAAGGGGTACCTCGTATTAAATTTACATGTATCTTTTAAAATTCGGAATAAAGAAGGATTTGACTTTACGAACTTAGTTACTTCAAGTATATAGGTATAGCGATGGTAATGTCAACAATTTCAGTTCATCAAAAAGGTCTCTACATGATGTTCGTGGCGGCTTGTTACAAATAGCTCTTAAGCATTTCTTCTGACAAATAAATAGCCTATTCATTTCACAACAGTTTCCCCACAGCACAAGTCCATACCTTAGCACAGATGCGACATACCCGTGGTAAGCAAGGATAGCAGTTTCTCTATTTACACGTGTTGCGAGTCTCCTGAGTGGATAGACAAAACTATTTACTTGTTTACATTTTTTCTCAACTTGTGGTTTCCAAGAGCAGTTTTTATCTACCATTATACCTAAGAATGTTACTACATCAGTTTCCCGTATTACTTTATCACCATATTTAACATTTATTTTAGGACATTCTTTCCTGTTGTAAAATTGCATATAATTAGTTTTTTCAATATTTGCATTCAAATTATTTGATTCAAGCCACATAATTATTTTACGAATTTCCGTATTGATGTCATCATTATAGGTAAGTACATTGTCACATGGAATTATTATAGAAATATCGTCAGCAAATAAAGTACATTGATAATTGGTAATATTCGGTAAATCATTAATATAAAGTAAGAATAATAACGGGCCCAGAACACTGCCTTGAGGAACACCAACGCTATTTGTTGCATACTCTGATCTAGTGTAGCCTACTATGTTTTTATCAGTAGTATGCTCAATTTGTACACACTGATTTCTATTATCTAAGTAACTCCTAATCCAGTCTAGAGCTGTGCCCCTTATACCATATTTACTGCATTTATCCAGTAGGCGCTGGTGTGAGACAAAGTCAAACGCCTTACTCATGTCGAAAAAAATGGTACAAACTGGTTTTCTTTTGTCTACTTCTTCAGTAATTTTTTTGAGTAATGTGAATGCGGCTAGTGATGTAGATTTACCCTTTTGAAAACCATTTTGTTCATTCCTTATGAACTTGTATTTATCACAAAATGATGTTATTCTAGAATGCATGACCTTTTCAAAAATTTTGGAAAGGACAGGCACCAATGTGATTGGACGATAGTTATTTAAATCCTCCTTGTCACCCTTTTTATGTAATGGTTTAACAATGGATATCTTAAGTTTATCCGGAAAAATGCCATTTTTAAACGAGAGATTAATCAAAAAACTTAAAACAGGCGCAACAAGTGAAGCACATTCCTTAATTACCAGGGCTCGGATTTTACATCGCACGGTAAGACGAAAGAAACCTATGGAGTCGATATTAACATTACAACTTTACTCATATTCATACTCACTCATTTTCCTAGTCCCGTAATTATTATATATTTATCATGCTGTCAAATTTCAACTTAGTTGCATACCTAGTTATCCAGACCATATTGTTGCGGTAGACTTAACGGTGGGTACTGGCCGCTTTATTTAATTGCCTCATGTTTCATTCATTGACGGCTTTAGACGTGTCATTTATTTAAGTTTGCAGTTAGTGAATATATTAATTAACTTAATTATTTCGTGAACATTTTATTATTTAGCTTATAATGTAATAAACATGGTGTGGCGGTTAACATTTGTATTTACAATATAATAAACTTTTGGTATTAATTAAATGAATGAGTATGAGTATGAATATGAGTAAAGTTTTAATGTTGATATCGACTCCATAGTTTTCTTTCGTCTTATCGTGCGATGAAAAATCCGAGCCCTGTTAATTACTTTAGTCGAAATTTCGTCATATCCTACTGCATTGGTTGATTTTAGTGATTTAATAGTCTTTACCACTTCATATTCATCACAAGGGTATAAAAAAATGGTTGAGTCAAATAAGCCTACATTTTCTAAGTCATGTTCTCTAGAATTGTATTTATTATTAGTTAAATTAATATAATATTTATTAAAAATCTCAGCTATATTTTTTGGTTCAGTTATATTATTTCCCCCCTGTTTTATATTATTTATTTGGCTCGGCCTGAATTTACGATACGCCTTGTTTTGAACTAAGTCCCATGCAGCTTTGCATTTATTTTTCGCAACACGCAGGTAACAATTATTCTGTTTTTTTTGCGAGTAACGGATGCAAGCTCGGAGTATATTTGAGTGTTTACAGTAAATAGTTTTTGCTATGGGACACTTTGTTTTATAGTATTGGAAACGTAATTTCCGTTTAGTTATACAAGCTTTTTTAATTCCTTGTGTGATCCAACTAGTTTTGTTTCTATTACATGTCAGGGTCCTGTTAAGCGGGAAACATAGTTTATATAATAGGACAAATGTATCGTGGAAGTCGTTGAAAGCGCTATTTAAATCAACCTGATCATAGACGGTACTCCAGTGCATAGAATTTAGGCACTCACAGAATCTGGCCATATTTGCCTGACCTAAATCTCTTTTGTGTATGTACTATCGGCTGCAATAATGCATGGACACCTTACGGCCTAGTTTCGCTTGAATGGTTTGACGTCTTCAACTCACATAGTTGCACGTTGTGTGCAATAAATAAACTAGATGGCGTTCTTGGCGATGGTATTTGAACATCGCGGAACATAAGCCAATTTACTATAAATTTACACCTATTATCACCAGAAGTATTCTCCTAATAGTGTAATTATACTAATTATTAGCAAATACCAATTTACAATAGCTTTATTTAAGTGTGATACAACTGATATGTGAATGCTATATTTCCACTAGTAATTAAAATGATGCGACAGCCCAGTGGATTGAGACATGTGCTATAAACTCGGCAGCCAAGATCGATCGAAGATCGATTCCCTGTTAATGGTAGAATAAGTTATGTTTTTGCTTTTTTATAGTTTTGTATTTCTAGATGGAAGTTTTTTAGATATAAATAAAAATCGTTTAATGAAATAAAATATTAATAACTTAAATAATTAAGACAGCTTTTTTTGTTTTTATTGTGTTTATTTCGTTAACTACAGTACTGCTAACGCAGTTTTTAATAGAACTTAGTAATAGTTACTTAGCAACTTTTCTAACATTTAATTAAGGTGATAGCTTAAGTTTCATTTCCGAAAATTGGAAAAAGATTGAAGCTATACCCCCAATAAATATAACATTAACAATTATTAACTTAAGGCCGGGTTATCTACTCGTAACATTCAAATCAATCGAACGGATTTAGATGTTAATTGACATACTTATACATATATATATCTATACCTATGTGAGCGTTCAAATAATGAAAACTGTTATTGATTTTTTAATAATGATAATAATATTATTCGGACTTTCACGGTTACTTACACTAGTTAGAACTTATGATTATATAGTTAATAATAAGTAATAATAACTCACAATCACATTTCGAATAGTAAAGCGATAAAAAAAATGCAAACATCATACCTACTAAGCAATGTTTTTGTTTTTAATTTGTCTAGCATAACCCGGCCTTTTCCTAAAACATAATGTATAAATCTAAATGTAAACTGCACTGCACTGTTTGGTCGGCTTCTTCACCTTCTCCATGTTAGGAACTACGCGAACATTATCATACGTATTATTAC
Organism: Epinotia ramella; assembly: GCA_947578815.1. Classification (NCBI taxonomy): domain Eukaryota; kingdom Metazoa; phylum Arthropoda; class Insecta; order Lepidoptera; family Tortricidae; genus Epinotia; species Epinotia ramella. Next base: position 11,334,147 of record OX388224.1, on the reverse strand, counting down.
GATATCATAAACTTAAACGGCCGTGTTCACTGGATTTAAAACACTTCACCATCATTTAAATTCTATAGGGTAAATTACAACCGTGCCGTTTTCTGTGCATCTGTTAGCAACGGCGAACTGTGTCTTCAACTCTTCACTTGCGTGGAAGTGGCTTATCGGTTATAAGCAACTTTCTTCGTAGGTCATCACCATTCACCATAGCTGCACGCTGAATAATGGTATGATTGAGACCTGATCTACTAGATCCTTCCTTTTGTGCCCATAAAACAACCGTTTTTTCGCTGTAACAACAGTATTACATAATAACAACAATGTAAGATACGAGTAGGTAATTAGATTAAGTATCATTAATATTACAAAACATGTAAAAACTACTTACGTTTATACATTATATTAAATAGCAATTAACTGTGATCTTTTAAAGATCAATCGATAACTCATTGCTATATTAGTAAAGAAAGGAATCAATTGGTAAACGGCTAACGAATGAATACGAAGTGAGTGTAATAAAAAAGATTACGGTAGTTATATGTCATCTATCTACCTTCTTCAATTATTATACTAAAGGTAGTCGTAATGGATATCTGTAGGTATAAAAAAACAAACTGATGATTAATTTCAATCTACCATCCAAATGGCAAATGGCCCAGTGGCAAATAGACTGCAGTTTAAAGTCGACCTGAGAATTCGGGTTCAAACCCGCGGCCGCGTCCAGCCAAATTATGTTTTTGTAATTTATTCGATGTTTGGAGTTCGCTCTTAGTGCAAAACACTAACAAGAAGAAGAAAATTTAATAATACCTCCACGAAGGTGTGTTGTTAAAAACAAAAAATCGGGAATGCGTTAAAGTTGACTCGATAAATATACAAAAATAGTAGGTGGTGGTTATCCAAGTAAATAGAAATTTCGAAGACGCGGACGAAAACAATTTTTATTTCATTAAAAATCAGCTAACAACGCCATCTAGTGAAATCTCGCTTAACTTTTGAGGCTTACATTTACATCTATAATAATACTACACGTTGTGCTCATAGATGGCGTAGGATTCGGCGGACAAGCGAAACTGTTTCTGAATTGACCATGGACTTTTGCTGTCTAGTGTACCATTGATCTATGGGTAAGGTTATTTTTCCAGTGTTTAAGCTGAGCGTCTGGCCTGTATTGTGGTCTGAGAGGCCTAGTTCGTGCACCATTGCGACAGCATTCGGAATATTACTTATAATGTTGTATAAACTAGAATAATTTGAGATATTAGTTTGTGACGTCATACTTTGGGAAAACCGTTTTTCTCAAATTATTCTAGTATATACAAGTTTATTCAAGAAAAGGGGGCATTTCGCCCAAATGTAAAGCCAATTTATGAAAGTTAGTTACATAAGTTTCTTAAATTATGACGCCGTTAGCATGCGAATGTCAAATAACGTTTTGTATGGAAATCGAACCACCTTAAAAAAATCCTAGTAATATGATAAATGCAAAAGTTTGGACGTTTAGATGTTTGTTACTCAATCAACGCTTACACCGCTCAACCGATTTGGATGAAATTTTGCACAAACATAGTTTATAGCCTGGATTAAATAGGATAGTTTTTATCCCGGCTTCAGGCTAGAACTATATATTTATTAGCTAATATTTTGTCGCTCGTTCGTGAATCGCGCGTTTGTATCGCTGGAAATAGTCACCCTGTGTAACCGCCCTTACCCTACCATCTTAAACCGCATTCTCAAAGTCGCGTTCGCAGTATCCATTGCAACAGCAAGGGTATCCCGGGAGGTATCGGGTGCCGACGAAATCGGATCGTCTGCGGTCAGCCTTATTTACATCTTGTGAAGTTATAGTACGAATGATATAAGGGTTAGACGGGTTAGGTAATCTATCTGCATGAATAGTTAAGTATCATTTTTACGGCACAGTGGGTCGTAAAGTGGCAGTTACCGGTAGGTTGCGATATATTACCGATTATTATTGTGATTGACGACCGGTTAGCCTAGTGGGTAGTGACGCTGCCTACGAAGCTGAAGGTCCTGGGTTCGAATCCCGGTAAGGGCAAATATTTGTGTGATGAGCATGAATATTTGTTTCTGAGTCATGGAAGTTTTCTATGTATTTAAGTATTTATATCTATTATATATATCGTCGTCTAGTACCCATAAGACAAGCCTTAATGAGCTTACTATGGAACTAGGTCGATTTGTGTAAGATTGTCTCCTAATATTTATTTATTTATTTTATATGAATATGTTTAGTGTGTACTTGTATTTAAATATGTAAACCTACATATTTTTATTTTTATAGTAATAATGTACCTTTTAGAGCGTTTTTTGACTGATTGTAAGTTTGTCTAACTTATTCTACCCACCTTCGTCTCAATTGCTCAAACGTTAGCTGGAAGAGGTCCCTTATAGGGATAAGTTCGCATTTGTACTTTGATCTTATGTGACATGTAAGTATTTGCTTAAACCTGTTATTGTGTGCAATAAAGTGCTTACTTTTTTCGTTATAATACCTATACAATTTAACTTGACCTTCGCAGCTCGCTGAGTGACAAGGCATCAAGCTTTAACGGTAAACATAATTATCACATTATCACAAAGAATCATTAAGCTTCACGATTGCCCATTACGTAATGGAACAGTATTTGGGTCGTACCATACCTCTCACTTCGTGTTCGTGCTATGGATTTTAATAATATGATAATTATGATTATGATTATGAATATGCATATTAGCCTAAGATACGAACAGAGGCACGATTTGCACCCATCGGTTTAATGGATGAAAGTATTTTATATCGCATTTAGTACAATTAAAATATTATGACTGAAGGTTGGCTAAAAAAATACTGGCCAGACCAGACTATGAATAATTTAAAATTAAAAAAACCTTTTTGTGTTAATCATTTTTCTCAATTGCTTAAGCCTTAAACAATTGAGAAAAATGAATCCCTTAAACTTTAAGGGATTAATTGAAAGTATGAAGCCTATAGAACATACTAGCGCTGAGTTGCCTATTTTTTGGGGGTAATCCTACACAAATCGGCATAGTCCCTAAAGCAAATAATAATGATATACCTATTATGCTGTTATGCTCAGCATGCACACTTTCGTACAGAGTTGTGACTTACTTATTTGAAATACTTGTATTTAAAATGCAAATACAAAATACGTATTTTATATTTTGTACTTAAATAGTTTTTTTTTTAAGTATTTTGTATTTTATTTGAAATACTTTTCGAAATGTATTTCATATTTGTCAAATATAAAATACTGTATTACTGCTAAGTTTTGAAAGTATTACCTTTAGGTACGTCAATGTGCAAAATGACATTTAAAACAAAATGACAGTTATTATCTGTGAAACATGACGTTACGCTTCGCTTTTTACCGAGATTGACTTCGATTTTGTTTCGATGACTTTTTGAAAGTATTTGAATAAAGTATTTTGAAAATATCTATTTTGTATTAAGTATTTAAATACAAAAAGAATAGTTATTTATGCTACAAGTGTGGAAAGTAGGTGATTTCCGACGAGTGTCATTTTTATACATGAGCGAGTGAAGCGAGCGAATGTATAATTCGACACGAGTCGGAAATCATCTTTACGCGCGTGTATCATACAACATTTTACTATGCCTTGTGTGAGGAAATATATTAAATGTTGAAATGTTGGTTTAAAATAGATCTAGGTTAAAATTGAAGAACCCAGGTAGATTGTCAGGTACCTACTTATTATCTGGAATTGCATTTAACAACTTCTACACAACTTTTGCTGTCAAGCTTATTCACTTAAAAGTTAAAACCATTGTATTTGTATTGTGGTTTTGGAACACAATTAATTTTGAGTAACTCAATATTATATTAAACAACAAAAAGACGCTGTACCGTCGTAGTTCTAAGAAATATACTGACACTAAACACTATTGAAACGCAATAAATCATTATTATTATTGATTACTCACTTTCACTCGACCTTTTTAACATATTTACATAAAATAACTACACAAAACTCACAATAAACAACAATGGCGGGCTTTTAGATACATATGCGCATTGCGCATGTGCAAGCCGCCATACTGTCGTATTGTAAAAGGCATAAGAAAGATATGCGTTCAGCCAAACACATTAAGTGAATATTAAAAATTAATTAATTTATTGACCAAATTCAAAATTCATAAACATTAATAAATCATTTTATACGTTATTAGTATTTATGTACCTTTTATATGAAAGAAAACGTGTAATTTAAATATTTGTAAAACTTTTCTCGAGTAATAAAAACTCTTTGTGTCGGGCTGACGACGGACTAGAAAATTAAAAAAAAATTGAAAAGTAAAAAGCACTAGTGCGAAAAAGTGGCACTTTCCGCACGATTTTAGTGCTTGGAAAACGCTCTTTTCGAGCACATGCATTGTAAAAAGTATTTTGTATTTTGCATTTGAAATACTGAATTAGAAAAGTATTTGTATTTTGTATTTAAATACTTTTTTTAAAGTATTTTGTACATCTCTGCTTTCGTACGCCATAAGGCAAGACATGTAGTAGGTACTTACATTTTTTATAAGCTTGACATCTCTGATACTTATGTTCAAGAAAGTAAATTTAATTTCATTACATTAATTTCATTTCATTTCTTTCATTTCATTTTAAAGCGTGTACTACAGGTACCTACTACTATCGAATACGTATACGTTAACGTAAAATAAAAATGCAATCCTAACAAAACTTTAAAATTACAATTTCCACTAATAAATAATTCATAAAGACTTCCTAATCCTGAAAAGGTGACAACCGTGACTAAAACGAATCTAAAAGGTTACCAAGGAACCCTAAGCGAACGAGACAGGAGGCAGACGGAACCCTCTGTTGAAGGGGAGAGTATACAAAAGAAAATAGTTGTACCGAGGAAATGTTGCCTACGTTGCAGTAGTTGCTAATATTTAGAGATAACAATATGGATGGCTTGCGTTTCGTTTTTACCTTATAAATCTGACGATGTGTAATAGATCTGAATGAGTGCAGTATTTAATTTGCTTGATTGGTTTGCTTAGGCCCGGTTTTAAAGTGAATGACCAAATGTCAGTACCTACCTCTATTTATTATATATACAAGGTGTATTTTATTATACTGAAAACCTCAGACACCCCAACTGAGTTTTTTAATCCTTAATAAGATTAATACGTCCATTTACAAATACGTTAATTATTTCAAAAGATATTCGTTGGTTTTCTTTATCAAGCAGATCTACTTGATTCGTAACTCTACACTTGTAATCACTAATCAGTACTTGTCAGTGACGTAGATCCAACATCCAACCTCACAACAACATCCTCCAACATTTCTCTGATTCGCGTATGTTGCCTTCGTAACTTTTAGACCCGGCACAATAAAAAAATATTTTTCAAAAAAAATACAACCTACCTTAAAAAATGGTGCAATCGATTCAGCTTTCGATTCTGAACAAACTACTTTCAGGTTTTCAGTTATATGATTTACACCTTGTATATTAAATTCTAGTGCACTTTACCAACCTATTGTTTCGAACTGTATTTTTATTATTTGTGCAATAAATTACTTTTTACTTTTACTTTACTTACCTCAGCACGTGTAGAATGGGCCGGCCGCGACATACTCTCGATTTTTATCGCACTATACTTAATAAGAGAGAGATGGATAGTGCGAGAAAAATCGAGAGAGCTCGCGCGCCGTTGCTTGCTAGACGTGCAGTGCATTGTATCAGCATTTTATGATATTACTTACCAACATGAGGTCACAACGCCAGTTTGTGTCGTTGCAAAAAGTCGCCGTTATTTGTAACTCAGGGGAGTCAGGGGTAATCACGTAACGTTTTGAACGCGTTAGAACAGTCCAACTGTCATTTTTCCAGATAAAAATTGACATTAAGATCTTATCATCTCATATATCGTAGCGATTAATCTGTATAGTCTGTGTTTATCGTTCGTGTGTGTGACAACTCGTAACGATAACCTGCAACAATTGCGCAGTCAAATCGCCACGATAAATCGTTGTCGTGGTAGCAGGACTAGCAGGCATAACGGACAATGCGTTAGTGACCGACCTGCTCATCTCGGTAAGTAATGTCTTCACGTCAGATGGGCAAATTGCACCTCACTAATATTGCATAGGTGCGCGAGAGCCGAGTTTAACGGCAAGAGGACAAAAGTGCTACTCGATTTGTTTTACTAACAGCTTACGACGTCATCATCATCAGCCAAAAGACGTCCACTGCTGGACACAGGCCTCCCCCAAAGAGTGCCACAGCTTACGACATGGAAAGGTGAAATTCAACATTTTGCTATTAGGTAGGTACTTTAGTTAATGTATAAAAGCAATATGTACCTATATTTTGACGACCGGTTAGTCTAGTGGGTAGTGACGCTGCCTGCGAAGCTGAAGGTCCTGGGTTCGAATCCCAGTAAGGGCAAATATTTGTGTGATGAGCATGAATATTTGTTTCATGTTTTCTATGTATTTAAGTATTTCTATCTATTAAATATATCGTCGTCTAGTACCCATAACACAAGCCTTATTGAGCTTACTATGGGACTAGGTCGTTTTGTGTAAGATTGTCCCCTAATATTTATTTATTTATTTATTTTATCATCCGAAAATACCTACTCGAAATTTTCTTTTGTAACTACCTACACGAGCAAAACCGCGAGGATAACTAGTACAATCTAATCCCCACGGAACCCCAAGTGTCCAAGCCGTCACATTATACACGTATTTTTTGAACCACCCCATCAACTTACCCTCACTATTATTACAACACCCCTATTCGCTAGGGTGCCGCCTAGTTTTCCCAAGTGCACACCTCATACAAACCAATACCTCTAGAAACTACCTTATCGCGTGCGAATAAAGTCCAGATTTGAGCATAGGGAAACGTAAGATGCGAGGATGTGATAGTTACTTCTGCATGATGCATGGGTTCTTTTTCTATGTCGGAGTATTGGGCTAATTTGTCATTTCGCAAAGTGTTTCTACTTTTTCTGAATTGGGAGACGGAATTTCCAATTTTTTTGGCAGATGTTAAAGCAAAAATTAATGTTATGACTTAGACTTCGTTTTCCCCTTCTCGCCTTCTCTCTCGCACACCTTGATAGGCATGACAGTTCATAGTCATATTCTACTGAAGGAATTTTAGACTTCTCTATAACAGATACCCTAAACTAAGGTTACTTCGACCCACATAAAACCACACATAGCAATGTCACCACTTTAGACCTTAGAAAATACTAATTTAGAACCGAATTAATAAATTAATTTCGAAACGTCTGGTCGACCTAACTGGTGACCGAAAGAGCTGGTTTTTCGCGCAACGCATCAGCATTGCAATTCAGCGATGAAACGCCGCCAGCATCCTCGGTACAATGCCTCGAGGGCCTTTTTTAGATTTAACTTAGTTTTATTTTAATTTAGTTAACATTTAGAACCTGTTCAAATGCATAAAAAAGCGGTGGAATTGTTGTACCTCTTCTGGGTGCACGATGTGCCGCCCTAGGTAGATACTTATTTTGTGCATGAGTGTTCCGCAGTCCGTGTCTCCTGGCAGAACTTCCAAGTTGCGTGCTGTTTCATACCCATTTAATAAAGCTGTGGAAGTTCGCCAAAGGGCCAAAACATGCTAAAGCCTTGATCAAAGGGTACAATAATAAGCTGTCTAAAGAGCTATTTATTACAACTCAGAAGGCACAAAACCTGCGCAGTGACGAGGCTAAATCTAAAGCTCACCTGTTGAAATTGTAGATGTGTTCGATATTGTTGAACAGCTCTGAAAGCTCGTCTTCGGAGAACGTCGTGAAGCGGCGCCACTCGTGCAGGTAACCCTGGAAACGAACGAACATTCATTCAGTATAAATATGCTTCAGTCATCGTTATCATCATTGTCAGCCTGTAATCGCCCACTGCTGAGCATAAGTACCCTTAAAAGTAGTGGATAAGGTGAAATACCTGGGTCACATGCTTATAGCAGACCTGAGCGATGACATTGACCTAGAGAGAGAGAGAAGAGCGATGGCAGTAAGAGGCAATATGCTTGCCCGCAGATTTGCACGTTGTAGTAACGAAGTCAAACTGACGCTTTTCAAAGCCTACTGTCAGACGTTCTACACGTGCAGTCTGTGGGTGAGCTTTACACAAAAGGCATATACGCATTGCGCGTTCAGTACAACAACATCCTTAGAATGCTGTTGAGGCTGCCGAGGCATTGCAGTGCATCGGGAATGTTCGCGGAGGCGAGAGCGGATGACTTTTTTGCCATTAGGCGAAAAAGAGTTGGGTCACTGCTTAGGCGGGTGCGCGGCAGCAGCAACAGTCTTCTAGGGGCGTTGGCCGAGCGCCTCGACTGTCCGCTCATGAAGTATTGGGTGGAGGTAGCTATTGGCAGGGCCAAGTAGAGAAGTTGCTTGGCACTGCGAAGGGCTAGCCTAAACCGCGTAATGTTTATATCTTTTTTATTTTTGTAATTTATTTTTGTAATTTATTTTTGTATACCTTAGCATATTTTCCTAACAATACATAGTCCTTAATGTTCTCTGTACTTACAAAATATGGATTACTGGTCTGAAATAAACGATTTTAATTTTAATTTTTAATAAGCCTCTCTTCGAGTACAACACTTATTCCCGTCCCGCGCAAGTTTCAGGCAAAACGGAAAAATGATTCGAGGTAAATCCTATACGAGCAATATTTGTATAAGTATATATTTGAAATCACGTTCTCGAAAACGGCTCTAACGATTACAATGAAATTTAGAGTAAAGGGTTTTACGGGGGCGAAAATCGATCTAGCTAAATTAAAAATTATTTTTCTCCGTTTTTTCTCTCGCCCAGGGACTATTGAACCAAGAAATTTATTAGGAATACAAGTATACTTGCAGAATAAATATTTGAAATAAAATGTAGGTGCACTGCTCCCAGTTTATCTGCTTTCGAGTCAATGGAAGAATGTGTTCCTGCCTTATCTTTATAGATATTCCTAAGAACCTATTCATATTGTCTTAGGTTTTCACTCCAACCACGCACTAAAACCTATACGGTCAATTCCTATTGTTTTACTTGACCACAACTTCCCTGTGCAACCCTAGCACCCCTTATACGCCACGACCAAAACCAACCATAACTGTAAAGCTTTAGAGTTCATTCTAGCTCGATATTTCATGTGAGTTACGACTTTATAAAACGTCGCGTTTCACTGAAATTCGAACGCATACCGGCGGTGCAAAAATGAACTATAATATGTAAATGTTTGAGTCGTTTTCGCTTTGAATACTTTTGTCGGTTATTCCTAATAAACTGGGTGGGTAGTAAGTGCAATTTTGCGATCCATTGTCATAGTGTACTCACCCCGGTTGCGGTTAGTTCGGAATGGCCCGAGAAATTGACCATTGTGAGAAATTGCGTTTTGACCTAGGTCTGACTTAAATACCGTAAGTATATGGGTTTGGTTAGAAGATTCGATCAGCTATTTTTCTTGTTGTTGTTCAACCCCGTTAGCCAGGAGACAATGTGTCAGTTTCTTGTAAAAAAATATGCCGCACGCACTTCAAACGTGCTTTTTGCCCATACAAAAAAAAAAAAAAAATATCTTCAATACCCAAATCTGGAGGATTAACATTTTAAACTAAAATCAGTTTAAAAAGTGACCCAGAAGACGACCTATATGGCAACTAACTACAGAAAAATGTTGGTTCCCCCTTAAACAGACTGATCTCATACATGTGTCAATGTGAATTTACTCGACCCTGGCAGATTTTATCGCTTGACGGCAAGTCGGTAACGCGAACCGCTGGGTATTTTAGGTGTCTGAGTTTTGTTACTAGACGGGACCAATCAGACACTTGCGTTTCGCATTAAAATAAGTAAGTAAAATTTTTATTCAATATAAATTCATGGCAAACACTTTTTGAATGTCATAAACTCATAATTTACATATATACTTTAATACAAGAGGTAACTTAAGTAATGACATTAACATTTGTCTATATATCCTTATCTGGTAAATATTCGTCCAATCTATAATAAGCTCTATTTTGCAAAGTTTGCCTTACAAAGGACTTAAATTTATTCTCGGACATGTCTAAAACATGATCTGGTAACTTGTTGTAGTAGCGTGTACCTACAGAGCCCCACAAATGACTTTTGAACTCTACTTAACCTAGTACTTACTGCTAGCAATTTAAATTTATTCCTAGTATTCAACTTATGAATGTCACATCCTTTACGAAATAATCCTTGATTCTTCCTAACATACATAATATTTTCATAAATATACTGACTCGGCACAGTCATAATCCCAATAGTTTTAAATAATTCTCTTAAGGAGTCACGGCTTTTCAACCCATATATCGCTCGGATTGCACGTTTTTGTAAAACAAAAATAGTGTCAACATCGGTAGCTCTACCCCATAACAAAATACCGTAGCACATGACGCTATGAAAATAACTAAAGTAAACCAACCTCGCAGTAGCTATGTCAGTGAGTAGTCTTATCTTTTTCACGGCGTACACAGCCGAACTTAATTTTTTCGAAAGAGCAGTAATATGAAAACCCCATTGCAGTTTCGAGTCTACTGTTATCCCTAATAAAACTGTACTTTCGACAATATTTAAAGTTTCATCGTTAATGTTTACTCCCTGATTCAGATTCAGATTCAGATTCAGATTCAGATTCATTTACTCACAATATAAGATTACATTATAAATTACATTCCATGTCAATTTAAAAGAATCCCTATTGTGATCGTCAACAACATACGATAACATTCAATAAAAGTAATTTGAAGAATAATAATTAATAACTAACAATTGAAATATAACTATGTCCACTTAATTTAAATTTATGTCATAGTTATCAAAGTTCACCTAAAAGGATCGTCAGTACATAATAATACGATAATTGAATTATATCAAAAAACAATAAATAAAAATTATGCGGTTATGTCAAAAAATTCACTTATAGAATACAGTGGATTTTCCAATAGAAAGTTTCTTAATCGACGCTTGAATATGGTACCTGTATACGATGTTTAACATTGGGTAGCTTAAAGTGAATACATTTTGTCTTTTTTGCATTAAGAACAAGGTTGTTGGCAGTGAACACGGAATAAAGAATCTATTGGAAGTGGCATTCAACCGATTTTCATAGAGAACCACTGTCGCCGCACGCACACAACCATACTCTAATAAATACACGGACACACAATTGCAATACGCTTTCGATTTGTTAAAACGTACTGTGCCAATATGTTGTTAACGGTAGCAAATTATATATGCAAAATCTACTTTAACAAGTACTATTTACGGTCTAATTTAGAGTGTCAAGTAAATATTTCTTACGTCCGTTACCATATGCGTTGCAAGACTTGCAAGAGACGTGGTCGTTCGGCTACTCGACGCAAGATGGCGGTGTTTTCAAAACTGGAGATGCGACCGCTTATAACTGAATAGGAATGTGGGTGTGGTATGAGTTGGACTATCGATATTTTTATGATATTCATACGGTAAATATTAAGCTAAGACTTAGTTACAAATTGTTTCTAATAAAATCTTGTTTATTATATAATTAGTATTAGGTAACATTTATATTAAATCACTTTTGTTATAAATGTAGTAGCAATTAAACACAGATTTCTAATAAACAAAGAATATAATTTGTTTAATTTAATACAAGCACATCTCAAATACTATTAAGAATTATTTTACCAGCACGGCTAGCACGCGACGGCGCGCGAGCTCTTTCGATTTTTTTCGCACTATCCGTCTCTCACTTATTAGACCACTTAGAACAAGAGGTATAGTGCGATAAAAATCGAGAGTATGTCGGGGCCGTCGTGTGCTAGACTTGCAGCAGAGTGCGGTCTAGTGAGAATTTACCGTCAAGTTTGTTCGCCGTGCGGGATAATAAGGAGGGCCTTTGTCCTGATTAAAATGCTTAAGGCCCATACGCCAATGACCTTCGATCTGAATCCCTTAGATTTATAATGTTTTTTGTAGTTTATTATATTAACAACAACGGCTTTAAGCAATATAGTAACCCATATTTACTTCAAAGTTAATTGTTTTCGAGATATTTGGCATCAAAGTTGACCAATTTTAGGCCAGAAAACTGGTTTTCTGGCCATAACTTTTGTGTTAATTGGTTTAAAATGAAAACCCTGGACCAGTTTTTAGAGACGTCACAGACGAACCCAAATATGTAGATTTTGTATATGTTAGATCTTTTACGTCAATAGAGATACGAAATAAGTGTTTTTTTAGACAATGTTTAAAAAAATCATACAAAATTAAGTGTTCATTTGTTTCAAAATCCGGTGGACCAAAATGGAGATAAAAAATTTAATAACCGATAGCCGTTTGATTTAGAATTCTATCTGTAGTGCAAAAGTAGGAGATACGATTCAAAACTTGTCAAAAATCGATGAAAACCTCGGGTAGCCCCTTAAGCAATCCACAAATTATTTATAAGAAACAATAAAATATTATTATTTTAATTTCTATTTATAATTTCCTAAAAGTGGGTATCCAAAGTTTATCTCGAAGAGATCGGTCATTCGTAATCATATTTTACATATTGTATTCTGTATTTATCGTCATACATATGTATAATCGGAATTCGATAAACGAGATGTCCCTATGACAGATCAAAAGTGCTACGAGAATTCCGGGCTCTGTATATCACTCCTAAAATATAATCCTTTTCATTTTGGTTTATCGATAACAATTATCGACCTTAGCCACAGCATTTGAGTAGCGAACCTTCGGGAAAATTGCCGTGCATTTCACGTTCCGAGTAGCGAAATAATACACAGGATTATGAACTTTATTCTTAGAGAAATAGAATTGATATTTCCTTGACCACAGACGCAAATTGTGTCTAAGAAATTGAAAATTAAATATTTTTTATATGTATTCTAAAATATTACTTAATGATGATAGGAAATACCTCCATGAGACAAGTTTTTTATGTGCTGTTATTGGAGCAGCTTTCAATAACGCAATACGGCATTTTCCTAAAATAAACAAATATTCACACATGTCATACGCCGCGTGCGGTCGCTAGGTGAGTGACAATAATCTGTGCAAGAAGTATGCTTATTATTGCTCATGTTCGGCGACACGGGAACGCCCACTCACCACTTCCAATGGATTCTTTATTCCGTGGCAGTGAACCATTCATGAGTCAATCTAAGAGCATTATTTATATTAGCTACTGTCGGAAATGACCTGTTAATTTTAAAAATAAGCGAAGTGTCGTCTGCAAATAGTACAACTTTAGATACATGTTCCAACACAAATGGTAGGTCATTTATATATGTCAAAAAAAGAAGAGGGCCCAGTATTGACCCTTGGGGAACACCAATTTTAACGGCGGACCCTGCTGACCGAGTTCCATTCACCAGCACTTGTTGAACTCTACCTGACAAATACCACCGCTTGTAATGTGCTATTCTGTCTAAATAAGCGCGCGAAACTAATTTATATGAAATGCAAAATGTAAGTGTCTGATTGACTCGCGGCTTATTCATATTCTATTACAAATCTTAGCGTGACATTTTAGTTCAGGAACGTATAGGGCTGCTAACTAATAAAGAAATATATATATTCTTCGAAATATTTATGTAATTGGAAGGCAGGCTAAACGTCACCTTGCGGAACGATTTAGGGCTCCATTTCGTACCGCTTATATCGAATGTGAATTGATTTGTAAAACAACCTAGTCCCAAACTAAGCAATGCTTGTTTAATGGGCACTAGACTAGGAAAAGGTGGGGGGTATTACTTATGTAGGTATCAACAGTCGGCATCATATAGTTAGTAGCAGCCAAAGTAGCCAAAAATATCGGAACATTCGGAACACGTCTTTATCACTGTAACAGAAAGGTTGTGTTACGATATAGTGCTTGTGTGAAGTGTTGGAATGATCTCCCCCACCTATCCAAGGAGCGTCTAGCAGGTATACCTTTAGGCGCCAGCTTAAGGGCTATTTGTTGACGCTCCAAAAATCCCAACCCTAACCCATCCAGCACTTTATTAAATTTTTATACATTTTGTTTTATTAAACATCCCAAACGTTTCGCGTTTTTCACATGTCTCTCATCCCATTGTGCTTGTGTTACTTATTTTACTAGTATATTAATTATTTATTTATTATGTGTATACGTTTGTAGCGGCAGTATGTTGTGTTGCGTTCCGTGGGTCACGTACGGTGCTGTCTGAAAATCAGCGCTGTAGGTGTCTGTCTGACACCTCGGCATAATGCTGAGACAGCGACCGATTCACTGCCGCGAAGACACACATTATGTGTAAATTGTATTGTATTTGTACTCCCTTTGTCTCTGTGTGTCTTTTGTGTAGTGAATAAATGCCTTCTTTCTTTCTTTCTATATAGGTATTTGGCTACCTTGCCTGCTACTAACTATACCATGCTGACTGTACATAAATAGATATGTACAGTCAGGGAAATGTATTCACGTACCTTTTTATGCTTTATTGTCATGGTAACAAGAGCTAAAAAGGTACGTGAATACATTTCCCTGACTGTACCATCGCCAAGACAGTTACCTAATTATTCGTGCACATTATTTGCATTGTGTGTGTGTGTCATTGTAGTAAGTGTGTGTGTGTGTCATGGTCAGTTAATGGTGTTGGAGTTTGTACTTAAATACATACATAGAAGACATCAAAGACTCGGGAACAAACAATCTTGCAAATGCCTTTACTGGGATTCGAGCCCTAGATTGCTTAAATGGAGACACACTAACTAGCTATACTAATTCGTGGCCCGTTCCAATCTAGAACAATTAACTATAGACTAATTAACGGGCCAAGCACGCGCGATTTCCCTTTCGGGCCCTTTCGAAAGAGAAACCGAGGTCCTATAGGGACATGGCCTATTAGTATCACCACGGAATAAATCATAGTACTTAATACATACGTCCAGAAGGTCCCCTTTCTAACAAAACCTATCTTTGATAGATATTAAAACACAAAACATGGCCACCCGTTCTCTTTCGTCTATTTAGAGCAGCCATACTGTTGGCTGCACTTCCTTTCAGCAGGGCGATTTTTAACGCGCCGTAGGTTCATGGACTTCTCTCCCTCTCACTGAGCATAAGCGTGAGCGAGATGGAAGTGCGTGCTCGGAAGCGCGGATATCATGTTTTTTAATTTTAAGTTTTTAGCCGTTTAGATAAATAAAAAACAAATCACTGAGTTCTCTTAAACGTGATATTGCCGATTTTAAGAAGCAATTTTAATATTTTTAGCTTTAGTGCATAATTTGTTACGAATATTTTAAGTGTATTTTAGCCCTATGTTCGTGATTTTTTTCTATCGAGCGAAAATTGCTTAATCATGTTTCGAATCACTGATCTCGCTGCAGAAAAGCCTCAAGATTACTATTCATATTTTGTTTAAACCATATTACTATAAACAGACGCATTATACTGTTTCAAAAACTCTGTTCGCTTAACTTCGCTGAACCTACGGCGCCTTAATAGATACCAAGTTTGTTTAATAAATTATTATTTCCGTTGACTCGTAAAAAAAGTATTTTATACAATAGTTACATAATTAGCTTTTCTACTATTTTACCCCAGGAAAGGGTAACTTTAGTGCTTCCTTGGGTAGTTTATTATAGAAAGATCAGGTAAAATAAATAATATACTACAATTTAACAACATTTAAATTACCCACTTTCTTTATCAGCAAAATCAGAGTCCATACTCATAAAACCCAAGATGATCATAAGTCTCCATAGTTATCTACATATGATAGCGGAAGTCGGTATCTAAAGTGATATCTAGACGATGTATAATGAATATAATCATGGTATTACGCGTAGGCAGTGGAGATATTTACACAGGGAACGAGCGTGTGGGGAGCGTTGGAATGGGGCAGTGCTCGAAGACAGTCCTGTGTGGAGTAGAGCTACCTACCCACTACGGTTAGTATAAATGTTACAAAACTTCCATAATACGTGTGTTTTGAACTAGTATAATTAAAAGGAAAAAAATATGTGAGATTTCTTTATAACTTTTTATGTAATGTAGGTACCTATGGAGTAAATTCTGCAACTTCTCATCAGATTTCAAAAAATCTTTCAACGGTATATAGTATAGACCTTCCGGGTTCATCATCACGGCTTCGCTTAAGTATTTTGTTTCGTGGGCGGAGCCGCGAAAGCAGCTAGTAAGTAGTAACCAATCGCCTTAGATCAGGGGTTAGATCGCCAAATTACGGCCCGCTGGCTAAGTTCGGCCCGCGGAAAGAAAGCAGAGAGTCCGGCCCGCGATAGCGATGGGGTATGACATGACTGGTCATGACCAGCCATGAAACCAAAGTCTTGGCCCGCAGCACTAATTTATATTAAGTGCAATGTGGCCCTTGAGTCCAAAAGTTTGAAGAACCCTCCCTGCCTTAGATAATCGAATGACATACGGTCAAAAAAACGGACTCACACAAAGTAAAATTTAATAATTGCGATAGAGTCCCGTGTGATAAAATAACAGTTGGATTGAGACAGCAATACATCTCCTTTATTCTCATTTCTAACCATAGCAATCTGGTGTGAAAAATTACATTGTAGTGTGCTTAAAACGTATCAACCAAGTCCCACCCATCCCATGTGTTTAGTACTCGCCCGAGTGGTCCAAACGCGGCTTGGACACAAACAATGGCGTGTCGTAACTCGTAACCCGTGACACCGGTTTGGACACACCACTGTCACGGACGCGTGACAGTGAAATTTACTCGACCAACACGCCGTACGCACTCTAGTATGTCTAGATTGACTGGTTAAAGTGATTAATTAAACCTTTTGCAGCACGGCTATCACAAGACGGCGTGCGAGCTCTCTCGATTTTTCTCGCAATATCCGTCTCTCTCTTATTATAAAACTTAGAAAGATAGGTACCTATAGCTGTGCAGGCAGTTGAAAAATGTCAATCAAGTGTTTTCTATATGATGGTCAGTAACGCCTCTGCATGGAAAAGGGTTGACTGTTAATGGGTCCAATCGAAATGCAGTCAGATAATGTAATGACATAACCCTTTTCAGGCCGGCAGTTGAAAATTGACAATCGAATGTTGGTTGTTGTCAATTACGCCTCTGGCGGAAAAAGGGTTGACTGTTAACACGTTCGCAACCAAGAACCCGCCTAGCGGGCACTCGTAAGGATGATTGCTCAAATGCCGGCTGAGCCCGCTAGGCGTGCAGTAGTATGAACTTACACGCCTATATGGTTTAAGACATTTATTATCTCATAAAGAATTTACAAAATTCACTTACATGAGATACACTTAAATATACACAAACATTTTAAAGGCATGCATAGCGTGCAGTTTACTATTTTACATTGATAAAAATTAACATTGTGTTTAGTTACCATATACTATTTAAATTCTTAAATACATGGCAAAGTGGGTAGAAATCGCTTGTAATATTAGTATCGTAGGTCGTCGCTATAGCGAATTCTGTCGGTATCTGGCGAATTGATCCATTTTTAGTCCGGTTGCGAAAGTGTTAATGAGTCCAATCGACAGGCAGTCAGGTAATGTTAATTAACCCTTTTCCAGGCCGGCAGTTGAAAATTGATAATCGAATGTTGGTTGTTGTCAATAACGCCTCTGCTGGAAAAAGGGTTAACTATAACGCGTCTAATTAATATGGCAGCCAGGTAATTTGAGAAGAAGAGATGTAGGCAATATCTACGATCTGACCGTCCAACTCAGAGGGAAAACTAGACCTTATTGAGATTAGACCGATTTTCTCACGATAGCTTTCAAATTCAAATTCAAATTAATTTATTGCCAAAATACACAAAGTATAACTTTTAACATAGGTACAAAGAAATAGCTTGACAATGCCTTAGAATTAAAACTAAAAATACTAAATTGCGTTAGGTTGGGCAATGGGTGCTCGTCTCAGCATATGCAACCTCTTTCCTTTCACCCGTTCGTTTTTCGTTCGATTTGTATAAAAACTTTACTTTGCTTTCGCCCTTATTTCACTTACAATTGTAATCTTCCAAACATGATCACTTTTATGTCGGACATAAATCGTTCGTCAATAATTTATGTCCCACATTAACGCCATCATGCTAACCTGATACGTCAATTCGCCGTATATTTAGGGCTGCAACTGCAACTACTACAAACAAACTTCACTGCAGTTTGAGACTCTGGCGGCCAGTGCCGCATAAAAAAATAAGTTTCTGTCAAAAATTACATTTTTAGTACAAGATTTTACTGCCGACTGTACTTTTATGTATAGCGTCATCAACTCAACTACTACTACTCAATAGGCGATCCTAACGAGCCCAAACTCAACGGGGTTACGTCGGTTAAGTACTGAATTCCCATGGCCACCTTCTGTCTCCACCATCTGATCAGTCCGATGGTACCATAATATTGAGTGTCAATCTAAACTATACTTGTACCCAACATTTCAGCTCAATCGGTCACAGGGAACTGGGTCAAATTTTGCAAGATTTCATTACAGACACCGTGACACGGGAAACTAAATAAAAGCTTGTAAAATGCCATCATCCCCCGACGACTGAGTACCTACCAGGTTCGCACGAAAAAAAGGGCTCAAGCAAAGTTGTTCCCTCCGACTTCCGACGAATTGTCATAGTTAGCTGACAGTAGTCGAGACTACAAATTTACCATTCAAGTGGGACGATGGTTTTCCTTACCGGCAGTTACATTTCGACAGATTACCCGTAGACAACTTAGAAAAGTTGAAAAACCCCCGACATTTTCATTTCAAAGTCCAATATCTCAAAAACGACTGAACAAATTTTCATGAAACATAGTATGACACTCGGGATAAAATTATCTATGACACAAAAACAACCGCATTCAAATCGGTCCATCCGTTTGGGAGCTACGATACCACAGACAGATACACAGATACACAGACACGTTAAACTTACAACAACCGTCTCTGCGTCGGGGGTTAAAAATGTGTCAAAATGTAACTGTTGGTAAGGAAAACTATCGGTGGATTGATTACTGGAGCCGGCCATAAAGCGACTACCTTGAACCGACCACAGCCTAGTCGAAATATCATCATCATCATTATCATTTTCAGCCCGTAATCGCCCACTGCTGAGCATAGGCCTCTCTGTATTAAGCAGTCTAAATAGGTGACAAATGTTAGTTGAAATAGCCGTGTAGTAGCTCCCAGCAGGTTACATTGGCTTATGTAAATCATAACTGACCCACTTAGTACCCACAATACTAGTCGGAGTGGGCAGAAACCAATATGTGCCTTCCGGTCTACATTCTGACTCCGGACTGGACTATATTCTTAATAAGTGTTTAGTGGGCCGGCCCAGCCACGACATTGCGCGAATTGCGGCGCGGCAAGCGTTTTATCTGTTCATTGCGCGGTCGAGACGCGCAGCGCACTGTGGATACTTGGGATCACACGCAATGAATTAGTAAAACCGCTGCCGCTGCCGCCGCCGCGCAATGTCGTGACCGGGCCGGAGGGTAGAGTAGCGTTTATTAAGCCGGAATTATTTACATTACGAAATTAGTGGCGTGAAATTAAATTTCGTGACACTAGTTTTAGTCCAGTCAATAAAATGACAACTTGTTTGGAAAAAAAAAAAATTGGAAATAATTTATAATAGCTTATCTTTTCTGTGTAACGGATATATTATCAATCAAATAGTTACCCAGCGACAGAATCCGACAAAATTTCAGACCAAAAAAAAATGATAAATTAACTAGCTTCTAAAAAGTCAGCAAAAATATTAATAAATACTTTTGTCTTTTTTTTGGTTCATTTACATTTGCTTTATATTCAAGTTAAATCATACAAAAAAAGATAATGCATGCTTCATTTAAATCTACATAATTACTTCCGGGTGGAAAGTTTGACCGGTGTGAAGTTAGCGGCCTAAAGTTAGCGGCCTATGATAACCCGACCAAATTAAGATGTCTAAATTTAAATCATTTTCGGGAACTGATACGAAGCATGGAAAGACGTATATCCAGCGGGAATAATATGCGGCGTTCATCGTTATGCCTTACAATGCATCAACACAAAGCTACGACGTAAAAAGTATTAATAAATGACAAAAAAGGAATTTAAGTAACTTACTTCATTTTTTCATTTCACTTCAATGCAATTTTCATTCAGTTCTCGACAATAAGACACCTTACAAAGTATTGTTGAGACAGTAATAGGCCTAGAGCTTTCTAAAACAGCTTTCAGAACTTACTTATCGAGATTCCTTCACTCTCTGCGGTTGTCATGAAGTTAGCGGCCGAAAGTCTACATACACATTTTCGCCAATCTGACTAATTTCGAGACAATAAGACACTATGAAATGTACTGTTTGGATAGCTTTAGGGCAAAAGCTTTCTAAAACAGCTTTCAGATTTTACTTATCGAGATTCCTTCACTCTCTGCGGTTGTCATGAAGTTAGCGGCCTTAAGTGTACATCCACATTTTCGTCAATCTGAATGATTTCCAGACAATAAGACACTTTGAAATGTACTGTAAGGTTGGCTTTAGGGCAAGAACTTTCTAAAACAGCTTTCAGATTTTACTTATCGAGATTCCTTCACTCTCTGCGGTTGTCATGAAGTTAGCGGCCTAAAGTCTGCATCCACATTTTCGTCAATTTTACTAATTTCCAGGCAATAAGACACTTTGAAATGTACAACAGAGATAGATGTAGGGAGAGCTTTCTAAAACCGCTTACAGATTTTACTTATCGAGATTCCTTCACTCTCTGCGGTTGTCATGAAGTTAGCGGCGTCTGCATCCACATTTTCGTCAATCTGACTGATTTCCAGACAATAAGACACTTTGAAATGTACTGTAAGGTTGGCTTTAGGGCAAGAGCTTTCTAAAACAGCTTTCAGATTTTACTTATCGAGATTCCTTCACTATCTGCGGTTGTCGTGAAGTTAGCGGCCTAAAGTCTGCATCCACATTTTCGTCAATCTGACTGATTTCCAGACAATAAGACACTTTGAAATGTACAACAGAGATAGATGTAGGGCAAGAGCTTTCTAAAACAGCTTCCAGATTTTACTTATCGAGATTCCTTCACTATCTGCGGTTGTCATGAAGTTAGCGGCCTAAAGTCTGCATCCACATTTTCGTCAATCTGACTGATTTCCAGACAATAAGACACTTTGAAATGTACTGTAAGGTTGGCTTTAGGGCAAGAGCTTTCTAAAACAGCTTTCAGATTTTACTTATCGAGATTCCTTCACTATCTGCGGTTGTCGTGAAGTTAGCGGCCTAAAGTGTACATCCACATTTTCGTCAATCTGACTGATTTCCAGACAATAAGACACTTTGAAATGTACAACAGAGATAGATGTAGGGCAAGAGCTTTCTAAAACAGCTTCCAGATTTTACTTATAGAGATTCCTTCACTATCTGCGGTTGTCATGAAGTTAGCGGCCTAAAGTCTGCATCCACATTTTCGTCAATCTGTCTGATTTCCAGACAATAAGACACTTTGAAATGGACGTAGTTAAAGGAAAAGGATCCAATCCACAAAATGACCAAAACATGAGTTAAGTATACCAGAGAGGTCTCTGAGGCGTATATTTTCATTCAGCAAAAAGACGCCCCGCTCACATAGTGTTTTCATATTTTAATCAACATGGGATACCATCCCACATGTATGACGGAGTAAAAAAGATATCCTTCATAAAGACCCATAACGCTTGGAACCGTACAGTGATATTAGATCAGTTACATAATTGATTCACATTTGTTTTAACAAAAGAAATCCAACCGGCTTGGACCATTTTTAAGAAAATGCAATTCACACGTTTTACTTTTAATATTTTCAACGAAACGGATCCAATCCGTTTGGATTCTTTTTGAAAAACTAAATTTAGATTCTTTAAATCTTTTAGATATACAACAAAATAGATTCAACTCGCTTGGATCAGTTTTGTTGAGTTGTTTTGAATCCTGCAATGGTGTCTTAGTAAACAACAGAAACGATCCTATTACAATATTTTTTTTTGTAAATCTGATTTTTTAAATTCATTTAGCTTTATTTTAAATCATTAAAAGAAGTTTTCACTATAAAGCAGCCTTTATTACGATTTTTGCTGTCAGTATTATTGTCTTGGATCATTATACGTAAATGTATTATCCGATCCAGCGCACATAAACCATTTCTAGGAAAATGGTTATATTAACAACTAACCTCTGCCCGCGACTTCGTACGTGTAGGTATAATTATGGTTTAAACATGATATTCTTATGTTTAACCATATTACTGACAAATTTGAAAATAAACATTCCATTTCCATACTGTGCGTGTAAGAGTTCAAATTGTCTTCGAATCGAAATAAATACCCTCATAAACTTGGTCGTCTATAATATTATATAGATCCCCAAAGTATCCTTTGAGAGAGCGCTCCCTATGCGAGCCCCAGGTCCGAAGGCCCGATGGCGAGCCCCACGGACACTCACTATCCCCCAGGTGTCTTGCAAGCGAGACCTGAGGCCAAAGTCCCTAAATCTGAGCGGCGAAGCAAACCTTCAGAGAGTGGTCTTAATTTTTTTTTACGAGGGCCTAAGGCCCGAGGCCGAGCCCCCATAGATACTCGTTATCTCCGAGTAACTTGCAGGTGAAACCTTAGGGCCGAAGACCTGAAGGTAAACGGGGAGCAAACGGAGCCGAAGGCTGAGCTTTTCGTAGGAATGAAAGGCCCTAAGCATACTTTTAGAGAGCGGTCGCTATGCGAGCTCGGGGGCTGAAGGCCTTACTGTCCCCAGGTGTCTTGCAAGCGAAACTGGAGACCAAAGTCCCCAAGGGGAGCGGGCAGGCAAGCGATGCCGAAGGCCGAGCTTTTCGTAACAATGAAAGGTCCCAATCAAGCCCTAAGAAAGCGCTCCCAATGCAAGCCTGAAGGCCGAAGGCCGGAGCCCAAAGTCCCCAAGGGGAGTGGGCAGGCAAGCGAGGCCAAATGCCGAGCTTTTCGTAACAATGAAAGGTCACAATCAAGCCTTATAAAGCGCTCCCAATGCGAGCCCGACGGCGAGCCCTCACGGACACGGACATTTCCTATCCCCAGGTGGCAGCGAAGCCAAAAGCCGAGCTTTACATTCAAATGGAAGGCCCAAAGCATCCCTTTAGAGAGCGCTCTCAATGCGAGCGCCTACGGACACTCATTATCTACGGGAGTCTTGCAAGCGAAACCTGAGGCCCGAATTCCCGAAGGTAAAAGGGGAGCCAAGCGAAGCCGAAGGGTGAGCTTTTCTGTAGGACTTAAAGGCTTTAGCATGCTTTAAGAGACCGCTCCCTAGGCGAGCTCGAGGGCCCAAGACCCGAATGCAAGCCCCCGCGGACACTTACAATCCCTAGGTGTCTTGCAAACGACCAAACCGACCTGTGGCTAAAGTACCGGAGATGAGCGGCGAGGCAAGCGAGCCCTCACGGACACTTACAATTTTTTATTGATAATGAGTCTTTCATTCCAACGAAAAGCAAGGCCTTTGGCCTCGCTTGCTTCGCCACTCACCTACGGGACTTACCTCGGCTCGCCACTCACCAAGCAAGCGAGGCCAAAGGCCTTGCTTTTCGTTGGAATGAAAGACTCATTATCATTCCTTCAGAAAGCGCTCTAAATGCGCCCCCATGGACGGGCACTCATTATCTCCCGTTGTCTTGCAAACGAAACCTGAGGGCGAGCCCCCACGTACACTTACTATCCCCAGGTGTCTTGCAAGCGAAATCCCAGGCCAAAGTTCCGAAGGTAAGCGGCGAGGCAAGCAAGGCCATTTTGTTGGACTGAAAGGCCCAAAGCAACCCTTCTGAGAGCAGTTCTCAATGTGAGCAATCACCCCTAAGCACACTCATTATCTTCCGGTGTCTTGCAAGCGAAACTTAAGGGCCGAAATCCCGAAGGTAAACGGGGAGGCAAGCGAAGAAGAAGCGAAGCGAAGGCTGAGGTTTTCGTAGGAATGAAAGGCCCAAAATATACCTTTAGGGAGCGCTCCTTATGCGCTCCCAATAATATTTCAGTGTCACGAGAGTTTTCTACATAAAAAGAATTGGCACCTATATACTCAATTCTCCGCGGAATGCCGTTTTGTCCAAATTTTATACCCGCATTTTTAGATTTGTATGGGATTCAAGGAGTTCCCATACAAAGTTCAACCCCAGTTTTGGTCCCCTTTGCACCCTTATCATAATATTTTTTATAGCCTAAAACCTGGCCGGGGATTTTCTCAACAGATTAGTAAAGTTTGCATCAAAATCCGTTCAGCCGTTTTCACGTGGTGCGCGTTCACATAAGCAGACAAACAGATAAACAGACAAAAATTCTAAAAACTGTTGGAACGTGTTCTGTTATCGATTCTAAGTATCCCAGCAAACTTTTTTTCGAATATTTTCCATGTACAGACTTTCGACCATCTTCAGCTTTATTTTATGTATGTATAGAGATGGTTTTACATGATTATTATGCCAGTTTTATTTCGTGAATCCTTATTACAAAATTAAACAAAAGGAAGGGTCTATGAAAAGTGTATTTTTGCAAAAAAGATCCAACCCCACTTTTGGTCGAAATCCTGAAAAATATAGCATTTAACTGAATTCTGTGTGAAAGAATGTATAATACACGACTCAACTCAATTTTCATCCAAACATATATTATTAAAAAAATGTACCAGTTTTGAGGAATCACGGTTGAAACTTTAAACCGCCATAACTTTTGCTCAACTTTCTGTGGATTGGATCTTTTTCCTTTAACTACGTCCAAATGTACTGTAAGGTTGGCTTTAGGGCAAGAGCTTTCTAAAACAGCTTTCAGATTTTACTTATCGAGATTCCTTCACTATCTGCGGTTGTCGTGAAGTTAGCGGCCTAAAGTCTGCATCCACATTTTCGTCAATCTGACTGATTCCCAGACAATAAGACACTTTGAAATGTACTGTAGGGTTGGCTTTAGGGCAAGAGCTTTCTAAAACAGCTTCCAGATTTTACTTATCGAGATTCCTTCACTATCTGCGGTTGTCGTGAAGTTAGCGGCCTAAAGTGTACATCCACATTTTCGTCAATCTGACTGATTTCCAGACAATAAGACACTTTGAAATGTACAACAGAGATAGATGTAGGGCAAGAGCTTTCTAAAACAGCTTCCAGATTTTACTTATCGAGATTCCTTCACTATCTGCGGTTGTCATGAAGTTAGCGGCCTAAAGTCTGCATCCACATTTTCGTCAATCTGACTGATTTCCAGACAATAAGACACTTTGCAATGTACTGTAAGGTTGGCTTTAGGGCAAGAGCTTTCTAAAACAGCTTTCAGATTTTACTTATCGAGATTCCTTCACTATCTGCGGTTGTCGTGAAGTTAGCGGCCTAAAGTGTACATCCACATTTTCGTCAATCTGACTATTTTCCAGACAATAAGACACTTTGAAATGTACTGTAGGGTTGGCTTTAGGGCAAGAGCTGTCTAAAACAGCTTTCAGATTTTACTTATCGAGATTCCTTCACGATGCGGTTGTCATGAAGTTAGCGGCCTAAAATCTGCATCCACATTTTCGTCAATCTGACTGATTTCCAGACAATAAGACACTTTGAAATGTACTGTAAGGTTGGCTTTAGGGCAAGAGCTTTCTAAAACAGCTTTCAGATTTTACTTATCGAGATTCCTTCACTATCTGCGGTTGTCGTGAATTTAGCGGCCTAAAGTGTACATCCACATTTTCGTCAATCTGACTATTTTCCAGACAATAAGACACTTTGAAATGTACTGTAGGGTTGGCTTTAGGGCAAGAGCTGTCTAAAACAGCTTTCAGATTTTACTTATCGAGATTCCTTCACGATGCGGTTGTCATGAAGTTAGCGGCCTAAAATTTGCATCCACATTTTCGTCAATCTGACTGATTTCCAGACAATAAGACACTTTGAAATGTACTGTAAGGTTGGCTTTAGGGCAAGAGCTTTCTAAAACAGCTTTCAGATTTTACTTATCGAGATTCCTTCACTATCTGCGGTTGTCGTGAAGTTAGCGGCCTAAAGTGTACATCCACATTTTCGTCAATCTGACTGATTTCCAGACAATAAGACACTTTGAAATGTACAACAGAGATAGATGTAGGGCAAGAGCTTTCTAAAACAGCTTCCAGATTTTACTTATCGAGATTCCTTCACTATCTGCGGTTGTCATGAAGTTAGCGGCCTAAAGTCTGCATCCACATTTTCGTCAATCTGTCTGATTTCCAGACAATAAGACACTTTGAAATGTACTGTAAGGTTGGCTTTAGGGCAAGAGCTTTCTAAAACAGCTTTCAGATTTTACTTATCGAGATTCCTTCACTATCTGCGGTTGTCGTGAAGTTAGCGGCCTAAAGTGTACATCCACATTTTCGTCAATCTGACTATTTTCCAGACAATAAGACACTTTGAAATGTACTGTAGGGTTGGCTTTAGGGCAAGAGCTTTCTAAAACAGCTTCAGATTTTACTTATCGAGATTCCTTCACGATGCGGTTGTCATGAAGTTAGCGGCCTAAATTCTGCATCCACATTTTTGTCAATCTGACTGATTTCCAGACAATAAGACACTTTGAAATGTACTGTAAGGTTGGCTTTAGGGCAAGAGCTTTCTAAAACAGCTTCCAGATTTTACTTATCGAGATTCCTTCACTATCTGCGGTTGTCGTGAAGTTAGCGGCCTAAAGTCTGCATCCACATTTTCATCAATCTGACTGATTCCCAGACAATAAGACACTTTGAAATGTACTGTAGGGTTGGCTTTAGGGCAAGAGCTTTCTAAAACAGCTTTCAGATTTTACTTATCGAGATTCCTTCACTATCTGCGGTTGTCGTGAAGTTAGCGGCCTAAAGTGTACATCCACATTTTCGTCAATCTGACTATTTTCCAGACAATAAGACACTTTGAAATGTACTGTAGGGTTGGCTTTAGGGCAAGAGCTTTCTGAAACAGCTTTCAGATTTTACTTATCGAGATTCCTTCACGATGCGGTTGTCATGAAGTTAGCGGCCTAAAATCTGCATCCACATTTGCGTCAATCTGACTGATTTCCAGACAATAAGACACTTTGAAATGTACTGTAAGGTTGGCTTTAGGGCAAGAGCTTTCTAAAACAGCTTTCAGATTTTACTTATCGAGATTCCTTCACTATCTGCGGTTGTCGTGAAGTTAGCGGCCTAAAGTCTGCATCCACATTTTCGTCAATCTGACTGATTTCCAGACAAAAAGACACTTTGAAATGTAATGTAGGGTTGGCTTTAGGGCAAGAGCTTTCTAAAACAGCTTTCAGATTTTACTTATCGAGATTCCTTCACTATCTGCGGTTGTCGTGAAGTTAGCGGCCTAAAGTGTACATCCACATTTTCGTCAATCTGACTATTTTCCAGACAATAAGACACTTTGAAATGTACTGTAGGGTTGGCTTTAGGGCAAGAGCTTTCTGAAACAGCTTTCAGATTTTACTTATCGAGATTCCTTCACGATGCGGTTGTCATGAAGTTAGCGGCCTAAAATCTGCATCCACATTTGCGTCAATCTGACTGATTTCCAGACAATAAGACACTTTGAAATGTACTGTAAGGTTGGCTTTAGGGCAAGAGCTTTCTAAAACAGCTTTCAGATTTTACTTATCGAGATTCCTTCACTATCTGCGGTTGTCGTGAAGTTAGCGGCCTAAAGTCTGCATCCACATTTTCGTCAATCTGACTATTTTCCAGACAATAAGACACTTTGAAATGTACTGTAGGGTTGGCTTTAGGGCAAGAGCTGTCTAAAACAGCTTTCAGATTTTACTTATCGAGATTCCTTCACGATGCGGTTGTCATGAAGTTAGCGGCCTAAAATTTGCATCCACATTTTCGTCAATCTGACTGATTTCCAGACAATAAGACACTTTGAAATGTACTGTAAGGTTGGCTTTAGGGCAAGAGCTTTCTAAAACAGCTTTCAGATTTTACTTATCGAGATTCCTTCACTATCTGCGGTTGTCGTGAAGTTAGCGGCCTAAAGTGTACATCCACATTTTCGTCAATCTGACTGATTTCCAGACAATAAGACACTTTGAAATGTACAACAGAGATAGATGTAGGGCAAGAGCTTTCTAAAACAGCTTCCAGATTTTACTTATCGAGATTCCTTCACTATCTGCGGTTGTCATGAAGTTAGCGGCCTAAAGTCTGCATCCACATTTTCGTCAATCTGTCTGATTTCCAGACAATAAGACACTTTGAAATGTACTGTAAGGTTGGCTTTAGGGCAAGAGCTTTCTAAAACAGCTTTCAGATTTTACTTATCGAGATTCCTTCACTATCTGCGGTTGTCGTGAAGTTAGCGGCCTAAAGTGTACATCCACATTTTCGTCAATCTGACTATTTTCCAGACAATAAGACACTTTGAAATGTACTGTAGGGTTGGCTTTAGGGCAAGAGCTTTCTAAAACAGCTTCAGATTTTACTTATCGAGATTCCTTCACGATGCGGTTGTCATGAAGTTAGCGGCCTAAAGTCTGCATCCACATTTTTGTCAATCTGACTGATTTCCAGACAATAAGACACTTTGAAATGTACTGTAAGGTTGGCTTTAGGGCAAGAGCTTTCTAAAACAGCTTCCAGATTTTACTTATCGAGATTCCTTCACTATCTGCGGTTGTCGTGAAGTTAGCGGCCTAAAGTCTGCATCCACATTTTCATCAATCTGACTGATTCCCAGACAATAAGACACTTTGAAATGTACTGTAGGGTTGGCTTTAGGGCAAGAGCTTTCAAAAACAGCTTCCAGCTTCCAGCTTATCGAGATTCCTTCACTCTCTGCGGTTGTCATGAAGTTAGCGGCGTCTGCATCCACATTTTCGTCAATCTAACTGATTTCCAGACAATAAGACACTTTGAAATGTACTGTAAGGTTGGCTTTAGGGCAAGAGCTTTCTAAAACAGCTTTCAGATTTTACTTATCGAGATTCCTTCACTATCTGCGGTTGTCGTGAAGTTAGCGGCCTAAAGTCTGCATCCACATTTTCGTCAATCTGACTGATTTCCAGACAAAAAGACACTTTGAAATGTAATGTAGGGTTGGCTTTAGGGCAAGAGCTTTCTAAAACAGCTTTCAGATTTTACTTATCGAGATTCCTTCACTATCTGCGGTTGTCGTGAAGTTAGCGGCCTAAAGTGTACATCCACATTTTCGTCAATCTGACTATTTTCCAGACAATAAGACACTTTGAAATGTACTGTAGGGTTGGCTTTAGGGCAAGAGCTTTCTGAAACAGCTTTCAGATTTTACTTATCGAGATTCCTTCACGATGCGGTTGTCATGAAGTTAGCGGCCTAAAATCTGCATCCACATTTGCGTCAATCTGACTGATTTCCAGACAATAAGACACTTTGAAATGTACTGTAAGGTTGGCTTTAGGGCAAGAGCTTTCTAAAACAGCTTTCAGATTTTACTTATCGAGATTCCTTCACTATCTGCGGTTGTCGTGAAGTTAGCGGCCTAAAGTCTGCATCCACATTTTCGTCAATCTGACTGATTCCCAGACAATAAGACACTTTGAAATGTACTGTAAGGTTGGCTTTAGGGCAAGAGCTTTCTAAAACAGCTTTCAGATTTTACTTATCGAGATTCCTTCACTATCTGCGGTTGTCGTGAAGTTAGCGGCCTAAAGTGTACATCCACATTTTCGTCAATCTGACTGATTTCCAGACAATAAGACACTTTGAAATGTACAACAGAGATAGATGTAGGGCAAGAGCTTTCTAAAACAGCTTCCAGATTTTACTTATCGAGATTCCTTCACTATCTGCGGTTGTCATGAAGTTAGCGGCCTAAAGTCTGCATCCACATTTTCGTCAATCTGACTGATTTCCAGACAATAAGACACTTTGAAATGTACTGTAAGGTTGGCTTTAGGGCAAGAGCTTTCTAAAACAGCTTTCAGATTTTACTTATCGAGATTCCTTCACTATCTGCGGTTGTCGTGAAGTTAGCGGCCTAAAGTGTACATCCACATTTTCGTCAATCTGACTGATTTCCAGACAATAAGACACTTTGAAATGTACTGTAAGGTTGGCTTTAGGGCAAGAGCTTTCTAAAACAGCTTTCAGATTTTACTTATCGAGATTCCTTCACTATCTGCGGTTGTCGTGAAGTTAGCGGCCTAAAGTGTACATCCACATTTTCGTCAATCTGACTATTTTCCAGACAATAAGACACTTTGAAATGTACTGTAGGGTTGGCTTTAGGGCAAGAGCTTTCTGAAACAGCTTTCAGATTTTACTTATCGAGATTCCTTCACGATGCGGTTGTCATGAAGTTAGCGGCCTAAAATCTGCATCCACATTTGCGTCAATCTGACTGATTTCCAGACAATAAGACACTTTGAAATGTACTGTAAGGTTGGCTTTAGGGCAAGAGCTTTCTAAAACAGCTTTCAGATTTTACTTATCGAGATTCCTTCACTATCTGCGGTTGTCGTGAAGTTAGCGGCCTAAAGTCTGCATCCACATTTTCGTCAATCTGACTGATTCCCAGACAATAAGACACTTTGAAATGTACTGTAAGGTTGGCTTTAGGGCAAGAGCTTTCTAAAACAGCTTTCAGATTTTACTTATCGAGATTCCTTCACTATCTGCGGTTGTCGTGAAGTTAGCGGCCTAAAGTGTACATCCACATTTTCGTCAATCTGACTGATTTCCAGACAATAAGACACTTTGAAATGTACAACAGAGATAGATGTAGGGCAAGAGCTTTCTAAAACAGCTTCCAGATTTTACTTATCGAGATTCCTTCACTATCTGCGGTTGTCATGAAGTTAGCGGCCTAAAGTCTGCATCCACATTTTCGTCAATCTGACTGATTTCCAGACAATAAGACACTTTGAAATGTACTGTAAGGTTGGCTTTAGGGCAAGAGCTTTCTAAAACAGCTTTCAGATTTTACTTATCGAGATTCCTTCACTATCTGCGGTTGTCGTGAAGTTAGCGGCCTAAAGTGTACATCCACATTTTCGTCAATCTGACTGATTTCCAGACAATAAGACACTTTGAAATGTACTGTAAGGTTGGCTTTAGGGCAAGAGCTTTCTAAAACAGCTTTCAGATTTTACTTATCGAGATTCCTTCACTATCTGCGGTTGTCGTGAAGTTAGCGGCCTAAAGTGTACATCCACATTTTCGTCAATCTGACTGATTTCCAGACAATAAGACACTTTGAAATGTACTGTAGGGTTGGCTTTAGGGCAAGAGCTTTCTAAAACAGCTTCAGATTTTACTTATCGAGATTCCTTCACGATGCGGTTGTCATGAAGTTAGCGGCCTAAAGTCTGCATCCACATTTTTGTCAATCTGACTGATTTCCAGACAATAAGACACTTTGAAATGTACTGTAAGGTTGGCTTTAGGGCAAGAGCTTTCTAAAACAGCTTCCAGATTTTACTTATCGAGATTCCTTCACTATCTGCGGTTGTCGTGAAGTTAGCGGCCTAAAGTCTGCATCCACATTTTCATCAATCTGACTGATTCCCAGACAATAAGACACTTTGAAATGTACTGTAGGGTTGGCTTTAGGGCAAGAGCTTTCAAAAACAGCTTCCAGCTTCCAGCTTATCGAGATTCCTTCACTCTCTGCGGTTGTCATGAAGTTAGCGGCGTCTGCATCCACATTTTCGTCAATCTAACTGATTTCCAGACAATAAGACACTTTGAAATGTACTGTAAGGTTGGCTTTAGGGCAAGAGCTTTCTAAAACAGCTTTCAGATTTTACTTATCGAGATTCCTTCACTATCTGCGGTTGTCGTGAAGTTAGCGGCCTAAAGTCTGCATCCACATTTTCGTCAATCTGACTGATTTCCAGACAAAAAGACACTTTGAAATGTAATGTAGGGTTGGCTTTAGGGCAAGAGCTTTCTAAAACAGCTTTCAGATTTTACTTATCGAGATTCCTTCACTATCTGCGGTTGTCGTGAAGTTAGCGGCCTAAAGTGTACATCCACATTTTCGTCAATCTGACTATTTTCCAGACAATAAGACACTTTGAAATGTACTGTAGGGTTGGCTTTAGGGCAAGAGCTTTCTGAAACAGCTTTCAGATTTTACTTATCGAGATTCCTTCACGATGCGGTTGTCATGAAGTTAGCGGCCTAAAATCTGCATCCACATTTGCGTCAATCTGACTGATTTCCAGACAATAAGACACTTTGAAATGTACTGTAAGGTTGGCTTTAGGGCAAGAGCTTTCTAAAACAGCTTTCAGATTTTACTTATCGAGATTCCTTCACTATCTGCGGTTGTCGTGAAGTTAGCGGCCTAAAGTCTGCATCCACATTTTCGTCAATCTGACTGATTTCCAGACAAAAAGACACTTTGAAATGTAATGTAGGGTTGGCTTTAGGGCAAGAGCTTTCTAAAACAGCTTTCAGATTTTACTTATCGAGATTCCTTCACTATCTGCGGTTGTCGTGAAGTTAGCGGCCTAAAGTGTACATCCACATTTTCGTCAATCTGACTATTTTCCAGACAATAAGACACTTTGAAATGTACTGTAGGGTTGGCTTTAGGGCAAGAGCTTTCTGAAACAGCTTTCAGATTTTACTTATCGAGATTCCTTCACGATGCGGTTGTCATGAAGTTAGCGGCCTAAAATCTGCATCCACATTTGCGTCAATCTGACTGATTTCCAGACAATAAGACACTTTGAAATGTACTGTAAGGTTGGCTTTAGGGCAAGAGCTTTCTAAAACAGCTTTCAGATTTTACTTATCGAGATTCCTTCACTATCTGCGGTTGTCGTGAAGTTAGCGGCCTAAAGTCTGCATCCACATTTTCGTCAATCTGACTATTTTCCAGACAATAAGACACTTTGAAATGTACTGTAGGGTTGGCTTTAGGGCAAGAGCTGTCTAAAACAGCTTTCAGATTTTACTTATCGAGATTCCTTCACGATGCGGTTGTCATGAAGTTAGCGGCCTAAAATTTGCATCCACATTTTCGTCAATCTGACTGATTTCCAGACAATAAGACACTTTGAAATGTACTGTAAGGTTGGCTTTAGGGCAAGAGCTTTCTAAAACAGCTTTCAGATTTTACTTATCGAGATTCCTTCACTATCTGCGGTTGTCGTGAAGTTAGCGGCCTAAAGTGTACATCCACATTTTCGTCAATCTGACTGATTTCCAGACAATAAGACACTTTGAAATGTACAACAGAGATAGATGTAGGGCAAGAGCTTTCTAAAACAGCTTCCAGATTTTACTTATCGAGATTCCTTCACTATCTGCGGTTGTCATGAAGTTAGCGGCCTAAAGTCTGCATCCACATTTTCGTCAATCTGTCTGATTTCCAGACAATAAGACACTTTGAAATGTACTGTAAGGTTGGCTTTAGGGCAAGAGCTTTCTAAAACAGCTTTCAGATTTTACTTATCGAGATTCCTTCACTATCTGCGGTTGTCGTGAAGTTAGCGGCCTAAAGTGTACATCCACATTTTCGTCAATCTGACTATTTTCCAGACAATAAGACACTTTGAAATGTACTGTAGGGTTGGCTTTAGGGCAAGAGCTTTCTAAAACAGCTTCAGATTTTACTTATCGAGATTCCTTCACGATGCGGTTGTCATGAAGTTAGCGGCCTAAAGTCTGCATCCACATTTTTGTCAATCTGACTGATTTCCAGACAATAAGACACTTTGAAATGTACTGTAAGGTTGGCTTTAGGGCAAGAGCTTTCTAAAACAGCTTCCAGATTTTACTTATCGAGATTCCTTCACTATCTGCGGTTGTCGTGAAGTTAGCGGCCTAAAGTCTGCATCCACATTTTCATCAATCTGACTGATTCCCAGACAATAAGACACTTTGAAATGTACTGTAGGGTTGGCTTTAGGGCAAGAGCTTTCAAAAACAGCTTCCAGCTTCCAGCTTATCGAGATTCCTTCACTCTCTGCGGTTGTCATGAAGTTAGCGGCGTCTGCATCCACATTTTCGTCAATCTAACTGATTTCCAGACAATAAGACACTTTGAAATGTACTGTAAGGTTGGCTTTAGGGCAAGAGCTTTCTAAAACAGCTTTCAGATTTTACTTATCGAGATTCCTTCACTATCTGCGGTTGTCGTGAAGTTAGCGGCCTAAAGTCTGCATCCACATTTTCGTCAATCTGACTGATTTCCAGACAAAAAGACACTTTGAAATGTAATGTAGGGTTGGCTTTAGGGCAAGAGCTTTCTAAAACAGCTTTCAGATTTTACTTATCGAGATTCCTTCACTATCTGCGGTTGTCGTGAAGTTAGCGGCCTAAAGTGTACATCCACATTTTCGTCAATCTGACTATTTTCCAGACAATAAGACACTTTGAAATGTACTGTAGGGTTGGCTTTAGGGCAAGAGCTTTCTGAAACAGCTTTCAGATTTTACTTATCGAGATTCCTTCACGATGCGGTTGTCATGAAGTTAGCGGCCTAAAATCTGCATCCACATTTGCGTCAATCTGACTGATTTCCAGACAATAAGACACTTTGAAATGTACTGTAAGGTTGGCTTTAGGGCAAGAGCTTTCTAAAACAGCTTTCAGATTTTACTTATCGAGATTCCTTCACTATCTGCGGTTGTCGTGAAGTTAGCGGCCTAAAGTCTGCATCCACATTTTCGTCAATCTGACTGATTCCCAGACAATAAGACACTTTGAAATGTACTGTAAGGTTGGCTTTAGGGCAAGAGCTTTCTAAAACAGCTTTCAGATTTTACTTATCGAGATTCCTTCACTATCTGCGGTTGTCGTGAAGTTAGCGGCCTAAAGTGTACATCCACATTTTCGTCAATCTGACTGATTTCCAGACAATAAGACACTTTGAAATGTACAACAGAGATAGATGTAGGGCAAGAGCTTTCTAAAACAGCTTCCAGATTTTACTTATCGAGATTCCTTCACTATCTGCGGTTGTCATGAAGTTAGCGGCCTAAAGTCTGCATCCACATTTTCGTCAATCTGACTGATTTCCAGACAATAAGACACTTTGAAATGTACTGTAAGGTTGGCTTTAGGGCAAGAGCTTTCTAAAACAGCTTTCAGATTTTACTTATCGAGATTCCTTCACTATCTGCGGTTGTCGTGAAGTTAGCGGCCTAAAGTGTACATCCACATTTTCGTCAATCTGACTGATTTCCAGACAATAAGACACTTTGAAATGTACTGTAAGGTTGGCTTTAGGGCAAGAGCTTTCTAAAACAGCTTTCAGATTTTACTTATCGAGATTCCTTCACTATCTGCGGTTGTCGTGAAGTTAGCGGCCTAAAGTGTACATCCACATTTTCGTCAATCTGACTATTTTCCAGACAATAAGACACTTTGAAATGTACTGTAGGGTTGGCTTTAGGGCAAGAGCTTTCTGAAACAGCTTTCAGATTTTACTTATCGAGATTCCTTCACGATGCGGTTGTCATGAAGTTAGCGGCCTAAAATCTGCATCCACATTTGCGTCAATCTGACTGATTTCCAGACAATAAGACACTTTGAAATGTACTGTAAGGTTGGCTTTAGGGCAAGAGCTTTCTAAAACAGCTTTCAGATTTTACTTATCGAGATTCCTTCACTATCTGCGGTTGTCGTGAAGTTAGCGGCCTAAAGTCTGCATCCACATTTTCGTCAATCTGACTGATTCCCAGACAATAAGACACTTTGAAATGTACTGTAAGGTTGGCTTTAGGGCAAGAGCTTTCTAAAACAGCTTTCAGATTTTACTTATCGAGATTCCTTCACTATCTGCGGTTGTCGTGAAGTTAGCGGCCTAAAGTGTACATCCACATTTTCGTCAATCTGACTGATTTCCAGACAATAAGACACTTTGAAATGTACAACAGAGATAGATGTAGGGCAAGAGCTTTCTAAAACAGCTTCCAGATTTTACTTATCGAGATTCCTTCACTATCTGCGGTTGTCATGAAGTTAGCGGCCTAAAGTCTGCATCCACATTTTCGTCAATCTGACTGATTTCCAGACAATAAGACACTTTGAAATGTACTGTAAGGTTGGCTTTAGGGCAAGAGCTTTCTAAAACAGCTTTCAGATTTTACTTATCGAGATTCCTTCACTATCTGCGGTTGTCGTGAAGTTAGCGGCCTAAAGTGTACATCCACATTTTCGTCAATCTGACTGATTTCCAGACAATAAGACACTTTGAAATGTACTGTAAGGTTGGCTTTAGGGCAAGAGCTTTCTAAAACAGCTTTCAGATTTTACTTATCGAGATTCCTTCACTATCTGCGGTTGTCGTGAAGTTAGCGGCCTAAAGTGTACATCCACGTTTTCGTCAATCTGACTATTTTCCAGACAATAAGACACTTTGAAATGTACTGTAGGGTTGGCTTTAGGGCAAGAGCTTTCTGAAACAGCTTTCAGATTTTACTTATCGAGATTCCTTCACGATGCGGTTGTCATGAAGTTAGCGGCCTAAAATCTGCATCCACATTTGCGTCAATCTGACTGATTTCCAGACAATAAGACACTTTGAAATGTACTGTAAGGTTGGCTTTAGGGCAAGAGCTTTCTAAAACAGCTTTCAGATTTTACTTATCGAGATTCCTTCACTATCTGCGGTTGTCGTGAAGTTAGCGGCCTAAAGTCTGCATCCACATTTTCGTCAATCTGACTGATTCCCAGACAATAAGATACTTTGAAATGTACTGTAGGGTTGGCTTTAGGGCAAGAGCTTTCTAAAACAGCTTCCAGATTTTACTTATCGAGATTCCTTCACTATCTGCGGTTGTCATGAAGTTAGCGGCCTAAAGTCTGCATCCACATTTTCGTCAATCTGACTGATTTCCAGACAATAAGACACTTTGAAATGTACAACAGAGATAGATGTAGGGCAAGAGCTTTCTAAAACAGCTTCCAGATTTTACTTATCGAGATTCCTTCACTCTCTGCGGTTGTCATGAAGTTAGCGGCCTAAAGTCTGCATCCACATTTTCGTCAATTTTACTAATTTCCAGGCAATAAGACACTTTGAAATGTACAACAGAGATAGATGTAGGGCAAGAGCTTTCTAAAACCGCTTACAGATTTTACTTATCGAGATTCCTTCACTCTCTGCGGTTGTCATGAAGTTAGCGGCGTCTGCATCCACATTTTCGTCAATCTGACTGATTTCCAGACAATAAGACACTTTGAAATGTACTGTAAGGTTGGCTTTAGGGCAAGAGCTTTCTAAAACAGCTTTCAGATTTTACTTATCGAGATTCCTTCACTATCTGCGGTTGTCGTGAAGTTAGCGGCCTAAAGTCTGCATCCACATTTTCGTCAATCTGACTGATTTCCAGACAATAAGACACTTTGAAATGTACAACAGAGATAGATGTAGGGCAAGAGCTTTCTAAAACAGCTTCCAGATTTGTCTTATCGAGATTCCTTCACTATCTGCGGTTGTCATGAAGTTAGCGGCCTAAAGTCTGCATCCACATTTTCGTCAATCTGACTAATTTCCAGACAATAAGACACTTTGAAATGTACTGTAAGGTTGGCTTTAGGGCAAGAGCTTTCTAAAACAGCTTTCAGATTTTACTTATCGAGATTCCTTCACTATCTGCGGTTGTCGTGAAGTTAGCGGCCTAAAGTGTACATCCACATTTTCGTCAATCTGACTGATTTCCAGACAATAAGACACTTTGAAATGTACAACAGAGATAGATGTAGGGCAAGAGCTTTCTAAAACAGCTTCCAGATTTTACTTATCGAGATTCCTTCACTATCTGCGGTTGTCATGAAGTTAGCGGCCTAAAGTCTGCATCTACATTTTCGTCAATCTGACTGATTTCCAGACAATAAGACACTTTGAAATGTACTGTAAGGTTGGCTTTAGGGCAAGAGCTTTCTAAAACAGCTTTCAGATTTTACTTATCGAAATTCCTTCACTCTGCGGTTGTCATGAAGTAAGCGGCCTGACACCTCAAAATACTTTTTTGTACTCGTCGACTGTAATCTTTAAATTAGAACCTCATACTCTATATATGGACTATCGAAATAATTATTATTCAATTGTACGCAGAACTAAAATGAATTTTGACCAATCACGAGGCTCGATTTACAGAACGACGTCAACGCGTTTTAAAAAAAAGCGGTTGGCTGCACTTTGTTCCAGCAGCGAATGGACATCTTAGCTAATCTATTTTATTTACATAAATGCTTATATTGTCAATTATATCTGATGGCGTTGTGTTGTGACACATTGTAGTAATCATAACCTGCCAAAATTTTACCGTCTCGAAATCAAGACGAGTTTGCTAAACAACTGAATAGAATAAGAAACTTCCTCACGATTACTATTGAATAAATTATATTTAAAAAGATTTCGGCAACCAAATAATCATTGCACAATCAAAGAAGAACACTGCACACGGCCAACTTACAAATTAAGTCCAAAAACTTTTCCACAACCAAGAACTTTCTAAAACAGCTTTCATGAAGTACATTCTTCTTAATGACTAGTGGGCGATAAAGCTTTTAAATGAGTTTCGGTCGAAACCGACTGAAACTTATTTCTACAACATAATCTAAAAAATATATAATTTCTTTTGCATTGCCATTAGGTCATGAGAGAAATTCTGTTCTTGATTTAAGTTGAAGTTGAAGCATGCAAAATCACGAGTACTTAAATTAAATTTCTATGAATGATTTTTCAAGATTTTTTTTAATTTTTTTAATAGTACTTATCAAAAAGGCGAAGGGGCATCTAGCTAATCTATTTTTATTTATTTCATGCTATTGTCAACCATATCTTATGGCATCGTGTTGTGATACATTGTAGTAATCATAACCTACCAACATTTTACCGTTTCGAAATCAATACGAGTTTGCGAAACAACTATAGATTAAGAAATTTCCTCCGGTGATTACTATTGAATAAATACTATTTAAAAAGATTTCGGCAACCAAATAATCATTGCACATTCAAAGAAGAACACTGCACACTGCCAACTTACAAATTAAAACCGAAAACTTTTTTGTGCACCAGAAATTCACCTGGTCAAGAGAAGAAATCTTAACGCCAAAACTAAGAACTTTTTAAAACAGCTTTCATTAAGTACATTCTTCTTAATGAGTATTGGGCGATAAAGATTTTGAATAAGTTTCGGTCCAAACCGACTGAAACTTATTTCTACAACATAATCTACAAAATATATAAAACTTTTTGCATTGCCATTAGGTCATGAGAGAAATCCTGTTCTTGATTTAAGTTGAAGTTGAAGCATGCAAAATCACGAGCACTTAAATTAAATTTCTATGAATGATTTTTCAAGATTTTTTTCTATTTTTTTTTATAGTAGGTACTTATCAAAAAGGCGAAGGGGCATCTACCTAATCTATTTTTATTTACATAAATGTTTACGAAAACTATTGTCAACCATATCTCATGGCATCGTGTTGTGATACATTGTAGTAATCATAACCTGCCAAAATTTTACCGTTTCGAAAGCAAGACGAGTTTGCTAAACAACTGAATAGAATCAGAAACTTCCTCACGTGATTACTGTCGAATAAATTATATTTAAAAAGATTTCGGCAACCAAATAATCATTGCACAATCAAAGAAGAACACTGCACACTGCCAACTTACAAATTAAGTCCGAAAACTTTTTTGTGCACCAGAAATCCACCTGGTCAAGAGAAGAAATCTTAACGCCAAAACTAAGAACTTTTTAAAACAGCTTTCATTAAATACATTCTTGTTAATGAGTATTGGGTGATAAAGCGTTTAAATAAGTTTCGGTCCAAACCGACTGAAACTTATTTCTATAACATAATCTACAAAATATATAAAACTTTTTGCATTGCCATTAGGCCATGAGAGAAATCCTGTTCTTGATTTAAGTTGAAATTGAAGCATTCAAAATCACGAGTAATTAAATTAAATTTCTATGAATGATTTTTCAACAGTTTTTTTTTATTTTTTTATAGTACTTATCAAAAAGGCGAAGGGGCATCTAGCTAATCTATTTTTATTTACATTAATGCTTACGAAAAGTACTGTCAAGATAAATCATGAGTACTTAAATTAAATTTTTATGAATGATTTTTCAAGTTTTTTTTTTATAGTGCTTATCAAAAAGCGAAGGGGCATCTTAGCTAATCATTTTTTTTACATAAATGCTTATGAAAACTATTGTCAAGATATGGATCTTATGGCGTTGTGTTGTGATTTTACATTTTAGTAATCATAACCTGCCAACATTTTACCGTTTCGAAATCAATACGAGTTTGCGAAACAACTATAGATTAAGAAATTTCCTCCGGTGATTACTATTGAATAAATACTATTTAAAAAGATTTCGGCAACCAAATAATCATTGCACATTCAAAGAAGAACACTGCACACTGCCAACTTACAAATTAAAACCGAAAACTTTTTTGTGCACCAGAAATTCACCTGGTCAAGAGAAGAAATCTTAACGCCAAAACTAAGAACTTTTTAAAACAGCTTTCATTAAGTACATTCTTCTTAATGAGTATTGGGCGATAAAGATTTTGAATAAGTTTCGGTCCAAACCGACTGAAACTTATTTCTACAACATAATCTACAAAATATATAAAACTTTTTGCATTGCCATTAGGCCATGAGAGAAATCCTGTTCTTGATTTAAGTTGAAATTGAAGCATGCAAAATCACGAGTAATGAAATTAAATTTCTATGAATGATTTTTCAACAGTTTTTTTTTTTTATAGTACTTATCAAAAAGGCGAAGGGGCATCTAGCTAATCTATTTTTATTTACATTAATGCTTACGAAAAGTACTGTCAAGATAAATCATGAGTACTTAAATTAAATTTCTATGAATGATTTTTCAAGTTTTTTTTTTTTATAGTGCTTATCAAAAAGCGAAGGGGCATCTTAGCTAATCATTTTTTTTTACATAAATGCTTATGAAAACTATTGTCAAGATATGGATCTTATGGCGTTGTGTTGTGATTTTACATTTTAGTAATCATAACCTGCCAACATTTTACCGTTTCGAAATCAATACGAGTTTGCGAAACAACTATAGATTAAGAAATTTCCTCCGGTGATTACTATTGAATAAATACTATTTAAAAAGATTTCGGCAACCAAATAATCATTGCACATTCAAAGAAGAACACTGCACACTGCCAACTTACAAATTAAAACCGAAAACTTTTTTGTGCACCAGAAATTCACCTGGTCAAGAGAAGAAATCTTAACGCCAAAACTAAGAACTTTTTAAAACAGCTTTCATTAAGTACATTCTTCTTAATGAGTATTGGGCGATAAAGATTTTGAATAAGTTTCGGTCCAAACCGACTGAAACTTATTTCTACAACATAATCTACAAAATATATAAAACTTTTTGCATTGCCATTAGGTCATGAGAGAAATCCTGTTCTTGATTTAAGTTGAAGTTGAAGCATGCAAAATCACGAGCACTTAAATTAAATTTCTATGAATGATTTTTCAAGATTTTTTTCTATTTTTTTTTATAGTAGGTACTTATCAAAAAGGCGAAGGGGCATCTACCTAATCTATTTTTATTTACATAAATGTTTACGAAAACTATTGTCAACCATATCTCATGGCATCGTGTTGTGATACATTGTAGTAATCATAACCTGCCAAAATTTTACCGTTTCGAAAGCAAGACGAGTTTGCTAAACAACTGAATAGAATCAAAAACTTCCTCACGTGATTACTGTCGAATAAATTATATTTAAAAAGATTTCGGCAACCAAATAATCATTGCACAATCAAAGAAGAACACTGCACACTGCCAACTTACAAATTAAGTCCGAAAACTTTTTTGTGCACCAGAAATCCACCTGGTCAAGAGAAGAAATCTTAACGCCAAAACTAAGAACTTTTTAAAACAGCTTTCATTAAATACATTCTTGTTAATGAGTATTGGGTGATAAAGCGTTTAAATAAGTTTCGGTCCAAACCGACTGAAACTTATTTCTATAACACAATC
The DNA here is from genome assembly GCA_947578815.1 of Epinotia ramella. Classification (NCBI taxonomy): domain Eukaryota; kingdom Metazoa; phylum Arthropoda; class Insecta; order Lepidoptera; family Tortricidae; genus Epinotia; species Epinotia ramella. The sequence goes on along the minus strand of OX388224.1, from coordinate 11,292,168 downwards.
TACAAAATATATAAAACTTTTTGCATTGCCATTAGGCCATGAGAGAAATCCTGTTCTTGATTTAAGTTGAAATTGAAGCATTCAAAATCACGAGTAATTAAATTAAATTTCTATGAATGATTTTTCAACAGTTTTTTTTTATTTTTTTATAGTACTTATCAAAAAGGCGAAGGGGCATCTAGCTAATCTATTTTTATTTACATTAATGCTTACGAAAAGTACTGTCAAGATAAATCATGAGTACTTAAATTAAATTTTTATGAATGATTTTTCAAGTTTTTTTTTTTATAGTGCTTATCAAAAAGCGAAGGGGCATCTTAGCTTATCATTTTTTTTTTACATAAATGCTTATGAAAACTATTGTCAAGATATGGATCTTATGGCGTTGTGTTGTGATTTTACATTTTAGTAATCATAACCTGCCAACATTTTACCGTTTCGAAATCAATACGAGTTTGCGAAACAACTGTAGATTAAGAAATTTCCTCCGGTGATTACTATTGAATAAATTATATTTATTTTCGGCTTAAGGTTTTTATTTTAGACTATCGATTGCATATTCCTTACATAATTCGCAAGTTTTGTTCAGGATTTGAATTTTTTCTGGTACAGTCATAACGGTCACTTCAGAAGAATTTAGCAGGCAATGAAGGTCAGCGTGAGTCTTCCTATAACATATGTGACATTTGAAACATGAAGTACCTTCAATGACGTCGCGGCCACAAATAACACACATATTAAATACCGGATCACTCTTTTCTAATAACATTAATTGTATGGCTTGCCTGTATTTTGTAAAATTCATGCCTGCCCCATCCAGAGATTTATTGTTATTAAGACACCAGAAGAAGTATATGATCATAGGCCCGCAATTATTATTATCCTTTTGCCTACGATGCCTTATTGTATTGACTTTATTTATCGTTACATCATAATGTAATTTGCTTAACAAATCGTTAATTTGATTTAAGTATTCGGCCTTATAACTGGTTTCCCCACCCAGGGGATCAATGATTGTAATGCTTTGTTTAGTAGGTTTCATGATAACCATCGTAAAGTGGCTGTTCAGACAAATGGGAAAAACTATTTCCTTTTCCATGGACCAATGAAATTTACTGATATCGTAGAAACGAGGTTCCTTTTTATGCAAACCGAAAATTATTGATGACAATTCACAATTCGTAACATCGTAATTACCACTATCATTTATGACATGAAAAGCATGGTTAATTGCATTACTTGTGACGTATTGTCTGGGACATAACGATTGGAAGTCGTCAAAAGTCAATTCATTCAGAGTACACAAAGAATGGATCTTGGAAACATAGTAGTTTCTGGAGATTGGTTTGTAATATAACGGGTCCCTCACCAATCCGTTGGGAAACACATCAAGGGGCACGTGACTAGTGCAGGAGGAACTGGCTGATTGAGTTGAGATAGAAGACTGAGTTTGTGATAGTAACTTAGGTTGGCAATACTCGCATTCATATGCACCTGAAAAATCGAAATGTGTACCCAAATACTGCCTAGCGCAAGATTGATGCACCCAATCTTGGCAATTATCACACTGAACCCAGTCAGTGACGCGTTTAACGGAACTTGTACCGTGTCTACAATATTTACAAATATTGGGAGTATTTTCAAAGGTTTCGATTTCAACGTCACTTCCAACTGACATGGTCTTCAAGTGTCGACCTTCGAAATGACTGTGTACCGGTTTCTTTTTTCGCTGCCACACTTCTTCGAACTGAGATACTTTAACAGCTTTAGTAAGTTTCTTCTTTGGAATCATATTAATAATTTCTTTTGAAATAGACAGAGTATCACGCATCAAATTTCGGATGAGCTGTGTACATTTCAAATTATGACGACCTTTTAATATGCCGCGTTTGAGCTGCCCAAAGTAATTTTCAACAGGAGAGTTACTTGTCCGTTTGTTTTTTAACAAATTGCTCCATAATGGTAAATAAGGTATATATTTGGTAAGGAACACCAAATAAAGACTCGGATCATAGAATTGATTTAATTCGCAGCCATACGTATCAATAACTACATTTGACACAATTTGTGTGCAGCGAATATAAAAAGGGCTGTTTGCATAATTTGCGGTATATTTTGCTTTCTCTTTGTGAATAGTTGATGTTACGTTGTTCATGCTCTCTAAAACGTCAATTTTATCTTGGTTATCTTTATGACGACAAAGACTTACTAGATTATTATAGGCCTTCAAAACATTGGGTGTGTTATATTCTGTATGAAGGACAATATACAAATTCAAGATAAAAGTATCTATCGTTTGTAAATCTTTCATTAAAATGACGCTGACAAAAAAATCTTTTAAAACGTTTTTTTTGCTTGATACGCATTTGTCAACATCTTTACACAGACATTTAACAAGATGAGCACAACATAAAAATATAGGAGTGGGTGGTTTCTTTAGGTAGCTACATTCTTCTATAGTCGTATAGCATTTTATTAAATAATCCGGTAACGAACAGTCATTGAAAGCTAAACAAACGGCATTTATGAGTGCAAAACTGAAATCGGTCACAACACCCGAAAAGGTAGGCCAACAATTTCGAGAAACACAAAAGACTTTAAAATCACTGAGAAATTTAAAAATTGTATTAGTATCATGTTTTGACGAGATCATGGATAAAACTGGAAAAATTCGGTCGGAAATAGGGGCTTGAATTACTCCGGAGTATAAATATATTCTTTTAGCATTTTTGTCATTGTTTAGTGGCCTACACACTCCTCCTGTTGCATCGAAATGTAATAAAGGGTAATCGGTAGATTTCAATACTTTAATTTGCTCTTCACTATATAGCTTAACGGACAACGGAAAACTAATTTCCTGGACATAATTAGAGTGATCTTTTTGAAATAAGTATAAATCGACTACATCATTCTTTGATCTGTCATTAGCAGCAAGCGCTTCAGATCGGATTTTTCTCATTGTCGCATCAGACTTAATACTCCTAAGATTATTAGTATCTTGTAGATTACGTTCACTAATTTGAATAAGATTCTCTTTCTTTAAAGCAAGCGGTTTAGTGTTGACAGACTTATTCTTCAAAATGGCCCTTTCCACACCCCTGACTTGCTGTGTTAGGTGCGATTTATGTCTAAAATTAATATTTGTACTCAAAACAGTTACTCGACCTTCGTATAAATAAATTTTAAATTTTTTACAACCTTTGTGTTTGCAATGGCCCATAATTATAATCTTATTATCATTTAAATATTTCTTGTACTTAAAATTTATAATACACGTATTATTAATATGCTTATCAACAGTGGTTCTTAAGATAAAAGGGTACATAGTTACATCCATTTTATTTCCAATAAACATTGATTGCCACAGTCTACTTTCCATTTCGTAAGAACCTTCAAGAACAAAACCGCTTTGATCGCTCAAAAAATCAACATTTCGTGTCCCAATGGGAAGCAAGACTGCGGAGTTATTTGCACTAGAAATATTAAGTACTGCCTTGGGAACACGTTGCAAGTCTGGTGAAACTTGAATGTTATTTTTAGGTGATATAGGCGGAGTCAATGAATCGCTAGAATTCGATGGCAATGTGCCTGTACGGGCATTGGTTGATGTATCCGAAGGAGTCAATTCAATATCATTTAAATGGTATTGGCTATCTTCATTAGGATCATTAACTGGAGAATATTCGGAAGGAAGTGCTGTGTCAGATACGTTTATTTTAGTACAAATGTTATTATCGAGCCCGTTTAATAATTTGTCATCATCAGGATGATCATCAAGACCACTTTCATGTGCAGAATCACAATTAATACTATTCGATGATGGAATTTCTTTAATAGATTCGTAAATTGGTGACGACTTTGGCGAGAAATCAACATCACACTCGTCTATCCTAACGTTAGGTTTATTATCTTCTCTAATTATAACTTTACTGTCGCTTTGAGCAATATATGAACCATCATTTGCCGCAGTGAGTGTGCACTGTGCTCGGCTCTTACGAGGGCCACGAAGAGATATTTCTTCATTTGGTTCAATATGACGCGAAGTCAATGGCGAAACTAATATCTTCCTGGTCAAGTTTTCTCTCAGTGTTCTGTCTAACACCAACCATACATTATAAATTTTCTTCCTATTTTTATTATTATCACGTAGTTTGAAATGTTTAGTCAATATCACATAAGCAATACATTCACGTATTCTAGGTGAGATTGGTTTGAGTGGTAACTTATGTGCAATAAGTGCACGTTTAAGTTCATCTTGTGATAGTTTTCGGATGTCAACATTCTTTGATAAGTTGCGAAAGTGAACGCTTTTAAATATTTTGTTATGGTTTATAATTGAGACTAATTGACTTGCATATTTATACCTACATGTAGTGTTTCTCAATTTTTTGGCAATCAATTTACAATCCTTAATAGACACTCTATCAGTTATACTTAAAACTGGTTTAATTTTTTTAAGTTCTGCTGAAATCTGTCTATAAGTCAAAATTATAGATGCACTCATTATTCCGAAATTGGCAAAATATATATTTGAATAAAAAATAAATGCCTAGTCAAAATTTGTAGATAGGTACTGGCAATAAAATAGCTAGTCATCAATTAATATAAGGTTTCTAACGGGAAACCGTAAAATAAACAATAACTAGAAGTCAGATTAGGTATAGACTGTACTTATTAATTAAGTACCCTAACCAAAGTTCCACAAGCATGAATTTAATTTGACTTTACGCCAAAAAATACCCTAATCTGCTTATATATATATATAAGTATTGTGACTTTAGTCCCAAATAAGTGGATATCGCCCTATGTTTTAAACCATATAGCAGCATGACCCTCTATAGGTTTATTATACATGTACTACAATTCCATTTGATTCAATCACAGGCAGACCCAAACCAATACAAAAAACAAAAGTATTCATACTTTTTGACCTTTGTTTTTTGTCATTTTTTAAATAATTTTTCCAGTGAATAGAGCAGATTTTTATTAAATTTCACAACAACGTTAAACGACTCGACCCTGTGTTAATAATTTGAACATAGCAGAATCAGAGTATCTTAGGTACCTAGACGAATAAATAGGATTCGACAATTTACTTTCGATTCGACACAACGAATTATTTTCTATTATTTTTACTATACCAGTACTACCATTCTATTTGATTCAATTATAGGCAGACCCAAAGCAATGCAAAAAACAAAAGTATTAATACTATTTTAACTTTTGTTTTTGATATTTTTAGAGCATTTTTCTATTTAATCGAGCAAAATTTTATTAAATTTTTACGACAACGCTATACGACTCGACCCTGCGTAAATAATTGGAACAGGAAAATCGGAGTAACTTAGGTACCTAGACGAATACGATTCGACTATTTATTTTCGATTCGACACAACTAATTATTTTCAATTATGTTTATTACCTATATACCAGTGCTCCAGTGCTACAATTCCATTTGATTCAATCATAGGCCGACCCAAAGCCATGTAAAAACACAAAAGTATAATACAATTTGAACTTTTGTTTTTTGACATTTTTTAAAGCATTTTTCCAGTTAATCGAGCAGAATTTTATGAGATTTCACAACAACGTTAAACGACTCGACCCTGCTATAATATAGTTTGAACATAGCAAAATCAGAATCAAGGACATTAGCAAAAACGTTTTTTTATTTCCAAGGATAGACACCAGGACCACATTTTATAAACCAATTCATAAACGAGAGCAGAATACAAAAACACAACCAGCAGCGATCTTTTTTTGACAAACAAACGACAAAACCAAAACCCGGTTCGAAAGCGAAACAAAAGAATCCAAAATTCAAAGTTAGCCAAATTATTTGTTTTCCAAGCGACCCAAACCAAGAGCACCGCACGGCACGGAAAATAATCGAGAAATGACTGAAGCATGCGCACTGCATTTCTGAGGGACTTTCCCTAGGGTCCCCGCCTCCGCCCGCCGCATGGCTATTTATAAACGATATTGAACTCTATTCCGTATCACTAAGAACGCAATCTCGGTTGATTCCTGGGAATACCCCCGAGCTATACGTCGAAGTAAACGGGGAATTACCCCTACGAATCTATATACGGTGACATTGTTGCCAGTATTACAAAACATTTATTAAAAATATTTTTGTCAATATTTAGCCACGAATCGTGCCAGTAGCGGAGAAACATAAATTATTAACATTGTTTTTTTTTAATAATCTATCCAGAGTAGTGGAGAAACCGAAAACACAATCATGACCATTTTTTTTATTGAACATAGCCAGGATTCATGTCAGTAGCAAACAAGCAGAAAACATACACATTCCCATCTTTTTTGTAATTTAGCCACGAATCGTATTAGTATAATAGTGGACCAGCTGAAAACACAATCATTTACCATTTCTTTATATAATCCAGCCCAGAAACGTGTCAGTAGCAATTAAGCTGAAAATATACACAGGCGGGGCATTTTTTTAATAATCTAGTCACGAACCATGTTAGTAGTGAACCAGCTGAAAACACACTCATTGACCCGGAATCATTTTGCCAGACGCCATGCTTCCTGCAGTTATCTACTCGGGCCGATATCACTGGGCGGACTGCATGCGGTCTGTCGAATTGGTACGTGTCGTATCTACTAATTCCTTTAGACATTAATCGGCAATCGCGTGTGGCGGTGCCTAAACTGAGACGGACCAGTCTCGCCACAGCAATAATTGGGCTCGTGTGGAGAATAAAAGACCATTATGCACCTACCAGTTGGTAACAGCAAAGCAAAAGACGCAGCTATAAGATGGAAAGAAACAGAAAACATTCAATTCATTCACTTCAAAGGCGATTGTTGTGACAAATTTACTGGAGTTTATAACGCTTAATGGCTTGTGTTTTCAGATTCTCCGCTACTGACACGATTGCTGACTAGATTATAAAAAAATTGTTTTACCTTAAGGGTGGTATTCCACTTGTCCAAGATCTTTGTCCAATGTGTATTTGCGTCTCACATTTTGCTTAAAGTATGAGTGAGATGCAACACATTGGACAAAGATCTTGGACAAGTGTAATACCACCCTTACCGTTGTGTGTTCTAATGTGGTTTTAATTTTATTCGCTTCACTGGTTTCGTGTTGTAATCAACGCTTTTCATCATGAATCACGATGCGCTAGATCAATTTTATAGAAATGTATAAAAAAAGAAGACAGCCCAGGCATGCTGCCCTCCCCCAGTCCACTGAATAGCTGTTTATGGTTCCTGGATTGCATGCTCAGATCGTGTGGCAGCTAATGGGGTGTATACATGTCATGATTTGTCAGCTCCCATTTATCAGAAGCTAAATTATAATCGTCTGGAGGCATGTTGTGCTGCTGATCCAACTGTCAATCGAGTTGTACTGAGAAATTGCATGCACATGTGGTCGGATTGTTTTATCTGTACGCTACACCCAATTATGACTTCGACATGTTGTACTGACAAATTGGGGTAAAATCACATAATCTGTAGTCATGTCCTGCAAGCTCCATCCACCCCTTGACCTTCCTTGGCCGTCCGCCGATATCGGCCCGTGTGGCGTCTCCTATAGTTTCGGTTTTACAGGTCTCTCCACAATTCGCGCGAAAAATATGCGCGAACGCGTAAAGTGAGCGTTTACGTCTTCAGTCCGTTTCGTCGCAGTTCGGCGCCTACATTCGCATCCATTTTATCTATGTAATCTGTGATATGTTTGCTGTCATGGGGTGTATACATGTCATGTTTTGTCAGCCCCAATTTATCAGAAGCTGACTAATTGCTATCGTCTGGAGGCATGTTGCGCTGCTGATCCAACTGTCAAACGAGTTGTACTGACGAAATTGCATGCAAATGTGATCGGATTGTTATGGGGTATATACATGTCATGATTTGTCAGCCCCAATTTATCAGAAGCTGAAAAATTGCTATCGTCTGGAGGCATATTGCGCTGCTGATCCAACTGTCAAACGAGTTGTCGTGACTAATTGCATGAAAATCACAATTCGGGCCATGGAATTTGCGTGATCTGCCAAGTGATTTTTTTCTCCCAAATTTCACTCAAATAAATGTAAATGAAAATTAAAAAATATATATTAAAGAATATCGTTTTAATATTCTACACAGTAGTTCTCATATTTAGTAGCAGATTGTTACATCTGTACGACACAACCAATTTATGACTTCGACATGTTGTACTGACAAATTGGGGTAAAATCACATAATCTGTACCTATACCCCATCAAACTCAATTTTTTCAATTTGACAAGTCGTTGCCTGTACGCCACTTGTTTTGTAATTACTAATTATAATGTAAACATTGAATTGAGTTGAGCGCAGGCTATCGGCTGCTATTCGGCTATCATATCATGTCATGTGTCCTCCTCGGCCTCCTCCCGTCTCGGTTGGCATCCTCCTCCTCAGTTTCAAATTTCATTTTCAATACAAGTGCCCACTCCGTACCTAGCTGGGTGTGTAGTGCTCGTGTTTTATCATGGCACCATCACGTACAAGATGTGTGTTACCGGTTGTGATTCAACAAAACACACGCAGAAACAGAAACTTTTCTGCATGCCCAAAATTAATAATTTGTGAATGACATTTCTTGTTCCGACAAGCCCGTAAAGTAAATACTCGGGCTGTCTAAAAATCAACTCATGAAGCAAAGTGTGTGTACCTAATAAACGTTTCGATCAAACACAATTTGATCAGATGGGTGTAAGAATTCGATAATCTTACCCTTGCCTATTCTACACATTACGAGTTTACTCATGGCGTACCACTTTCTTCTGAGGGTAAGTTTATTTAATTTCATACTAGTAAATACATACCTACTTTGTACTATTCTATTTTAAAAGTCAAGGAATCCCTTCTCGTGTCTAATAGTATTTGCAACTAGATAAGTTGATGAGAATGGTAAGTGGTCGCGTGGTATTTTTTGCAACTTCAGTGACAAGTGTTTGTTCCGACTTCAAATAAAAGGTTTAAAAAGTATAATACCTTCATACTCATCTTGTTCATGGTAATTTTCCATGTGTATTATGAGTATGATGTTTACAGTCAGCAGTGGATAAACCCTATAGGCAAACTAGGCTTGTGCCTAGAGTTTACAGTAAGAGGTTAATATGTACATACACATAAAAGTGAAGACACAAAAGGTTGTATTTTCATTTAGGAGCTGACATTGTACCTACAAGTTTTTGATAAAAATAGGCTAATGTTGAAAAAAGGGCTTTTTTTTTTTATTTAAGTTCCCAAGTACAACTCCTATTTATGGTTTCACCAATTTATATAAATATGGTTTTACTAGTAGTAGGTAATAATATATTCTTATGTTACAATTACAAATACAATGAAATTGCTTAATTATGACAACATTTATATGGAAAAACCACCACTGCTGGAGCGCCCATACAAGCCAATTCTCACCGGCTTGCCTAAACTTTATTTTTACTACTATAGTTATGTACCTACTCAACTCTTTTATAACTTTTCTGGTTCCGGGTTGCCCATCAAAAATTTACACACGTCCCCCCCCCTGCAAACCACTTAATATAAAGTAATGAATGGAGATGCCAAGTTTGGTTTTCATATAGAGTTCTTATAAAATTGTTTTATGTTTCAGAGTACAATGTTCTTAATTCTCAAAGAACATAGCTACTTTGACAACCATGATTCAGAAGAGGATACAGCATCACAAGAACTTTCCATACTTATGGGCATGCCAGGTTTGTCAAGCCATCTGAAAAAAAAATGCAAATTGTTTTAATGCTTCTTTTAAGTCATAGGAAACTAATGTATGTTCATATAGGTTGCAACATATTGCAGTATTTAGATACTTTAACTAACTGATCCCATTCCATTCCTTGAGTAAAGATTACAAGCGAATAGGGTATAAGGATGAATTATGAATGTGGATGAATTGGGAATGAGTATGAATTAGGTTTGCACGGAGTGAATTTAGAATGGAGAAGAGTTGAAAAATGAGGAAAGGTAAACTTAACCTAAACAGTAACAATAAACAGAACCCTTACTAGACAAACATGTTATTTTACAAACAAATTCTAGGGTTGGAAGGTCAATTGGCAGATTTTTTCCTCAAAATATATATAGTGTAAACTAAAACTTGACACTTGAAAGATCGTTCTTAGGAACCATGTAATCGATTTTAGTGACAAAAAAAACTGCATTTATAGATTCAAAAAAACTTGTACTAAGTTCGGGAATGGAACCCGGTCGTATGGAAGAAAAAAACTTATAATAATAATGATATAAGCCTTTATTTAGCGACTTTTTACATGCAAAAGAATTCTTAATTTAAAGGAGCGACCACACCGCTGCTCAAAATACGCTAACGCACCGTAAACGCAGCAAAATGTATGAAGAATACGTGACGCATACGACACGTCAACGCGTATACGCAGCGTTACGCACCGGTGTGGTCGCTCCTTAAATATGTATCTTAGACTTCGACAATGTCGTCTTGCCTTCCGGCATAGGCCTCCTCTAAAGATTTCCACTCTTTTCTATCTGTCGCTCTTCTGCATATGTCTCCTCCTACTATTCTAAGGTCATCCTCCCATCTCCTAAAAAAACTTACATTATTTATATTCTAGTTAACTAAATAGGTAACTACAAAGCTACAACATCGCCAAATTTACCTCTTTATAAAATTTGTAAAGATTCGTATAGATATAAAGTTTTAAATGGATATTATTATTATTTTCAGGAACCTCTGTTTCAAGAAGTCCTTTGGCGGACATTACTCAACAAGAAAATATTGGGACCAAACGATTCTACTCATCCCAGCCATCTACATCAAAAGGCAAGTTTTCAACATCTAATAAATTATGTTACAAGCGGAGTGTAGATGTTATAATAATTTGACATCTATTTGGCCCACTCCAATCTAGATTTCCAACAAAAAGCCCCGATAAAGGAACAGATGGGCAGATACGGAACCCTACATTGCTCTTAGCTGGTCTCATAGATCAAGAAAGTTTAAGGTTCATTATTATTTTACATCACATTTTATATCGACATCGTGTAAACAAACTAAATAATATAACTTTCTTTCTATTTCAGAAGATACAGTTGCGATAGCGGGTCACGACTTATTTATATTTATTTTCACGAATCCCCCCTCACTTGCTCGAAGGAATAAGGAACAATTTCTTGGACAAGGACATCTTATTTGAAGGAAAAAATCTACTTGGGAAGAATTTTGTATATATACGACTTGCACAATAAATCTGATCACACAAAAGCGTCACCTAAATTAACGGCACATCATGTTGACCCTAAAACAATGAAAAAGGTGAAAGTTAAGGTGGCAGCTCAAGTATTGAGTGCCCGTACTGCTGCAATGCTGAATTACACTCGTGCCCTTGGTAAGGAATTTTATACCTACAACTTTTTTATCAATAAAAATTTTAATGGTGTAAACAGCAAGAAGATTTTTTTCGATATTAAGGGCCCGTTGCATAAAAATTTGGTGTCCATTTTGGCTAAAACAATCTTGTACAATTTTTTTGTATTCAAACGAAGTAATGTCGACGACACCTAGATTCGAATCCCAGTGAAAGCATTTATTTGTGTGATGAGCACGAATATTTGTTCCTGAGTCATGAAGTCATGATGCTCTATGTAAATATTTAAGTATGTATTTATCTATCGTCGCCTAGTACCCATAGTACTAGTTTTGTTTAGTTTGGGACAAGGTCGATATGTGTGAGAAAATATTTAGGTATTTAATATTTATATTTAATGCATTTTTACACAGACAATAGTGCAACTATGTAATTGTAAGTACCGTGCCGGCCAGTAATATATCACATTCAAGTTGTATATAAAGCGCTTTTCGAATTATTCCTGGGATATTGTTGATAACACAAATTGAACCATGAATGTTGATATAATATATTATTGGCTGACATTAACATGATAGATCCAGGCATGAGAAGTGCCTTACATTCTTATGTATGTATGTACATATGTTGTTAATGTCAGCCAATAACAATTCATTCTTATGATTGTATGCCTGTCAAGCTTTGACCTAGCTTGTTAATATCGGCCAATAATATAGTATATTACCATTCTTGGCTAAGGTTGGTATTCCATTTGTCCAAGATCTTTGTCCAATGTGTATTTGCGTCTCACATTTCGCATAAAGTGTGAGTGAGACGCAATGCACATTCGTCAAAGATTTTTGACAAGTGGAATACCACCCTAACGCTTTTGCGTTACTTTGTATGGACAGGACAGGTGGCACCTAGAGACCATATTGTGCCCACTAGCGTATTCTTTTAACTGACTGGACACACTTTACAATAATTCAATTGTTATATTTATCATATTTCAGATCAGCGGCTCAACACACCCAAAGAAGCAATATGGCTAATACAGCAGCTGTAGTTTTGTTTTTTGACGAGCTGTTCGACAGCGGCCCATATTGAATTTTAGCGAATTAATAAAAAATATTAAAAATAGCATTTCATAGCTACGGTAGCCTAGTATAGCTACGGTAGCCTAGTGGTTCAGGCATGCGGCTGTCAAGCGGCGGTCGTGGGTTCGAATCCCGGCTCGTACCAATGAGTTTTTCGGAACTTATGTACGGAATATTTACCGTTAGCTTTTCGGTGAAGGAAAACATCGTGAGGAAACCGATCTAATCCCAATAAGGTCTAGTTTTCCCTCTGGGTTGGAAGGTCAGATGGCAGTCGCTTTCGTAAAACTAGCGCCTATGCCAAATCTTGGGATTAGGTGTCAAAGCGGACCCCGAGCTCCTTTAGGGGCATAACCGGCAACAACGCTAGGAGAATGATGAATAAAAAATATTAAAAAGATGAAATACATTGACACCAAAAGTGTACTGGCAAGACGTTCAGGCAATCCACGGCATGTACGGGTCCCATCCTTAGAAGGGTGGATCATGACATTCAATCATACATTGACACCAAAAGTGTACTGGCAAGACGTTCAGGCAATCCACGGCATGTACGGGTCCCATCCTTAGAAGGGTGGATCATGACATTCAATAGTTTTCTAGGCTTAAGGTAATTGTTATTTGAGACATAAAGTAAAATATTTTTACCCCCGGTTAATTAATCAGGACCCCCTCAAAAACTTTTTGGGCGAAAGATAGTTAAACTACAGAAATATAAACCCAGACGGAAACAAATTTATATCCTTACCCCCTTATTCATAAAACTTAAAATGCCTCCGCTACATAAAATGTGCTTTGTCCCTTTCTTACGAACACAAATGTCAAAGTGACAGATAAGGACAAACGATTTTTAACGCCATTTTAGTTAAAACAGGCTTATAGGACGTTTATGAATACGGCCGTTAGTAATTAGTAATATTTTGACTTCACAGTCAAAGTTTGCCAATTGTGAAGACGATGATGGAGAATACAATTAATAGATTTGAACTTTTTGTGCATGCTTGCGCAGTGACAAGGAAATTGTTAGTTAAATTAAATGAAGGCATAATTCTAGAATAAAACTATAGCCGAGAAAGTAAGGATCCAGACATCTGCGTACACTGCTGGGTATGTATGCCGGAAAATAACTAAAAAAATACATTGTGCTGCATACGCAAGAACATAGAACAAAAGAAGTCGACAACGCACATGATCTCATTAAGCATAGGGAATATAAAAGATGACAAAAAGACAATTTGTCATACCCGAATGGTAGAGCCCATGTACACCACATGCAATCTGCTCAATATGTACATACTTGAATAATTACTGCTATCACAAAAACATTTGACATGTCGTGGCTTGAAGAGTTGAAGAAATATATGTTTGTAAATTGCATAACATGCAGATGGCTGCAAAATATAAAGTACATAGGTTAAGACAAAAGGCTACAAAAAGTAATAAAAAAAATATTTTATGAACATTCCGTTGTTTTCTTTCCTTTTTACTCGGAAAAGGGACTTTAGTAAGATGCACTACGGACTCTTCCCAGATAATGACAATTCATATACCTCATCGTCTTAGACGAGCTGTTTTTATCGTAGTAATATAACTAAAGAATATCGATATAGGTATAAAACTCGGTTTTTGGTTCTTGACAGCCCTAGAACTGCCATGTACGCTCCACAGATTATAAAACTTAACATCGCCAAAGCGGTGACAACAGGAACTAAAGAAATATGACTGTCCCATCTGTAGGTACTCGTAGCTACATTCAGATACTTACTGTGCTCACTTTTATGTCGGACTTTTTTATTTATACGACGGTGGCAAACAAGCGTACGGCCCGCCTGATGGAGAGCGGCCACCGCAGCCTATAGACGCATGCCACTCCAAAGGAGTAACATGGGCGTTGCTGACCCTTGATATGTTTGAGGATTCGCCGTGTTGACAGCTGAAGGAACGAATTCCCTCGCTCTTAACAACGCATCTGTACGATACCGTACATAAAGATATGCACATATGCATTATATGTAGGTAGATTAAGGACTCATGTATGTGGGTAGATATATATGAAACAGGGAGTTGGACGTTAACCACGCCACGCAACGCATCCTTTGTAACGAGCTAGAGATAGGAAAGTGGAAATACAGTTTTATTTAAATTTTATGAAAGGCGTTTTCCTTCTACCACACCTGCGCCCTTTCAGCATCCTCGGGAACTCTGGCGATCTTGCTCACCTCCAGGAACACAACAATACTACAGAGCAAGTACCTAGTAGTGTTATTATGGCTGTGGTCTTCTGCAATACTTCCCCAGTTGGGCTGCTCCAAATTCGAGCGGGATGCTATTTCGCTGTGCCCTACCTCACTACTTACTATATTATCCTACGAACTGTATAGAAAGAGTTTTCTTTGATTTGTGGGTGTTCTCTGCCAAGCGGTCGCATTAAAACAAAAAAATTGCGAAACCGCTTATTACCCCTCAAACTGCCCCCTTTATTGGGGTTTACACCATTTGACTTTATTAATGTAATTAGGCCATACATTTCTATATCTATACCAAATTTCAGCTTCCTATGTCAAACGGTCTTCGAGAAAACTGGCTGTGACAGACGGACAGCCTCCGAGTGATCGCATAAGTTTTCCGTTGGACCAATTTTGGTACGGAACACTAAATAGTCAGATCTGTCGGTTTTCTCGCCGACTGTATTACATATTATAAAAAAAATATTATCACTTAAAATGTTGGTAAAGGTCTCCCAAGAGTTTAATGTTCTACTAATATGGCAAAATAGTCTTAGGAAATTGTCACTTCTGCATTTTTAATCTTTGAAATAATGGCCGCCATCGGCGCGTATCTTTTAAATTACAGAAAAAATCATGTTATTAAAAAAATCTGTGAATTCGCCGATGAAAATTGATTCCCGTACTTTTGCTATTGTTGGGTTTGTTGTTGATGCAATAGCGCAATGGAAAACAAGGCATTTTTAAAAGTTTTGAGTCAAAATTGCTCTCGAAACGACCGCCATCACTGCCCGCCACAGACTAAACCAACATACTCTCATGAGAGTATGTTGACATGCTCAAACTTATGTTAGGTGATGTCTACTCTAGTAATATAACTCAATGAGTACAACATGTCGAAGTCATAATTGGGTGTGTCGTACACATGTAACAATCTGCAACTACAATTTCATTCAGTGCGGCCAGTTAATAACAGTAAGAGCGAAAATTGACTTGACTTTGAAATAAAAACGGAAAGCAGTGTTTGCTCTAGCGCATGTATGTGCCTATGTGATCTTCAGAATCAGAATCAGAATATATTTATTTGTTTAACATAGGTACATAAAAGATCTTAAAATAATGCATATATAGCGAAACACTATGTTTTGCCGGCTGGCGTACAAATATAATATTATTGTTGCATGCAATTTCATATTGTACCTCATTATTAGTTAATAATTACATTGGTCATAAACAATTAATAGAATTTAATAACAAAAAATAAAAACAAATTGAATTAATGAATGTCAAAGTAAAACATGAGGCAATGAAATAATACAATAAAACAAAATAAAATAATGTTAACAATAATTCACAATAAATTTAAAAAGTCAACTATAATATAATAAAATTCCAATGTTCTTACGTAACTAGAGATCAATGTCATTTAAAAAATGTTGAATATTATAGTAACATTAATTAATTAATAATAATTTAAATTTATTCTTAAAATGTCCTAATTGCAAGTTTTTTATTGTGCTTGGAATTTTATTATATATTTGGGGTGCCATTCCTAATACACTTTTTCTTGCAAGAGCAGTTTTACATTGTTTGTTACGCAACTGACTTTCATATTGTGACCTTGTGGGGAGCTTTCGCGTGTCGGAAATTTTATTAAATAGGTTAGGGTTACATTTCACAAATATTGCAATTTCCAAAATATACAAGCTGGGTAATGTTAAAATGTTTAATGATTTAAAGTAAGGCACACAACTGTCTCTCATTTTTAAGCCACACATAGCTCGCACACATCTTTTTTGGGCTTTGAAAACTGACTCCTTTTCTACCGAATTGCCCCAAAAAATTATTCCATATCTAAGTACTGACGCAACAAGTCCATGATAGGCGGCCATTAGAGAATCTTTATTTACCATTTTAGAAAGCTTACGAAGAGCAAAAACTGCCTTTTTTTTTTTACACAAGTCATTTACATGGTGATTCCAAGTGAGTTGGCTGTCGATAATTAATCCTAAAAATTTAGTCACTTCCACTTTTTCTATTCTAGTTCCCTTGTAATTGGTATTAAAGTCATTAGGTTCAGTTCGTTGATAAAAGTGCATTAAATTGGTTTTGGTCAAATTCATTACTAAATTATTATTGTTAAGCCACATTACTATGTCTGTTACTGCGTTATTAATGTCATGTTCATAATTATTTAAGTTGCTACATTTTATAATGGAAGTGCTGTCATCAGCAAATAAAATCATGGGATGAGAAACTGCTGTAGGTAAGTCATTGATATAAATCAAGAATAATAGAGGGCCAAGTACACTTCCCTAGATTAGATGAGAATATTTTGTGGCTCTTGCTTCTAACACAAAGTCTACTTATTTCAGTGTATTGCAACCGGTTAGAGAGATATGATTCTAAAAGTTTCAAAATGTTGCCTCTAATACCATAACTATCGAGTTTATCTAGCAGTATCTCATGATCTACATGATCAAAGGCTTTAGTCATGTCCGTAAACAAGGCACAGATTGGTATTTTATTGTCAAGGCTTTCTATCACAGTGTCAAGTCAACTAGATCAAAGATTGCTATATCAATGCTTACATTTTTCCTAAACCCTTTTTGTTCCATACATAATAATTTAAATTTATCCATGTAGTTATAGAGACACTGATATATGTATTTCTCGAATACCTTCGAAAATATTGGTATGAGAGCTATTGGCCGGTAGTTCTGAGGGGTTTCTTTGTCACCCTTTTTATGTAATGGCTTTATAACAGACATTTTTAGTTTGTTAGGGTAAATACCCGCATCAATACATAGATTCATTATGTAACTTAGGTGAGGGGCAATATTTCCACTCACATATTTGATGACTATGGTACAAATTTCGTCAATGCCTACACTCCTAGTGTTTTTTAATGAATTTATAATTAATTTCATATCATGAGCTGTTGATGGGGCCATAAACATAGACTGTGAGGTTTTTTCAATTTTGCTATGACGGTCGTTAATGATATTTTTGTCCGACTGGTTTTTTACACAGTCTACAAAATAATTATTAAGTGTGTCCGCTATTTCTTTGGGATTCGAAATGACGTTGTGATCATATTTTAACTTTAAGACGTCATTAATTCGTGAGCTCGATTTTATAGAGTTTATGATCTGCCAAGTAGCTTTAGATTTATTATGCGCCGATGCAATTTTATAATTATTTTGAGCTTTTTGAGTTAGCTTTATGACTTTCCTAAATCTTTGCGAATAACATTTAGGTATGCATTTATTTGCTATTGTAGGAGAAATTCTGTATTGCCAAAGTAGTTGTTGTTGTTTCTTACTACAGGTTTTAATGCCCCTTGATAACCATTTTACTTTTTTGTTGGTTCTTATTGTAATAATTTTTATAGGAAAACACATGTCATATATAAATTTAAAATTAGCCAGGAAAATATTATAAGCTTTGTCAGGATCTCGAGTTTTGTAAATGCTAGCAAAGGATAAGCAATCTAGATATTTCTTAAATAACTTTAAATTTTCCTGAGAATAAATGCGTATCTTTTCACACACACACAAATCACGTAAGTTTTCTATTTTACACGTTTTGTTTCCTTGATACTTAAAGACTTGCGCAGTATGATCAGATAAACCAAAGTCGTAAACTTTGCTACTTTGGCCATGCTTCAAATTATGGGCAAAGTTATCTATACATGAATTACTAGATAATCTCGTAGGCTCTCTTATTTCTAATTTCAAGTTGAATCCCATAAGAAAGTATTCAAAGTCTAGCGATATATGGTTCCTTTTCATAATGTCAATATTGAAATCTCCACAGATAATTATTTTTTCATTAATATTGCTACATAATTTAGTCAGTATAATGTCAAGTTTTTCATAAAATAGACTAAGATTACTATAACTAGGAGTTCGATAAACACATACAATCACTGTTTTTTGACTAGTGAGTTCTATTACACAACATTCGAATATACCTGACATGGAGTGTTTTGTGATGTCTGGCAGTTCTTTGAAGCAGTGCCCTGTTTTCACGAGTATACACGTTCCACCACGTTTCTTTTCTCGTGAGAAACACGCCGCTAGCTGATAATTTGGTATCGTGAGTAGTTCCTCATAGTTGGTCATTATAAAGTGCTCTGTTACGAGTATGCACACAATGTCTATGCTTTCATCCGCTGATTCTAGTTCTCTTGCCCTAAAGCCAACCTTACAGTACATTTCAAAGTGTCTTATTGTCTGGAAATCAGTCAGATTGACGAAAATGTGGATGCAGACTTTAGGCCGCTAACTTCATGACAACCGCAGATAGTGAAGGAATCTCGATAAGTAAAATCTGAAAGCTGTTTTAGAAAGCTCTTGCCCTAAAGCCAACCTTACAGTACATTTCAAAGTGTCTTATTGTCTGGAAATCAGTCAGATTGACGAAAATGTGGATGCAGACTTTAGGCCGCTAACTTCATGACAACCGCATCGTGAAGGAATCTCGATAAGTAAAATCTGAAAGCTGTTTTAGAAAGCTCTTGCCCTAAAGCCAACCCTACAGTACATTTCAAAGTGTCTTATTGTCTGGAAAATAGTCAGATTGACGAAAATGTGGATGTACACTTTAGGCCGCTAACTTCACGACAACCGCAGATAGTGAAGGAATCTCGATAAGTAAAATCTGAAAGCTGTTTTAGAAAGCTCTTGCCATAGAGCCAACCCTACAGTACACTTCAAAGTGTCTTATTGTCTGGAAATCATTCAGATTGACGAAAATGTGGATGTACACTTAAGGCCGCTAACTTCATGACAACCGCAGAGAGTGAAGGAATCTCGATAAGTAAAATCTGAAAGCTGTTTTAGAAAGCTCGTGCCCTACATCTATCCCTGTTGTACATTTCAAAGTGTCTTATTGTCTGGAAATCAGTCAGATTGACGAAAATGTGGATGCAGACTTTAGGCCGCTAACTTCATGACAACCGCAGAGAGTGAAGGAATCTCGATAAGTAAAATCTGTAAGCTGTTTTAGAAAGCTCTTGCCCTACATCTATCTCTGTTGTACATTTCAAAGTGTCTTATTGTCTGGAAATCAGTCAGATTGACGAAAATGTGGATGCAGACTTTAGGCCGCTAACTTCATGACAACCGCAGATAGTGAAGGAATCTCGATAAGGAAAATCTGAAAGCTGTTTTAGATAGCTCTTGCCCTAAAGCCAACCTTACGTACATTTCAAAGTGTCTTATTGTCTGGAAATCAGTCAGATTGACGAAAATGTGGATGCAGACTTTAGGCCGCTAACTTCATGACAACCGCAGATAGTGAAGGAATCTCGATAAGTAAAATCTGTAAGCTGTTTTAGAAAGCTCTTGCCCTACATCTATCTCTGTTGTACATTTCAAAGTGTCTTATTGCCTGGAAATTAGTCAAATTGACGAAAATGTGGATGCAGACTTTAGGCCGCTAACTTCATGACAACCGCAGAGAGTGAAGGAATCTCGATAAGTAAAATCTGAAAGCTGTTTTAGAAAGCTGTTGCCCTAAAGCCAACCCTACAGTACATTTCAAAGTGTCTTATTGTCTGGAAATCAGTCAGATTGACGAAAATGTGGATGCAGACTTTAGGCCGCTAACTTCATGACAACCGCAGAGAGTGAAGGAATCTCGATAAGTAAAATCTGTAAGCTGTTTTAGAAAGCTCTTGCCCTACATCTATCTCTGTTGTACATTTCAAAGTGTCTTATTGTCTGGAAATCAGTCAGATTGACGAAAATGTGGATGCAGACTTTAGGCCGCTAACTTCATGACAACCGCAGATAGTGAAGGAATCTCGATAAGTAAAATCTGAAAGCTGTTTTAGAAAGCTGTTGCCCTAAAGCCAACCCTACAGTACATTTCAAAGTGTCTTATTGTCTGGAAATCAGTCAGATTGACGAAAATGTGGAAGCAGACTTTAGGCCGCTAACTTCATGACAACCGCAGAGAGTGAAAGAATCTCGATAAGTAAAATCTGAAAGCTGTTTTAGAAAGTTCTTGCCCTAAAGCCAACCTTACAGTACATTTCAAAGTGTCTTATTGTCTGGAAATCAGTCAGATTGACGAAAATGTGGATGCAGACTTTAGGCCGCTAACTTCACGACAACCGCAGATAGTGAAGGAATCTCGATAAGTAAAATCTGAAAGCTGCTTTAGAAAGCTCTTGCCCTAAAGCCAACCTTACAGTACATTTCAAAGTGTCTTATTGTCTGGAAATCAGTCAGATTGACGAAAATGTGGATGCAGACTTTAGGCCGCTAACTTCATGACAACCGCAGATAGTGAAGGAATCTCGATAAGTAAAATCTGGAAGCTGTTTTAGAAAGCTCTTGCCCTAAAGCCAACCCTACAGTACATTTCAAAGTGTCTTATTGTCTGGAAATCAGTCAGATTGACGAAAATGTGGATGCAGACTTTAGGCCGCTAACTTCATGACAACCGCAGAGAGTGAAGGAATCTCGATAAGTAAAATCTGTAAGCTGTTTTAGAAAGCTCTTGCCCTACATCTATCTCTGTTGTACATTTCAAAGTGTCTTATTGTCTGGAAATCAGTCAGATTGACGAAAATGTGGATGCAGACTTTAGGCCGCTAACTTCATGACAACCGCAGATAGTGAAGGAATCTCGATAAGGAAAATCTGAAAGCTGTTTTAGATAGCTCTTGCCCTAAAGCCAACCTTACGTACATTTCAAAGTGTCTTATTGTCTGGAAATCAGTCAGATTGACGAAAATGTGGATGCAGACTTTAGGCCGCTAACTTCATGACAACCGCAGATAGTGAAGGAATCTCGATAAGTAAAATCTGTAAGCTGTTTTAGAAAGCTCTTGCCCTACATCTATCTCTGTTGTACATTTCAAAGTGTCTTATTGCCTGGAAATTAGTCAAATTGACGAAAATGTGGATGCAGACTTTAGGCCGCTAACTTCATGACAACCGCAGAGAGTGAAGGAATCTCGATAAGTAAAATCTGAAAGCTGTTTTAGAAAGCTGTTGCCCTAAAGCCAACCCTACAGTACATTTCAAAGTGTCTTATTGTCTGGAAATCAGTCAGATTGACGAAAATGTGGATGCAGACTTTAGGCCGCTAACTTCATGACAACCGCAGAGAGTGAAGGAATCTCGATAAGTAAAATCTGTAAGCTGTTTTAGAAAGCTCTTGCCCTACATCTATCTCTGTTGTACACTTCAAAGTGTCTTATTGCCTGGAAATTAGTCAAATTGACGAAAATGTGGATGCAGACTTTAGGCCGCTAACTTCATGACAACCGCAGATAGTGAAGGAATCTCGATAAGTAAAATCTGGAAGCTGTTTTAGAAAGCTCTTGCCCTAAAGCCAACCCTACAGTACATTTCAAAGTGTCTTATTGTCTGGAAATCAGTCAGATTGACGAAAATGTGGATGCAGACTTTAGGCCGCTAACTTCATGACAACCGCAGAGAGTGAAGGAATCTCGATAAGTAAAATCTGTAAGCTGTTTTAGAAAGCTCTTGCCCTACATCTATCTCTGTTGTACATTTCAAAGTGTCTTATTGTCTGGAAATCAGTCAGATTGACGAAAATGTGGATGCAGACTTTAGGCCGCTAACTTCATGACAACCGCAGATAGTGAAGGAATCTCGATAAGGAAAATCTGAAAGCTGTTTTAGATAGCTCTTGCCCTAAAGCCAACCTTACGTACATTTCAAAGTGTCTTATTGTCTGGAAATCAGTCAGATTGACGAAAATGTGGATGCAGACTTTAGGCCGCTAACTTCATGACAACCGCAGATAGTGAAGGAATCTCGATAAGTAAAATCTGTAAGCTGTTTTAGAAAGCTCTTGCCCTACATCTATCTCTGTTGTACATTTCAAAGTGTCTTATTGCCTGGAAATTAGTCAAATTGACGAAAATGTGGATGCAGACTTTAGGCCGCTAACTTCATGACAACCGCAGAGAGTGAAGGAATCTCGATAAGTAAAATCTGAAAGCTGTTTTAGAAAGCTGTTGCCCTAAAGCCAACCCTACAGTACATTTCAAAGTGTCTTATTGTCTGGAAATCAGTCAGATTGACGAAAATGTGGATGCAGACTTTAGGCCGCTAACTTCATGACAACCGCAGATAGTGAAGGAATCTCGATAAGTAAAATCTGAAAGCTGTTTTAGAAAGCTCTTGCCCTAAAGCCAACCTTACAGTACATTTCAAAGTGTCTTATTGTCTGGAAATCAGTCAGATTGACGAAAATGTGGATGCAGACTTTAGGCCGCTAACTTCATGACAACCGCATCGTGAAGGAATCTCGATAAGTAAAATCTGAAAGCTGTTTTAGAAAGCTCTTGCCCTAAAGCCAACCCTACAGTACATTTCAAAGTGTCTTATTGTCTGGAAAATAGTCAGATTGACGAAAATGTGGATGTACACTTTAGGCCGCTAACTTCACGACAACCGCAGATAGTGAAGGAATCTCGATAAGTAAAATCTGAAAGCTGTTTTAGAAAGCTCTTGCCATAGAGCCAACCCTACAGTACACTTCAAAGTGTCTTATTGTCTGGAAATCATTGAGATTGACGAAAATGTGGATGTACACTTAAGGCCGCTAACTTCATGACAACCGCAGAGAGTGAAGGAATCTCGATAAGTAAAATCTGAAAGCTGTTTTAGAAAGCTCGTGCCCTACATCTATCCCTGTTGTACATTTCAAAGTGTCTTATTGTCTGGAAATCAGTCAGATTGACGAAAATGTGGATGCAGACTTTAGGCCGCTAACTTCATGACAACCGCAGAGAGTGAAGGAATCTCGATAAGTAAAATCTGTAAGCTGTTTTAGAAAGCTCTTGCCCTACATCTATCTCTGTTGTACATTTCAAAGTGTCTTATTGTCTGGAAATCAGTCAGATTGACGAAAATGTGGATGCAGACTTTAGGCCGCTAACTTCATGACAACCGCAGATAGTGAAGGAATCTCGATAAGGAAAATCTGAAAGCTGTTTTAGATAGCTCTTGCCCTAAAGCCAACCTTACGTACATTTCAAAGTGTCTTATTGTCTGGAAATCAGTCAGATTGACGAAAATGTGGATGCAGACTTTAGGCCGCTAACTTCATGACAACCGCAGATAGTGAAGGAATCTCGATAAGTAAAATCTGTAAGCTGTTTTAGAAAGCTCTTGCCCTACATCTATCTCTGTTGTACATTTCAAAGTGTCTTATTGCCTGGAAATTAGTCAAATTGACGAAAATGTGGATGCAGACTTTAGGCCGCTAACTTCATGACAACCGCAGAGAGTGAAGGAATCTCGATAAGTAAAATCTGAAAGCTGTTTTAGAAAGCTGTTGCCCTAAAGCCAACCCTACAGTACATTTCAAAGTGTCTTATTGTCTGGAAATCAGTCAGATTGACGAAAATGTGGATGCAGACTTTAGGCCGCTAACTTCATGACAACCGCAGAGAGTGAAGGAATCTCGATAAGTAAAATCTGTAAGCTGTTTTAGAAAGCTCTTGCCCTACATCTATCTCTGTTGTACATTTCAAAGTGTCTTATTGTCTGGAAATCAGTCAGATTGACGAAAATGTGGATGCAGACTTTAGGCCGCTAACTTCATGACAACCGCAGATAGTGAAGGAATCTCGATAAGTAAAATCTGAAAGCTGTTTTAGAAAGCTGTTGCCCTAAAGCCAACCCTACAGTACATTTCAAAGTGTCTTATTGTCTGGAAATCAGTCAGATTGACGAAAATGTGGAAGCAGACTTTAGGCCGCTAACTTCATGACAACCGCAGAGAGTGAAAGAATCTCGATAAGTAAAATCTGAAAGCTGTTTTAGAAAGTTCTTGCCCTAAAGCCAACCTTACAGTACATTTCAAAGTGTCTTATTGTCTGGAAATCAGTCAGATTGACGAAAATGTGGATGCAGACTTTAGGCCGCTAACTTCACGACAACCGCAGATAGTGAAGGAATCTCGATAAGTAAAATCTGAAAGCTGCTTTAGAAAGCTCTTGCCCTAAAGCCAACCTTACAGTACATTTCAAAGTGTCTTATTGTCTGGAAATCAGTCAGATTGACGAAAATGTGGATGCAGACTTTAGGCCGCTAACTTCATGACAACCGCAGATAGTGAAGGAATCTCGATAAGTAAAATCTGGAAGCTGTTTTAGAAAGCTCTTGCCCTAAAGCCAACCCTA
The DNA here is from genome assembly GCA_947578815.1 of Epinotia ramella. Classification (NCBI taxonomy): domain Eukaryota; kingdom Metazoa; phylum Arthropoda; class Insecta; order Lepidoptera; family Tortricidae; genus Epinotia; species Epinotia ramella. The sequence goes on along the minus strand of OX388224.1, from coordinate 11,267,327 downwards.
CAGTACATTTCAAAGTGTCTTATTGTCTGGAAATCAGTCAGATTGACGAAAATGTGGATGCAGACTTTAGGCCGCTAACTTCATGACAACCGCAGAGAGTGAAGGAATCTCGATAAGTAAAATCTGTAAGCTGTTTTAGAAAGCTCTTGCCCTACATCTATCTCTGTTGTACATTTCAAAGTGTCTTATTGTCTGGAAATCAGTCAGATTGACGAAAATGTGGATGCAGACTTTAGGCCGCTAACTTCATGACAACCGCAGATAGTGAAGGAATCTCGATAAGGAAAATCTGAAAGCTGTTTTAGATAGCTCTTGCCCTAAAGCCAACCTTACGTACATTTCAAAGTGTCTTATTGTCTGGAAATCAGTCAGATTGACGAAAATGTGGATGCAGACTTTAGGCCGCTAACTTCATGACAACCGCAGATAGTGAAGGAATCTCGATAAGTAAAATCTGTAAGCTGTTTTAGAAAGCTCTTGCCCTACATCTATCTCTGTTGTACATTTCAAAGTGTCTTATTGCCTGGAAATTAGTCAAATTGACGAAAATGTGGATGCAGACTTTAGGCCGCTAACTTCATGACAACCGCAGAGAGTGAAGGAATCTCGATAAGTAAAATCTGAAAGCTGTTTTAGAAAGCTGTTGCCCTAAAGCCAACCCTACAGTACATTTCAAAGTGTCTTATTGTCTGGAAATCAGTCAGATTGACGAAAATGTGGATGCAGACTTTAGGCCGCTAACTTCATGACAACCGCAGAGAGTGAAGGAATCTCGATAAGTAAAATCTGTAAGCTGTTTTAGAAAGCTCTTGCCCTACATCTATCTCTGTTGTACATTTCAAAGTGTCTTATTGTCTGGAAATCAGTCAGATTGACGAAAATGTGGATGCAGACTTTAGGCCGCTAACTTCATGACAACCGCAGAGAGTGAAGGAATCTCGATAAGTAAAATCTGTAAGCTGTTTTAGAAAGCTCTTGCCCTACATCTATCTCTGTTGTACATTTCAAAGTGTCTTATTGTCTGGAAATCAGTCAGATTGACGAAAATGTGGATGCAGACTTTAGGCCGCTAACTTCATGACAACCGCAGATAGTGAAGGAATCTCGATAAGTAAAATCTGAAAGCTGTTTTAGAAAGCTCTTGCCCTAAAGCCAACCTTACAGTACATTTCAAAGTGTCTTATTTTCTGGAAATCAGTCAGATTGACGAAAATGTGGATGCAGACTTTAGGCCGCTAACTTCATGACAACCGCATCGTGAAGGAATCTCGATAAGTAAAATCTGAAAGCTGTTTTAGAAAGCTCTTGCCCTAAAGCCAACCCTACAGTACATTTCAAAGTGTCTTATTGTCTGGAAAATAGTCAGATTGACGAAAATGTGGATGTACACTTTAGGCCGCTAACTTCACGACAACCGCAGATAGTGAAGGAATCTCGATAAGTAAAATCTGAAAGCTGCTTTAGAAAGCTCTTGCCCTAAAGCCAACCTTACAGTACATTTCAAAGTGTCTTATTGTCTGGAAATCAGTCAGATTGACGAAAATGTGGATGCAGACTTTAGGCCGCTAACTTCATGACAACCGCAGATAGTGAAGGAATCTCGATAAGTAAAATCTGAAAGCTGTTTTAGAAAGCTCTTGCCCTAAAGCCAACCTTACAGTACATTTCAAAGTGTCTTATTTTCTGGAAATCAGTCAGATTGACGAAAATGTGGATGCAGACTTTAGGCCGCTAACTTCATGACAACCGCATCGTGAAGGAATCTCGATAAGTAAAATCTGAAAGCTGTTTTAGAAAGCTCTTGCCCTAAAGCCAACCCTACAGTACATTTCAAAGTGTCTTATTGTCTGGAAAATAGTCAGATTGACGAAAATGTGGATGTACACTTTAGGCCGCTAACTTCACGACAACCGCAGATAGTGAAGGAATCTCGATAAGTAAAATCTGAAAGCTGTTTTAGAAAGCTCTTGCCCTAAAGCCAACCCTACAGTACATTTCAAAGTGTCTTATTGTCTGGAAAATAGTCAGATTGACGAAAATGTGGATGTACACTTTAGGCCGCTAACTTCACGACAACCGCAGATAGTGAAGGAATCTCGATACGTAAAATCAGAAAGCTGTTTTAGAAAGCTCTTGCCCTAAAGCCAACCCTACAGTACATTTCAAAGTATCTTATTGTCTGGAAATCAGTCAGATTGACGAAAATGTGGATGCAGACTTTAGGCCGCTAACTTCACGACAACCGCAGATAGTGAAGGAATCTCGATAAGTAAAATCTGAAAGCTGTTTTAGAAAGCTCTTGCCCTAAAGCCAACCCTACAGTACATTTCAAAGTGTCTTATTGTCTGGAAATCAGTCAGATTGACGAAAATGTGGATGCAGACTTTAGGCCGCTAACTTCATGACAACCGCAGATAGTGAAGGAATCTCGATAAGGAAAATCTGAAAGCTGTTTTAGATAGCTCTTGCCCTAAAGCCAACCTTACGTACATTTCAAAGTGTCTTATTGTCTGGAAATCAGTCAGATTGACGAAAATGTGGATGCAGACTTTAGGCCGCTAACTTCATGACAACCGCAGATAGTGAAGGAATCTCGATAAGTAAAATCTGGAAGCTGTTTTAGAAAGCTCTTGCCCTACATCTATCTCTGTTGTACATTTCAAAGTGTCTTATTGTCTGGAAATCAGTCAGATTGACGAAAATGTGGATGTACACTTTAGGCCGCTAACTTCACGACAACCGCAGATAGTGAAGGAATCTCGATAAGTAAAATCTGAAAGCTGTTTTAGAAAGCTCTTGCCCTCAAGCCAACCCTACAGTACATTTCAAAGTGTCTTATTGTCTGAAAATCAGTCAGATTGACGAAAATGTGGATGCAGACTTTAGGCCGCTAACTTCATGACAACCGCAGAGAGTGAAGGAATCTCGATAAGTAAAATCTGTAAGCTGTTTTAGAAAGCTCTTGCCCTACATCTATCTCTGTTGTACATTTCAAAGTGTCTTATTGTCTGGAAATCAGTCCGATTGACGAAAATGTGGATGTACACTTTAGGCCGCTAACTTCACGACAACCGCAGATAGTGAAGGAATCTCGATAAGTAAAATCTGAAAGCTGTTTTAGAAAGCTCTTGCCCTAGAGCCAACCCTACAGTACATTTCAAAGTGTCTTATTGACTGGAAATCAGTCAGATTGACGAAAATGTGGATGCAGACTTTAGGCCGCTAACTTCACGACAACCGCAGATAGTGAAGGAATCTCGATAAGTAAAATCTGAAAGCTGTTTTAGAAAGCTCTTGCCATAAAGCCAACCCTACAGTACACTTCAAAGTGTCTTATTGTCTGGAAATCAGTCAGATTGACGAAAATGTGGATGCAGACTTTAGGCCGCTAACTTCATGACAACCGCAGAGAGTGAAGGAATCTCGATAAGTAAAATCTGTAAGCTGTTTTAGAAAGCTCTTGCCCTACATCTATCTCTGTTGTACATTTCAAAGTGTCTTATTGTCTGGAAATCAGTCCGATTGACGAAAATGTGGATGTACACTTTAGGCCGCTAACTTCACGACAACCGCAGATAGTGAAGGAATCTCGATAAGTAAAATCTGAAAGCTGTTTTAGAAAGCTCTTGCCCTAGAGCCAACCCTACAGTACATTTCAAAGTGTCTTATTGACTGGAAATCAGTCAGATTGACGAAAATGTGGATGCAGACTTTAGGCCGCTAACTTCATGACAACCGCAGAGAGTGAAGGAATCTCTATAAGTAAAATCTGTAAGCTGTTTTAGAAAGCTCTTGCCCTACATCTATCTCTGTTGTACATTTCAAAGTGTCTTATTGTCTGGAAATCAGTCAGATTGACGAAAATGTGGATGCAGACTTTAGGCCGCTAACTTCATGACAACCGCAGATAGTGAAGGAATCTCGATAAGTAAAATCTGGAAGCTGTTTTAGAAAGCTCTTGCCCTAAAGCCAACCCTACAGTACATTTCAAAGTGTCTTATTGTCTGGAAATCAGTCAGATTGACGAAAATGTGGATGCAGACTTTAGGCCGCTAACTTCATGACAACCGCAGAGAGTGAAGGAATCTCGATAAGTAAAATCTGTAAGCTGTTTTAGAAAGCTCTTGCCCTACATCTATCTCTGTTGTACATTTCAAAGTGTCTTATTGTCTGGAAATCAGTCAGATTGACGAAAATGTGGATGCAGACTTTAGGCCGCTAACTTCATGACAACCGCAGATAGTGAAGGAATCTCGATAAGGAAAATCTGAAAGCTGTTTTAGATAGCTCTTGCCCTAAAGCCAACCTTACGTACATTTCAAAGTGTCTTATTGTCTGGAAATCAGTCAGATTGACGAAAATGTGGATGCAGACTTTAGGCCGCTAACTTCATGACAACCGCAGATAGTGAAGGAATCTCGATAAGTAAAATCTGGAAGCTGTTTTAGAAAGCTCTTGCCCTACATCTATCTCTGTTGTACATTTCAAAGTGTCTTATTGTCTGGAAATCAGTCAGATTGACGAAAATGTGGATGTACACTTTAGGCCGCTAACTTCACGACAACCGCAGATAGTGAAGGAATCTCGATAAGTAAAATCTGAAAGCTGTTTTAGAAAGCTCTTGCCCTCAAGCCAACCCTACAGTACATTTCAAAGTGTCTTATTGTCTGAAAATCAGTCAGATTGACGAAAATGTGGATGCAGACTTTAGGCCGCTAACTTCATGACAACCGCAGAGAGTGAAGGAATCTCGATAAGTAAAATCTGTAAGCTGTTTTAGAAAGCTCTTGCCCTACATCTATCTCTGTTGTACATTTCAAAGTGTCTTATTGTCTGGAAATCAGTCCGATTGACGAAAATGTGGATGTACACTTTAGGCCGCTAACTTCACGACAACCGCAGATAGTGAAGGAATCTCGATAAGTAAAATCTGAAAGCTGTTTTAGAAAGCTCTTGCCCTAGAGCCAACCCTACAGTACATTTCAAAGTGTCTTATTGACTGGAAATCAGTCAGATTGACGAAAATGTGGATGCAGACTTTAGGCCGCTAACTTCACGACAACCGCAGATAGTGAAGGAATCTCGATAAGTAAAATCTGAAAGCTGTTTTAGAAAGCTCTTGCCATAAAGCCAACCCTACAGTACACTTCAAAGTGTCTTATTGTCTGGAAATCAGTCAGATTGACGAAAATGTGGATGCAGACTTTAGGCCGCTAACTTCATGACAACCGCAGAGAGTGAAGGAATCTCTATAAGTAAAATCTGTAAGCTGTTTTAGAAAGCTCTTGCCCTACATCTATCTCTGTTGTACATTTCAAAGTGTCTTATTGTCTGGAAATCAGTCAGATTGACGAAAATGTGGATGCAGACTTTAGGCCGCTAACTTCATGACAACCGCAGATAGTGAAGGAATCTCGATAAGTAAAATCTGGAAGCTGTTTTAGAAAGCTCTTGCCCTAAAGCCAACCCTACAGTACATTTCAAAGTGTCTTATTGTCTGGAAATCAGTCAGATTGACGAAAATGTGGATGCAGACTTTAGGCCGCTAACTTCATGACAACCGCAGAGAGTGAAGGAATCTCGATAAGTAAAATCTGTAAGCTGTTTTAGAAAGCTCTTGCCCTACATCTATCTCTGTTGTACATTTCAAAGTGTCTTATTGTCTGGAAATCAGTCAGATTGACGAAAATGTGGATGCAGACTTTAGGCCGCTAACTTCATGACAACCGCAGATAGTGAAGGAATCTCGATAAGGAAAATCTGAAAGCTGTTTTAGATAGCTCTTGCCCTAAAGCCAACCTTACGTACATTTCAAAGTGTCTTATTGTCTGGAAATCAGTCAGATTGACGAAAATGTGGATGCAGACTTTAGGCCGCTAACTTCATGACAACCGCAGATAGTGAAGGAATCTCGATAAGTAAAATCTGGAAGCTGTTTTAGAAAGCTCTTGCCCTACATCTATCTCTGTTGTACATTTCAAAGTGTCTTATTGTCTGGAAATCAGTCAGATTGACGAAAATGTGGATGCAGACTTTAGGCCGCTAACTTCATGACAACCGCAGATAGTGAAGGAATCTCGATAAGTAAAATCTGGAAGCTGTTTTAGAAAGCTCTTGCCCTAAAGCCAACCCTACAGTACATTTCAAAGTGTCTTATTGTCTGGAAATCAGTCAGATTGACGAAAATGTGGATGCAGACTTTAGGCCGCTAACTTCATGACAACCGCAGAGAGTGAAGGAATCTCGATAAGTAAAATCTGTAAGCTGTTTTAGAAAGCTCTTGCCCTACATCTATCTCTGTTGTACATTTCAAAGTGTCTTATTGTCTGGAAATCAGTCAGATTGACGAAAATGTGGATGCAGACTTTAGGCCGCTAACTTCATGACAACCGCAGATAGTGAAGGAATCTCGATAAGTAAAATCTGAAAGCTGTTTTAGAAAGCTCTTGCCCTAAAGCCAACCTTACAGTACATTTCAAAGTGTCTTATTGTCTGGAAATCAGTTAGATTGACGAAAATGTGGATGCAGACGCCACTAACTTCATGACAACCGCAGAGAGTGAAGGAATCTCGATAAGCTGGAAGCTGGAAGCTGTTTTTGAAAGCTCTTGCCCTAAAGCCAACCCTACAGTACATTTCAAAGTGTCTTATTGTCTGGGAATCAGTCAGATTGATGAAAATGTGGATGCAGACTTTAGGCCGCTAACTTCACGACAACCGCAGATAGTGAAGGAATCTCGATAAGTAAAATCTGGAAGCTGTTTTAGAAAGCTCTTGCCCTAAAGCCAACCTTACAGTACATTTCAAAGTGTCTTATTTTCTGGAAATCAGTCAGATTGACGAAAATGTGGATGCAGACTTTAGGCCGCTAACTTCATGACAACCGCATCGTGAAGGAATCTCGATAAGTAAAATCTGAAGCTGTTTTAGAAAGCTCTTGCCCTAAAGCCAACCCTACAGTACATTTCAAAGTGTCTTATTGTCTGGAAAATAGTCAGATTGACGAAAATGTGGATGTACACTTTAGGCCGCTAACTTCACGACAACCGCAGATAGTGAAGGAATCTCGATAAGTAAAATCTGAAAGCTGTTTTAGAAAGCTCTTGCCCTAAAGCCAACCTTACAGTACATTTCAAAGTGTCTTATTGTCTGGAAATCAGACAGATTGACGAAAATGTGGATGCAGACTTTAGGCCGCTAACTTCATGACAACCGCAGATAGTGAAGGAATCTCGATAAGTAAAATCTGGAAGCTGTTTTAGAAAGCTCTTGCCCTACATCTATCTCTGTTGTACATTTCAAAGTGTCTTATTGTCTGGAAATCAGTCAGATTGACGAAAATGTGGATGTACACTTTAGGCCGCTAACTTCACGACAACCGCAGATAGTGAAGGAATCTCGATAAGTAAAATCTGAAAGCTGTTTTAGAAAGCTCTTGCCCTAAAGCCAACCTTACAGTACATTTCAAAGTGTCTTATTGTCTGGAAATCAGTCAGATTGACGAAAATGTGGATGCAAATTTTAGGCCGCTAACTTCATGACAACCGCATCGTGAAGGAATCTCGATAAGTAAAATCTGAAAGCTGTTTTAGACAGCTCTTGCCCTAAAGCCAACCCTACAGTACATTTCAAAGTGTCTTATTGTCTGGAAAATAGTCAGATTGACGAAAATGTGGATGTACACTTTAGGCCGCTAAATTCACGACAACCGCAGATAGTGAAGGAATCTCGATAAGTAAAATCTGAAAGCTGTTTTAGAAAGCTCTTGCCCTAAAGCCAACCTTACAGTACATTTCAAAGTGTCTTATTGTCTGGAAATCAGTCAGATTGACGAAAATGTGGATGCAGATTTTAGGCCGCTAACTTCATGACAACCGCATCGTGAAGGAATCTCGATAAGTAAAATCTGAAAGCTGTTTTAGAAAGCTCTTGCCCTAAAGCCAACCTTACAGTACATTTCAAAGTGTCTTATTGTCTGGAAATCAGTCAGATTGACGAAAATGTGGATGCAGACTTTAGGCCGCTAACTTCACGACAACCGCAGATAGTGAAGGAATCTCGATAAGTAAAATCTGAAAGCTGTTTTAGAAAGCTCTTGCCATAAAGCCAACCCTACAGTACACTTCAAAGTGTCTTATTGTCTGGAAATCAGTCAGATTGACGAAAATGTGGATGCAGACTTTAGGCCGCTAACTTCATGACAACCGCAGAGAGTGAAGGAATCTCGATAAGTAAAATCTGTAAGCTGTTTTAGAAAGCTCTTGCCCTACATCTATCTGTTGTACATTTCAAAGTGTCTTATTGTCTGGAAATCAGTCAGATTGACGAAAATGTGGATGCAGACTTTAGGCCGCTAACTTCATGACAACCGCAGATAGTGAAGGAATCTCGATAAGTAAAATCTGGAAGCTGTTTTAGAAAGCTCTTGCCCTAAAGCCAACCCTACAGTACATTTCAAAGTGTCTTATTGTCTGGAAATCAGTCAGATTGACGAAAATGTGGATGCAGACTTTAGGCCGCTAACTTCATGACAACCGCAGAGAGTGAAGGAATCTCGATAAGTAAAATCTGTAAGCTGTTTTAGAAAGCTCTTGCCCTACATCTATCTCTGTTGTACATTTCAAAGTGTCTTATTGTCTGGGAATCAGTCAGATTGACGAAAATGTGGATGCAGACTTTAGGCCGCTAACTTCACGACAACCGCAGATAGTGAAGGAATCTCGATTGGTAAAATCTGAAAGCTGTTTTAGAAAGCTCTTGCCCTAAAGCCAACCTTACAGTACATTTCAAAGTGTCTTATTGTCTGGAAATCAGTCAGATTGACGAAAATGTGGATGCAGACTTTAGGCCGCTAACTTCATGACAACCGCAGAGAGTGAAGGAATCTCGATAAGTAAAATCTGTAAGCTGTTTTAGAAAGCTCTTGCCCTACATCTATCTCTGTTGTACATTTCAAAGTGTCTTATTGTCTGGAAAATAGTCAGATTGACGAAAATGTGGATGTACACTTTAGGCCGCTAACTTCACGACAACCGCAGATAGTGAAGGAATCTCGATAAGTAAAATCTGAAAGCTGTTTTAGAAAGCTCTTGCCATAGAGCCAACCCTACAGTACACTTCAAAGTGTCTTATTGTCTGGAAATCAGTCAGATTGACGAAAATGTGGATGCAGACTTTAGGCCGCTAACTTCATGACAACCGCAGAGAGTGAAGGAATCTCGATAAGTAAAATCTGTAAGCTGTTTTAGAAAGCTCTTGCCCTACATCTATCTCTGTTGTACATTTCAAAGTGTCTTATTGTCTGGAAATCAGTCAGATTGACGAAAATGTGGATGCAGACTTTAGGCCGCTAACTTCATGACAACCGCAGATAGTGAAGGAATCTCGATAAGTAAAATCTGAAAGCTGTTTTAGAAAGCTCTTGCCCTAAAGCCAACCTTACAGTACATTTCAAAGTGTCTTATTGTCTGGAAATCAGTCAGATTGACGAAAATGTGGATGCAGACTTTAGGCCGCTAACTTCATGACAACCGCAGAGAGTGAAGGAATCTCGATAAGTAAAATCTGTAAGCTGTTTTAGAAAGCTCTTGCCCTACATCTATCTCTGTTGTACATTTCAAAGTGTCTTATTGTCTGGAAATCAGTCAGATTGACGAAAATGTGGATGCAGACTTTAGGCCGCTAACTTCATGACAACCGCAGATAGTGAAGGAATCTCGATAAGTAAAATCTGAAAGCTGTTTTAGAAAGCTCTTGCCCTAAAGCCAACCTTACAGTACATTTCAAAGTGTCTTATTTTCTGGAAATCAGTCAGATTGACGAAAATGTGGATGCAGACTTTAGGCCGCTAACTTCATGACAACCGCATCGTGAAGGAATCTCGATAAGTAAAATCTGAAAGCTGTTTTAGAAAGCTCTTGCCCTAAAGCCAACCCTACAGTACATTTCAAAGTGTCTTATTGTCTGGAAAATAGTCAGATTGACGAAAATGTGGATGTACACTTTAGGCCGCTAACTTCACGACAACCGCAGATAGTGAAGGAATCTCGATAAGTAAAATCTGAAAGCTGCTTTAGAAAGCTCTTGCCCTAAAGCCAACCTTACAGTACATTTCAAAGTGTCTTATTGTCTGGAAATCAGTCAGATTGACGAAAATGTGGATGCAGACTTTAGGCCGCTAACTTCATGACAACCGCAGATAGTGAAGGAATCTCGATAAGTAAAATCTGAAAGCTGTTTTAGAAAGCTCTTGCCCTAAAGCCAACCTTACAGTACATTTCAAAGTGTCTTATTTTCTGGAAATCAGTCAGATTGACGAAAATGTGGATGCAGACTTTAGGCCGCTAACTTCATGACAACTGCATCGTGAAGGAATCTCGATAAGTAAAATCTGAAAGCTGTTTTAGAAAGCTCTTGCCCTAAAGCCAACCCTACAGTACATTTCAAAGTGTCTTATTGTCTGGAAAATAGTCAGATTGACGAAAATGTGGATGTACACTTTAGGCCGCTAACTTCACGACAACCGCAGATAGTGAAGGAATCTCGATAAGTAAAATCTGAAAGCTGTTTTAGAAAGCTCTTGCCCTAAAGCCAACCCTACAGTACATTTCAAAGTGTCTTATTGTCTGGAAAATAGTCAGATTGACGAAAATGTGGATGTACACTTTAGGCCGCTAACTTCACGACAACCGCAGATAGTGAAGGAATCTCGATAAGTAAAATCAGAAAGCTGTTTTAGAAAGCTCTTGCCCTAAAGCCAACCCTACAGTACATTTCAAAGTATCTTATTGTCTGGAAATCAGTCAGATTGACGAAAATGTGGATGCAGACTTTAGGCCGCTAACTTCACGACAACCGCAGATAGTGAAGGAATCTCGATAAGTAAAATCTGAAAGCTGTTTTAGAAAGCTCTTGCCCTAAAGCCAACCCTACAGTACATTTCAAAGTGTCTTATTGTCTGGAAATCAGTCAGATTGACGAAAATGTGGATGCAGACTTTAGGCCGCTAACTTCATGACAACCGCAGATAGTGAAGGAATCTCGATAAGGAAAATCTGAAAGCTGTTTTAGATAGCTCTTGCCCTAAAGCCAACCTTACGTACATTTCAAAGTGTCTTATTGTCTGGAAATCAGTCAGATTGACGAAAATGTGGATGCAGACTTTAGGCCGCTAACTTCATGACAACCGCAGATAGTGAAGGAATCTCGATAAGTAAAATCTGGAAGCTGTTTTAGAAAGCTCTTGCCCTACATCTATCTCTGTTGTACATTTCAAAGTGTCTTATTGTCTGGAAATCAGTCAGATTGACGAAAATGTGGATGTACACTTTAGGCCGCTAACTTCACGACAACCGCAGATAGTGAAGGAATCTCGATAAGTAAAATCTGAAAGCTGTTTTAGAAAGCTCTTGCCCTCAAGCCAACCCTACAGTACATTTCAAAGTGTCTTATTGTCTGAAAATCAGTCAGATTGACGAAAATGTGGATGCAGACTTTAGGCCGCTAACTTCATGACAACCGCAGAGAGTGAAGGAATCTCGATAAGTAAAATCTGTAAGCTGTTTTAGAAAGCTCTTGCCCTACATCTATCTCTGTTGTACATTTCAAAGTGTCTTATTGTCTGGAAATCAGTCCGATTGACGAAAATGTGGATGTACACTTTAGGCCGCTAACTTCACGACAACCGCAGATAGTGAAGGAATCTCGATAAGTAAAATCTGAAAGCTGTTTTAGAAAGCTCTTGCCCTAGAGCCAACCCTACAGTACATTTCAAAGTGTCTTATTGACTGGAAATCAGTCAGATTGACGAAAATGTGGATGCAGACTTTAGGCCGCTAACTTCACGACAACCGCAGATAGTGAAGGAATCTCGATAAGTAAAATCTGAAAGCTGTTTTAGAAAGCTGTTGCCCTAAAGCCAACCTTACAGTACACTTCAAAGTGTCTTATTGTCTGGAAATCAGTCAGATTGACGAAAATGTGGATGCAGACTTTAGGCCGCTAACTTCATGACAACCGCAGAGAGTGAAGGAATCTCTATAAGTAAAATCTGTAAGCTGTTTTAGAAAGCTCTTGCCCTACATCTATCTCTGTTGTACATTTCAAAGTGTCTTATTGTCTGGAAATCAGTCAGATTGACGAAAATGTGGATGCAGACTTTAGGCCGCTAACTTCATGACAACCGCAGATAGTGAAGGAATCTCGATAAGTAAAATCTGGAAGCTGTTTTAGAAAGCTCTTGCCCTAAAGCCAACCCTACAGTACATTTCAAAGTGTCTTATTGTCTGGAAATCAGTCAGATTGACGAAAATGTGGATGCAGACTTTAGGCCGCTAACTTCATGACAACCGCAGAGAGTGAAGGAATCTCGATAAGTAAAATCTGTAAGCTGTTTTAGAAAGCTCTTGCCCTACATCTATCTCTGTTGTACATTTCAAAGTGTCTTATTGTCTGGAAATCAGTCAGATTGACGAAAATGTGGATGCAGACTTTAGGCCGCTAACTTCATGACAACCGCAGATAGTGAAGGAATCTCGATAAGGAAAATCTGAAAGCTGTTTTAGATAGCTCTTGCCCTAAAGCCAACCTTACGTACATTTCAAAGTGTCTTATTGTCTGGAAATCAGTCAGATTGACGAAAATGTGGATGCAGACTTTAGGCCGCTAACTTCATGACAACCGCAGATAGTGAAGGAATCTCGATAAGTAAAATCTGGAAGCTGTTTTAGAAAGCTCTTGCCCTACATCTATCTCTGTTGTACATTTCAAAGTGTCTTATTGTCTGGAAATCAGTCAGATTGACGAAAATGTGGATGTACACTTTAGGCCGCTAACTTCACGACAACCGCAGATAGTGAAGGAATCTCGATAAGTAAAATCTGAAAGCTGTTTTAGAAAGCTCTTGCCCTCAAGCCAACCCTACAGTACATTTCAAAGTGTCTTATTGTCTGAAAATCAGTCAGATTGACGAAAATGTGGATGCAGACTTTAGGCCGCTAACTTCATGACAACCGCAGAGAGTGAAGGAATCTCGATAAGTAAAATCTGTAAGCTGTTTTAGAAAGCTCTTGCCCTACATCTATCTCTGTTGTACATTTCAAAGTGTCTTATTGTCTGGAAATCAGTCCGATTGACGAAAATGTGGATGTACACTTTAGGCCGCTAACTTCACGACAACCGCAGATAGTGAAGGAATCTCGATACGTAAAATCTGAAAGCTGTTTTAGAAAGCTCTTGCCCTAGAGCCAACCCTACAGTACATTTCAAAGTGTCTTATTGACTGGAAATCAGTCAGATTGACGAAAATGTGGATGCAGACTTTAGGCCGCTAACTTCACGACAACCGCAGATAGTGAAGGAATCTCGATAAGTAAAATCTGAAAGCTGTTTTAGAAAGCTCTTGCCATAAAGCCAACCCTACAGTACACTTCAAAGTGTCTTATTGTCTGGAAATCAGTCAGATTGACGAAAATGTGGATGCAGACTTTAGGCCGCTAACTTCATGACAACCGCAGAGAGTGAAGGAATCTCGATAAGTAAAATCTGTAAGCTGTTTTAGAAAGCTCTTGCCCTACATCTATCTGTTGTACATTTCAAAGTGTCTTATTGTCTGGAAATCAGTCAGATTGACGAAAATGTGGATGCAGACTTTAGGCCGCTAACTTCATGACAACCGCAGATAGTGAAGGAATCTCGATAAGTAAAATCTGGAAGCTGTTTTAGAAAGCTCTTGCCCTAAAGCCAACCCTACAGTACATTTCAAAGTGTCTTATTGTCTGGAAATCAGTCAGATTGACGAAAATGTGGATGCAGACTTTAGGCCGCTAACTTCATGACAACCGCAGAGAGTGAAGGAATCTCGATAAGTAAAATCTGTAAGCTGTTTTAGAAAGCTCTAGCCCTACATCTATCTCTGTTGTACATTTCAAAGTGTCTTATTGTCTGGGAATCAGTCAGATTGACGAAAATGTGGATGCAGACTTTAGGCCGCTAACTTCACGACAACCGCAGATAGTGAAGGAATCTCGATTGGTAAAATCTGAAAGCTGTTTTAGAAAGCTCTTGCCCTAAAGCCAACCTTACAGTACATTTCAAAGTGTCTTATTGTCTGGAAATCAGTCAGATTGACGAAAATGTGGATGCAGACTTTAGGCCGCTAACTTCATGACAACCGCATTGTGAAGGAATCTCGATAAGTAAAATCTGAAAGCTGTTTTAGAAAGCTCTTGCCCTAAAGCCAACCCTACAGTACATTTCAAAGTGTCTTATTGTCTGGAAAATAGTCAGATTGACGAAAATGTGGATGTACACTTTAGGCCGCTAACTTCACGACAACCGCAGATAGTGAAGGAATCTCGATAAGTAAAATCTGAAAGCTGTTTTAGAAAGCTCTTGCCCTAAAGCCAACCCTACAGTACATTTCAAAGTGTCTTATTGTCTGGAAATCAGTCAGATTGACGAAAATGTGGATGCAGACGCCGCTAACTTCATGACAACCGCAGATAGTGAAGGAATCTCGATAAGTAAAATCTGAAAGCTGTTTTAGAAAGCTCTTGCCCTAAAGCCAACCCTACAGTACATTTCAAAGTGTCTTATTGTCTGAAAATCAGTCAGATTGACGAAAATGTGGATGCAGACTTTAGGCCGCTAACTTCATGACAACCGCAGATAGTGAAGGAATCTCGATAAGTAAAATCTGGAAGCTGTTTTAGAAAGCTCTTGCCCTACATCTATCTCTGTTGTACATTTTAAAGTGTCTTATTGTCTGGAAATCAGTCAGATTGACGAAAATGTGGATGCAGACTTTAGGCCGCTAACTTCATGACAACCGCAGAGAGTGAAGGAATCTCGATAAGTAAAATCTGTAAGCTGTTTTAGAAAGCTCTTGCCCTACATCTATCTCTGTTGTACATTTCAAAGTGTCTTATTGTCTGGAAATCAGTCAGATTGACGAAAATGTGGATGCAGACTTTAGGCCGCTAACTTCATGACAACCGCAGATAGTGAAGGAATCTCGATAAGTAAAATCTGAAAGCTGTTTTAGAAAGCTCTTGCCCTAAAGCCAACCCTACAGTACATTTCAAAGTGTCTTATTGTCTGGAAAATAGTCAGATTGACGAAAATGTGGATGTACACTTTAGGCCGCTAACTTCACGACAACCGCAGATAGTGAAGGAATCTCGATAAGTAAAATCTGAAAGCTGTTTTAGAAAGCTCTTGCCCTAAAGCCAACCTTACAGTACATTTCAAAGTGTCTTATTGTCTGGAAAATAGTCAGATTGACGAAAATGTGGATGTACACTTTAGGCCGCTAACTTCACGACAACCGCAGATAGTGAAGGAATCTCGATAAGTAAAATCTGAAAGCTGTTTTAGAAAGCTCTTGCCCTAAAGCCAACCTTACAGTACATTTCAAAGTGTCTTATTGTCTGGAAATCAGACAGATTGACGAAAATGTGGATGCAGACTTTAGGCCGCTAACTTCATGACAACCGCAGATAGTGAAGGAATCTCGATAAGTAAAATCTGGAAGCTGTTTTAGAAAGCTCTTGCCCTACATCTATCTCTGTTGTACATTTCAAAGTGTCTTATTGTCTGGAAATCAGTCAGATTGACGAAAATGTGGATGTACACTTTAGGCCGCTAACTTCACGACAACCGCAGATAGTGAAGGAATCTCAATAAGTAAAATCTGAAAGCTGTTTTAGAAAGCTCTTGCCCTAAAGCCAACCTTACAGTACATTTCAAAGTGTCTTATTGTCTGGAAATCAGTCAGATTGACGAAAATGTGGATGCAAATTTTAGGCCGCTAACTTCATGACAACCGCATCGTGAAGGAATCTCGATAAGTAAAATCTGAAAGCTGTTTTAGACAGCTCTTGCCCTAAAGCCAACCCTACAGTACATTTCAAAGTGTCTTATTGTCTGGAAAATAGTCAGATTGACGAAAATGTGGATGTACACTTTAGGCCGCTAAATTCACGACAACCGCAGATAGTGAAGGAATCTCGATAAGTAAAATCTGAAAGCTGTTTTAGAAAGCTCTTGCCCTAAAGCCAACCTTACAGTACATTTCAAAGTGTCTTATTGTCTGGAAATCAGTCAGATTGACGAAAATGTGGATGCAGATTTTAGGCCGCTAACTTCATGACAACCGCATCGTGAAGGAATCTCGATAAGTAAAATCTGAAAGCTGTTTTAGACAGCTCTTGCCCTAAAGCCAACCCTACAGTACATTTCAAAGTGTCTTATTGTCTGGAAAATAGTCAGATTGACGAAAATGTGGATGTACACTTTAGGCCGCTAACTTCACGACAACCGCAGATAGTGAAGGAATCTCGATAAGTAAAATCTGAAAGCTGTTTTAGAAAGCTCTTGCCCTAAAGCCAACCTTACAGTACATTGCAAAGTGTCTTATTGTCTGGAAATCAGTCAGATTGACGAAAATGTGGATGCAGACTTTAGGCCGCTAACTTCATGACAACCGCAGATAGTGAAGGAATCTCGATAAGTAAAATCTGGAAGCTGTTTTAGAAAGCTCTTGCCCTACATCTATCTCTGTTGTACATTTCAAAGTGTCTTATTGTCTGGAAATCAGTCAGATTGACGAAAATGTGGATGTACACTTTAGGCCGCTAACTTCACGACAACCGCAGATAGTGAAGGAATCTCGATAAGTAAAATCTGGAAGCTGTTTTAGAAAGCTCTTGCCCTAAAGCCAACCCTACAGTACATTTCAAAGTGTCTTATTGTCTGGGAATCAGTCAGATTGACGAAAATGTGGATGCAGACTTTAGGCCGCTAACTTCACGACAACCGCAGATAGTGAAGGAATCTCGATAAGTAAAATCTGAAAGCTGTTTTAGAAAGCTCTTGCCCTAAAGCCAACCTTACAGTACATTTCAAAGTGTCTTATTGTCTGGAAATCAGACAGATTGACGAAAATGTGGATGCAGACTTTAGGCCGCTAACTTCATGACAACCGCAGATAGTGAAGGAATCTCTATAAGTAAAATCTGGAAGCTGTTTTAGAAAGCTCTTGCCCTACATCTATCTCTGTTGTACATTTCAAAGTGTCTTATTGTCTGGAAATCAGTCAGATTGACGAAAATGTGGATGTACACTTTAGGCCGCTAACTTCACGACAACCGCAGATAGTGAAGGAATCTCGATAAGTAAAATCTGAAAGCTGTTTTAGAAAGCTCTTGCCCTAAAGCCAACCTTACAGTACATTTCAAAGTGTCTTATTGTCTGGAAATCAGTCAGATTGACGAAAATGTGGATGCAGACTTTAGGCCGCTAACTTCATGACAACCGCAGATAGTGAAGGAATCTCGATAAGTAAAATCTGGAAGCTGTTTTAGAAAGCTCTTGCCCTACATCTATCTCTGTTGTACATTTCAAAGTGTCTTATTGTCTGGAAATCAGTCAGATTGACGAAAATGTGGATGCAGACTTTAGGCCGCTAACTTCACGACAACCGCAGATAGTGAAGGAATCTCGATAAGTAAAATCTGAAAGCTGTTTTAGAAAGCTCTTGCCCTAAAGCCAACCTTACAGTACATTTCAAAGTGTCTTATTGTCTGGAAATCAGTCAGATTGACGAAAATGTGGATGCAGACGCCGCTAACTTCATGACAACCGCAGAGAGTGAAGGAATCTCGATAAGTAAAATCTGTAAGCGGTTTTAGAAAGCTCTCCCTACATCTATCTCTGTTGTACATTTCAAAGTGTCTTATTGCCTGGAAATTAGTAAAATTGACGAAAATGTGGATGCAGACTTTAGGCCGCTAACTTCATGACAACCGCAGAGAGTGAAGGAATCTCGATAAGTAAAATCTGAAAGCTGTTTTAGAAAGTTCTTGCCCTAAAGCCAACCTTACAGTACATTTCAAAGTGTCTTATTGTCTGGAAATCATTCAGATTGACGAAAATGTGGATGCAGACGCCGCTAACTTCATGACAACCGCAGAGAGTGAAGGAATCTCGATAAGTAAAATCTGTAAGCGGTTTTAGAAAGCTCTCCCTACATCTATCTCTGTTGTACATTTCAAAGTGTCTTATTGCCTGGAAATTAGTAAAATTGACGAAAATGTGGATGCAGACTTTAGGCCGCTAACTTCATGACAACCGCAGAGAGTGAAGGAATCTCGATAAGTAAAATCTGAAAGCTGTTTTAGAAAGTTCTTGCCCTAAAGCCAACCTTACAGTACATTTCAAAGTGTCTTATTGTCTGGAAATCATTCAGATTGACGAAAATGTGGATGTACACTTAAGGCCGCTAACTTCATGACAACCGCAGAGAGTGAAGGAATCTCGATAAGTAAAATCTGAAAGCTGTTTTAGAAAGCTTTTGCCCTAAAGCTATCCAAACAGTACATTTCATAGTGTCTTATTGTCTCGAAATTAGTCAGATTGGCGAAAATGTGTATGTAGACTTTCGGCCGCTAACTTCATGACAACCGCAGAGAGTGAAGGAATCTCGATAAGTAAGTTCTGAAAGCTGTTTTAGAAAGCTCTAGGCCTATTACTGTCTCAACAATACTTTGTAAGGTGTCTTATTGTCGAGAACTGAATGAAAATTGCATTGAAGTGAAATGAAAAAATGAAGTAAGTTACTTAAATTCCTTTTTTGTCATTTATTAATACTTTTTACGTCGTAGCTTTGTGTTGATGCATTGTAAGGCATAACGATGAACGCCGCATATTATTCCCGCTGGATATACGTCTTTCCATGCTTCGTATCAGTTCCCGAAAATGATTTAAATTTAGACATCTTAATTTGGTCGGGTTATCATAGGCCGCTAACTTTAGGCCGCTAACTTCACACCGGTGAAAGTTTGTCGGATCCTTGAATACAGCATCTTATAATAACATTTTAAAATCAAATCGACATTAAAAACGCTATTATAAATTAATGTTTTTCAAAATCGTATTTTGCCTGGAGTATTTTACCAACATTGACGGACAACTTAAATACAATACTTACTTACATACGAACATGTCAAATATAAAGCTTTTAAAAACTATTGTACACTTGTTCGTTACGAAGTTTACAAAAATCATTGTAAACGATCTAACCAAGAGCATTAATATATTAAACAACGTTGACAAAATAATCAAAATATAATCAAATTCATTAAATGCACGGCGCATCGTAATAAATATCAGCGTGCCCACACGCATTTTTTATTTATCGACACTCGATAAAAAGTAATTTGAGCGCCTCGCCCACGACCGGACCACCGGTCGACTAGTGTTGGGAAATATTTGTTTACAAGTTTGCAGTTTGCGGCAGTCATTGCAATTATTAAGATAATAAATATTAGAAAATAATGGAATTATACACAAGAGGTTACACACAGCGACTTTTTAAGCCGATACAAACGTTTACGTTTCATGAACTGTCATTATCGCCTGCGTTGAAACATGCAGTATCGTGTATGTATCGTCGTAAAAAGCCACCGTGTGTGTAACCCCTCTTAAATGAATGGCAGCTAGTTTGTCAAATTTCAACGGGATTGCTGAGGAGTAATCACTAATCACATAACGTTCTGAACGCGCGTTAGGACAGATGCAACTGTCATTTTTCCATATAAAAATAGTCATTGAAAGCTACCTAACCTACGTACATTGTACATTGCGTTACGTGATCGACCAGCTGATCACTACTTTCTGTCAATTAGACATGACCGGCACGCATGAAGCCTTTCAAAGGCTGCGGAATGTTTCCAAATATATGAGAAACTTCAGTTTACATTTTAGGACATCATTCGGAATTTTGAGAAATTACTATGATCTTACCATGTCACTTCATTAGGTCAGAATCACAATGGTGCGGCCTGCGGTGGCGGTCGATAGTAACTTTGACAAACTGTCTTTTTATTTTTTTTTATTTTTTCAATGTTCCGAATGATGAATGTACTAAAATTGAAACTGAAATTTCTCATATATTTGGAATCATTTCGCAACTTGCACATCTGTGGCACGCGAATAGCAATAGTAATATCACTAATATCATAAGATATTATCGACTTGGCGCTGCCGCAGGGCGCTGGCGCCTCCCTATACACCGGCCCACGTGCGTCTACACTAATTTAAGCACGACCTGCGCACAAGTTTACGTTCTTTACACAGCCCTACTTCTCTTGCATACTATTCACTCTAATCCACAATATTATAACCCCATAAGTCCTGGGTGAAAGTGTGTCTGCTGTACACCTTAATCCTTAAGGGTGAGTGTCCTCGACCAGAGTTGTACGAGGCGCTAAATATAATATGCACCAATAGTCCAGGCAAAATACGGTTTTGAAAAACATTAATTTATAATAGCGTTTTTTTTGTTGATTTCATTTGAAAATGTTATTCTAAGATGATTTAGTCAAGAATCCGACAAACTTTCCACCCGGAAGTAATTATGTAGATTTAAATGAAGCATGCATTGTCTTTTTTTGTACGATTTATCTTGAATATTATAGAGCAAATGTAAATGAACCAAAATAAAGACAAAAACATTTATTAATATTTTTACTGACTTTTTAGAAGACAGTTAACTTATCATTTTTTCGATGTCTGAAATTTTGTCGGATTTTGTCGCTGGGTAACTATTTAATTGATAATATATCCGTTATACATAAAAAATAAGCTATTATAAATTATTTCCAAAATTGTCATTTTTCCCATACAAGTTGTCAGTTTATTGCCTGGACTACAAGGAAGTGTGCGCGAGCGCGCCCAGAAATGCTATTGGGGACGGTGGATTGGATACTCACCCTTAAGTAGGGTTGCCATATGGAAGAATTAAATGTCCTGATAATAATTCCGATAATAGCTCATTAAAACTGTGTACACTTTGTAATAAATATATCACCTACTTTTTTCTTTTTTTTTACGAGGTAATTCCTAAAAATCCGGACACTTGCCAAGTCCGGCCGCAATCCGGACAAAGGGTCAAAAATCCTGACATGTCCGGACAAATCCTGACGTATGGCAACCCTACCCTTAAGGAGCCCAGGACCCGTCACCTAATCCCAAGATTTGGCGAAGGCACTCCTTCACCGAAAAGCTACTGTCAAATATCAAAATCATATTTCGTACAGTTTTTTTGAAAAATCCAGTGGTACAGTCGGCATCATAAACGTGTATACTTTTAATACTAACAGTTACACGGTTCAACTCACGTATTCAATGTCACTACGGGCGACATGTTTAGAACTCTTCGGGAGTTCTTCTTCAGGATGAGTGAGTGTTCAGTGTGTTGTGACAATCCCGTGGACACAGTGAGTTCAGTGTGCGTGTCGTCTCTCGGAGGAGATGACCTGCCGCAATCTCACTCAACTACTCCAGCCCTAGACTGCCCCCCTCCCCCCGCCCTGTCGGCGCGTGCGTCACGCGCCGCTCGGCGTTCGGAGCGAGCGCGGGCAGTGATACAAGCGACACCGCCGCGAAAACACTCATCCTGAAGAAGAACTCCCGAAGAGTTCGAAACATGTCGCCCGTAGTGACATTGAATACGTGAGTTGAACCGTGTAACTGTTAGTATTATTTCAACATGTCTCACGAAAGTTTAAATTCGAGTGTATACTTTTCGACCGTATCCCTAAGCAATAAGGTCATCAACCACCTAAAATGTATACATGTCAATGATGCTGACTGTACAATGCCCATATTGAAAGCCGCGTAAATTACCGCTCAGCTACATTCTCTGCCACGATACTAGAAAAGTGTGTCAGTGAAGCTAACACATGGCCACAACATACATTCTGTCAAAACTATTTATATCTCTAGACCCACGCATGCGTAGTTATAAATAAGCTGGACGTGTCCATAAAATAAAACATATGATTCGGGCAAGCACGAGTTGGGGACAAAGTTAAGGTTCCGTTAACAATACGCCGATTCATCATCATCCTCCTAGCGTTGTTCCCGGTTGTGCCCTAAAGGAGCCCGGGGTCCGCTTTGAAACCTAATCCCAAGATTTGGAATAGGCACTAGTTTTACGAAAGCGACTGCCATCTGACCGTCCAACCCAGAGGGAAAAGTAGACCTTATTGGGATTAGACCGGTTTCCTCACGATGTTTTCCTTCACCGAAAAGCTAACGGTAATTAAATTATTCCGTACATAAGTTCCGAAAAACTCATTGGTACAAGCCGGGTTTTTTTTTTTTTCCAATTATGGCTTTTACTCCTTGCTGTTTTAGCAAGGTGGATTTGCCAATATCAGTTTTATGACATACTAGCTTCTGCCCGCGACTCCGTCCGCGTGGAACTTGTTTATATCGTAGCTCCATTCAAACTTTCATCCCTCACTTCATCCCCTTGGGGGATGATTTCCGGGATAAAAACTATCCTATGTCCTTCTCCAGGACTCAAACTATCTCTATACCAAATTTCATCCAAATCGGTTCAGCGGTTTAAGCGTGAAGAGGTAACAGACAGACAGACAGACACACTTTCGCATTTATAATATTAGTATGGATAATGGATATGGATTTACACACGAGGAGAATGTTCGGTTTAATTTTGACTTTTTTGGGGAAGGATCTGTCTGGAAACCTAAAAAGAAATAAAAACTATGGACATCACAGACAATCACATGACAGTTACAAACGTTATGAAAAAAGAGCGGGAAAGTGGATGACAGAGTGTTACCTAATCATGCCAACATGACGGATATACATAGTGGAAAATGTATCATTAGAGATTGGTACGGGATTCGAACCCTCGACCGCCGCTTGACAGCCGCATGCCTGAACCACTAGGCTACCGTAGCCGTAACAATACGCCGATTATCATAAAATAATACATACATAAATAATTTAAACTTTCTTGAGACATTTTTATATAGGAAACTCCGTGACAAGTGTGTTTTAGTAACTAACCCCCTTATTCATAAAACTTAAAATGCCTCTGCCAAATAAAATGTGCTTTGTCCCTTTCTTACGAACATAAATGTCAAAGTGACAGATAAGGAGAAAAATAATTTTAACACCAACGGTAAGTTTAACGTCAGTCCTTTTTGAAAGCTAAACATTGCCATATGAAAATTGAACATAGTTAATTCGACTGCTTGTGAATTTAACATTATACATTGAATATTTTATTTAAAAAATATGCAATTAAATTGAAATTATTATTAGTGATTTTTATTACATAGAATTGAATATATAGTTTTGTTCTCGAGAAAGAGGATTAAAAAATAATAGTTTTTAAACGTTTCTGAACATTAGTTAGAACAGGCTTATAGGACGTTTACGAATAGGGCTGTTATATAGTCATGAGTGTACTGACAAAATGAGTATCTACTTTATGAACTTTATCTCGCCGGAATAGAGTTTAAATTGTAACTAACGGTAAACTGGGCTCTACTCATAGATCAACAGCTACTCAATATTATACTAATCCAAACAAGGACAGAAACGGTAAAAATACACCTTAACCAGAGACCAAGTTTCCTAGTTCAAACTATGCATTCAGAAAACCCACCCTGTCACTACATCAATCTTCATCATTCTGACCAACCACAATAACAAGAACTCTCACTAACTTCATCGCCACAAATTCTTATACAAATTCTCTTAGCCTCAGCATTGGCACAGGTCTATCGACTCTGGTCACCCGATACAAATATATTGCGCGCGTTTAATGCGAAATTGAACCTTATTCATATATCCGAAGCATCAAGGTAAGTGCATTACTTAAATAAAATTGCAAGTCTCATCCCATTGACAATATATCTGATGCACGCGATATAGAGGATTTACAACTTTATCTCAAAGGGATAACGGTGAAGATGAATGCTTTGAAGATGTCGGTCGTAACGGGAATGCCCAATATGGGGATGATTGTAGGGTGACGCCGGTAGTGGGACATCTTTAAATGCATTTTTGCAATAAGTACTAGGATTGCATAAAACCGTTACCTTCTTAGATTTATTCTAGGGATATAGAGTGACAGAAAAACACAGGTTCCGCTTGCTTTCTAGTCCAAAGTATTAGAGTAAGTATCAATCATTATTGTTGATTTAAGTTAAGCCCCATAGCCTATATAGGTATGCCCCTTCGACGAGCAAGTGATCTATTGTAGCAGCCTTTTCTTAGTTCACCTATAAGGCCCGTTGCCTCCAGGAAATTCCAGATTCTTGGGGCGATGATATGTTGTACCTCTTCTGGGTGCACGATGTGCGCCCTAGGTAGGTACTTCTTTTGTGCATGAGTGGTCCGCAGGAGCAGAGACTGTGCATTGCTATGTCCTCGTACTTCAAATACAAATATTTATTGATAACACCAATGTTACAAACGAAAGAAACTTTTGTGCATGAGTGGTCCGCAGGAGCAGAGAATGTGCATTGCTGTTTCCTCTGTCTCCTGGCAGAAACTGCATGTTACGTCCTGTTTCATACCCATTTGAAACAAGTGTTTGTTCAATTTGCAATGTGAAGGCAAGAATTAGCGTAAGTATAGCGTAAAAGTATTTTGCTGAAGCGACTGGTGACTTTCTAGAGGGGAAATGAGACTTCATTGAAAGCCTTTTGGCATGTTTTACCATACTGAAAAAATAGTCTTCTGTCCTCGAAAGTGTATTAGTCTGTTTAATCTGTATTTTTATCAATTCCGCTAATCTCACACGCACTGGACGGACGTCGCAGTGAACGTTTCGCAATCAGGCTGCACCTTAACAGATTTTTTATCTCCACCATCGCTTAATGTCTCAATCGCTAACCGGCAATTAAGTGGGCACTAAACCTAGTTTAGCCGCCGTTTATCTGGACAACGGCTTTCACCGTCACAGTGGCTTTCTAGTTAAAAACGTATTAGTAGTTAATTAGGTGTTTTAGACAGAGTAACCTATTCAAAAGTATCCTATAGGATACTTTTGAATAGGTTACTCTGTCTAAAACACAAAACACTCACACTCACTCGGTTTTTAGGGCATATTATATGTGAAACATATATGTTTCACATATAATATGCCCTAAAAACCGATGGCCGTTGGGGCCCACAGGTTCTCGAGTGGAGACCACATACCGAAAGGCGCACCGTGGGTAGACTCCCACGAGGTGGACTGATGACCTGAGAGGGTCCGCTTGATGCGTGTGGCGCAGGACCGGTCATTGTGGCACTCTTTGGGGGTGGCCTATGTCCAGCAGTGGACGTCTTTCAGCGGATGTGACGATCGTGATGCAATCTATCCGGAATTTGAAGCGTTTGTTTTCTAGGTAATTTTCACAATGTATGATGGGTCAGAAGATTAGGTACCCCCTACATACAAACTTACAGCCTCGAGGACTTTAACTTTATCATATTTATTAGTATAGATAGACTAGTATTTGCAGGCGATTATTCGTCCGCGTCAGCTCCTGTATAAATTAACTTCCTCCATCCACAATTTTAATCCAGGTTACAGTCGAGTTCTCCAATATCTATACAGACAACCTTTCAAAAATATCTACACATGTGTCTTATGTCAGTAACAATAAAGTCTTTGTATAGATATTTTTGAAAGGTTGTCTGTGTAAGATATTGGAGAACTCGACTGTACAAAGTTACAAACGGTATTTGTGCTTATCTGAATCCGTGCATATTTCTTTTTTTACGTGAAGTACCAACATTCATGTTTCTTTCTCTTCACATTAACGATATTAGGATTTCATCAGCATTTTGTCAGTTTTACACCTACTTATATGTCTGCCTGTAGTTCGGAGAATGACAAAGTCCTAATTCCGCGCCAAAAATGGCCGCTCCAGGAAGAGGGCTGGCGCGAGCTGTCAAAACTGTCAACCTGTCAACGGTAATTAGTCGAAGGGCCGAGTGGACATGTCATTCAAGCCGTTAACGGGTTAAAAAATACGTTTTTAAAAATAAACTCGTCCTAACGAGATGATTAGAGTAGGCACTATCCAAACGGCGGAGCATTCTAACATAGGGAACTACTTCCTACCTTTCATGATTAAGATTCATTTATTACTTATTGAAAATTGTCATTGTATTTTACAAATTTTCTTTGTATATAAATAAAATGAATTCACAGAAAGCTCGTCAGGTACACACAATAAATAATAATAATATATAATAATATTAGGGGACAATCTTACAGAAATCGAGCTAGTCCCAAACTAAGCAAAGCTTGTACTATGGGTACTAGATGCCGATAAACATACGAGTACTTATATAGTATAGATAAATAAATAAATACGTAAATACATAAAAAAACATCCATGACTGAGGAACAAATATTCGTGCTCATCACACAAATAAATGCCCTTACCGGGATTCGAACCCGGGACCTCTTGCTTCGTAGGCAGGGTCACTACCAACTAGGCTAAAGCGGTCGTCAGAAATTTGTCGAAAATATAATAAAATGTCAGAACTAGAAAAATAAAATATATACGTAATTAGCATAATGTCGGGATGTCAAAACATATCAATTTCATGTCAAATAAATGAATAAAAATACATATTGTCAAACGTACATGAAATATATAAACGGAAATTACATGAAGCATGCGTAAGAATTTATAACCTAGTTATCTCGTAAAATTTACTAACTAGCGGAAATAAAACGGGATCACGAATCATCGTTTTTCCCGGTTATATCCTAGAGCCCCAGGAGCCCGGCTCCGCTTTGGCACGTCTGAAGATTTGGCGTAGACACTAGTTTTACGAAAACAACTGCCATCTGACCTTCCAACCCCGAGGGAAACTAGACCTTATTACGTTTCCTTAAGAGGCTGACAAGACCTAATTTGGTGAAATTGATGTTATTTAAGCAGTTTTTTAAGAAAAACTATTTGTTCTAGCACATCAAATAAAATATAAGGTCAGTCGGGGCAAGTGCACCACCGGGGTAATCGCGATTTTATCAATAATATTGAAATCTACTCATATTTTAGTACTATAGACATCTTAGATGATCATCATTATCATCATATCAGCCAGAAGACGTCCAGTGCCAGACAAAGGCCTTCCTCGAAGAGTGCCACAATGACCGATCCTGGATGATAGGCGCATTTACCCCGTTAGCGCACTTGCCCCGACTGACCTTATGTTAATATTCACCATATTTCACGGGGACGGGCTCGATACATAATTGGACGAAATCGGCTCGATAGAAAATAATTGCATTAATCTTACACAAATCGATCTACTCCCAAACTAAGCAAAGCTATGGATACTCTAACCCTAGTAGCATTTTGCGTTGGCCAACCGTAGCTAACGGTTGGGAAAAAGTTGGGAAATCGTTAGTAGCAATCTAACGAATTGCCAACAATGGCCCTAATGCTATTTATGGTTCATTTTCCAACTGCAAAACCATACAAACATCTAACATAGGCCCTACCACAGTTATCGGTTGGGTTACCAACAAATAATCCATACGAACAAACGACGTAGGCCCTACTACCGTTTTTGGTTAGATTTCCTACAAAAAATCCATACGAACAGCCAACATAGGCCCTACTGTGGTTTTGGTCGGATTTCCAACTGAAAATCCCATACGAGCAGCCAACATAGGCCCTACTGCAGTTTTGCGCAGCGTTCCCAACAAAAAAACCATACGACTATACAACGTAGGCCCTACCGCCGACTGAGTTGGCTTTCCAACTGAAAATCCCATACGAACAGCCAACATAGGCCCTACTGCAGTTTTGCGCAGCGTTCCCAACAAAAAAACCATACGACCATACAACATAGGCCCTACCGCCGACTGCGTTGACTTTCCTACCAAAAAATCCCTACTAGCAGCCAACATAGGCCCTACTGAGGTTTTGTACGGCGTTCCGAACAAAAAATCCATACGATCATGTAACATACAACCTACCGCGGTTTTGGTCGGATTTCCAACAGAAAATCCCATACGAGCAGCCAACATAGGCCCTACCGCCGACTTAGTTGGCTTTCCTACCAAAAAAATGGAATTTAGCGCTATCTCGTGTCGAGTAGAGGCATTGCTCATCTGTCACGGGCCTGGACATAGGCTAAACAAAAACTTTTTACGCTATTCATCACCAGAGAGCACATAGCATTAGTACTATTGCATATTGAAAACAGCATAGGGCCAACAGTGGGCCACATAGGAATCCAATGGCAGCGGGAGGAGAGGGGAATTCGGAAACAAAGTGCGGTGCGGGGGGCGGTGGACAGGAGCAAGCGCGGTGCGCGAATTCGATCGGCCATTTTGTTATCGATCTCCATCGTGAATAGTGCGTGTAAACGTATAATTAGTGGTTATATTTTCTTTTGAGTGCGTGCGTGCATGGTATAAAGTATTACTTGTTTTTGAAAGGGTTGCATATTTACTTAGCAAATATATATAAAACATAGTGTGCAAGTTAATACTTACATGTTATATTCACTAATCAAATAACAATATATCGTGTTTATTAAGCAATCATTTCAAAATCACGTTCAGTATGATCAAAGAAATAAAGTAGTACTTGCCGCTCAACTCCGTCGCCCCGCCCGCGCCGCGAATTTAGGGAATATGAAGAGGTATCAGGTTAGTAAACATTTTCTAGTAACTTAAATGATTCCTTGTTTATAGCGATCGAAAGGTAAAAATAGCTACCAAAACCCGAATCAGCGTACCCCACTTCCACGTGGCCCCTAGAGTGTATATAAAAGCCCGCGGAGACAGAAGCAAGTTTCTGGCGGGAGCCCGGGCGGAGGGCGGGAGACTGAGTTAGTTTTGGGTTAGCAATGATTAGTTGGGAGACATTTTCTTTAATAGGATAGTAAGATGTTATAATTTGGTTATCAATTAACATAAAAATGGTGATTAAATCTTGGCCCTCATTAACTATTTTTGGGTTAGCAATGATTAGTTGGGACACATTTTCTTTAATAGGATAGTAAGATGTTATAATTTGGTTTTCATTTAACATAAAAATGGTGGTAACATTTTGGTGATCATTTACTATTTATGTGTTAGCAATGATTAATTAGGAGACATTTTCTTTAAATAGGATAGTAAGATGTTATTATTTAGGTTATCATTTCACATTAAAATGGTGAAAAAAATTAGGTGCTCAGTTACTATTTTTGGTCGTCAAAAGTATTTTTTTTGTGTTCATATTTTACTATATCTGGTGGTCCGTTAAACATATGCCAATTAAAACACGACCGAAGGGAGTGTTTTAAATCGACACGAGTTGCGAATTACCTATTCGCACGTGTATCGTACAACGTTTTACTGTTGTGTTGTAAGTGCTCTTTCCGCACTAGTGCGGGAAAGTAGCACCATATGTACTGTAAAGAATGTTGTTCTAGTACCTAACGATGATTTTCGTAAAACTTTATGTACAGTACAGTCAGCACCAAAAGTATCTGCGCAAACGAAGACGTCAAAAGTCTTTATTAGAAGGGAATAAAATTTTGGGTAAAGGGTAAATTAAAAGGAAATATGTAACTAAAATACAAACATGAAAATACACAAAAAAGGTACTTATTAAAAGGGAATAAGAGCTTTGACGTCTTCGATTACGCAGCAGTTACTTTTCATGCTGTTTGTACAGTCGACAACACAGCTAAGTGACCATCGGAAATCTAATCTGACCTTAAGTGCATTGTAATAAGGTTCTAGGTTTTCACGGTATGGTTAGTTAGGTGTGTTGCTGTGTGTACGTATGTATTAGGCGAGGCTTTACATAAAGGTGTCTTCCTATTCGCATTCACAATCGCTTTAATCATTGAATTCGTTTTACGAGGGAAGAATTCCAAGCTATTTTTAACTCGTAAAAATAATGGCTACCTGTAAGGGCCGTGTTCCACTGACCCGTGAATATTAAATGGTAGCCCGGTTTTATCTAGATTTATTTATTAGACAAGGCACACGCTGAGTGATTTCCGCGGTTAGCGAATGTATCTGAGCGGGCGGTGTGGTCACAAATATCTGAAGAGCAACTTTTTTTTTTTTTTTTTCCTGCCTGTGACAAATATGTTTATGGATAACCTCACCGGGGGCCTAATGGGAAGGAGCGAAAAGAAAGAGAAAGAGGAATACAGGAAGATAAAGAGTATAGACAGAATAGAGGAGAGTAGATTATTGTGCTACTACTTGCTTTGTAGTCTAGTCTAGGTTTGAAGGTCGCCAGAACTTCCGAAGACGTGTTGTCGATTATTCTAGAATCGAAAGCGTCCATGGGCTGCGGTGTCTGCTTACTATCAGACCGCATGCTTGTTTGCCACCATCGTATTGAAATAAGTTTCTGTCAAATATTACAGGTCTGTATATACGGTATATCCAGGTCTGTAATTAGTTTATGTAGCTTCAGATACCATAGTAAAAAAATACAGCGACTTTAAGTTTATTATACAAAACTTGTTTTTGCTGTATTTCGTTTGTTTTATAACTGGAGCCATATAAACTAATTACAGACATAGATATACCTCATGTCATTGTATACGGAAAGTTTCGTCACAATCCAACTCGTGGTTTTAAAATGAGAACGAAACTCCGTTTGTATGGGAAGGTGAAATTCGGCCGAGCTTACTGCGGAATCGGAAAACGGATACCTACAGCTTTCGGAAACGTATATTTCAACACGATAAATGCAATATCTAACAAAATGTCCATCAATTACAGACTTAAAAAATAACTTCCTCTAATCGAATTTCCTATACATTTAAAACTAAAAGGGTTTAAAATCCGTTTCCGCACTAAAGTATGTCAGAGTTATATTTCAAAGGGACATCGAAATACTTCTTTCTGCACTAAATATCCAACACAAGAACACTTCGTATCAAGCCAAAATAGTCTTTATCTCACAGGCTTAAGATCTTTAGCAATCGGCATTGCTTTTCTGATTTCGCTGTAACTATATTTTTGAACTCTACAATCAGCGGTTAATATCTAAATCTCTCATTTCAGTAATTTCTTCGGTTACAAAAGAAACTCTGCGAGCCGTAAAATACAGTTCAATTTTCAATGGAACAGCAAAGGAAGATAAGGTAGGCTAATCTACTCCTGTTAGTGGAAATGGTTGAAAAGTATCGAAACTCGCTATTTTAGGAATGTTTTAACTTCTATTTGGATACTGTTTGTTTTATGACGAATAAACTTCCTGTGTAGTAAAATTTGAAGTTCCTAAACTATTTAATCATGTTAGAATGACGAATATATATTGATAGAACCAAAAAAATAATCTCCTGATATATTTTTTTAATTAAGGGGCTCCAAGCGCTTTTTGGCTAGTTTTGACGAGGTTTGAGTGGATATTCCTCCGTCAAAACTATAGATATATTTATGGTAAAAACAGTTATCGGTTCTTCAATTCTTTATCTACATTTGCACGAGAGTTTACTTGAAAATAATGAATAGTTATTTTTTTATGATTTATTCTAACATGGTCCAAAAAAGCTCTCTTTTCGATATTAGTATGTTATTTATGCACTTTTATATATGAAATCTACATATAACTGTTCCTTATTGACGTCTTTAAAAACCAAGAGAGATATTTATTTTTAACTCATTTTTACAAAAGTTACGTCCAAAAAAGGGTTTTTTGGCCAGAAATTGCCAAAGTTTGGTGCCATATATCCCGAAAACTGTGAGTTTTGATGTAAATATAGGATACTAGTTTGGTAAACCACGTTGTTCTTAATACGATACGCTATAAAAAACACGAAAAAACCGACAGTTACAGATCGAAGGTCATTGGGAACTAGGAGCCCCTTAAGTAGATGAGCTGGTGATGAAAATATAAAATAAAAAGAGAGATACCTAAATTCTGGTATTTTTGTATGAATACCGGAGACTACCGTCGAAATTACCGGTAGGTATAGGTACGGTCCCTGGTTAGAACCACTTTGTCAATAGTCTTGATTTCTCAATTAACTCGACGAAAATAGAAAATTAGGTGAGTAAAAATTGACGATAATTGAATTGTCTAAGTTATTATTAATTATGTAACGGAACGGAACCATTAATTGGGTGGTATACTTGTTTATAATGAAAGGCGCTTAAAACTGCTAATAATAAATTAGCGGAAGATAGCAGCAATTAACATAAATGTTGAACGACTCCAGCAAAGATGAGTGCAATCTGTCCCATGAAGATGAAAATCTAAATTAAACTGGATGCAATATCAATCGAAGAATAGTCATGTTTAATAATGAACAAAGCTCGCATAATTTACTAGAATGTAGAGTACTAAACGACTAACAATTTAGCTCTTATAAACTAGGCACAAGAAACAAATGATATTGATAAACATGACGAAGAACTAAATTCAAAAGCTAATGAAACCACTCACCTCAACGACTTGCCGCAAGTCCTCAACGTAGACGTTCTCGGTCTGCACGATCTCTGCGCACACGCGCTCCAGCTGCGAGAGCCCGGACACCTCGTGCCAGGATTGACCTGGAAAATGCCGTTGTTGACAACAAAGCTGAGGCTGGAAATACTGCTGCCCTAGCTCTGATCCCTGAGCAAAGAGTCAAGCTGACTCGTCAAGGTGGTCTAAAATGACAGAGATTCAGTACAGACGTAAGTACTCTATGAGTAATGATTCCAAGGTCATACAAGTCAAGATTTAAAGATATCCCTGAGCAAACAAAACCAGCATGACATTGATAGCGTGAGTTCCAGCAATTGGCTCTATATCACTAATTAAGTTGCAATTTGTGTATTTATAGCTGTTGGTTCTCCTTATATAAATGAATAAATAATTAACGCTGTGGGATGTATATAGGCTGAAAGTGATAATGATGAATTATTATTAAAGTCAACATTTTCAATGTATGGTTTTAAGGAAACAAAATCAAATCTGAAAAACCTGTATTTGTATAATGTGAATAAACTAGACGTATTTTTCTGCCTTCTTTTATTTTGGTTTACATAACTGAAGGTTTCGCAAAAAGCACCGTCATCCATAAATTAACGTTAGATCTTAATGGATATAGTAGTAAAAGCAACTTACGTGGTATCGTCTCCGTGTGTCTTTCCTCAGTCGCACTTTTATTCAAAATGCCAGCATTATTCACAAAATTATTGCTACCATTAGCCGAAGCCACATCCGCGTCACTATGGTCATCTAAACTTTCTATTGAAGCTAAATACGCTGAGTTCACTCCTCCTTTATTCTGAACGCCACTACTTGAAGTTGAACTTGAAGAAGCAATGGAACTCATAGACAGCGGGCGAGTCACCTCTATCGGCGGTGGGTGTAAGGTTACTTCTTTAGTTGGTATCGTCTTCAAATTTCCAGTTGACCCTAGTTCCTCGGGATAAGGTCCACTTTTGGCTAACTTAGACGGACTCTCACTCTTACTAACAAAGTCTTTTCTATGTAAACTATTGGTTCCATTTGGTTTTGGGAATGTATCTGAAGGCACTTCATTGGTTCCTTTTTGAGGAGAATTGTCTTTTGAGGAGAGTTTGATATCGAATTCTCTGTCATTGGAAGAGATAGAGAGCTCAATGGATTGGTCGATGTATGGTAATGATAGAGATTCGAATGCTGTCTTGTTTGCTACGGGAACATCGTAGATAGCTGGTCTGTTATTGGTTGGGACATCGTAAGTTGTTTGCTCATCTATTTTAAATTCAGGCTTTAAAGGTACAGTTTTAGACGGAGATTCCCCTTCAACTTTTTTAGCAAAGCTCTTAATACCACAAGGCTGATCATAAATTTCAACAGAATCTAAAATTTCAACCCCAGATTGAGATATTTTCGACGTAGCTCCAAACAGAGGTATATTCGATCGTTGTCTAGTAGAAGACCTAGCAGTATTCCCTTTTCTCTGAAACTTCAACGTTGTCGGCTCCGCTGCACTAGAGATCATCCTCTTCACATTCGGCGACAGATGTTCAAATGAGGACGTCTCCGACACTTTGTCTTTAAACGTCCTAAGTTTATCACTCTTAAGGTCACTTTCGGCACCATTACAAGTCCGTTTAGAATACAAAGAACTATTATTCACTGCTGAAATTGGCAATTTCACACTGCCTACCATTTTGGAGGGATCTTTAGTTACGTTTGTTTCTTCAATCATGTGTTCTACTGGTGGGTCATTTCTTGCATCTTTTGCCTTTTCTAGAGTGTTTGCTTCTGGCCGTAGGCTCTTTGCTGGCTCTAGCAAGGAGTCGTAAATGCCGATCAGTGTTGGAGTGAGGTCTGTCGTGCTACCTGTAACAATAAAAGCAATTTATAATCTTATCTCGAGCGATTCGTTTCTTCAATCAATTTTGAATCTTTTACTCGTTTTAATAAAGTCGAAACTGTTTTACCAGTGTCGATTGACATTCAATTAGCTTAACAGCAATTTAATGGATCTGCATTCTTGGGCGATTTTGTTTAAAGGTTTAACCGTGGGTCGGATGTACAATTAAACTGGAGTTAATTTTAATAGGTAAGTGTGGTTAAAACCTGTATACGTGGTCCAATTACTTTATATCGCGATTTGCTGAGTTTTTCTTGTATTGGTTGAATTTGTAAAACGTACATGTACAAAAAGTTTGTAAAACTCGGTAGGAATAACAATTACACATCTGATATGATATTGTATTCATTTTTAGGGTTCCGGAGCCAGAATGGCAAAAACGGAACCCTTATAGTTTCGCTATGTCCGTCCGTCCGTCCGTCCGTCCGTCCGTCCATCCGTCCGCAGCTTAACTCAGAGGCTCTTGGTACTAGAAAGCTGTAACTTGGCATGAATATACATATTAGTCATGCCGACAAAGTGGTAAAATAAAATCTTGAAAAACATTTTTTTTAGGGTACCTCCCCTACATGTAAAGTGGGGATGATTTTTTTTATTGTCGTCTACCCCATAGTGTGGGGTGTCGTTGGATAGGTCTTTTAAAAATATTGGGGGTTTGTGAAAACAATTTTTCGATTAAACGATCCGTTTGTGAAATATTAAGCCTTAAAGTGCTAATTTTTGTTATATAAGTTATAACTTATAAAACGTTAATGTTAGGTGTGTAAAAGAGGTAGTAAATATAAGTGAATGAACCATGTAAAAATATTGTAATATAAAATCATAATATCCTTAATAACAATAAATAAATAAATAAATAATAATGTTTAAGCTCGAATGCTTTCGCATAGTGGTCGGCGCGCGGCAGAGCCGGGCGTGCGCCGGGCCGTACGGGGCGGGGATTTTATAACTCCTTCTTCAGTTACCATCGTCCTATGTGGGCTCGTTTTTATTATATATAATGGTACGGAACCCTTCGTGCGCGTGTCCGACTCGCACTTGGCCGGTTTTCTATATTAGTGAGTAGCGTAATCAGTTGTATTTGTCTGAATTCGAGCTGAGATCTTGAATTAGCATTGACAACGAAAACAGCAATTGTTAAAATAAATAAAAACGTATTAGGTATAGGAATAACTTCTTTATTTTTTTTAGTCTTGTACTTCATCATGAATCAACAGTTGCCTCTAATTTAAATAGTTATCTTTATTTCACCATATTTTTTAGTTCCATATAAGTAAGAAACAACCAAGTCATGCAACCGTTTTTTTCTGTCACCAGCTTTTGACTTTTATCTCCCATTCCGATCAAAGAAATAAATCAAAACATTTCGACAAACCTTTTCCACGATTGTCATTAAGAAATGGACTCGAAAAGACCCTTTTAGGGAAATTAAACGTTTTGATAGGGGAGGCGTGACTGAGCTGTTTTGAACTTTTGACTATACTAACCGCAAGTTGGCCCTTCGTTACATAAATTTGTCACTTTACTTTGGATCTTAAGACGAGCGCAATTAAGTAGATTTTTTCATGTGCTTTATATGTCAAAAATTGACGTAGATTGTAGCTGCAATTAAACCGTTTTGGACAGTCGGAATAAACTGTTTTGTCGTAAATGCCTGTAATGCTTGTTAATCTAGTTATGGCTCAGAAAGAAGATAATAAAAGTGCGGGTGGATAATAGACTTACTATAATTCTATAACTTTTATTCTTAACAAAAATAGATCCCACGTCAGTGCCAAACAATCGTACGGCCCGACTGATGGTAAGCGGTCACCGCTGCTTATGGCCGCTTGCAACTCCAGACCCCGTATCATGGTCGGCCTTATCACGCGATAAGTGACAAGATAGAGGTCCGTCACTGGCTGACACCGTTCGATAGAACGAGACTGACGCTCGATCTTGTCACTTATCGCGTGATAAGGCAGATCATGATACGGGGTCAGGACCCTTTAAAATACACTTCTTGTAGAATTGAAAAAAGAAGAATCATTCATACTGCATAGCTGCTTGTGAAGGTGACGGTCCTGGGTTCAAATCCCGGTAAAGGCAAATATATAATTCTTTAATTCTACACGATTTCTAAAGCAAACATGCAGGAATTTTCTGTTGCCTGAATGCAGATGCTCTTAATTCAAAGTGCCTAATAAAAAAACAAATAAATTTTCCACATGCCTCCATTCAAATTGTCAAAGCACAATCCAATCTGCTACTCCCTAGGGCGATAAACTCAATTTACATGATAATAAAACGAAGACACGCTATTTAGAGGTTATAGCCACTCTATATATCCACCACCATACCATCTGGATTGGTTATAAAGATAAAGGTTATTGATATGGCTAGTCCATAGGTAACTTACTATACTTAAACCCTATTCCATATAAGATTAGAAAACAAGTGAACTCAAAGGATTTTATATTGATTATAGCCTTTTTTTATATACAACGACGGTGGCAAACAAGCGTACGCCTTATGGTAAGCGGACACCGCAGCCAATTAATAGAAGCATTCAACTCCAAAGGAGTAACATGGGCGTTGCCGACCCTTGATATGTTTGAGGATTCGCCGTGTTGACAGCTGAAGGAACAAATTTCCTCGCTCTCAACACAACGCATCCTCGGGAGCTCTGGCGACCTTGCTCACCTCCAGGAACACAACACTACTACAGAGCAAGTAGTGGTGTTATTATGGCTGTGGTCTTCTGCAAGGCGGCCAATGTCACTCCTACGATTAAGGAATCCAACGACACTTCATATGTCGAAATCCGTCAAACGGTTTAGGCTGCAGGGCGTGCCAAAGAATAAGACATACACACATACAAAAAAAAAAAAGACGTTACAGACAAACCCAAATACGAGGGCGACACTGAAAGTCTTTAGAACTGGCCACTTGTAATAAATATAATAAAAAAATAAGTTCAAAATTTGAAAATGGAACTCTTTCTTAATATTTTTGTGTACGAATTCCACTCGATTGTCATTTGTTTTACGATTTGGCGGCAAATTGAAAATTGTGTGTACTACGTGAGCATGAATTTAACGCGAGAAAATTTTCGAGCAATGATTTTTTACGACTTTCGATGTAATTTAAGTCAACAAGAAAGTTATGATAGACTTCGATTGGCCTTTCACGATGAAGCCCCATCTCGTGCTACTATTTACAACTGGTTTAATGAATTTAAACGTGGCCGCACTAATCTCACTGATGATCTGCGTGAGGGCCGGCCTTCTACGGCGACTACTGAAGATAACATCAGTGTTGTGCGGCGTATGATAGAGACTGACAAAAGAGTAACCTATCAGCAGATTCGTACAAGCTTAGCCATTGGTATGAGTCAAGTCCACAAAATCCTCCATGAACATTTAGCGGTGAGGAAGCTTTGTGCCCGGTGGATACCTCATAATTTGACAGAAGCCCAAAAAGTCCGTCGTGTTTGATTGGTGCCGTGAAATGGGTCAAAGATTCAACGGAGGTGACTCAAATGCTGTGTTCGACGTAGTTACGGGTGACGAAAGCTGGATTTACTGTTATGATCCTGAAACTAAAAGACAGTCTGCTGAGTGGGTGTTTCCTTCCGAGGAGTTGCCTACTAAAGTGAAGAGAGGTCGAAGTGTGGGAAAAAAGATGGTGGCCTCGTTCTTCGGAAGGACTGGTCATTACGCAACAATTATTTTAGAGGATCAAAAAACAGTTACTGCGAAGTGGTACACTAAGAATTGTTTACCACTTGTCTTGGAAAAAGTTCGAGAAAAACGGCCTCGCAGTAGGATCCTGCTTCACCACGACAACGCCTCATCGCACACCGCCAAGCAAACGATCGACTATTTGGCGACGGCAAACGTGGAATTACTGGGTCACCCACCTTATAGCCCCGACCTTGCACCTTGTGATTTTTATTTATTCCCAAAAATTAAAGAAAAACTTCGAGGAAAACGTTTTATGGACGCCGACGAAGCAGTGGCTGCGTTTCAAAAGGCCGTCGAAGAGACCCCTAAGGACGAGTGGGCAAAGTGCTTTTCTCAGTGGTTCTATCGAATGCAGCGATGTATTGATGTGAAGGGAGGCTATTTTGAAAAGATATAATAAAAGTAATAAGTTGCTTGATTGCTCAGTTTTTGATTTTCTAAGAACTTTCAGTTTGACCCTCGTATGTAGATTTCGTATATGTTATATGTTTCACGTCGATAGAGATACGAAATAAGTGTTTTTTTAGACAATGTTAAAAAAAAACATACAAAATTCAGTGTTCATTTGTTTCAAAATCCGGTGGACCAAAATGGAGATAAAAGATTGAAGAACCGATAGCCGTTTGATTTATAATTTTATCTGTAGTGCAATATTAGGAGATACGATTCAAAACTTGTCAAAAATCGATGAAAATCTCGGGTAGCCCCTTAATTTCTAATGCCCTCTCGTCACACGTTCTCCTCGCCCGTTTGCTCGGTACGGCGTGTGACGAAGACATAAGTTTTCTAATAAGAGAGAGACGGATAAAGCGAGAAAAATCGAGAGAGCTCGCGCGCTGTCGCGTGCTAGCCGTGCTGGAATGACACCTCATCTACATTGTAGCGCTCATAACACTTTTTTTTTTTTACTTTACGACGAAGGTGGCAAACAAGCACACGGGCTGCCTGATAGCAGATACCGTTGCCTATGGACGCTTACGACAAGAAGCAAGTTATAAGCGCTCCAAAAGTGGCACAATAAAACTGAGTCAATTGCACCAACTTGCCACAGTTTCGCGTCGTCAATGGAAACGTGTCTCAGTCAGCGAACGAGAAAACAATAGAACGTGCCTAAAACTGGTATGCGCATGTTCGAACTGAACAAGCCGTCTGG
The DNA here is from genome assembly GCA_947578815.1 of Epinotia ramella. Taxonomy (NCBI): domain Eukaryota; kingdom Metazoa; phylum Arthropoda; class Insecta; order Lepidoptera; family Tortricidae; genus Epinotia; species Epinotia ramella. Next base: position 11,228,291 of record OX388224.1, on the reverse strand, counting down.
CATCGTTTTGACACCCCGCCCCCAACCCCGCAGCATTACGCATCACCCATTCTGTGGGGCCATTTTGCGGCGCTAATTAGACTTCTATGTTTTTTCCGTTCGCTGGTCTCAGCTGTCAGATTTGGTGGCCATTTTTAAAGACGGCATTTCGTCTGCAACGTATCTACCTCTTTTTTATATTACATCATTGACAAGATGGGCCACAACTCACAAGCGCGTTGCCGACCCTTTATTGATTTGAGGATTCGTTGTCTTGACCGGTAGGGAATTCGGGCCCTGGAGGGATACCTTACATTCTTATGATGGCTCATTTTACGTAAAGGAAACATTTTCATTTCTCTAAAAAAAATACTGCATTTACAGATGTTATGAAAAGTTTATCTGTACGGGGAATCGAAGCCACTAAAAATTATATATGTATACAGATTATTGATACCCAATCCGTAAATTATCTGAATAATTGAGTCTCATTCCCCTATATAATCAAGAAATAACTGTTTCGAACTGTTCGCACACATTTATATTTTTACTAGCTTCCGCCGACGACTTCGTCTGCGTAGACCCGGGATAAAAACTATCGTATATTTTAATCCAGACTACAAACTGTCTTCGTGTAAAATTTCATCCAAATCGGTTGAGCCGTTTTAGCGTGATTGAGCAACAAACACCTAAACATCCAACTGCAACTGCATTTATAATATGTATTAGTAGGATACCTATTTTTGCTGACTGTAGGTACATCAATCCGGAATGGAAGTCCATACAAATTTTGTACGTAAGTATATGTATGTAGGAAGCACGTCTTGGACGGAAGCGCTCAATTACAGGGGCCGGAGTTCACTGGCACACGGGATTCACATAGAGGTGATACAACGTACTGCGAAGTTATTTTAAGACACACGGCTGTGGGTACGGTCCAGATTGAAGGAAAAGGAAAACCACTGGGGTCCATATATTGAAAAAAAAAGATAGTTGTCCACGCGGACTGGATGATGATAATTATATTTTTTTTAAACCCGACCGCTTTTTTACTAATGCTAAAGCCGCAACGACACCGCTCAAGTCCATCCCTCAAGCCGTTTAAGGTGCAGAGCGTGACATAGACATACATACACACGAAAAACATAACCCACATCCTGTTCCAATCGGATAAAAATGGAAACAATGAATACAAGATAATAATTTTCAAGAATATCACGATCACCATAGCGCCTAAATCTCCGGATAAAATTATAAATTAAAATAAATGTGTTGGCGTCTCAAAAAATCGTATACACGTTGACGTGTCGAATGCGTCTAGTATACTTCATACATTTTGCTGCGTTTACGGTGCGTTAGCGTATTTTGAGCAGCGGTGTGGGCGTATCTTAATATGACAGTATTATTAGTATTATTTATTTATTCATTTAGTAGCAAGTAGGAGGTAAAAATAAACCGCTTTCATGTATTAACTTTTTTATTACACTGTCACAGAAAAACGCAAACCAATACTCCAGGCAAAATATGGTTTTGAAAACATTAATTTATAATACCGTTTTTTTTGTTGATTTCATTTTAAAATGTTATTCTAAGATGATTAATTCAAGAATCCGACAAACTTTCCACCCGGAAGTAATTTTGTAGATTTAAATGAAGCTTGCATTGTCTTTTTTTGTAAGATTTATCTTGAATATTATAGAGCAAATGTAAATGAACCAAAATAAAGACAAAAATATTTATTAATATTTTTTTTGACTTTTCAGAAGCTAGTTAGTTTATCGTTTTTTTGATGTCTGAAATTTTGTCGGATTTTGTCGCTGGGTAACTATTTAATTGATAATATATCCGTTACACATTAAAAATAAGCTATTATAAATTATTTCCAAATTTGACTTTTTTTTCATACGAGTTGTCAGTTCATTGACTGGACTACAATAAGTCTAGAGCAAGCTGAAGAAAATCAATTTGTAATTCATTCAAAATTCAAGAAAATAAAAACTCAAGAATATAACATTGGCATTGTGGTAATAGCATCTCAGTGTGGATCTTCGAGGAATATCGCTTTAAGATGAGTCAGTATTTTTATCTACGGTAATGCAGGGCGAAGTCCACATCTCCCAATATACACTCGCAGATGGTAGGTATATTTAGTTTGTAAATAGTTTAGTTTATTTTATCTCAGTATACAAATTTCACATAACACATTACATTTGCTTATGCTACTCGTCGCATAGTGATCGTTGTAAATACAGTCATAATACTTAACTTAAAAAAATGCGGAAATAATGAACAATGTGCAGCATATATACAAAATATATAGCTGCACTTCAAATAATTTAATAAATGAATAAATGTTGCGATGTCAGGTGTACACAGAAATAAAAAGTCACAACGAATTTAAAAGAACAGAAAAATTAAAACCAACGATGTTGTACCTGAGTGCACCAATCATATAACATGTCACAAAGTACCTAATTATGAGAAATAAAAGAAATAAAAATGTGGTACCCATGAAGTACCTATCAACTAACTATATAAGGTGCTAACAAATTAAGTACCAATATTTTAAGAGGTGTTACATTACATCAAAACAATTGACTTTAAATAGAAATTAAGAAAACTTTTCATATGATATTTTTGTTTTAATTTCCGGTACAAAATAAATAAATTAAAATTTCGACCAAACATAATCAGCCTGTGCATTCAACTGACGAGATGTTAAAACACTATCTGTCAAGTGAACATCGTCGTTTGTGACAAACGTCAATGATTGATTGTTGACTATCTCATTAACAGGGTGTTTTTACGCAGTAACGTTGTATCCCTAATTATCTCCAAAAAGTGATACACACTTTTAAATGTTTCATACTTAACTCTACTCCTAGAGACTAGTACTATCAGCTCTAAAAGTATTGGTACCTAATTTGTTAGCACCTTATATAAATTTACAATGATGTCAAATCTAACAAATAATAACAAATGAAAATAAATAACAAGTAATAAATTTCTCTCTTCTTAATTGGTTCTCAATTTATTTAACAATTTTGATGTACTCGTCTACCGAGTAAAGTGACTTATCCAACAAAAGGTTCTTCAGTCTGCGTTTAAATGTCTCCTCGCATGTTTCACTCTTTTTATGTCGGCGGGAAGGTGCTCTTCAATTTGAATATTGTTACGTTTTCAAATAAATTCATAATGCACGTAAAATAGAAATAAAAATGCCCTACTTTGTCAGCGTATGTAAAAAAAATAGGTGAAGAAAATGGCGAACGTTTGGAAATGACTGAAATAAATTATCGTGAGAAACCTGCATACATCCACGAAGAAATTCAAAGGTGTATTGTGAAGTCCCCAACCCACACTGGGCCAGCGTGGGGACTCTGCCCGTTCCCTCTCATCCATGAGAGGAGGCCTGTGCCCAGCTGATTTATTTTTATTAATATTATATAGAAAACTCCCGTAGGTATCAGTCAGACAAGTTAAAAATTATGTAACGGTTTGATATATAATGAAAATATTACATAACTACAACTTAGAAAAGTTGAAAAACCCCCGACATTGTCATTTCAAAGTTCAATATCTCAAAACCGGCTGAACAGATTTTCATAAAACATGGCTAAGAACACTTGGGATAAAATTATCTATGACACAAAAAAAACCGCATTCCAATCGGTCCATCCGTTTGGGAGCTACGATACCATAGACAGATACACAGATACACAGACATGTTAAACTTATAACACCCCTCTCTTTGCGTCGGAGGTTAAAAATACAGTGATCCGTTTTAATTCATTTCTTGGTTCAAGAATATCAAGATGTACTTCTTTCTGTGCACATTAACCGATCAAATTAACTCCTTCAACTATGCAGAAACTTAATTGTTGTAGTGACTCACCGCGCAGGCGCGAAGGAAGCCATTGTTTTGATGCTGCGCGCGTATTCTACTGCATACTGCACTCACATAAACTGACCAATAATCGACCTTATCTCAATGGTATAAGGTTTAGGTTAATTCAGGGTTCAGTTAACTGTTTTGTGGATACACTCGTAAATGTACTGTTAATTGTAGAATGCGCATATTTGTGTCTTATTCTTACACATTGCATGTTGCGCTTGCGACCCCTAATTTTTTTTGAAGTGAAAACTTCTTTAGCGGCGCTGAGCACTTTTTGGGGTGGGGAAAAATTGTTAAATACTCGACAGAGCTTTGTGACGTCAGATGTGAAGAAGGTCACTTTTTGCTGCTAGCCGATTCGACTTCATTCAAAACTGAACGCTATTCGTAAGAGTATAAAGCCGTTAAACACTTTTTGCAATAGCATATTCTGCAAATAAATTTGTAATAATACCAACGCGTCCTTCACCGTTTTGCTATTGAGAAAATTCGAATAGTTCGAATTTGGGCGTTATTCCTAAAGAGATAAAGCTTAGAAAAATATTTACCAACGGCAAAAATAAATTGATATTCTGGTCGCCACCGCCGTCTGCTGTGCAAATTCGAATAGTTCGAATTTAGACGTAATTCCTAAAGAGATAAAGCTTTGAAAAATATTTGGCAATGGCAAAAACAAATTGGTATTGTGTTTGCCGCCGCCCGGAGCCGGCGGCCCGTCGCACCCAACCCGCCGGCGGCCCGTCCGCCTAAATAATTGATAATTGTTTATAAATTTGCATCAAATTCATTTTTAGGGTGACACCGTAAGATGTCACGTGACCTGATCGAAAGACTACAACACAACAACAACAACATTACAATGTTATTGAGTTTTCACTTCTGCCGGCACTCCCGGAGTGCAACCAGGTCTTTTTTTTAATTTTCATTATAAATATTGTAAGTCTCAGGAGGACTAACATAACACTTGCTTGATTATTCCTTGACGGTTCTCGCATGGTTATACATTTAAACCATGGTTACTATGAAGTAATTTCCAGCCATTGTACCGTCAAATCGCATTGTCAGCGTAAGAATGACAGTTGTCAAAACGCTTTCATAATTTGTTCCGCCATTGTGCCAAAGGTCATTAGATCAAGGGTGTTGTTAGCTGGGTATATCACGGATACAAGTGATACAACACTTTAAACTCTCGCAAAACATACATGTGCTTCACTATTATTATTATTATTTATTTTTGCGAAATGTCATCCCGCTCAAATGTGGAGCAGCCCAACTGGGGAAGTACCTCCGCCTTGCAGAAGACCACAGCCTTAATAGCACTAGGTACTACTTGCTCTGTAGTAGTGTTGTGTTCCTGGAGGTGAGCAAGGTCGCTAGAGCTCCCGAGGACACGTTGTATTGAGAGCGAGGGAATTTGTTCCTTCAGCTGTCAACACGGCGAATCCTCAAACATATCAAGGGTCAGCCACGCCCAGCAACAGCATGTTACTCCTTTGGAGTTGCATGCGTCTATATGCTGCGGTGTCCGCTTACCATAAGGCAGGCCGTGCGGTTGTTTGCCACCGTCGTTGTATTAAAAAAAAATATGTTGATACAGATGTCCTCATGCGATAGTTTTTTTTTTTTTGCTTTTGTTACCGATTATTTGTCTTCTTGTAGTAGGTACCTATAATATTATAAATGCAAAAAATACTCTGTTACATATGATTGCCACATTTCTACGAAGTATAGTTTATATTTGGACATATGTAGTTTGAATCCAGAGAGACGTTGGACAAATGGAGATGAAATGGGGGTGAAATATTGTGTGGAAGTAGTGATGGAAGAGTCATACGCGGCGACTTTGGAACTGCGGAAGAAGCTAGCTATATTTAGTCCCCGTCTGTGATAATGACTTCGATTCAGATAAATTACGAAACCAACTAAAATAGGTACCTAAAATACTTCCATACAAGCCATCACTTTCTTTAAAAATTGCCTCTAAATTTCAACTCACTCCATAATTTATAACTTGTCCAAATATCAAAGCCCCATTGCAATACGTCACCCAATGTCAAGCTTATATAAATAAGATAGATATATAGAATAACTAGTTGAAATTAGAACTCAAACTGGTCGTATTATGGTCCAATTTAGAATACTTACATTTCAAGATTATCTTGGCCCTTTTTAGTTCTAAGAAAGTTCTCGCGCCTAATTCTGACACGGTGAACGTAAATCCACATCTGCCGTTACGGGGTGACAGCGATGTCGTCAATTTGTATACGGGAAGACACTTCTAAAGTTGATTTTCTAGTGGAGACATTAATTTGGGTTCCGAACTACATGACGGATCATTGCATTTTTGCGGTACGGAAAAATAGTACGGTACTTCAAGTGCATAAAACAAGGCATTAAATTTATCGATACGCTCCAGACTTACTTCACACCCAAGCTCCTTGAGGACGCATTAGAACTCCAAAACATATTTAAAAAGAATGGACACAATCTCGACGAATCACGACTCGAAAACAAATAAATGCCCTTACCGGGATTCGAACCCTGGACCTACGGCGTCGTAGGAAACAACTAGGCTACAGAGGTCGTCAAAATATTAAAGACTATGACAGACTGCAACTTACTTTCGACCACATTCAACTAGATTACATTTGTCCGACGAGTTTGCATGCTTAAGAGTCCGCAGTAAGCTCGATTCTCCATACAAATGTGGTTACGCTCTCATTTTAAAACTACGTGTTGGATTGTAATGAAACTTTGCATGTACAATGACATGAGGTATATCCAGGTCTGTAATTAGTTTATGTTGCTTCAGACACCACAGTAAAAAAATACAGCGAATTTACGTTTTTCATACAAAATTTGTTTTTGCTGTATTTCGTTTGTTCCACTGGAACCATATAAACTAGTTACAGACATAGATATACCTCGTGTCATTGTATATGCAAAGTTTCGTCACAATCCAACACGTAGTTTTAAAATGAGAACGAAACTCCGTTTGTATGGGAAGGTGAAATTCAGCCGAGATTACTGCGGACATATTACACCGCTCCCGTACCGAATAACATTCACAAAACCCGATGCCATTTATGGAAAATTCCAAATACGTATGAGTATTTCCCGTCCAGTTTCCTATGTCATTTCCTGTCGATATTTTGTGTAAGATATATTCCCCCAAGGGACATTATTTCCACCCATTGTACGGTTCCGTATCACCGTGTTCGTTTGCCTGTCTGTCTGTGTGCGGCTAACTCAAAGACTCTTGCTACTAGTAAGCAGTAATTTGGTAAGACTATTTATTACATTATCTTCCAAGTTTTTGAGCCTAAGGGGTTGCCTATAAAAAGCTACAGTCAAACTATAAAAACAAAGATTCCTTCCAAATTTAAAATACAGGAGTTCCATATAAAAGTTTCCTATAGCACCGAGGCAGGACAAATGGGTATTGTCTGCATGTGAAATTATGTTCAGCTCCTTTACAGTTAAAAATAGAGATAACTGTCCGTAGTATTGACGGCATTAACATTCTATGTACGCGCCAGGGTTGACACTACCCCCCCCCCCTCCCCGAATCTCAGTTTAATAGGAAGACCAAATGCAAGTTTAATGAAATGTAACGCCCGGCTTGTAGCTGATACACTGTCATATACACTAACTGGCTTGCCTGTATCTGGCAAGGAAGTAGATCGCCAGTAAATTTTAAACGACGATAATGCATTTCTCTCGATTCTTTACATTTCAGTAAAAGTCATTCAAAATTCAAAACTACTATTCGAACCGCTTGGTTTAAATTCTATTGTTTTTTCCACTCAATATTTCCACCTTGTTGTGTATTTGTCAGGTCTGTCACATGTAGCTTTTAGCACTGTTTATTAGCAACCGTTTAACCATTTAATATTTCAGTTAAATTCAGTCTATGTACTCGTAGTTGCGCTGATATACCCATAAAAATATGGAATGATGTGATATTTTGGCCTGAGAAATCGGTTTAATAAAACGCTATTTTGCTATTTTGAGTGCATTATTATAACTTTGACTTTTACTTTTATGTTCTCTAATCACAATAATCTCTTCGTCCATGAAGATGGATATTCGATCATAGAACTGCGCCGCACTGTTCCTCGTACCCTTGTTTTGAAACTAGAACGCAAGAAATAATAAATAATTGATCGTTGGCAAGTTGGCAACCCTGCGGCGCGAGTAAGATCAAAAGCGTTTCGGTTCCGTATTTAGAAGCACTAGAAACAACGCTTCCTGCCGCCGCATTTCCAATTGCCCCGAACACTCCAGTGCACGCACAATACTGTTGTTGTGCATTTTAACTAGTACAGTATAACCTGCAATAAGGCCAATCATAATCAACATTTTTTTTTGGCTAGTTACCATGGCTACCTCTCCTGGAAAACCAAGATTTTATAGGGTTTAAATCCACTAAACATGTGTTTTTGTTATATTGGCAGACCCATTCTGTGGTGGGGAATCTCTTAAGCATTCTAATATTGTCTCCAGGCGTACCGGAACATAACAACAACAAAAAAAGTGACCCGATATGAATGTGAATAACCTAGATTAGAAAAACAGAATTGATATTAACATTAATGACATTTGTTTAAATTTGATAGTTCAGTGTAATAAACTTGCACGTTCGTATCAAGTCGGGTGTTAAGTGTTAAGTAACATTATCTCGGGAAACTTGAAAAGGCAGTAAAAGTGCATTTCAAGATTTTCAATAAACCCTTCACAGCCGAAGCTCGAACGCTTTCAATTCAAATATGAACGTCAAAAATATCAGAAATGGTTTCGTTACGGAAAATTACCCTATTCTTTTAAACAAAATATACCTATATAACAGTATCTCCCGTTTCGACCCATATCAAACCATTTTTCACTCCGTTTGGATTGCTTCGAATTCACCAGGTGCCATTTGGGTTACACAATGCTCCTTGATACTTAATGGACATTATGGACAAAGTCATATATTCTTCAATTTAGGCATATTACATGCACCTATGAATGTCTATGAATGGCACCTATCATAGACAATTAGACATGCCTAGTTATAAATGAGCAGGCAAGAACTCCAGGGGCATTTTCTTATCAAGTTTTCCTCCTTTCAAATGACTTTTGATTACACTCTATTATCTATGTCAGCGTTAACTCATTCTCTATGGTCGAGTAATGGCGGTGCATTACCGATGCGATTGTACATGGGTTCAAACTTTCACTTAGATTGACACTGTCAGGGAACGTAGGTTTAGCTAGCTTTCTTCTAGGTAATACTAAGGTTGGAGGCGTTTAGGTTATGTGGTCGTCGGTAATGAAAGGTTATGTTGATTCGATAAAAAGTTCAATCGATAATCGTAATGCTAATCAAACCAATGAAGAAGTGCTGAATAAAAATGGGGCAAACCAGGCAGTTAGTGAGAAACTTAGAATATTGAAGAGGGATGAGAGGGCACCTCATACGACATGACCACTTCATACGTAACATAATAGGGAAGATGCAATATTTTCATTTTTGCTTTCATTTGAAAGAATCGCATGTAGTATAGACCACGAAACTATTTAAAAAAAACTATAATTTATAGCTAAAAAAATCTTGGTATAAACTGTCAGTACAAGTACAGTCTACATGAATGGTTTAAAATAAACGAAATCAATTAGATAATGTTCTCTTACAAATGTCTGTTGTATCCCCTTATTGGTAACTCCAATAAACAATCGATTAATCCATATAAGCCGCCACATATGGCAACACTGAGCATAAACAATTTCCCATAGTCCGCTATCCGTTTTCCCGCGCCGCGACGGCGCCGGCGCGGGCGCCATCTTGGGCGAGCAGGAAGAGGGATAAGCATGCTTTTTGTTCTGTTTAGCGTTCCTTTGCTATAGCATGGTGTTCGTATAAGGATTGGATGGGCGACCATGAATACGGTCGACAATAGTCAGTCAATTATTTTAACATTTACTACCAATATATAAAAATACGCAGATGGGTGAATGGCAAAATGGAATGTCATCCCTCTAAGAACTGTCAATATACAGTTATCCACACTCAATATTTAGCTTAACTCATTTGATTGTTTAACTTTTTTCCAAAAGAAGACTTTTATGTTTTATTAGGTATTTCTATCACTTTCAATTCATTTATTGTCAACTGCGAGACTGCGAGTGGTTTATTTAGGCCTCTCACAGACTGGTGCGGCCTGCGGTGGCGGTCAATAGTAAATTTGACAATTGCTGTTAAGTTTACTATGGGCCGCCACCGCAGGCCGCGCCAGTCTGTGCGAGGCTTTATTCAAGCCTTATAAGTATTTTATTTCGTTAACGTTAAAAAACCGTTTATCGGCCAGTTAGTATTTGGTGATCCCTTTGCAGTGATTCAATGTCTGTAAAAGTTATTTTTATTATTTAATAGCTTTCTAAAATTAGATATCAGATACTTAAGAATAAAATGTTGGTTGCAAGGATAAACTATTTTAAATACAGTACCTATTACTCATCGAATTGAAGAACACTCTAGAGAATTCACATAAAAATAAGATAATAATGGGAGATTTTAATAGTACACTAGGGTTGGAGAAAATTGAGAATAACATTGTTGGAAAATATACTACAGGAAAAAGAAATGACAATGGTGACAGATTAATAGAATTCGCAACAGAGAATAGACTATACATAATGAACACATTTTTCAAAAAATCTTTCAATAAAAAATGGACTTGGATGTCCCCTATAGGTTCGAAAGATGAAAGAGATTTTATATTAAGTAACAATAAAAAGGCGTTTTTGGACGTAGAACCATTAAACAACGTAAACTTCAATTCAGATCATAGACTAATACGTGGAAAAATTGTGACAAAAACCCCAAAAATATCAAGAAAACATATAATAAATAATAAACCATTGATTCCTCCCGTTATTCCTGAAGAACAAAACAATAAACTATTCGAAAAAATCAAGAAAGCGAACCAAGCTACTACTATACAAGAGAAATACAATATATTGGAGCAAGGACTAACTGATATGAATAATCAATTAAGACCCACAGCTGAAAAAAAAGATAAAATCGGACCAGAAGCAAAAAACCTAATAACAGAAAGACAACAATTATTCATAGACAGGAAAAATAATAAAAGAGAAATAACATATATCAGCAAGAAAATAAATGAAAGTATTAGAAAGTATAGACGGGAAACAAGAATACGAACAATACAACACTACATTGAAAAAACCGGAGGAGTAAAGAAAGCTATGAAGCAACTAAAAGAGGAAAAATCATGGATACCATCTATTAAAAACAAAAATAAAACACACACATCGAAAAGACTACAAATATTAGATATAGCCACGCAGTTTTATAAAGACCTATACAGCGATAAAAAGGAAACAGAAATCCAACAAAATAAAACAAAAATTGCTTCTGAACATGAAAACGACGAAGTTCCAGATTTTTTAAAGAGAGAAGTAGAGCTTGCTATTCTCACACAGAAAAATTCCAAATCCCCTGGAGATGACAATGTTAGTAATGAATTACTGAAAGCAGTGATTGATAATATATCAAATCCGCTTACCGACGTTTTCAATCACATCTTGAAACAGGAAAAAATACCAACACAATGGACAAAGACCACCATAACCCTCTTACATAAGAAAGGTGATAAAAGTGACATGAATAACTACAGGCCTATAAGCCTGATGAGTAACCTGTACAAGGTATTTTCAAAATTAATATTAGGACGTGTAACTAGAATCATGGACGAAAACCAACCCAGAGAACAAGCGGGATTCCGAAAACATTTCTCTACAATAGACCACATTCTAGTAATCAAACAAATAGCAGAAAAATATCAAGAATATGGTAAAATGTATTATATAGCATTTGTTGATTACAATAAGGCATTCGATTCTCTCAAGCATGGCGAGATATGGAAAGCACTCAAAGAACAAAGAATACCTGAAAAATACATTAGAATAATACAGGAAATTTACGCTAATAGCACAGCAAAGATTAAATTAGAGAGGACAGGCGACGAAATTCAAATAAGGAAAGGTGTCCGACAGGGAGATCCCTTATCTCCCAAGATATTTCTTGCAGTTCTCGAGAGTGTCTTCAGGCGTATGAACTGGGAAAACTATGGGCTCAATATTAATGGAAGAAGACTCAACCACCTAAGGTTTGCCGATGACCTCATACTTATATCAGACAATGCAATAGAATTACAGCATATGTTAGAAGATCTAGATAATGAAAGTAAATTGGTTGGCCTCTCTATGAACATGACAAAAACAAAAGTAATGACAAATAGTAATGAAGTTCAAATAATAATAAATGGTACAAAAATCGATTATGTAAAGGAATATGTATATCTTGGACAAATAATATCACCCCAAGACCAAACAAATAAGGAAATTGAGAGAAGAATCACAAATGCATGGAATAAGTTTTGGTCAATGAAAGAGATTATGAAGGCAAAAGAACTACCAGCAAGCCAGAAATTCAAAGTTTTAAATATGTGCATCATGCCGGTGATAACCTATGGATGTCAAACTTGGGCTCTTACAAAAAGGCAGCACCAAAAACTAGCTGTATGTCAAAACAATATGGAAAGAAGTGTGCTTAATATCAAGCTCAAAGATAGGGTACAACTGTCCGTAATCAAAGCCAAGTCAAAGACTAGAAAAATAACAGATACAATAAAACGGCAAAAATGGCGCTGGACAGGTCATATGATAAGGGAAAACATAGATAAATGGACGAAAGACGTAGTAGAATGGTACCCAAGAGGACTTAAAAGAAAAAGGGGAAGACCTACCATAAGATGGTCCGATGACATAAAACAGACTGCTGGAGGAGCGTGGATGAGAGAGGCAAGGGACCGCACAAAATGGAAGGCCCTGGAAGAGGCCTATGTCGCTAAGACAAGTTGAAGTTGTTGATGAAGAAAAAAGAAATTGTATAGTTTTAGTGTCCGACCGAAATTTCGGTTTCGGTTTCGGTTTCGGCCAGTTTCGGCCAAAAAATCAAGTTTCGGTCCGAGTTTCGGTTTCGGCCAAAAACGGCCGAACCCTTCGGCCGCGCCGAAACTTACTACATCGTACCTTCGGGTCGCGCTCGGCTAACGTCGGGCGCGCTCGGCACGGCTGGCAATATGGCGTCGCTCTCGCCTGGCTCCGCCGGCAACTACCTAAATCAGAGGGGCTACCGCGAAACGAAAACGAATTTCGTTCGTGTATCTCCCTCTCTGTTGCACTTGCCAGTTCGAGCGATAGAGAAGGAGATACTCGAACGAAGTTCGTTTTCACTTCGCGGTAGCCCCTCAGTGCGCTTTGCTCGTGTAGATGTGTCAATACGTGTTGTGTTTGTTCCGCGAATAATGGCAAGTAGTTTGATCAAGTATTTTAGTTTGTTTTTGTTGTGATTTGTTATCATAACCTATGTTATGCACCTTACATAATAAAAGAAAAGGTTCGCTAAAATGATTACCAAAGGTGATCAATTTGATTATTTTGATTATCTAATTATATTTGAATTAGCCATTCGAGGCTATTATGATATTTGTGAGTATAATTAAAATGTAAGTAACTGAAAATAAATAAACAAAATATATGAGCATCATATTTTAATAATAAATTTGTTTTATTTTATACCACCATTAAAAAATCGCTAACTTTGTGTTACAAATAATGTATTTTTTTCACTTTATAGGGTAGTTAAATTTTCAAACAGAACCTCTGTAACTGTGCTGAAATTTCTTTGTGATAACTCTTTGAAAGTAATTATACCTGTAATTATAGGTCGGCGAGATATTAATTTTAGAAAAAAACGGGCTTTATACCTGTAATTATAGGTCGGCGAGATATTAATTTTAGAAAAAAACGGGCTTACTAACATTTTTTCGACTTTTTAAGGACTTTTTTTTTTTTTAAAAAAAGGTTCGGTTTCGGTTTCGGTTTCGGCCGAAACTACAATGAAACCGAACCTTCGGTTTCGGTTTCGGTTTCGGCAAAATAACATGTTTCGGTCGGTCACTAAGTTTTAAGTTTTTTTAAAGGCTTCAATAATAAAGGCTATTTTTATTTTTTATTTTTATTTTTATTTTTATTTTATTTTACCTATTACTCATGGTTACAGCTCATTACAGCCACCCGGTACCCGACCCGCACCGCCTCGCCTCGAGTTAGGAGGTTAGTATTATATAGATTTGTATGGGCATGCACTCACTACATCAACTCCGTAGTTAGTAGAGTTCCGAGGCGAGGCGGTGCGGGTCGGGTGCCGGGTGGCTCTAATGAGCTGTGACCTTTATTCTTTGGGGGAGGCCTGCTATGTCCAGCAGTAGTCGTTTTCGGCGGATATGATGATGATGATAACGTACCCATATAATAGGGGTGTAGACACTAAATAAAATAATCAATAATGTTACATTTTCAGGATTAAAAATGTAGTCAAATGGAGAAAAAGTCCACGCAAAAGGTTAAATAATCACGAAGTTATAAGTGTCCAAAGTGTTAAGAAGGGGTATGTTCTGTCCCTTTTTCGCAAAACGCAACTTCATATAAAACGATGAAAGATTGTGACGTCACTAATAGACGGTCGTGTTCGGCGCCGCCGTCGACGCGGTCCCCCGGCAACCTCACGTGACGTCACACACTGTATGCGTTTTCTCTCTAACAAGCAATATTAAAACGGTTGTAGCTTCGTTATTCTTTGAGATATCTGAATGGGATTTTCGTCATTAGGCATTTTTTTTGCGTTCTTTCTTTTGGAGTAATAATAATTTTCGAGTCTACGTCCCTATTAGTTTAATTCTTGCTTTTAAAATACTTACGTGATATTTATATCTACGGTGGACTCACGTCCCATTATATTCCCAAACTGCATGGTCTCACTAATACGAGTATATACTTGAGATTATTTGAGTTGGCAGAATCGCATTAAAGTAGTCCATTCAAAAAGCAACTCTATCGTCCATGGTAGAAGTTTCCAATTCTAACGACAGCTTTATAAAAAGCCGGCAACATTCAATAATCTCAACCGCAATGTTCCTTAGTCCTTTTAGGCATTCGTTTCTTTCGGCCATTCATCGCGAGTTAATCCCAGTACTTCGATATACATAGTTGCTATTCACAGACACAGCTTTAGTTGTTATTATTATACCGGTCTAATATCGTGAAATTCTCGATTTGTGAATTGACTATCTAGAAGCAGAATAAACTCGTACCACCCTGTCGATTTAACTCGCTTTGAGCGTTTGTTTACCGCGTGTGCAGTTTGTTACAGCGATAAGGTTCTAAGGTTGTGGTTTTACAATTTGTTTGCGTTAGTCTTGTTCTTGTTAACTTTAAATTGCAATCAAAAATATTTACTGTCTCGATATGGTATGTGTCAATAGTAAATTTAATTTCTTTGTTTGTGTATTTCTGTGCCGCATATTTAGGGTTGCCTATCATTAGAATCACAGCACGAAATATTGTTCAACGAGAAATTCTCACTCTGTGGTTTGGTAGAAGAATATTAATGTATTTAGTGTAAGCAAGTCCGTGAATAAACGTTTTTTTTTTTTTTTTTTTTTTTATTAGTTAAGGACGTCATATCTTGGGAAAACTATTTATCTCAAATTATTCTAGTTTATACAAGTTTATTCTAGGAAAGCGGGTATTTCGCGCAAATAGAAAGCCAATTTATGAAAGTTAGTTACACAATTTTCCTTAAATATCACACCGTACGTAAGCCTGCGAATGACAAATAACGTTTTGTATGGAAAGCGAACCACCTTAAGGCACTTGTCCCACCGCCGGCGAGTAGCGAGTACCTACTCTCATAGTAATTCTTACTCGCTTTTACTCGCGCGAGTAAGAATTGCTATGAGCAGAGCTCGGATAGGGTGAGCTGTTTTGAGAGTTTGCATTACATGGACATACCTGTCAATGGTATTTGTCCAAAGTGTAATTTAATTAGGTACCTTACTTTGTTGAATTATATCTATACTTAAGTCGATATCAAACGTAAGAAGAAATACGTTGAAAATAGTAAATATAGAAAAACTGATAGTTCTTTTACACAGAAACTTTATAATAAATTTAAAATCGTAGAGAGTACTCTTTTTGCAATGCATTATCATTATAGTTTAATCATAATCAACAGGGAGCGTCCATTTCATGCCGGTTTCGTCATAATGACGTATTCATATAAACACACAGGATGATTCAAAAAACGAAGTGACACGACTTAGTAACCGTAAACGTATTTCGTAACTAATATATTATTTTATTTTTAATTACTTATAGGCCACAACAACGTGTCTATCGATGCTATCATGAAATTGGTCAAGTCCATGTTAAAATCAAACTGTGTTTCTTTATGTTCCTCATGTTCTTTGGGTTTTATTGTTTGCAAATGTAATTTGATGTTGCTTGCTTCTGGTGGCAAACTTTGCTGACAGCAGGAACAATCAATTTGTTTATTATCTATAACTAAACATGGATTTATTTGGCACAATAATTTTATAGCCTCCATGGCGACTTAAGCCACTAGCAAAGCATTAAGTTTCCTGATCTTATTAAATTTAACTGAAATGTTGTTTCCGCATGTCTCCTATTTGTGACAAAGAGTAAACTTTGATGTGACAATGTCAGATAAAGTTCTTTCAATGTCCGTCTCAAGTGTCAATATATTAGATCTACTTAAACGGAAGAGGTTGATTAGATAAAAGTGATTAATCATTGATTAATCACATTTTCCATTATTGGGTACGGATAGATAAACGTTCGTGATGCCGTTGCTCTTTTCAAACTTTTTCCATCCTGTATGTAGCTTGACGTCATACGCCTGTCATCGGCATGAAATGTACGCTCCCTGATAATCAATTAAAGTTTCGTTTTGTTTTAATATTTATTTTCAGGGTGTATCCATATTAATATTAACGCATGACATTAATGACATAAGAATAGCTCACCCTGTCCGAGCTCTGGCTATGAGAGTACTCGCTACTCGCCGGCGGTAGGACAAGTGCCTAAAAGAGCATTATTTGTAATTTGTATATATATTAATAATAACGTTCAAGAAAACGGCACTAATACCTATTGTCGATGAATTTGGAAATATGGAAGTTTTACGGGCGCGAAAAATCGAACTAGGACCATCATTCTCCTAGCGTTATTCCCGGTAATGCCCCTAAAGGAGCCCGGGGACCGCTTTGACACCTAATTCCAAGATTTGGCATAGGCACTAGTTTTACGAAAGCGACTGCCATCTGACCTTCCAACCCAGAGGGAAAACTAGAGCTTATTGGGATTAGACCGGTTTCCTCACGATGTTTTCCTTCACCGAAAAGCTAACGGTAAATATTCCGTACATAAGTTCCGAAAAACTCATTGGTACGAGCCGGGATTCGAAACCACGACCGCCGCTTGACAGCCGCCTGAACCACTACGCTACCGTAGCTCTCCCACTAGGCTACCGTAGCTCTCAAAAATCGAACTAGGATATCTAAGAAAAATCCTTTTCTCTCCGAAAAACACGATGAACGCCGAGCCAAGGTCACCCAGGTACTAAGTAGGTAAACAAAATGAGCACACGTCAAAGAAAAATCAAAAGAAAGTCGAAAACGACTGGAAATCGGTCAATGCGGCAGTTTCTACAGTAATCGGTAAAAATTGCCCCATTAGCGCGTTACGGCCTTACGACTCGATCTCTCTAGCTAAATGACTAGTTATATACTGTTAGGTTCTGATTGGCCATGATATGCCGCGACGTGTTTGACCAGAGGGATGATCAATTGATCACGTAACTTTTCGAACGTACGTGAGGACACAACTGTCATTTTACCATACAAAAAGTGACAGTTAGATCTACCTGGTGCTCGTACAATGCGTTACGTAATCGAGCAGGGCTGTTATTAGCTACGCGCTAAAGCGGCTCACCCCGCCGATCACCCGTCACGAAACTAGACCTCTACCTACGCTTAGTTAGTACGCATTGAGGTGTCAAGATATATTTGTGAGTGAAATAGGGGGGCTGCAATGCTTCGGCAAAACTCGGCTCGGGTGCACTTCCAAGACACTTATCGCGCCGCGGCGCGGGCGGCGTTGTACAATCAAGTGCTAAAATTATCTATCAAATTGATTATTATGATACGTTTTAAGCATGACCTTAATTCGCCGACACATGACCCATGAGAAATTCTTTTGTCCTACTCAAGTTATATGCACCCGTCATACCCATTTATTTGTACTTGGTTCTACCCCGACGTTGACACGCATAACGGTAACTATACAAAGCGTGCTATGCGGTAGAAACATGGTACAACAACACAGGTACTCTCTTCCGAGACTCGCGAACCACGTGACTGACACAAGCCTACGTCATCAAACGACATTTAACAGCATGATGACGTAGGCTTGTGTCAGTCACGTGGTTCGCGAGTCTCGGAAGAGAGTGCCTGTGTTGTTATACCATGGGTAGAAAGAGATGCCATAATTTGACTTGACAGCGGATCTTCTGCGCGCAAGCATGACGCGGATATTTCTACACAGGAGTCTTGGTTAAACTGCCATAAAACCCGATTCTTTGACACTTGAGCAGGTCCATCACCTAACCGTATTGTACGTACGTGAAGTAGATCTAAATGTCAATTTTTATATGGAAAAGTGACAGTTGGATCTGCCTAACGCGCGTTCAAAACGTTACGTGATTACCCCTCTGGTCTAGTTGTATTCCCGAGACACTACCATAGCAGGATTATGAATTCAAATTAAATGGAAAAATGGAAGTTGTATGAAAAATAGGGGGCACTTCTTTCCAATTCGAATGGGAGGTTCTGAGAATAAAAGTCCGTGTACTTTTTTATAACTTCATAAAACGGCCCAAGTAGGTACAGTCGAGTTCACAAACTTAGGTACGCGCCTGAGCAACCTCATGCTTTTAACAACAAGTCGTATTCACATATTTTTGATCACTATGTCCGTGCGCATATTTTCGAACTCGACTGTGCGTCTGTAAAGTGTTTCCAAGTGCATTCCTCAGCGTCTAACAGTAAAACCAGTGCATGAATATTTATCGGTGGGCAGCGGCGCTCGCTAATCACGAGCACATCCAGATTCATAAGGCCGCGAGAAGTAGGCTCGGTACCTTGTAACACACAAACACACAATACTACATTACTACAGAGGCCGGGAAGTAAGGGGTTGCCGGCCGAGTTCATATAGACGGCCGAGCGTAGCGAGGTCGGATAGTTCAGAGGCTGGCAACCCCTTTGCACGCCGAGGTATGTATAGTGCTTTTCTCAAACATGCAATGAAATAAATTGAAAAAACTGTAAAAAAAACTGAACGCCGTGATGTGCCACAAATTGTGGAAAATTAAAAAAGACCATCTTGCAGGCCTAGGCCTCCAATTTTGTATGTATTTGAAATACCATTACGGGTCTGTCGTGATCTCGTCTCGCTGCGCCCGAAACGTGACACTTCGAAGCCCATTATGAAGAACACAACGTCAATATTTCATTGCATGTTTGAGAAAACATATTTTGCCACATGCGAACCGCGGCGTGAAAATAAATATCAAGTCCTTAACTTCCGGGGAACATAAATTGTTGTCTCTTCTTAGAATGACCCAAATATAAAACGAAAGTAAAATAAGTCTGTAACGACGTCTTATTATCACTGTTTAGATTAGATGGCATTTAACTAGGCCTTATATTATAATAGTTCCTAACATGATTTGAAACAAGTGTACTGATTAAGATCTACGACCATCTTCGTCTTGCGCAATCATTGTCGTCTACCTACCTCTCATTCTTTATATTTTTTACCGTAAATACAACCTTAACTTATAGGTCATAAAGTCAATTTTCCGAAACAACTTTAACGACAGATAAGATGTTCAGGAAATAATCGCAAATGGAACGATAACCTTTAAAACAATATGTCAAAATGATTCCATATTTGAATTTGGCGCGCAAATGTTACGTCAGTTAGCGAAAGAATGGTGAATGCGATTGTCGATAACGATACGTCACTATGACATGATTACTGACGCGAAATAGTATTTGCATGTATGGAGTTAGATGGGTCAATCAACTATTTAATGTTGCTCGTTGCCATGGTTACGTCTCCTGGGTCACTCTTTAAAACTACGATTTTATAGGGTTTAAATCCACGAAACACGTGTTTTTGTTATATTGGTTAACCCATTCCCTGCTGGGGCATCTCCTTAGCATGAAATAAGTCCAATTTATAGTATTTTTTCTAAGAAACTCTGTCACAATTGTCTCTTGGCTTACCGGGACAGAATAACAACAAGAAAAAGTTGATTGAGCCAGATACCGTTTTACCATGAATCGATGGTAAAACGGTATCTCATAGGTAATGTGTGGCACTAAACTACGTCCAAACGTAAGTAATTACATTAAGAAATATGAAATCAAATTAAATGACTGCAAACGACAATAAACTATCTCGATCGTCAAATAGTTATAAAATAAAGATATACTTACTTACTTAATAAAAGTATGCTTTGATTGACGCCTTTTATTGTAGGTAGGTTATTAACTTTTTTAGAAATTTCTATGAATTTTAATACGCAACCCGTAATCCCTAATCTAGTTTGGTTACAAATTGTCTGAAATCACAAAATATGTGTGGTATTGCTATTATGCATGCACAAAAGCAATTTATCGATTAACATAGGTAGGTGTAGGCTCGGGTTACTAGAGTTTATATACATTCCAATTTATTAACTACCTTGTATTTGTTTATTCCCATTGCCATGCTTGCTATTGGTGCGCGATTGGTTACTGTGCGTAATGTACGCTAAGTTTAAGTTTGGCTATAGATTTATTTGTGTTAGTTTATTTCTATAAGTGAGAACCTGTAATTGGCTATATGGTTTTATTATTTTGTCTATAAATATGTTGCGCTGTTGGTTTTCCATGTATCAATAAATAAATAAATAAATAAATAAATAAACATTTACATTATTAACATTTGCTGTCAGCTTATTTATCTTTATTTGTTTGTGTTAAGTGAGAATACAAATTAGTAGGTAATTTGAAACCGAGTGTCAATTGTCGTTCCATATTCATGTCTTTGATAGATTATTTATTATAAGAAACACTTTAAAACAACTCTTCAAATCTCATTAAATAGCCAAAGTAAATATGCAAATATATCTTTAAATTTTCCATTTCACTATCTTATCATTACTTCGAAATAATAATAAAGATTCTTTTAACGACTTACTTTTATGTTCACAACTTTAGCAATGCAGTCGAAGCCTTGCAGCCATCATTGTAATGCACATACATTTACTACGAGACCGAATTTAATTCTAGAATTCACTAGCGCCAAGCCTAACTTGGTAGCATCAGCATCACAATTACAAAGTTACATTTGCGGGTGAAAGCGCCGCCGACGGGAAACATTAGTAACAAATTTGTATGCAGACCGTAGTTCCAAATTTAGCCACCAGCAAAGTTAACTTTGTGCCGTATGTGAGGTCACGAATCTACATAAAACCATGTCAAGTATATTGTAAATAAATAACTGTTTTTAAATATTAGCAGAGATTTACTCAGTATATTAATTATAAACCACCTTGGCATGGTCACGATTATAGTTAGTGTACCGTTAAATTTAAATAATGACACAAACATTTTTTTTAATTTACGTTCGTTTTCACGCACGACAGGCATTTGACCTTGATCTTAACTTATGATAATGAGGATTTTTGAAGTTAACAAATGTTTATACATAGCTTACTTTGGCAACCCTTCACCGGGGATATAGCAATGGTACAGTTTGCAGCAAAAGTAGCTACACGGGCCAAGTGCTCAAAATGACCTACACACGACTCTACTGTCAAGAGGATAAGGACTGTCTAGATCATTTTGAGCGTGTTATTTTAGGTAGCTACTTCTGCTGCCGACTGTACATGACATACTTAATTAAATTAATAAATAAGGCACTCAAATAATTAATAAATCTATCATGATTATTATGATTGGCGCTTAAGTTTGGTCAGTTAAAATGGTATAAAAAATCCCTTCATAGTGTTTTTTATAAATATCATTTAAGAAGGGATAGATATAGATACCATTATTATTTTGAAATTATAATAAAGATGTTAGCGCGTTTTAGATATACTACTAGCTGCCCAGCTAGTATATAGTGTATAAATATGTATTTACGTCACACCTGGCCGCAATTACCGCCCGCTACGTGAGAGGCTAATCCCACCAAAAAAGTTATATTTTGTACGCCACACACCAAAGGAACCCCGAGATCACATATTTATCGCTCTTGTCTTCAGCTCGGGCGTCAAATACTATTTGTTTTGCCGCGTTATGTTACCCATTGAATTCGCGGATATGAACAAAAAAGGAAAATTATTTATCCGTAACAATAAGAAAAAAAACTATTAAGGACTTAAAACTATTTGTTTGTTACGAAATGGTCCCGCCTCAGGATAATACTGGCTCACGAGCCAGCCCTGGTCTTCCGGCGACACCATTTGAGTAGCATAGCATATCATATACTGACGCGACTACTACTCGTCATCATCCTCCCAGCTTTATTCCCGGTTATACCCCTAAAGGAGCCCGGGGTCCGCTTTGTCACCTAATCCCAAGAGTTGGCATAGGCACTAGTCTTACGAAAGCTACTGCCATCTGACCTTCCAACCCATAGGGAAAACTAGACCTTATTGGGATTGACCGGTTTCCTCACGATGATTTCGTTCACCGAAAAGCTAACGGTAAATATTCCATGCATAAGTTCCGAAAAACTCATTGGTGCGAGCCGGGATTCGAACCCACGACCGCCGCTTGACAGCCGCATGCCTGAACCACTAGGCTACCGCAGCTCACTACGCGGCTAACTACGCACTGATAACAGTGATAATATCAAGAACAATGCGTACAACTTAACGATATACAGCGGAGCGGGTATGTTTACCTACCTCATGTTTACTAAATGACTCATGACTGTGGGAAGTGAATTTGATGTAGCCTACCGTTTTGTAATTTTCAACTGCAAAATGTTAAGGTTAGAGTTCAAATTAGGATGTCTCTGGTTTTATATGCAACGGATATAAGATAGTGCAGTTTTAATGTCATCGTACGATATCGTAGGTGTGTAGTTTGTAGCACCTAGTAGGTTAAATTTAGGGAATGCAATCTCGCGACATTTCAGACCTAGGCGAGATCTTGCAATTACACAAAACCAGTCACGCGAGATTTGGAGATTCACGTGATCTCGCGATATTTATTCCATTTAATGATTGTCAACATGTAAAATTGAAATAAAATCTGCATGTTGTGGGTTTATAATATCCGTTTTAACAAGCAATTTCAAAATGTCTATGTCTAATATAATAAAAGTAATACAATTTTAATCGGATAAAAGGAAGGTTTTTGTCAGTCAGATGAAACTTTTGTCATGTACTGTTTTATATGGACGAGTACTCGTACGAAAATTGTACGAGACTCGTCACGTAAAATATGGACGAGATCTCGCGAGATCGAGATTGCAATCTCAAGTTAGGTTAGGCTTTTCCAGACGGATACCTACGTCTGACGTGATGCTCTCTGATGCATTCTGACGTCACACACAAAAGGAGCCGTCACGTCAGAGTTCACAGTAGCTTTTCAGTGAAGAAAAATATCGTGAGTAAACCGGCCTAGTTCCAACAAGGTCTAGTTTTCCCTCCGGGTCGGAAGGTCAGATGGCGGTCGCTTTCGTTAAACTAGTGTCTACGCTAAATCTTGGCATTAAGTGCCAAAGCGGACCCCGGGCTTCATTAGGGTACAACCAGGAGAACCGCTATAATGATGATGAACTGCTCTCCAAACAAGCGCTCATCTAAGAAAGTCACGGGGCCTCCATCTATTGCCCTTTAACACAGAATACAGAACAGCTGCCTTCAATCCGTTCACGTTATCCACGTTAATCCCCTAGCCTGATCCCCCAGGGGAATTAGCGGCAATTATTTTATATTCAACTAGGAAAAAATGATAATGTTCGGTTATGGCGCTTCGCCGGACGCTACCGCGTCACGCTCGCTTCGCTCGCTCGGCTCGCGCGCTGTAGGGTCGCAGTTCAACTAACAACCTAACCGTTTTTTTCCCCTGGGGGATCAGGCTAGGGGATTAACGTGGACAACAGCAATCCGTTGTAGCGATCTATTCTTATTCATACAAGACCTGATTATTATTCTATCTGAGTACAACTTGTTGGAAACGGACAATAGATGGCATTGTCGTTTTCAAGGAAATTTCGTGACAATAGAATTTTGTCAGTGACCTATTCGTTCTACCTTGTACCTAGTCGAAAACAAATCTATAAACTCCGTTATCGGTTTACCAAAAAAAATACAATCCATATCCAGTAAGATCTGCTTACGAAATATACTGAAAAAATAGGCGCTAAACAGCGTCCCCCCAGGGTTTTTATTTTTGAAGTGAAAACTTCTTTAGCGGCGCTGAGCACTTTTTGGGATGGGGAAAAATTGTTAAATACGGGACAGAGTTTTGTGACGTCAAATGTGAAGGAGGTCACTTTATGCTGCTAGCCGATTCGACTTCATTCAAAACTGAACGCTATTCGTAAAGACTATAAAGCCGTTAAGCACTTTTTGCAATAGCATATTCTGCAAATAAATTTGTAATAATACCAACGCATCCTTCACCGTTTTGCTATTGAGAAAATTCGAATAGTTCGAATTTGGGCGTTATTCCTAAAGAGAAAGCTTAGAAAAATATTTACCAACGGCAAAAACAAATTGATATTTTGGTCGCCACCGCCATCTGCTGTTGTGCTGTTCTTGCAAATTCGAATAGTTCGAATTTAGACGTTATTCCTAAAGAGAGAAAGCTTTGAAAAATATTTGGCAATGGCAAAACCGAATTGGTATTGTGTTTGCCGCCGCCCGTCGGCGCGCGCCGACGGGCCCGTCCGCCTAAGTAATTGATAATTGTTTATAAATTTGCGTCAAATTCATTTTTAGGGTGACACCGTAAGATGTCACGTGACCTGAATGAAAATCTGTTACAATGTTATTGAGTTTTCACTTCTGCCGGCACTCCCGGAGTGCAACCCGGTCTTTTTTATTTATTACAATCTCTCTCGCAGGTTCAAATCTACTCGGATCCATCATTTATAATAGCATAAAAAATAAGAAAGTAACACTGTTTGTTACGTGTAAAGCGCTGATCCGATTTAGATTGCAATTTGGTATAGAGATAGTTTGCGACCCCTTGGGTGTTTAAATCAGTTTTCTTTATACTTAATAGGGCACGGGGTAACCATAATGAAAAGCTTAGTAACCACTCCTCCATGGCGATTAACGAGTTCTACATGAACGAAGTCGCGCGCAAAAGCTAGCCTACAAATACATGGCAACACTTAAACAAATATAATTGGCACTGGCAACATCAGGAAGGCTTCCTTATGTCTAGAACCATTGTCCATGTTGCGTCATGGCCCGGGGCGGCCCGCTGGGTGGCCATTTTGTAATATTTGATTAGGTCATGGAATATAGATAAACTGGGTACAGTCGTGTAGTTTAATCACGTTTACTTTCTTTGGTATAAAAGTCCAATAAATCATTAATTGTCCTTTGAATCATGCAATACTGGAAACTGTAGCGGTTGACGGTTCTAAATCGATCAGCAAAATAAGTGAAATACACAAATAAGTTTTTTTATTCTACCACGGTGGCAAATAAGCATACAACCTGCCTGATGGTAAGCAGAGACCGTAGCCGATATACTTTGCTACTGCGGAAGAATCACTAAGGCGTTGAAGACCCTTTATTGATTTGGAGATTCATTCGTAAATAAAATACGCATAATTATTAATTACGTAAAAATTTACGCTTTGAGAAATATTATTACATATATGTCTATGAAACTACTAAAATTACTAAAAGTAATTGATCCAGGGGATATATGTAAATGTAGAGAAATAGGCCTCCTATTACACTATATTTACATATATCCCGTAGATCAATACCATTTGGTAGGGTGCCCATAAGGCTGGCTGCGTTACCTCGCTGAATGGCAATGCCAATGCGTTGAGCGAGGAACGAACCAGCCCTATGGTCACCAGGGAAGTAAGTAATCTTCATAAATTCATTTAGAATTTCGATAAAGCATGCCCTGGACAAAAAAATGGCGTCTCAATCCGAATCATGGACAACATACCTATATTAGTTAACAGTTGTGTTAATATTGATGTATACCTACCTAAAGGTGTAGGTAACAAGAATAAGAGTTAGTTCGGAAACTCATTTATCCTTAAATAAAATCTACTCCATATCCCCGTTTCGTCGACTCCAGCCATTAACCACAACAACTCTCTGATTTATGACATAAACATAATTAGTCCATGATTGTATCAAACATGAGAACCAAGAAGCAGAATAAGATCTGCTCTATGGATCTAATATCTCGCGCTACAGACAACAATGGCGAGGAAGTTTTTTTTTTAATAAAGGCAAAGACGTTGTTTTTCTGCCAACTTTGCGGTTTGATTACGTGTTTCTAACTATAGGTGAGGTGTTTGTTTTAATTAAATAGAACTTACCTCGACTAATCATATCCTTGGTACAATGTAATGTTAAATTACAGATGCGAAATGTTTTCGGTTTGCCTTTCTGTATTTTCCAATGACTGATAAATATTTAAGAATTACAATGCGTGGATTCACCAAACCATAATCCATACTAATAATATTATAAATGCGAAATTGTGTCTGTCAGTCACCTCTTCAAATAATAATAAACCACTGAACCGATTTAGATGAAATTTGGTACAGACTATAGAGATAGTTTGAGTCGGGAAGGGACAAGGACAATACTACTGCTGCTAAAGGGGAAATCGTATACCTATATTACCTTTACCTTTTCTGTGGTCGAAGAATCATTGCGGGAAGTATACGTTCTTGATAATGTAAAAAAAAAACTATTATTTCAAGCAATTACGCACTGTAGGCTTGTATAAAAAAATCTGCGTCACGAATTATAAACTTTGAAGAGGTACAGTTATTTATTTCAACTTTATTGCACTAACTCGTTTTAGGGTTCCGTGCCTCAGAAGGAAAAAACGGAATCCTTATAGGAACACTTCGTTGTTCGTCTATCTGTCAAAACCAACACCCTTTATCTCGAGAACGCGTGGAGGTATCATGTTGAAATTAAATCCACATACTCAGGTCTACTTAATCCCTTGAAAAATCAAATTTCCAAGTTAACGTAAAAAAACGGCCGTTTATGCCGCAATAAACGTATATTTCCACGACGAGGTAATCAATATTTATAGGGTACTTTCCGTTGACCTAGAACTATGAAATTTGATAAGTTATATCGTCCTACTACAGATACAGGGAAAATCTGAAAACTATACATTTTTAATTATATCATAAAAAATATATTTCAAGTACGTAATCAATCAAAGAGGTAGGAGGAAATTTGTACGGAACCCTTGGTGGGCGAGTCCGACTCGATTTTTTCTAGTAATTATAAGCTGTTATCGTAATCTAAAAATACCATTTAATCTATAAAACTTAAACGGGACAATTATTGTCAGGGTCAACCCGTCTGCGGATTGGTCTATAAATCTGTGTTAACGTCACTTAGCGTCCTTTAACAATTTCCGTGAGTGATTACTTATCGCGCTATTAGTCATGAACTACCGAAAACAAACAAATCGCACAGGATGTTAGCTGCCGGATTTAACCAAACCCTAGCTGCTCTCGGGTCTCCGCCCACGAGTTGCCCGCGAGATAAAGTTAGCCTATGTCCATTTAGAAAGTCGATTCTATACGCATATTTTTTACTAGCGTTTGTATAGTTGCCAGCCAGAAATTGCAGGAAAATATGGCCTGTTTAGAAATGAAATGAAATTAAATAAAATGATATCTGATTTATTTGCGTTAAGTGAATACATGACTTTTTAATGCTTGATTTTACTACACTTATTTTGCTTGATTTTTAACCGACTTCAAAAAAAGGAGGATGTATGTTACTCGATATCTCCGAGAACTGTGAACCGATTTTAATTTTAATTTTTTTAATCGAAAGGGTATAACTCCGAGTTGGTCCCGTGCGTTGAAGTTGGTTTTATTTTTTGTTAAAAAGTTTTACTTTAACTCTTCAGTCGGGAAAGGAGGTGTTGTAAAAAAGACAAAAAATATCATGAAATTTGTTGAAAACCAGATTCACCGAGTGTCTCAGACCATGTAAGGGTAGCAATACATTCTAGAACTTTTTCGATGTTATTTGTACAATAATCCCTCGTTTGATTGAATATACCAAAATTGTGTCTTGTTTTAATAATGGTTCAGATACTTTAAATACCAGCACTTGGCAAGTTTCATGATCCGAAAGGTGCAGCTTATAGGCATATCCTAAAGCATATGCTTTATATTACTTGCTAACGTGGTCTCTACGTGATTGCCCACGTGTTGGAACTTAGAAGCTCCATTACAGACCTACCAAATTCGGTTCCCAGTTAACCTAACGGAGAATTCGTACCAAATTCCTTACTTGGTACTTCCAAATTAACCTAACGGGGAACCAAGCAGTCACCTCCGAATCACAGTTAAACCACTCAAAACTTCTCAATTGCTCAAGTATTAGTCATGGGAACCACACAGTAATCTCAAATACAAACAAAGAAGTAAACAGGAAGCTATTGAAGCTAGCAAAGTTGTTCACACATGTTATGTTATGTCACCATGACAATGTTATTTCTGGACTTATGCGCCATTTTAACTTTTGTATAAGTTTTTAATTTCTTCCGCTTGATGCGGGCGGCGCAGGACCGGTCTTTGAGGGTAGTCTTTGGGGGAGGCATATGTCCAGCAGTGGATAGCATATGGAGTGATATGTTTATGAGTTATTTGTGCCTAGTGCTATGTTGTATTGGCTATATACTCCAGGAAAAACAAGGTTTTGAAAAACATTTCATTTCATTATTAAATGTTATTCTGAGATGCTTTATTCAAGAATCCGACAAACTTTCCACCCGGAAGTAATTATGTAGATTTAAATGAAACATCTATTGTCTTTTTTGTATGATTATATCTTGAATATTATAGAGCAAATGTAAATGAACCAAAATAAAGACAAAAATATTTAATATTTTTTATGACTTTTCAGAAGCTAGTATTTATAATTTTTTTTTATGTCAAAATTTTTGTCGCATTCTATCGCTGAGTAACTATTTCATTGATAATATACCTAGTTGTCAGTTCATTGACTATGGACTAATATAGGCAGCGGGGGGCACAAAGAACTCAATTTCCACCGGTGTGTTTATTTTGAGTCAATACAGATTGAGAAATTAGCTCTGACATTTTTAAGGACATGTTGGACGCCACGCCACTGTGGTTAGGTTTTTTTATACTCAGGACGGTGAAGAACAAGCATACAGGCTGATGTTTAAGCAGACAGCGTAGTCCATGGACGCTTGCGACTCTAGAGGAGTCACAAGAGCATTGCCGACTCTTTAGAGCTTTATGTCGAAAGCTAGGTACAAACATACATACATACATACATACACAAATGCCAGGCGTGTGCCAGGCACTCTCTATACATAGATGTCTGTAACATTTGAATCATAAAATAAAGCGTAATTTACACAGGAACACAATCAAGGCACTTCTTGATATCCCTATCCTAGGTAATAGTTATCTACTACTAACGTTACCGATAGTCGAACTAACAAAAGACTGATAGAAATTAACAAAATCATAACAACAAAAAAAAACTACTCGGTACCTAGTCACTTAAGCCCGCGTTGTTGACCCTTTTATGACGTTGCCACTCACAAGAACTGAGATCATTTCGTAAAACAATTTACTAGCTACTTAGTACGTACGTAGGTACTCGTATATCGTCACAGTCACAATTCTAGTAAGTTATTACTATTATTATTCTAGTAAGTATATGTAAAGGTATTATTTTGTGGTTTTCCATCTAGCACCTACACTACAGTACAGTTTTTGGTACTTGCACTACCAATCTTTTCCGCTTTGTCTTGGTAGGGTTTTACTGGCAGAGAATGCTATAATGGGATTAAGTTCGCCTTTTAGGCGATATATTTCTTTTAGGCAGAAAATTTAAATAAATAAATACAATAAAGTCGGCCGACTTTTTATAAAAACTGTCATTTGAATTAGAAACTTCTACCGCGTACGGTAAAGTTGCTTTTAGAATGGACTACATTGATGCAATCCGGCCAACTTGAAGAATCTCAAGTATAAACAAGAAGTACTCACAAACATCTGAAAACTCTCTTGATCTGTCACTAACAAACAATCTTATTTTATTATGCATCAAGGAAAATCGCGTTCGGATGTTTTTGAGCACCCTTGAATATGACTATGTACAGTCCCTTTTGAACCTTAACACACATACAACAGAGTCGAAAATTGTGAGAACACTTTCTTGGTGACTGTTCGCGACGGCGACTACCCTAAAAACAAAAGCCGTTAGAATAACGAGGACACTCAAGGATATACGTACAACTGTATATTTCCAACAAAAACTTCCTACAAGTGAATCATCTCAACTCACCGTTAACTACATATTAAACCTCGAAAACACTTCACAACACAATTTTTATTCAAACTGAATAAACACACAACACTTGTCACTGCTACCAACATCAGCTGTTAGTCTCAAAATGCACGCCACATTTGGAATGAAAAAGAAAGTAAAATTAAAAAACAACTTTAAAAACAATAATAGTGATGTGACACAGTCGATGGTCTAAACGCAACTAACTGTTGAAGTGGTGAATCACAAACAAAATACAACCAATTAACTGCCATGGGCATTTGCGGTTGTAGTAACGTGTTCGCGTACGACTCCGACCTTTCCTGCTTCGGAATAGGGAAATAGAACGAGTAAGAACTAACTGTCGACCGCAAATGTAAAGTTGTAGATAGTATGACGTGTTTTCTGAATGAATTATAAGCGCGAGAATTCATGGCGAGCCGCATTTCTAGATAAAGTTGGATACTATTTATTACTTTACGTTCAAACTTGTACTTACTGACATTGTGATATTAAATAATAGTTATTTGTTACTAAAATTCGTCAGTTATTAAATACAAAATACAGATGTTCATACAAGAAGTTTCGCAAAGCGTAGGATTTAACAAGGAGCTTGACCTCCAAGTTCAATTCATTATAGATTAGCCAATAGTTATTAACAAAGGTCATGGCGTATTGTTTAGTTATGGTTTGTTTAGCCTTGGCTAGACATTGTCTGTTAATCAACCGACGTCTTAAAAGAGGTCCTATTCCTTACAATTTGAACTATACGTGATTTTTAACCCTTAAATGCATAATGATGTATATATGCATCGTATATTGTATATGTTTTTTTAAATACTATGATTTTTTTCTTTATTTTTCCCTCAATCTATACAACATGACACATCTATTTCAATTTATTAAAAAGTTATACAAAAAATCATGCATTTAAGGGTTAATGGCGGACTCGAGTTAGGATAGAACCAACCGCCTTTCTTCCATTGACCTACTATTACTACGAATAGTCTGGCCACCTAGAACTTTTTTCTTAACGTCTTCCATCAGGCCGCTGTCTTGGAATTCAGAACTCGCGCCCGCTACAGACTGCAAAGATTGCAAAGGTACCTACTCCCACTATAGCGTATGTTACCATGTGCAAACTTATGTTAGGGGGACGTGTGCACTATATAAATCTATGCTTTCTTCCCATGGGTGTCGTTGAGTCGACCGTCGAAAGTTGACGATATCACATTTTCTCCACAATAGCTAAGAAATATTTTATTTATTCAGTTACTTATCAGGCAGCCAGTTAGACCACCTGATGATGCCTGTATCCAATTAACTCTAAGTAAGTATATGATATCACTGAGATTTTTTTTTATTGAAATTTGTTTGTCTAATTTGTTTTTGAATGGTTGACATTGAGAGCCGCACGAGACCGCATCGTCTGGCTGTTCGTTGCAAATGTTCACCACCCTGTTGCTCAAGAAGTGTCTATGGGGTTTGTGGTGTAACCTGTGAGCGACCAGCAGCAGCACTGAGAATTAAATTTCACGTACCCTGCCGACCCCTTTCGGGTCAACCATTGGGAGTGACAGGCCGGGCTCCAACCTCTCGCTCTCACTCTTATGGCACACCGCTGCAAGTCCTGGCCGAGCCGTAAGGCCACGGACTGACCGCCAGCGGGCAGCGGGGCG
Organism: Epinotia ramella; assembly: GCA_947578815.1. Taxonomy (NCBI): domain Eukaryota; kingdom Metazoa; phylum Arthropoda; class Insecta; order Lepidoptera; family Tortricidae; genus Epinotia; species Epinotia ramella. The sequence goes on along the minus strand of OX388224.1, from coordinate 11,196,178 downwards.
GCGAGCGGCAGTACATACATTCGAGCAACTTCAATCCATGGGCTTGCTCGTCGCTGGCGTCCAGTCCGCGGCCTTACAGTTACTTTGAAGTAGCCTAATGAGTAAGTCAGAGACGTCATAGTTGACCGACTATTTAACTATGTCACACTTTACAACAGAGATTGGATGCGGTATGACTGCTTTCGTAAAACGAGCTCTTGTTTCAAGAATTAATTTATTCAAATCATAAGCAAATTTTATCTCAATATTTATCAAAACAAACCTATTTTCTATACGATAAAATTTTCAAAAGTTTGGAAGAGTTAAGGAAAAACATATTTCCGGAAAATGTAACTTTGGGAATAGACTAATTCAGCGAAATTAAAACTTGGAACATCATGATGTTTCCATTCGCGAATTAGCAATAGAATAAAATACAAAAAGATTGATTCCACACACACTTCAGTGGACTCACACCTCTCTCATAGGATTTATAGGTTTTATTTAAACCAAAAAAGTACAATTGGCGGACTTAAAGCATTCTCTACTAATCAACCTTTGGGCTAAACATAAACTTTAGTAAATACTACTATATAATATAACCTATGATTCGTCAAACCCATATTGTTTGGGTTGGGTCAGTAATAAATACAACTCGTAGGCAAGAATAATGTTCCACAGATTATAGATCAAGATAACGAACCACAGTGAGTCGCTAAATTAGGCGCCTACAAACTGGTAGTGTCATGACCCGGTCAACTTAGGAGTGTTTTCAAAACTAAAACTAGTGGTGTCCCCTGGTCAACTTAGGAGTGTTTTCAAAACTATGTAGACAAGCCAGCAAGACACCCACGTATTTTAAAGTAATTAGGTCAATTTAAGAAACAATTTAAGTAGAAATAAATCATAAATTCAATTAAGGTTAGTGATTTAATGACATTTAAAAGGCTGGGGAAGAAAATCATCCTCGTAGCGCTTTTTCCCGGTTGTACCCTAAAGGAAGCACGTATTTTATAATAAAAATTGGTTAGTCATTTATTGACAAAAGTGAATAATTTGTCGAAATTAGTATTTATGATCCCAAAATAAGAACGAAATACCTACAAAACATTTAGAATCGTTTACGTGTTTACAATAGCAAGATACAAAAAACAAGCGGACACAGATTTAAATAGAACTTGTAAAACCATCATTAACTTCTAACAACCTGCGTCAGAACTAAATTAAAAAGTAAACTCAATCATGTGTATGTTATGTTGGTACTACAGCTAACGCCGTCTTAAAGAACAGAGTATTAAGAAGACCAGAACTCAAATTGTCCATGCCCTTTCGCTTCTAAGCACATGCATCGTCGGTACATTGACCTCACACATCATATTGCACGGGGCCATACGTCTTAACGATTTATCGATACATTTTGTAGGTCGATAACGGTTTACATCACTAGGCCTATCGATATTTAAACGTCAGAGTGCTACGACAGTTTTACGAGTGTTTCGTAGTAATGGGGAACTTTAAGCATGGTAAGCGAATTATGCATATTGGGTTGGCGCCACTGTTTGTAGGTTATGGACGTAAAATATAAATAATTAATATCAAGGTCAAGTCGTAAGAATTTGTCATTTTATATGTTGAGGATGCATCTAGCGTTTAATACAGCGCATTTAGAGGTTCAGTTTAAGGCATCGAAACAGTATTCACTTGGTTTTAATAAAACTATAGTCACTTCAAAAGGAAATAGAGCAGACAACGCCAACGCTTAACTTTGTGCATGACTTTTATTAAATTATTATACAAGCTTATATTTAACTCGATCTGTTCGTTTGTAAGTGAGGGGCACATCTTGGAACTAAATTTGAACCAGTCAACCCCTCAACCGATTGAGCTGATTTTGGGTATAAGTATAGTGTGAATGACAATTCAATATTATGGTACCATCGAGCTGTTCTGATGATGGAGACAGAATATGGCCATGCGAATTCAGTACTTAACCGAGGTAATCCCGTTGAGTTTGGGCTCGCCAGAATCGTCTCAATTATTAGTTGATACAGAAAATAACAGTCGGAAATAAAAGCTTGTTCCAAAAATTTTATTTTTGACAGAAACTTGTGAGAGATGTCATCAATTTGCTTAGTCAATGGCGGGTACTAATACTAATATTCTTAGATGGCAGACTTCAAGGATAATAGTTGTACGTATAGCCAGACTATACGAAGTAATAATAAGTCTGTGAACCTACGAAATAACCGGTAAAAATAAACATCGATAGTAGACTACGCATCACATCACTAGCGCAGGAGCGCGGGCGCACAATAAAAGCGCAGTCACAATATCCTGCACACGTGGCTCACTACAACGCTAAAGGGGTAGGAAAGGAAACAGAGAACCTGGGCTTTATTACCCCACTAATATAAATGCGAAAGTTTGCCTTTTTGGATGTTTGTTACTCAATCACGCTTCAACGGCTCAACTGATTTGGATGAAATTTCGCACGAAGACAGTTTATAGCCTGGATTAATATATAGGATAGTTTTTATCCCGGGTCCACGCAGACGAAGTCGCGGGCGGAAGCTAGTCCATTGTCCAGCGCTGGCGCTGCCAGCGTAACGCTGAGTTGTGGACCATTTCGTGGGAAATGTGTATCATGATTTTTATTTTTTTATACGACGGTGGCAAACAAGCGTACGGCCCGCCTGGTGGTAAGCGGACACCGCAGCCTATTGACGCATGCAACTCCAAAGGAGTAACATGGGCGTTGCCGACCCTTGATATGTTTGAGGATTCGCCGTGTTGACAGCTGAAGGAACAAATTCCCTCGCTCTCAACACAACGCATCCTCGGGAGCTCTGGCGACCTTGCCTTTTTGCATAGATCGTATTTAAAAAAATACAGATTTCATTTGGGTCAATCAACCATTTATTGTTATCCTGCCCTGAGAAGAGGTATTTGACGCCCGAACCGAAGGCAAGGCGATAAAATATGTTATTTCTTTATCACCGCCCGTGGTGAGTATGAGTACAACCTTTTACGTTTCCTCTGGCCAGGAAGTGGGATTTTCCGCTAGCGTAACGGGCGGTGATTGCCGCTTTATGGCCAGGTCTGATGTAAAATTTTGTACCTACTCACCTCGAGCGGTAATAAAGAAAACCTCTGATAACATTGTTTAACGGCTTGTCTACGGTTCGGCGCCAAGAACCTTCAAAAATAAAATATACCAAAAAATTACTTGTTACAACACAAGTAATTTTTCATGGTGAAGCATGAAGAATCTCTTGTGATGTCCGTGTTCCTGTTGCCAAGACGAGCGGCTACCATCGATGTCCCAGATTTGCTGCTGCTAAAGTCTAACGCTTTGCCAAGTTCAATCAAATCCCTGACGTGCACAATTTTTTTTTTCGCTTTAAAGAAGTACCTGTTAGTCTCATGTCCTTATAATTTGTATGATTTTATTAGTAATGTTAATGATGTGTTATGAATTGTTGTTATGAGAATTTCGCTTATTGATAATTTTAATTTATTATTTTGATGATCTTTAAAATTTATTACTATTTACAGGTATTTTAACATTTATTATTTAAGCTTATTGTGATGACAGCTAATATATTTTTTTTTGACATTATGACTACTTTTAATTATTACTATTTATATTTTGTTGTGTATGATTATTTCAGCTACGCCCTATGGGTAAAATTGTATATTCAATTTAAGGCTGAATAAATAAATAAATAAAATAAAAGAAAAAGATGATGTACAGTCGAGGAAATTGAATGTTTAGCACTTTTGGACGTTAACGTCATTCTAATAGAGTTGACATGTGCCAAACATTCAATTTCCTCGACCGTACCTAAGTATGTTAAATTGAAAAGCAAGTTAAGCCAGTGTGTGCACATAAAACACATGTCCTCGATGAAAGTAAACGCGGCCATTGTTTTGTTAAGCCGTCTCTGATTACACTGGACCAGTGCTGTGGCTGTATCGATACTTTACGGTTTTCTCGGTCTTTTATTTTTTATAAAAACATCGAGAGAATAGATTTCGTGTTGTCATCATTATATTAAACTGGATATAATTTTATTGACCATCCTCCTCCTAGCGTTATTCCCGGTTGCGCCCTAAAGGAGCACGGGGTCCCGCTTTGACACGTAATTGCAAGATTTGGCATAGGCACTAGTTTTACGAAAGCGATTGCCATCTGACCTTCCAACCCAGAAGGAAAACTAGACCTTATTGGGATAAGACCGGTTTCCGCACGATGTTCTCCTTCACCGAAAAGCTAACGGTAAATAATCCGTACATAACTTCCGAAAAACTCATTCAATACGAGGCAGGCAAATTACATTAAGCGGGGACCCACGACCGCCGCTTGACAGCCGCATTTGGCTTTTTCAGATATATGTATCACCCCTGGTTTTAAAAAAAGGTACTTTACATCATCATTACTAACTGCAAGTATCTCATGTTGAACAATTTAGGTACTAAGTTACAAAAATTTGTCTAACGCATCTTTATAAAACCAGGCCTTAATGTTGTTTATTAACCAGGGAAATGGCAGTTAAGTATAAGTATATATAATATAATTAAAGAAGTATAGTCGAGTTGAGAACATCGTGCTATATGTATTTGTAAAAAAAAGATAAAAATCATTAATATCAAAGTCTTTTTATCAATTAACGAACAATAAGAAGTATGAATGAGAAAATAAAAGTGATAGTCGTAAAAGTAGCGACAAAAATAAACTAAGTACTAATGAAAATGAATAACTGTACCGATAATAAGCGACTTCACTTTCAGTAATGATCCAATAAAAATATTTTTTATGAGCTATTAAAAGACTCTCCAAACAATAAACACACTTGACGATTAATTGAGATGTTGATACTGAATTACGACTATCATATAATATAAGAAATACATATGTCACTAAAGAAACCTAACTTACCCATAAACATAGAATGAAAACTTTTTAACACACTAGCCAAATTCTCTGCCATTGTCATTAAAAAAATAACTCGCTCAAAATACTTTGAATGCAAACCCGATTAGTGTCTCAATCTTGGCCATTCATAAAAAATAAAAAACAAATGAATTATTTAGCACGCGCAAATTCCACAACCAGCCAGGCGAATTTAAAAAACGTAACTGCTAATTTTGGCGCGCTTTGAGTTTCGTTTCAAAAGTAGAATTCCAATGTCAGACAAAGTTAGAAAATGGCGGCCAGTGGGGTATCATCCCGAAATTAGTTCCAAACTTTAGTTTGCGGGTGGCGAAACTTAGAACTACGGTCTCTGCGTACTAAGTTACTTATAGTTAGCGATTGTAGCGCCGCGGTTAACAGCAAACATAAATTTGTTTCTATACTTAATACGTTCCGTTGGTCGTCGTATTTTAGGCAATTACACAGAATTATAGTGTCGGAGAAGTGTTAAATTGTTTTAGGGCGATTCGAAGACAAATGAGTGATCTTGATTTATATTTAAACGGTCTAACAATCGTAAAATTAAAGTTCTATTATTTCTTGGAACGTTTTGTAAATTTAATACCGAATACAAAACAACTGGAAAGTTGGTTACATAATATAAATACATAAACTAAATTTGAGTAATATCTTTGAGCTAACCTAACAGTACTCTAGTATTAGAAGGCGATAGGACTAACAGTAAATGTTTATTAAGCAGAAACGTTCGTTAACGAAATTCAAAATTTCGATCAGTGTGAAATTAAAAAAAAATACGCCACAGCGGGATTTGAACCCGTGACCTGTGGAGTCCGTCCATTAGGGAGGCTCGTAGCATAGCTAGTTTATTTTAATTTTTCAATTTTCCACTTTGATCGAAACTTGTGATAGGACTGACAGGACTAGTCGCTTCAGTCACACGAATTTAGCTAAACTATTTTCATAATTTCTCCATAGATAGCATAACATTGTTTCTTTACCCTCCATAGAGTTACTTTCATAATTTCTCCATAACCTTATTAGAGGCGACATTTGCATGCGCATGAGTTGCCATCACGATCTGACGCTCCGGGCGTACCCGCCTTATTCAGGCTAGGGTACACCAAAGGCGAGCAAGTTTCTTCTTAAAGTGAAAACTTCTTTAGCGGCGCTGTGCACTTTTTGGGATAGGGAAAAATTGTTACACTCGCCACAGCGTAGGAGGTCACGTGACCGTAAGATTTTCAATAGCGAGATTCGAGACAGGCCGACCATATGACGGACGGGGCTTGGGGGCGGGGGCGAGGGGTAGGGGGAGTGTACATAATTAAGTAAGGTTTCACGGCGTAAGCATTGGTTCGCTGTAATGCCGTGTAAACAAATTTAATAATAAATAAATAAAACAAGCTTCTGTCAAAAATTTCATTTTTGGTACCTATGCTTTTATTGACGACTGTACTTTTCTGTCAGGCGCCTGTCTGTTTTACCGACGGTACAAAAAGGCGCTCAATTCAAAAGAATTAGCTGGAGAAGCTTTTGACCCTCTTCCCCCGATGTTACTCTTGCCCCGACTCACCTTATACCATCATCAACTACTCATTGAGACGATTCCAACGAGCCCAAACCCAACGGGGTTACGTCGGTTAAGTGCTGAATTCCCATGGCCACCTTCTGTCTCCATCATCAGATCAGCTCGATGGTACCATAATATTGAATTGTCATCCAAACTATAGTTAAACCCAAAATTTCAGCTCAATCGGTCACCGGGAAGTGGGTCAAATTTAACTTGCGAGATTTGATTACAGACAGACAGACAACGGGACAGGTGAAACTAAATAAAAGCTTGTAATAAAATTAATGGCAAGCAGTCGTACCTACCTACTGTTGTCATTCAGTGGCGGATGCAGAATTTTGGGTAGAGGGACTTGATAACGTTTGGTTGGATTGACCCCGCCGATTCGGATGCTTTTGATTTGGATCCGCTAGTCTTGCCCTTCGTCGGTGCACGACACGATATGACTGTTTTGACTTAAATTTAATGCCCTGTACACATTGGGCCAACGTTGGCGCGTGAGCAGATGCACTATGCGTTAGAGGAAGAGGACTTGATATCGTTCTCATGCGTATGCATAGCTGCATCCTGCTCACGCGCCAACGTTGGCCCAATGTGTACAGCCGGCATAACGGTTGCCATTGCACGTTTGGTAATATGCGATTTATTCTGAAACCGTTAATTTTATTTGTCTACCTTTTCTTGGAATAAAGTAGGAAAAAGTTTGATTAGATGTGATGACAGCTACGTGAAGTCGGGACAGTTACGTGAGATTGGTCATGATCTCATGATAAATAATTAATATTAAACTCGTGACACCGACGTCATGACAAGATTATTTACCATGCATTGTGGGATTTCACGAAAATGTTCTAACTCCGGGACCGATCATAAATGGCTCAAACTATAATCAGTCTGTTATACATTGCGCCGCAGTAAATCGCGGTCGCATTCAGTGTGCTCCGGGCTTTATGGACAAGTCCATAGTTCGTGGTTGCAGTCAGAAAGCTTCGAAAGGACAAATGAAGCGTATCGGTGTAGGTCAAGAATGTACAGTCGAGGAAATTGAATGTTTAGCACTTTTGGACCTTAACGTCATTCTAATAGAGTTGACATGTGCCAAACATTCAATTTCCTCGACCGTACATTCATAAGTCAGCCGCAATATCGATGAGCTCAAAAGTAAAGTTGAAGTGAGGGTCGCTATCTAAAGGTCGGTTCATCATCCTCCTAGCGTTACTCCCGGTAATGCCCCTAAAGGAGCCCGGACCATTTGGCATAGGCACTAGTTTTACGAAAGCAACTGCCACCTGACCTTCCAACCCAGAGGGAAAACTATAGACCTTATTGGGATTAGACCGGTTTCCTCACGGTGTTTTCAAAGTTCCGAAAAACTCATTGGTACGAGCCGGGATTCGAACCCACGACCGCCGCTTGACAGCCGCATGCCTGAACCACTAGGCTAACCGTAGCTTAAGGTGGTGCATTGGAAATTATCGCGTGCTTTGAAATTCCGTTTCCATCTGATTTGATCGATACATGATTGCTTAAAATTTCCTCGATAGAAAAAAAATCCAAAGTTGGATCTGTATTTTCCTTTTTTTACTCAGCCTACTCAAAGGATACATTATTTTACGACACAATCAAGTTAATACTATAGTATTTTATCTCATCTAAAATCTCACTTGATGAAATCAAACTTCACTAAGTTAGGTATTTATCGATATTTGTCTAAAAAAGCAATTCCCGAAGAGTTTTACATCTCTGTTTCTCGTGCGCGGAAGACGTAAGCGCATCTCTGTCTAGGGGGCGTGTTCGACTCAAATCAAGGCATCCCCTTAAGGGCTAAAAGCGGGTCGGTTATAAGTATATGCCTGTATGTGTCCATAGACATCGTAACACCCATACAAATGAACCGATTTGAGAGCGGTTTTTATAAATCGAAACTCTTGTCTGGCTATCTTGTCTTAGCTAGGTATGTTTGCTGTCGGGGTGTTTTACATGTTTAATTGTAACTTTCTTCTGCTGAATGCGAATATGCCGCTTTGGCAAAAGTAATACCTGGTTAGCTTATACCAAACGATTAAAATTATAGGTCATCAACATCATAATCCATACTGATGGACTGATGACCTGGTAAAGGTTGCGGGAGTCCGCTGGATGCGGGTGGCGCAGGACCGGTCACTTTGGCACTCTTTGGGGGAGGCCTATGTCCAGCAGTGGACGTCTTTCGGCTGATATGATGATGATGATGTTATCATCTATACTACTATTATAAATGCGAAAGTGTGTTGTCTATCTGTTACCTCTTCACGCTTAAACCGCCGAACCGATTGAGATGAAATTTGATATAGCGATAGTTTGAATCCCGGGGAGGACATAGGAATTTTCTAACCCGGAAACCCCCTGCCTGAGGGGATGAAATGGGGGATGAAAGTTTGTATGGAGCTACGATACAAACTAGTTCCACTCAGACGGAGTCGCGGACAGAAGCTAGTATAATTATAAATGCCTATTGTGAAGCCATTAAGGCTCCAATTCCCGTGCCAATCGATACTACATCCGATAATAACGAGTGGGTAAAAGATTCTCTATTCACTCGTCGCGTGTCATTAATCAAAACTGGTTGTGAATGTGAACTACGTCATCACACAGTATAAGTGCCACCAGTACTTTATCACCTATTGCGAATTAAGACCCGATTTCCAAAAAAAAACAGCATTGATCGAAACGGCATGCCCCGTATCATGGTCGGCCTTATCACGCGATAAGTGACAATCGAACGGTGTCAGCCATGCAGTGACGGACGCTCTATCTTGTCACTTATTGTGTGATAAGGCCGACCATGATACGACCAGGCTGAAGGCGATTGCTGGGAGATATAACTGCCCAATATTCTGGCACTGGGTACATCAGGTCAGGACGTATGTCAAGTAGTTTTTAGTACAAACGTACAACTCGGTTACAATATCTGTGGAGCTCGCTGGAATGTGAAGCCCCTCCCCCTTCTCTTTTACCAACCCGCGCTCGCCCCGCGCGCCTTGCGCAGCGTACCAGAGCGCCGACGTGACGTCATCGACGCCAGGTCCACAGATATTGTAACCGGGTTATAGTACTATCATAGTTTTTAAAGCAAATTGTAACTAACAGTATATGGACCCATGGACTGAAATAAAACATTTGAATTGATAAACCGATTTTTGAAATGATTTATGGGAATACTTCCGCATGTTGGTCTCATGTCCCGTATACCTACTTTTGATAGGGATCAGAGCGGTGGCAGACGTATTTTCACCCTCAATGTGTGATTTCAGGGATAAAACGAATCCTATATATATATGTTTACTTGCATTCCGGATTATCTAATGGTAAGGCCGTCGATATTTTTGTAACCAATATTTGCTTATGTGTTACGTTTTGGTTTGAGTTATCCATAAGGCACTGGTCCCACCGCCGGCGAGTAAGCGAGTGCACTACGTGCTACTCGCTCAAGCGAGTAAAAACGAGTAAGAATTACTATGAGAGTACTCGCTACTCGCCGGCGGTGGGACCAGTGCCATAAGTCCATAACATAAAATTTGCGTTACACGTAATACAAAATTTGTGTTACACGCAATACAAAATGTAACACAAAAGCAGATGTCGGTTCAAAAAATCCTTAGTTTTGACGGCCTTCATCATCATCATCATATCAACCGAAACACGTCCACTGCAACATAGGACTCCCCCAAAGAGTGCCACAGTGACCGGTCCTGCGCCACCCGCATCCAGCGGACTCCCGCGACTTTTACCAGGTTTTATTGGTAGGATTAGGAATAGAGTTAAGATACTGGCTAATGTTTAAACTACGGCCCTGTAATCGATTTTGCACCGTGAAATATGTGCAATAATCCAGTATCTGTGCACAAGACCTGAGATCTAGACTTCATAATGTTGTGCTTTACTTGATAGATGACTGGACCATAATTTGACAGTTAAGGAGAGACAATTATTACATTTACCAGCAGGATTATTCAGCAATATTAACATATATTTATTACTAGCTTCCGCCCGCAAATTCGTCTGCGTGGACTCGGAATAAAAACTATCCTATATTTTAATCCAGTCTATAAACAATCTTCGTGCCAAACTGCATCCAAATCGGTTGAGCCGTTTAAGCGCGATTGAGTAACAATAACAAACATCCAAATATCCAAACTTTCGCATTTATAATATCCTACGTTTATCATTTTATACTACGACGTTGGCAAACAAGCATACGGCCCACCTGATGGTAATCAGACACCGTAGGTAGCCTAGCCGTGGCGTCCATAGGGACGCTTCCGATTCCAGTAGAATCACAAGCGCGTTGCCGACCCTTTATTGATTTGAGGATTCCTTGTGTTGATAGCTGGAGGGAGCAGAAACGCGGGTCCCTCACTCTCAACACAACACACCTTCGGGATATATTGATTTAAACTTTCACGATTCTCACACATTATTTATACTAAACGGGACTTAATCGCGTATAATTAACTTATTTTATTTACCTCACTGAGGTCTCCCGACGTGACCATGGATGTTGCAACACATCCGAAACGTCGGGAGACCTCAGTGAGGTAAATAAAATAAGTTAATTATACACCTTCGGGACATTCGGGAGGTCTATTTATTGAAACAAAACGAATAACTACAACTTGGAAAAGTTGAAAAACCCCCGACATTTTCATTTCAAAGTCCAATATCTCAAAAACGGCTGAACAGATTTTCATGAAACATGGCTAAGAACACTCGGGATAAAATTATCTATGACACAAAAAAAACTAAACGAAAATCGGTTCATCCGTTTGGTAGCTACGATACCACAGACAGATACACAGATACACACGTTAAACTTATAACAGTCCCTTTGCGTCGGGGGTTAAAAAAAACAGCTCAAAAGAAGAAATCAAATTAGATAGGTACCTATATACTAGAGATTATTTGAGTTGGCCGAATTCCATCAAAGTGGTCCATTCAAAAAGCAACTCTACAGTACGAGAAAAAAGATACCAATTCCAATGAATGTTTTATAAAAATTCAGGTGGCCGACTATGGTTCCGATTTTTTAACCCTAAACTTGTCATTTTTTTTGAATAATCGTGCGTTCAAGCCTCAGTTGTGCTGTATAGAGCGCAAAAAATCGTTCCACGGAAAAAATGCTAAAATTTGACTAAAAAATGGGTGCATTTAAAATATACACTGTCAAGTTTAGGGTGTGGATTAAAAAATCTCAACCACCCATAGTATACGTTTACGTACCTAACCTACTTACATTATAAACGCGAAAGTGTGTTTGTCTGTTACCTCTTCACGCTTAAACCGCTGAGCCGATTGAGAAGACATTTGGTATGAGGATAGTTTGTAAACTTTTTGGGGTGAAATGGGGGATGAAAGTTTTTATGGAGCTAACATAAGAGTTTCATGCGGACGGAGTCGCGGGCAGAAGCTTGTACCAGTGCCTAATAAATTCTAAAACTGGATCTAAAGTTAAAGTTTGAACTCTATATTGTATTGAAATAAGTTTGAAATGTCCGAGAGGCCTTCAATACGTGGCTCGGGCGTCAAATACCTACTTGCGATCTGAGAAATTCTTTATTACCGCCCTTAGTAACGAAGAATAATGTACAATGTTAATGCAACTGTTTATAAAGCTACTTATAATTTTAAGAACTCTAGGAAGTATTGACACGTGCCGTGGACATTCGACCAGTGGAGCAATGTCCTGTTCTCCGACGAAACCCGAGTGTGCTTGTACACCAACGACAGGCGTAGAAGAGTCTACAGGCGACCAGGGGAGCGTTTCACACCAGCCTGCACCGTGGAAACCGTCGGCTATGGAGGAGGATCCTGCATGTTCTGGGGCGGCATCTCTATCGACGGCAAGACAGACCTCGTGTGCGTCTCCAGAGCTGGAGGTGGTCGCGGCCAGGGGTCTCTGACTGCTCACCGGTACATCACCGAGATTTTGGAAGAGCATGTGGTCCCATATGCTGGTTTTGTCGGCGCCAACTTCGAGTTCATGCACGACAACGCCCGGTGCCACTCAGCCTTGATTGTCAAGGACTACCTATGTCCAGTTGGCATCAAGGTTATGGACTGGCCAGCAAGAAGCCCCGACCTCAATCTCCTCTGGGACGAGCAGAAACGGCGAGTTCGGGCCCGTGATCCAGCTCCTGCCACTCTCGATGAGCTTCGAGATGCCGTCATCGACGAGTGGGACAGCATTCCCCGGGAACACGTCGTGACGCTCATCAGGTCCATGACTGACCGCATGGAAGCTGCTCGGAGGGCTAGAGGAGGCAACACTAGGTTTTAAGACTAATTTTTAAGGACTGTTATCGTTGATTTTTAATTTTTGTGTTGTTCCTTTTATTTTCTTTTTTGATGGGGGTGGTGGCCAATTTCCTACCGTTTTCAAATAGGGGATTTCATTAGCTTTCAAATGATACTAATAATGATAGGGTACAGGAAGGATCTTAGGAGTTATAATCGCTTGACACGAATTTTAGGAAAGGTGCGATTTTTTTGACGCCGAGTGTATCTATAATTTTTTTTTTTTTTTTTTTTTAATTTATTTATTCAAATGAAAACTTACATACTATACATTTATATTCTCGCCAAACTGTTACGTTTGATGGCGAGACGCGCTACATTTTAATACAACTTACTTAGCCTATTAAACTCATCTTATAAGATAAATTAGGTACTTAACAATTTCGTGGGCCCCATACCAAAGAAATTATATATATATATATATATATATATATATATATATATATATATATATATATATATATATATATGCATACATATACACACATACATATATGATGAAGCGAGAATGGCTTCTGGAGTCATCACACATGCACGCGCATATACACACACATACACACACACACACATACATACAATCATGACAAGTTGAGAAGACATTCCTTTAGTCTAGTTTTTATCGTAGATTTACTTAATTTAGGACTTTCTCTTAGTAAACTAATTTTATTGAATATTTTAGGTACTAGGTACTTTGAACTTCTTTTGCCATAATAGTTTTTCATTTTCGGCTGTACTATCTTTTTGTCTCTTACACTCTTAGTATTATATTTATTACCTAAGTTTACCTAAGTTATTAAATACCTAAGTTTTTTACGTGTAAATTGATACCGACGCGACGATGGTATTTGAACAATGCCAGCAGCTGTTATCGATCCGGATCATACCTGTGGATAAAAACGATATTGTTAATAACGAAGTATAAATAAAACTATATTGACAATACGGGTGCAGAATGACGTGTCATCTAGAACCATATGTGTAAACATACTTGTTTATTATTTGTATAAAGTTTCCAATCGGCTTATTATCGTAAATATTCTTAAAAGCCTTTGCGTGTAACAGTCGTATTACAAGATAATTATCAAGTTATGATCATAAAATGTGAGTTTTATGATCATCGTTGTATTAATGAAACTCTTGTCACAGATAAGTTTTAATGAGGTAAACAGTAGTTTGGATACCAGATCGCATATGTATCGCTCTTGGCTTCGGCTCGGGCGTCAAATACCTGCGTTCTGAGCAAGGATAGGACAAACGCCCGTCATTTTGAAAACTTAACCCTGTTCTGTACAGTAGAGACTTCCTAATGATATTTAAAATTAAAATTGAATAATTGTTAATTAATTTTTATTTTAAAATTTGGAAAAAATTGTGGTCATTCTTTTCCATTGGCGAAAGTGATTTATCGCCTTAATCATCGTCATTTGAATAATTTGTCACTGGAAACATATAAATTATGGTACTTAAAATAAATTTATAAAACATTACTTTTGTCCTTTGTTTTGTATCGTCACGAATAAACTATTCTTATTCTTATTTAGTACCTAATTTTTTTTATTAATATAAGGAAGTCTCTACTGTACAGAACAGGGTTAAGTTTTCAAAATGACGGGCGTTTGTCCTATCCTTGGTTCTGAGACATTCTTTGCCTTACCGCCCTAGGTAAGCAATGTATTATTGTACTTCCTACTGTACTACTGTTATAGTGCCAGTGTCAGGTCAGGGGAAGATTCGCCGACGCGCAAACAGTCAAAGGGTAAAAGCTCCCATTAAACTACTGGTAGTAAACTACGTTTAAGGCCAACACTAAAACAAAGCCCGCAATGGAAATAGGAGAGGGTTAGGTATGCGGAAGGTCAGGTTGAGTTTTATGTCTGGTTTAAGTGTGTAAAGACGTAGATGCAATCAATGTAAAGTTTCATGATGGATGTATCGTATCGTCAGTAACTTGGCCTAAACCTTGATCCGCCTGGGGGATGAACTGAATATGCACCAAGAGATGGGTGTCCCCTTATTTCACCGACAAACGTTTCACCGAATGCATGGTGTCGCCGAATTTTCGTTTCATAGAATTTCTGTTAAAAAGTTAACGGTTTCGGAAACCGTTAACTTTTTCGGTACAGCTAAATAGTAGATTATACACTAAGGGGATAAAGCACTGTTTTATGTCACGGGAGCGAATTTAATCCCGAACGTAACGAAGGACTCATAATTTAACTCCTGAGCGCAGCGAGGGAGTTATAAGTTAATTCCTGAGCGAAGCGAGGGAATTAAGACTGAGTCCTGAGTGCAGTGAGGGGTTCAACCGCCCAAGACTAAAACAGTCTTATCCCCGAGGTGTATACTCTACTTTTCACACCTTATGCGAGACAAAAAAACAGGCTCAGTAGATAAATATTCAAAATAGACCAGAAGCACTGATTCAGACACAGACTTTACGCCTTTTACAGCTTTCCATTTGTCAAAATCGTTGTAGGCTTTTAGGTATTTTTCCTTTGACTTCTCTGGCAGCAGATTGTTGACAATGCCTATGGCATCTAATTTGATAAACTCAGGAGTCAAAACACTTTCATCACTCAACATTTTCAATATTATTTTTGAAATTAAATCTTCTATAGGCACCTACAAGAACTCGATTTGTTCGTCACGCGTGAACAAATGAAGGCGCGCGACGTTCCAAATTCGAAAGCACAAGCCGTGGTCCTAGATTCGAATTTCGAACACCGCGCTCCTCCGGACCGGGGTTCACACGGAGGCAAACTTCATTTATTTTGTCAAATCAAGTAGGCCATGGCCTAGGACAAATTGTGTTTAGCAAAATTAAACTTTATGCATATAGTAATAAGAATTATGAAAAGTGAAATCATATTATTAACCAGCGGGTTATAATGAAATTCAGTACAACATTATAACCCGGCTAATACCAAGGGATTTAATGTCTTGCTTTCGGTAGGGTTTACATGACCTATAATTCGGCATTGTCGAGCATGTGGTTTGAAAAGGTAATTATGTAGGTTAGGTTAGGTTTGTTTTATAACATTATAACATTCGTGAAAAGAGCTACGGTAGCCTAGTGGTTCAGGCATGCGGCTGCTAAGCGGCGGTCGTGGGTTCGAATCCCGGCTCGTACCAATGAGTTTTTCGGAACTTATGTACGGAATATTTACCGTTAGCTTTTCGGTGAAGGAAAACATCGTGAGGAAACCGGTCTAATCCCAATAAGGTCTAGTTTTCCCTCTGGGTTGGAAGGTCAGATGGCAGTCGCTTTCGTAAAACTAGTGCCTATGCCAAATCTTGGGATTAGGTGTCAAAGCGGACCCCGGGCTCCTTTAGGGGCACAACCGGGAATAACGCTAGGAGGATGATGAACATTCGTGAAAAGATTACTGATTCTGAAAAAAATGGTTTTCTATGAAATGAAAATTCTGCGAAACATACATTCGATGGAACAATTGGCGGTAAAAGAAGTTACAATTTAACACCTAACTGTCAAGTCATACCCTACAGGATATCGCTGCCTTAGGGCGGTCAGCACCAGCTTACGATGACAGACCGATCAACGTTAAATATGGCGCCGGCGGCTGTCATTACATTAGAAACCTGTCAAACTTTCCTTGCATTCAGATTTTAACGAACACCGCTTACGATTACAGACGGTTTGGCTAGAGATGGGCCGACTACGGGTTTGGCCGACTAGCCGACTAGACGGCTAGGCCGACTGTGGACTTCGGCTAAGTTCGGGTGCAATCGGGAAACTTCGTTTCGCTTTGCCGTCGCGCTGTCTCAGCTGTCTGCATTGGTACTTTGACCAAATGTGATATTAACTCTGTATTTGAGTAAAATATAAAACGAATGGTAAAAAATGGCAGTTTACTTAATTTATGTCTCGTTTTCCTGTCATCCATAAAGTGCCGACTAATCGGCACATTTTGCCGATTAGCCACCGACTACAAATGAGGCCGGATAGTCGGCTTTCCCGACTAGTCGGTACATCTCTAGTTTGAACCCCTTAGCGTGGGTTGCACCAAACCGTTTGTAACCGTAAGCGGTGTTATATGAAATTATAATTTATAACTGGCGTGGTTCTATAATTGCAGTCATCTACAAGTAAATATTAGGGAAGATGCAGCTATAATATTTACCATTATTTTGTGACCAAAATGTTGAAAAAACATAAAACAATAGCTACTGAGACGTTTTTACTTTTTAGTTTATGCTAATTTCAAACAATAATTACGATTTGAAGTAATGTCAAACGGAACGTGTTTTAATCCAACAATCAGCGTCTGGTGACGTCACTCCTGTCAAAAGTCAAAACTTAAGCAACTCTATGACATCTAGGGAGGAACCACGGACAAAAAATTACATATCACGAGTGACACACATGAGTGACGTCACAGGAACTGTAGATCCGTTTATTTAAATTGTAAGTTTGTAACTGGAATTTTTGACTATAAATCATAGTACTTATTTGATTTTTTTAATACTTTCGTGATCTGTTCTACGTGCGATTCTTTCAAATGAAAGCAAAATTTGAAATATTGCATCTTCCCTATTGTATGGAGAAGACTTTTAAAAAAGCTAGATAACATGCATGGCTACGCCCGTCTGATTAATAAGGTAACAATTTTTAAGGCAAACATACAAACAGTGATACATACATACAAACAGTGTTAGTTAAATAAAAGCTTGTAAAATACCTGTACCTAGTGTAATTAACTCGTCTCTGGTATTTATGAATAAAAAGTGGTTTAGAGCAAGCCGGCCCTAAAAAGCGAAAACCACTACAACAAAGAACGCGGCGTAGAAATAGCTGGCTAAAGTTACGGCATGCGGAAGGTCGGGGCTTTGTTTTATAACTTGTTTTGTTATGTTAGTGTGAGTACCTATTATAAATAAGATTCCTGTCAGAAACACTATAAAATACGGTAGGTATTCAACTAATATTTCACCTGTAGAAACAAAGCTAAACGATTTCGAATGAAATGGAAATCTATGAAAAATTATGTGCCCCTTTGCATGAAGAGTCCGAAGTCATATCACAAAATAATGCGGCAAAGATTTAAAAAACTCATGCTGGCGTGTCGAATTGCTACGCATCCAAATTAATAGCTCTGTGTAGCAACATAAAGATAAGATAAATGGTTTCCCCAAAGTATGGCGTCACAAACTAATATCTCAAATTATTCTAGTTTGTACAAGTTTATTCAAGAAAAGGGGGAATCGAGCAAATGGAAAGCCAATTTATGAAAGTTAGTTACATTAGTATCTTAAAAAATCACGCCGTTAGCCTGTTAAATAACGTTTTGTATGGAAATCGAACCACCGCGGCCACGACATTGCGCGAATTGCGGCGCGGCAGGCGTTTTATCTGTTCATTGCGCGGTCGAGACGCGCAACGCCCTGTGGTTAGTTGGAATCACACGCAATGAATTAGGAAAACCGCTGCCGCTTCCGCCGCCGCGCATTGTCGTGGCCGAGCCGGCGCCATCTATTCTTGACAAAAAGTGTCAATAACAAGGTTTACCCTGCGGGGTAACATACCTGACAGTTGACACTGACTACTTTAAAACACTAGATAACCCAATAAATAAGCATTCCGACCACTTACCTTTTTAACTTATCTTCTAAGCTATCTAGAAAACGTGTTTAATCACCCATTTCGAATAAAACTCCTAGTTATAAACAAACGAAGTTATTATAGCGCCCCGCTGATATCACCCAAATCAATACAAACTTAAGTTTTCTGGTGGCCAACACCGTAACTAACTTCGACTCTATCAACATCAATGGACAACGTTAGCAACAGCGCCATTTTCAACTGCACGGTTAACGTTGACAAGCTATTCATAATTCAAACCTCAAAAATATCGATATCAGTCTAGAAAATAAAAATACCCCCATAATTATACAAATTAATTACCTATACAATTACGGGGGTATTTTTAACCCCCGATGCAAAAATTTATAATCATGACGTGTCTGTGCGTCTGTGTGTCTGTCTGTGGTATCGTAGCTCCTAAAAGAGTGGACCGATTTGTATGCGGTTTTTTTTAGTCCGAAAGCTGACGTGATGTGAACCATCTCGTTCTTAGCTACGTTTCAACTAAATCTGTCCAGCCAGTTTTGAGATAATGAACTTTGAATTGAAAATGTCGGGGGTTTTTCAAAGTTTTCTAATGGCCGGTTCCAATAATCAATCCACCGATAGTTTTCCTTACCAACAGTTACATTTTGACACATTTTCTACGGGTAATCTGTCAAAATGTAACTGCCGGTAAGGAAAACTATCGTTGGATTGATTATTGGAACCGGCCATAAGTTGTTCATTTTTATAGACGAACGACAATTCAATTTGTCACACCTGGCCATAATGTGAGTATTACCGCACGCTACGCGTACGGCTAAACTCGCATTACGGCCAGATGAAGACGTAAAATTGTGTACTCACCACGGGCAGTAAAAAAGAAAGCCCTCTATCGCATATTTACAACCTGCGATTTCGGGCTTTCTTTCTTTCATAGCCCTTGGTAAGTAATGTACTATTCCGTAGATAGAGATTAAGTTGAAATGCAGGCCAATATTACCAAGGTGACCATTGTATGTATATAGGTAGATATTTTTCTTAAATCTCGACAGTGCAAGCAAGCATACGGCCCGTCTGTTGGTCGGCCCGATTTTGTAGAAACGTAGCTAAGAACCATCTCGATCACGTCAAAAAAACGCATTAAAATCGGTCCATTCGTTTAGGAGTTACCATGCCACAGACAGAGACACAGACACGCACCGTACCGCCCTAAATGTAAGAAAAAAGTTACAAAAATACGTTCCCTTTCGCTGACAAAAGTGAAACCCCTAATGCCTTCACAAGTTCATACATAATACTGACAACTCATCTCAAGAAAACCAGCGTAAGTCTAAACTCCGCACGTACCTGTCGTATTAAGAATCTCAGGGTCAGGATATACTGGACAAGAGGTAACCTAGGTCGAGAGAACCTGAATACCATCTGCATCGGATCGATCACGAAACGTCAACTTCGTTCGATTGTGTATATCCATCTCTATCGCAAGTATAGTCGAAGAACAGAGAGGAAGATATGCGGAATTCGAATTTCAATTTCTTGGTAGCGCCGCTGCAGTCTTCCCTTTCCGAATTAGCATACAACTAAACATTAAAAAGGTTATAACTACCATTGGGACTTGTATAAACTCGTCCTTATTACAAAGATTAGCATACAACGCCTCATACATACTAAAATTGACATTAGCATAAGAATATCTATAGGGATTTTCTGTTGAGTAATTATTGTTATGGTTGTATGTAAGTTTATTGTTATTGGTTGATTATAAATTGTTATTTTAACGCCTTACTGCAGCAGAAAAGTTACTGTAATTGGCTTTGCATCTGGCTTTATTCGACCCGATGATGCTGAAAAGGACAAGTAAAATCATCCGAAAAAGGGTAGGGGTTTAGGGGGGGGAAATGAAATTTTTGAAGTGAAAACTTCTTTAGCGGCGCTGAGCACTTTTTGGGATGGGGAAAAATTGTTAAATACGTGACATAATTTGTGACGTCAGATGCGAAGGAGGTCACTTTTTGCTGCAAGCCGATACGACTTCATTAAAAACTGAACGCTATTCGTAAGAGTATAAAGCCGGTAAACACTTTTTGCAATAGCATATTCTGCAAATAAAGTTGTAATAATACCAACGCGTCCTTCACCGTTTTGCTATTGAGAAAATTCGAATAGTTCGAATTTGGGCGTTATTCCTAAAGAGATAAAGCTAAGAAAAATATTTACCAACGGCAAAAACAAATTGATATTTTGGTCGCCACCGCCGTCTGCCGTTCTTGCAAATTCGAATAGTTCGAATTTAGACGTTATTCCTAAAGAGATAAAGCTTTGAAAAATATTTGGCAATGGCAAAAACAAATTGTTATTGTGTTTGCCGCCGCCGACGGCGCGCCGACGGGCGAGCCGGCGGCCCCTCGCACCCAACGCGCCCGCGGCCCGTCCGATTAAATAATTGATAATTGTTTATAAATTTGCGTCAAATTCATTTTTAGGGTGACACCGTAAGATGTCACGTGACCTGATCGAAAAACTGTTACAATGTTATTGAGTTTTCACTTCTGCCGGCACTCCCGGAGTGCAACCCGACCTTTTTTTTTTAGTACTACTGCGAGCAATGTGATATTACAGTGATGTCAGACCTCCTCTCATGGATAGGTAAGGTAGAAATGGGGATTAGTCCCCACGCTGGCCCAGTAGTACATGACTTGGCCTCAAGTCCACAACAGGCACTTCACACTAATTCTTTACTAGAATAAAAAAAACAGCCAAGATATGTCGTTAGATGCACCACAAAGGCTTCGGCTTCCAGTACCTCCTAATTTATTTCGCCGGCCGAAAACAAAATCAACTACAACAACTGTAACTTACGGCCATCTGGTCAATCCAATTTTGCGATCAATGTTTGTGAAATTAGAACGGTCATTATCTAAACAGAACCCGTGTAACGGCGACAGCCCTAATCGCGCGTGCGTGTAACCCGACCATTTGAGAAGCGGCGCGCGGCGACCGTTTGTCATTGTCCGGACTACCATCGTAACGTAGCAATTAAATTGTGGCTAGGGTTGACGGAGAAAAAGTGTGATTCATAATTCATAATTCATTTATTGCTTTTCCATGTAGTTTTACAATAGGTCTTAAATTACAATTATGTACTAAAACATGACGCTGGTAGGGCACAGCAATAACTTATAACAAAAAAAAAAGAGTTTATATAAGACTTGACACAACGGTAATTATAAATTATTATAAGATACAAACAGGATTTTAATGTTAGCTGTAATGTCGTTATCAATAGATTTTATGTCAAAAACTTAATGCTACTTGTCTTATGAATGTCACTGACTACGCTTATTATGAATGGAGATAATTAATAGCTAAATGTTAAAGGAAACTATAATGTCAAAAGCCTAATTTTCACATAAGGGTTTCAGACAGGAATTCATTCGTAGAGTAATAACATTTATCCAGGAGCAGCATAGTCAATCTTGATTTGAATTTAAATATATCAATTTCATCCTTGATTATATCCGGCAAATTAAAAAAATAAAATTAAAATATTTAACGAGAATTGCATGCGAAGATTTAAGTATATAGTGATAAATATAATACAGATTTGATAGCTACTTGGATCTATTCTATTCTATCTTGGGCCTTCGTCTTTACTTCTTGGTATGTTGTGGCTTCATCGTCATTCCGTCTGTGCCATGTACGGTATTCTGGGCTGTTATTCGCTACGCGATAATGCGGCTCACCCCGCTGGTCACCCGTCACGAAACTAGACCTCTACCTACGCTTGGTTACTTCGTATCGCGGTGTCAAGATATATTTGTGGGTGAGCGTTGAGGTGAACTTAAAACAAGTTACAGAATAGGGGGGCTGGACCTTCCTCTCTCTTGTTCCATCTATCGGAAAGTCTGGCATACAATATATTAAGCTCAGTTGCCAAGATTATTTGAGGACTAAAGATTTACAGGTAGGGACATTTTGGAATTTTAATAATAACTAGAAAATAAGAGTAATTCGGATTGCGCTCACTTACATAATTCATTTTTTATCAAATCCCAAATAATATTACATTAATATACGGTCTTCAGTCAAAGCTATTTCAAACCGATTGATAAGACTATTTAATTTACTAGCAATACATCTCCCATATAGAACAGGATGCCACATTCGATTTTGATTTAATCTTGTTTGAACGACCGCACAAAATGCATTGAAATCAAATTCGAATCTATGTCAATGGCCCCGAAGTGACAACCCTGAGTAGGTACTAGTGGCGCCCCGTGGTGTTATAAACGTGTAATGTTCATGCAACTCGAGTCATAAATGACATGATACTGCGCGATCCAGACTTATCGGGGCCTGATGCAAGTTTTATCAGAGTATTTTAGGACATGAAATAGTAAAACTATTTTGAAACCAGTTTTTGGTTACATTTTTGTCTTTTATTTTCTATGCGTGATGCATTAGGTACATTACTATTGGGTAGAATCAAACCGATGCAAATGTTCATGAATGAAATAGAAAGTTTTTTTTTCTGTACGAGATTTAAACTGCTGAGAATAGGAATCTGATTTACCACCCATAAATCTATCATTTATTGAGTGTATGTTCATGCCCTTGATACATTATAAATCATTCCGCCTTTAGAGCTTTAGGTACTTATACCTACTTGTGAGCGAGAGAGAGATGTTAGAATTCACATTCGATATAAGGGTGACGTTTTAGCCTACCTTCTAATTACATAAATATTTTAGTTAGCAGCTCTATATGTTCCTGAACTAAAATGTCCGGCTAAGATTTGTAATACAATAGGAATAAGCCGCGAGTCAATCAGACACTTACATTTTGCATTTCAATTTACACAATAGCACAAGCGGGTTGCAGAAGCAGTCATTAATGTTAAAGTTTTAATGCGAAACGCAAGTGTCTGACTGGTCCCGTCTAGTAACAAAACTCAGACACCTAAAATACCCAGCGGTTCCCGTTACCGACTTGCCGTCAAGCTATAAAATCTGCCAGGGTCGAGTAAATCACCTTTACACCTATAACTTGAAGGAACCGCCTGGCAACACCGCGGGGCTTAAGGGCCCCGTGAGCAAGACAATTTGCGCAATGTTTACACATATGATATGTTAGATAGAGTGATATTCATAAAATTCGGGATCTGGAACGTTGCGCGTTGTAGACAGACCACTGTTTCTGCTATATATTATTTAGAAAAAGATATTTATCGCATGATGTGAAGGGTTTTTGTACACGGTCAGTTATTACTAGTAATAATTATCCGAAATTAAAAGTTAATCCATACTGTCATGGATGATCACCGCAAGGATTATAAAAACCCAACAGAAACGACCCAGGACCGATAATCCTGACGAATAATAACTGGAGTGCCGACCCAAAATAATGGGAGCAGGACGAGGAGAAAAGATATTTTATGAATTCTTACTACTTATGTATACTTTGAACCTGTCAGTCGTTACCAGCTTTCAACTAGCCTCTAGTCTAGATCATAGATTACAAATACTTACTTACTACAGTTACTACGCTGGGTCAGCGACCCGAAGTGGATCTTGGCCTCCAACACTAAGACACGTCACTCACTGTGCTCTGTCCTCGATAGCTTGTCACCAGTCATGATCGGCAGTTTGATACTGACACAGGTATTCCTGTACTTCGTCTATCTGAATCCGTTTGGACGTCGACCATTAGATTACATGTCAACAGTTCTCATCAAATTGGTGCGTCTGTAGACCCCTTTACTGCCACGGTTTTTGTAACACGTCTTTTTGCCACACTATAGCCACTCTAGCTAGTTTACGACAACACTTTGAAGCCGCCGCGCGTTTTGCATTTTCATTGTAAGTTTATGATTATGACTTGTCGGCGCGTGTGATGTGGTTAGGGCCCTTTTAGGGTTCCTTTTTACCATATTTAGTACCTATGTTACGCATATACATAAACCTGTGGTTACACTTCCCACTGGTTTCGCCACTTAAACTCCAATGGCAAATTTGTTATTTAAATTAATAGTTTTGCCGCCTCAAGGCATTCTCTAAGAATCAACCGTAGGGGGCTATTCATAAATTACGTCATTTCAAAATAAGGGGGGGGGGGGGGGGGGGTCTGGCCATTGGGTGACGATAGTCATTTTATTAGGCTGGGAGGGTCCATTTCAAGGAATAACAGGATGATGATAGGGGGCAGGTCAAAAATCGTCAAAAAACGATGACGTAATTTATGGACAGCCCCTAGGGCCATAGGGGCCCGATTAGAGAACACAAAATGTGACGACCCGATTTACCAAAGAGGTATCCTCACTTTCATGTTTCGTCATTCTAAACACACAGATAATTTAAATGGAACAAAAGTGTTATCCCATACCCAGAACAACCCCTTCTCTAAATGAAGACAGACGGGATATTTTCAGGGCCGAGTGGAAATTAGGCTACAGTACAGTCCACACAATTGTACTTTAAACTCCTCAAATGCAAGCAGTAGTGTGAATGAGCAAATTAGCGGTTATATCGCTTGAACCAGACCCTGTTTCGTATTGAGGCTAATGAGGCCCATTCACGCCTAGCAGTTCGCTATAACTAGATAACTTAGAAATAGCGATAACATTTCAGTAGCCTGTCACAGCGAAATATAATTAGTCCACTTTCACTTGACCCACGGTACTGAAGTAATGAGCTACTCAATACATACTAACCCATACTATGCCTACTATATATATGCTATACTTAATGATCCATCCATCCATATCCATACTAATATTATAAATGCGAAAGTGTATGTGTGTTTTTCTTTGTTTGTTTGTTTGTCCGTCTTTCACGGCAAAACGGAGCGACGAATTGACGTGATTTTTTAAGTGGAGATAGTTGAAGGGATGGAGAGTAACATAGGATAGTTTTTATCCCCGTAATCTTCCCCTAAGGGGGTGAAATGGGGGGTAAAAGTTTGTATGGAGCTGCGATATAAACGAGTTCCACGCGGACGGAGTCGCGGGCAGAAGCTAGTATAATATAAGTAACTCTGTCCATCTGTCTGTTACCTTTCCACGCTTAAACCGCTGAACCGATTAAGATGAAATTTTGTATGGAGTCAATATCTCGGGGATGGACATAGGATAGTTTTAATCCCGGAAATCATCCAGCCACGACAGACGACGGGATTTTTACGACGCGACGGGAGGTAAAGGCCCAACAAGTTTGACATGAAATGACTGGTGCCAGCGTCCTATTTAACGTTTATCGGCCTGTAAACGTAACAAGTAAACGCAAACCTGTAAACTTAATTGTCACTTCTGACATTTCTAAACAAGGGTCAAAATACAATGGTTCTCCTGCAAGTCTATCATGAGACGCCCACGACATACTCCCGATTTTTCTAGCACTATATCTCTCGTTCTAAGTGTTCTAATAAGAGAGAGACAGATAGTGCGAGAAAAATCGAGAGAGCTCGCGCGCCGTCTCGTGAACTCGTGATAGCCGTGCTGCATGGCAATCACAGGATGCCCCGCGAGCAGTGTCGCGGCCGGATAGACTATCTGTCTCTTTCTAATTAGAACGGTTAGAAAGAGAAGGATGGCCTAGCTCGCGCGCCCAGCACGGCTATCACAAGACGGCGCGCTTTTCTCGCACCATACCTCTCTTTCTAAATATAAGAGAGAGACGGAAAGTGCGAGAAAAATCGAGAGAGTTCGCGCGCCATCTTGTGATAGGCATGGCATGCTGTAGAAACTACGAACACAGATACGATATTAACAGTACGTCCTAAGTCCTTGCAGTGCAAACTACACTCAGAGGCAATGAAATCGGGTCACTTCCCATGGATTACTTTACAAAGTGACCCGTTTCATTGCCTCTGAGGTAGCGTACCTTCATAGTTCACATTGGGAATTACACTCAGAGGCAATGAAAACGGGTCACTTCCCATGGATTACTTAACAAAGTGACCCGTTTCATTGCCTCTGAGGTAGCGTACCTTCATAGTTCACATTGGGATTATACTCAGAGGCAATGAAAACGGGTCACTTCCCATGGATTACTTAACAAAGTGACCCGTTTTCATTGCCTCTGAGGTAGCGTACCTTCATAGTTCACATTGGGATTACACTCAGAGGCAATGAAAACGGGTCACTTCCCATGGATTACTTAACAAAGTGACCCGTTTTCATTGCCTCTGAGGTAGCGTACCTTCATAGTTCACATTGGGAATTACACTCAGAGGCAATGAAAACGGGTCACTTCCCATGGATTACTTTACAAAGTGACCCGTTTTCATTGCCTCTGAGGTAGCGTACCTTCATAGTTCACATTGGGAATTACACTCAGAGGCAATGAAAACGGGTCACTTCCCATGGATTACTTTACAAAGTGACCCGTTTTCATTGCCTCTGAGGTAACGTACCTTCATAATTCACATTGGGAATTACACTCAGAGGCAATGAAAACGGGTCACTTCCCATGGATTACTTTACAAAGTGACCCGTTTTCATTGCCTCTGAGGTAGGGTACCTTCATAGTTCACATTGGGAATTATACGTTTTCATTGCCTCTGAGTGTAGTATGTTTCGCACGCAACTATTTACTATTCAAAACAAACGATCGTATTGCTACAATAAAGATCCTATTGAAACAAAGAAACTGCTTACCTATACTAGAACGGGCAGGACGCTAATCTGCATGTAATTAAAGATAGTACTTATAAGGATCTTTACCATTGCATTATCATTAGCACTGCCGTATGTTTCATATGCTTAGATGTCATTCTATCCGTTTTATCGATGTTTATGAAACGCTTGGGTACGTAACTGACTTTAATACGAAGGTGTATTAATGATTGAAGGTAGTGTTTCTCTTTCGAACGAACCCGACCCGACTAAAATATTAAATAAAATAAATACCTACACGAAAATCTTACACAAACCGACCTAGTCCCAAACTAAGCAAAACTTGTACAGTCGACAACACAGCTAACTGACCATACCGTGTTTATATAGAACCTTATTACAATGCACTTAAGGTCAGATTAGATTTCCGATGGTCAGTTAGCTGTGTTGTCGACTGTACTATGGGTACTAGACGACGATATACATACTTACTTATATAGATAAATAAATACTTAAATACATAGAAAACATTCATGACTCAGGAAGGTATTCATACTCATCACACAAATAAATGCTCTTACCGGGATTCGAACCCGGGACCTCCAGCTTCGTAGGCAGGGTCACTACCAACTAGGCTACAGAGGTCGTCATTAATTAGCTTAGAAACTATTGCCACAAAATATCTATTAGTGTTAATACAGTAACGTTTACCAATAAGCGTTGTGCACTAAGAAATAATCTGAAATTAACACGTAAATTCGCGTAATCGAAGTCGATAATATTTTCGCTATCAGCAATATTTGTAACCTATAGGGTTACCTTATACTATACATCATTATCAAATATACCTCAGTCTTCGGTATAAATATAAACATAAGGTATAAACTTAGTAAACACATGAGTAAAATGCCCTCAATAGCGGTTACGAGTATTATCGCGTTTGCTAGATGGCGATAACGCGCGATAACAGAGGAACAAATCCTTTCCTTGCAAGTTGTTAACTTGAACAGAGCAGTAATAGACTACGCAATCAGAGTTATACGCGCAAACATTATCCTAAATCTAAATACCTTAGTTATTTTTAGTGTTCCGTAACAAAATTGGTCGAACGGAATCACTCGGAGGCTGTCCGTCTGTCACAGCCAGTTTTCCCGAAGACCGTTTGACATAGGAAGCTGAAATTTGGTATAGATATAGAAATGTATGGCCTAATTACACAAAAAAAGTCAAAAGGTGTAAACCCCAATAAAGGGGGCAGTTTGAGGGGTAATAAGGGGTTTCGCAATTATTATTTTTAGATTGTAAGGAACGTGTGGGGTATCATTCGAAAGCTCGTATAATTTTGAGACGGTATACATATCGGCGGCAGATCGTTAAATACGCCAGATCACGAAATTCCTAGGCATATCGTGAAACGGCGCCATTTCATGATATGCCTAAAAGTCGGCTAGGCTTATCACGATGTGCCTGATAAACAATACGGCAGATCGATTAGAGCAACGCATATGTCGATATTCCTAGCTCTATACCGGGCACATCGTAAAATAGTTTCTTTCTTGGCCACTGGTGGCGCTGCACATGCGATGGCGGCCGTTTTTGTTGGGGGCTAATAATCAGGGCGGACAAAAATGGTTTGTCATAAGCGAACTCTGTCTTAGGTCGGTTAGGTTAGGGTTCACTTGTGTCCGTCAGACCAGAAATAGACACCCCGCGCAGCGGGGTGGCGTCGACTCGATGGAGATTATCAGTCCGCACTTCTTATTTTTTTTAATTTACCTAATTCAATTTTCGACACCCTACTTACGTATAACGGTGAGTATTGAACGATATGCCGGCGTTTCATGATATGCCTAGGAATTTCATGATCAGCCTAAACGTCACTGGCTTGGCCAAATCACAGAATAAATAATAGTACAAGCCAAATCATGAAATGCCGGCGTTTCATGATATGCCTAGGAATTTCATGATCTGCCTAAACGTCATTAGACAAATCGTTAAACGTTAAGTTTTGAACGATATGGCGGATGTCCTTTAGCCAAATCATGAAATGGCGGCGTTTCACGATATGCCTAGGAATTTCGTGATCTGGCGGATTTAACGATCGGCCGCCGACATACACATTTTGAGTTCTTTTTACGATAGCTCTTACTAGTGTAAAATATGACCAAAGTAACTTTTTTTAACCCTCTCAACGAGTAGTGGATAATTATGCACAAGTGCAGCGATAAAATCTTGTACCAATTTTTGACAAAAACTTCTGAATTATGAGAGTTGATTAGACTCGGAATTACCCATCATTGGAATAAATAGTGTATGTTTTCATCAATTCAGCTATGACACTCGTAGTTGGCTGGCTATGCGGCATGTTTTCTTCATAAGTTGTAGAGCGAATGTTGTTGCGAAAGGACTTGAATTAAACAAAGTTAAATTAAAGTCGAGCTACACAGCGTGTGAAATTGCCTATAGTCACTCTCACTAGTAATGAAGTGTCATCTCGCATGCAAATCAACTAGGATAAACTGACGGGCAGTAACACTAATCAATGCCACGCTTAAGGGGGCGTTACAAACGTAGCTCTTCTCAGATACAAATAAATACTATACTAGCTTCCGCCCGCGACTTCGTCTGCGTGGACCCGGGATTAAAACTATCCTATATTTTAATCAAGGCTATAAACTATCTTTGTGCAAAATTTCATCCAAATCGGCTGATCCGTTTAAGCGTGATCGAGTAACAAAGATCCAAACATCTAAATTCTAAATATCCAAACTTTCGCATTTATAATATTATAGTAGTATAAGACGTAACCGCATCTTCATGTAAAGTAAATATGTCATATGAAAAACAATATCTTTCGTAGTGGAGACATTCTGATTATTATTTTTTTGTAATTGTGTCCACTAACCTTAGTGTATTAAGTGTTTTGCGAAATAAATATTTTGAATTTGAATATTCGTATACATAGATGTGCATCAGGCTGTTTCGACCCGATGCAACATTGTGCACGTCAATCTGTTTTGAATGGAAGTCAACAGTTTAACATCCCTGAATCTAAGTGCAAAAAACCGGCCAAGTGCGAGTCGGACTCGCGCACGAAGGGTTCCGCACCATTATCTATAAAACGGCAAAAAAAACACGTTTGTTGTATGGGAGCCCCATTAAATCTGTATTTTATTCTGTATTTTATAGTATTTGTTGTTAAGCGGCAACGGGATGACCGTTCGTCCTCAGTTAGTTATTAAGATTGTTTTGATGTGTACTTTCTGTCCTAAATTTCGCAGTGCATTAGTACCTACTGTAATGGTGTGTAATTTCTTTTGAACCAATAAATAAATAAAATAAATAAATCATCTGTGAAATTGTCAACTTTCACGGTTCATAAGATACAGCTTGGTGGCAGACGGACAGACAGACAGATGGACGAACAGCGGAGTCTTATATATATATTAGGGTCCCGTTTTACCCTTTTTAAAAAACTACACAATTTCCACCAATAGGCATGCGGCCTCATGTTCAAATTGATAACGTTGTGATGCTAAATGGATAGTAAACCATCAAATTATCGTAATAAAGTATAAATTATAAAATGTAATTAAAATCATAAAAAGATATGAACCTTGAAAGTTTAGAAAAATGATGCATTTTTTTTATTGTCCAAGAGTAAATTTAAAGCTGCCAATAGAATCCTTACGCTTTTATAGCCGGATTTTCCATACAACGATACAACTACTTTGTACAAGTGACGTCATACGAGGGTACGTCTTCAGTATGAAGCGTTTTCCGCTGCCGCCAGCGACGTCAATCTTTGCCTCAAAATTTTTGGGTATTAATGTTCTTTAATTGTAGTTGCTCCCATACAAACATTTATCCTCTCCAAAAACTGGTTCGAATGGCATCGTAAAAAAATCTTAGTCCGCATCCCTATTACACTCAAGAGCAAATAAAACTGGTACAGATTTAGAAATCCTTTTTACTATAATAGTTTCGCCTTAACTCTCGTCTTCAGCTAAAGATTAAAATACATAAGCTTAACTAGGGCGACCTACTTTTTATAGCAAGCAAAATAATGCATTCAAAACACACTCTTATGCTTTAAACAGTATGATCGAGTTCGACTTGTTTGCTATACTTCCTCGTAACAGAAGATAACATCAATTTGCTTAATCCTTTACGGCACAGAAATGAAACCATACTTTGAGTACCAATATACTTACAAAACTTTCAAATCATTTTTGCTAAACAGAATAATATGATACGTACCTAATATACAATTAAGACATATAATCGGGTACTCATACAAAATTCCTGTAAAATGCGTACCTGTTTCCCTCTCCCTGTGTCATCTCATAGGTATTACTAATAACAAAAAGATGCTTCTAATTACAAAATATCGGTGGTTGCTAATAAAATTAAGGTTGTCTGGAAGAGATCGCTCTTTAGCGATAAATAAGACAGCCTGTTCTTTTGCCGTTTCACGTATTGAGGTACCTATGCAATAAAGGGTAGTTTTGTATTGTATCTTTTGTTTAATTTATAAACGACTTCTCCATTTACTTTATATCTGTGTTTTTCTCGCATCCTGCACCAGTTTTGATAATTTTGTGTTTGGCCTGAAGGTTGAGTTTTCCTTTTGTATTTGCAATTGTTACAGTGCATTAAAGTTTAAATAAATAACATTATGCTTATAAAACAGCCCATTAAATTGGTGTACAAAATTTTCCGGACAAGTTCAGTTTTTAAAAGTCATTCAGTAGACGTAACCATAAGCAACTATGTAGCGGGAAAATTCGCCCACTTCAAGTCTCCGTTTTATTGACAAATAGTATATCACATTGACGTTAATAGTAAGAAAATGCACCCAAACGTCATATTTCTAATAGCGCATAATAAATTACTCTTCAATGCACCCACGCCCCTGAGTAATAAAATGTTGATAGTTCTATGACATTTGTTATCTGTGGGGAAAGTGTTGCCATTTTAGAAATTGTGTGGTTCAATTTTCATGTGCGCCATGTGTTCTCTGTGGTTCTGTACTACATAACACAATTAAGGCCGAAACGCACTGACAGTGATGGCGGAGCTGTTGTAATGTTCGAACTAATACGAGGCGAGGAGGGTTCGAATATTACAACCGGTACCGCCTCCGCGCCGCGCCGCTCTGCCACCGCTGTCAGTGCGTTTCGGCCTTTAAAATTGGCCTATCCAGTTTCAAACAAGTTGGTTACACTTACCAAGTTTACTATAAGACACAAGGACTAGGTATACCTACCTACACAATACGGAACGTCGCAGCTGTCAAAATAATTTATTTTAACATAATCAATAAACAAAACGGTCGATGATATTCGGAAAATATGAATCTTTAACTTTGTTGGCTTTCTTAAAGGCTGTTAAGTACATCAAATAAAAAAAAAACGGGAAGAGTTTCTTGTTGACTACGAAATCCTAAAAAGTATGCAATTCACATTCAAGAAAGATGTTTAAACCTCGGGGCGCGGATCACGTCATTTTTCATTTAAACTACAGCTCATTTGATAACTTTATTTGTTAGACGCATAATCGTTAAAGAGTGAAAGTTTATGAGTACGTTTGAGGCACTTAAAGTTATGGACAATTAGTAGGTATGGATGCTTCCGGGATTTGAAGAATGTTATGTGGAAGAAATTAGATGATGACTCACATGTCATGTGACGGTTTTAAATTATATTCAACTACCTGATGCCCGCGGCGTCGCCCGCGTGGTTATAGGAAAATGTAACATATTGAATTTTCCCGTGGGAATTAGATGTTTTCGCGCTGGAAAAAGTAGCCTATGTCACTCTCCAGCCTCTAAACTATCTCCATACAAAAAAACACATTAATACGACTCTCCGTTGCGACGTGAAAGAAGGACAAACAAACACACACACACACACACTTTCGCATTTATAATATTAGTAGGGATTGGTGTATTTATGATTGTTCTGGGTATAGTGGAGATGTGAATTTCTAATTATTACTTAAGTCAATAAAGTATTTTGCACTCTTGTCTCGGGATTTATCGACTTCGACACTAACCTATTCAACTGTCTAACAAATAGACTATAACAGTTTTGATACTTTATATGACCGGTGTAGTGGGTACATAATTGTACTTAGATCATAGACATATTATTCGCGAGCTGAAACTGTCATAATTCCCTCCCATCGATGAGAGGAAGAGGAGACCGTTGCCTGACAGTGGGGCGTACAGTACAGCAGTCAACAGCATTCATATCTGTCATCTGTCACAGCAAAGCGCTCATAAATATCTGACACAACTAGGCTACTACTAGCTAGGGCCGAAAGGCCTGACTGTTCGACATTTTTGCCCGCTTTTTTGGCGCTTGGCCGGTGATGCTGATGATTATAATATGTATTGTCATTTGTATTGGGTGAGTAGGTATGCGCATATTAAAACAGAATACATCGCCAAAAAATTAAAACACGTTTTATGACGTAAAAACGTAAACAAACAGGTGTTACACAAAATGCTTTCTCAAACCTTATTTTTTATTTAAAATGACTCACGATAATAACAGTTTTGCCATACCATAAAACTCAAGTGAAAGTAATTAGTATTAAGAAAAATAAAATTGACCGCTCACAATTTCGACAGGTGATGAAAGTTTATCCGTAAACGGCCATCTTTAAAAAAAGCTGTCACTTTCGGTTGCGTCATCTGTCATTGAACTTGAATTTGAATTTCGAAACGAAAGTTCAATTTTCAAATATGGCGTACTTGAATCAAGGTGAAAGTAACAACAATACAATTAAGGTGAATTGATGGTCTAATATGGTGTCATTGTTAACTGAATTATAGATATACAATATAATATATTATGCGGTTGTCGTTTCTGTAGCTCATTAGATTGATTTTATTATGGTAAGGCGTTAGTTTTGGTCGCCATTTTGACTGTGTTGTGGGCATGAATGGAAGGCGTAGCATTGATACCTAAATGCTTCAATCGTAGGTACTAATTATTGGTATTAGATTGTGAGAGAGAACGTATGAAATCGTCTGCAGGACTTTGCTAGATAGACTCTTTACTTGAAATCATTGATACAAATTACAAAGAGCAAAGACGAACAAAAATGAACATGCATTAATACCTAATAGGATAAACCGGGAATCGAACCCGGTAAGTTTGAGTAGGTACCTACCCTGGTAATCGTCACCGTACCTACCTTACCTCGTTAACCATGCTAGAGGTTTCGGGTGCGATTCTCTCCTTCGTCGCATCGTCCTTTACCAAGTTAGGAAGTTTTAGAGGTAATGTTTCAGAAGAGTTATCCTTTTAAATTTATTTTTCATACTACTACTAATACAGACTGGCAAACCTATCTACTTACATAATCCAAAAAGTGATAACAAAATAACGAGCATTAAATCGATCGAAGAAACACTCGTTTATCTATGATAGACTACGCAATTATTTTATTACAGTAAAAATCGAGTCGAACAAATTGCACAGCCATAACCGTGTCATTTTTA
The DNA here is from genome assembly GCA_947578815.1 of Epinotia ramella. NCBI lineage: Eukaryota > Metazoa > Arthropoda > Insecta > Lepidoptera > Tortricidae > Epinotia > Epinotia ramella. The sequence continues at coordinate 11,161,649 of OX388224.1, read as the reverse complement.
CGATTAATCTTCTTGGATTCTGCAATTTATTACTTCGAGCCTCTAATTTGCACTCGGCTAAAAGACACGGCGGCAATTTCCTCCATTACCGGATATACTGACCATTAACAAAAAGCCAAGCGAAGATAACCCTTGAGTTCAAACAAATAAGGGATGATTATAAGTTCAGCGAGTGCAGGAATATGGTGGCGTTGGTTCTAGGAAAAGATGCGTTCAAAAACTCGGAAATATGAGTGACATTGCTTGGAGGTGTACTTGTTTTTTTTTATTTATCATCAGCATTGGAAGTGACTCGCTGTAAGCTATTATTTTTAAGAGCAATGGGTACAACATGAAATTGCGGTTTTATAATTGAAATAGTCTAGTGTTGTAAGTAAGTACATTTAATCTTAAAATATGGTAGTAAGTACTCTACCTTCCACCGTAGCGTTTAAGATACTGAACCGATTTTGATGAATGAGGTATCAATCGATTCAAAATTATGTTCCGGGTGACATAGGCTACCTTTTTTTTGTATTTAACCGACTTCAAAAAAAAGGAGGAGGTTCTCAATTCGGTTGTATTTTTTTTGAAGTGAAAACTTCTTTAGCGGCGCTGAGCACTTTTGGTATTTTGTTTGCCGCCGCCGACGGGCGAGCGGCCCGTCGCACCCAACGGCCAACGCGCCCGCGGCCCGTCCGCCTAAATAATTGATAATTGTTTATAAATTTGCGTCAAATTCATTTTTAGGGTGACACCGTAAGATGTCACGTGACCTGATCGAAAAACTGTTACAATGTTATTAAGTTTTCACTTCTGCCAGCACTCCCAGAGTACAACCCGGTCTTTTTTTTTATATTATCTTTTTTTTTTTTTTTTTTCAATGTTTGTTACCTCAGAACTCCGTCATTAATGAGCCGATTCGTAATTTTTTATTTGTTTGTAAGTATATGCTTCCAGGTGGGTCCCATTTTTTTTCAAAAATTCAGTTGGATGATGGGATCCATGAGGAATTGAGGGAACTCCTCAATTATATTAGGCACGCGTGTAGTGATTTTGCTATTTTCTATTATAACTCGTGTATTTACACCCGGAAATCATAAATTTGGTGAAGTGGAATTGATGAAGACCACAGATGACTTATGGAATTCCTCAATTATGTACTTAAAAGTACAAAAGTATTTCACAAATTCTAATAAGATTCCGTTGAAATGGCAACTAATAAAGTGCCAAAGGTGATCCTAGTGGAAGATCGACGGAAGTCCTCAAATATTATCGGCCCACATACAGCGATTCGGTTTTTTTCTCTAATAATCAACGCTTTGCTCTCGGAAATCAGTTCACGTGGTAAATTGGAAAATAAATGTGGAAATGTTCTCGTGGCTTGGCGGAGCACTGAATTGAAGTCGGTTAAAACTTTGTTTTTGAAGTAAATTATTACAGTTAGTTTTCCGTGGTTTCTTGAACTTTTGAAGCTAGTTCTGTCTTTGCTTTCAGACTAAAGGAAGAATTGCCATACCCAGTTTCTTTTTAATTTGCCGCAGATCTAGTTACACGAATACCATTTCGGCCAGACTATAGTTTATAGAACGCTAAAGCTCACGTTGCACTAACGACACCTCAGAATGATTAGGATATGGTTGGATAAAAACTGCGTGGGCCAGCCGGTCCGCCCACAGTGCAGCGAATGCAACTGACACAGTTGAAGCATGTTGATAGTCTCCGTTAGAATTGTTGAAAAGTAATAATAAACACACCTATATCTGTCTAATCCCCGTAAGGTTTAGTTTTCCCTCCGGGTTGGAAGGTCAGAAAGTAGCTTTAAATTACTGCTACTTAGATGCCAAAGCGGATGGGTTTTTTAGTGTAGCCGGAAAAAAGCTAGGATAGCTAAAAACACACACCTACGGTCCGTGAGAACTTAAATCAATCTTCAGGGCTGTATCTCTTTCGGAGAAATCGTGTGCTACCATATCCGGCCTGATGACGAAGACGGACGGTAGCTATAGCTGCATTAGGATCTCCTCAAATACACACGATAACCCCGTAGTGAATGGGCTAATTAGAATCCTCTAAACTTCTAAAGGATTAAACAACTGTGCAAAAGTAGTCTGGCAATAAAACGTATTGCCCAATACGACAAGATATGTTCCTTTTATTGCTCGGTTAATTGAAAAATCTGCGCACGCTCACGAACCGCACTGTAGAAGTATATTTCTTCATAGTGTACAGTTATTTCTGATACAGGAGATAATCTTTAAGCATGGCGGTTACCGCGAGAGTCTAGTTTGTACAAGCAATAAGTGTATACATTGTAATTATACCCCCAAGCGAGGGCTGTATTTGTTTTCTGAGTAAAATGCTCCGTTTTATCTTTTTCAACAGACTGGAATAAATGAGGGGTTATATGTTAAATGGCTTGTACACTTCAGGCATTGTAGCATTGACATAAGATTCACTTTTGCGTGCACTAGCGAATAGCCATACTAACTAAAACGTATTTCTGTCTCTGTTGGTATATTTTGTATTGAGATAGTTTGGATTCCCAGAGCAGGAAATAAGATACATTTCATTCCGAAAATCGACCCTATAGGAGTAAAAGTAGTGGCTCTGTGAAGTATAGAACCTGCGAGCTTGGAGACACTTCTTTCAACAAAAACATATTTTTAATTTCGAAAAACTTGTTCGTCCCAAAACCATATAATTGTCGAACCTGTTCACAAAATTTCACGAGAATTCGGTTGAGAAATGCGACCTGTAGAGAAGAACAGCCGGACGGCCGGAGATACGAATGATTTGTTTGGCCTAGCTGAAACCGAGAATTCGTTCGCGTCGCTCGCTCGTTCAATGAGGGGTGAAAGTTTGTGTGGTAGTGCGGTGCGAGTAACGAGTTTAACGCAAACAAGTGACCAAAAGTTAGCGGTGGTGGTGGTAGCCATTGAACACGATTCCCTTGCCAAGATATGTAGGTATAGTCTCCTAGTTAATGAACTACTCTGCAATGGCTTTACAATAAACTTAACCTTTACCTTGGCGACGTAGAAGCCCATGTGCAATGTCACTCAACGAATTATCATTCAGTTCTTACAACAAGCATATTATAAACAATAAAAAAGTCAATAAAAAACCCGACCACGGTAAAGTCTTTAGATCAAAAAACCATAGTGTATATGTAAAAAAGTAACTGAAAAAACGTTTTTTTTTTCATCCAAAAGGCCTATCTATGTCATCCGGAGAAAAAATTCCAATCTATTGATACCTCATTACATTATAATACATTATATTATAAATACAAACAGTGATATAGACTGCTAAAGGGAAATACAGGGTGGTCCAAACAGCGCCGCCAATAATTTTTTGCACAGCAATAAACTTCCTATTACTGCATGTTGCAACAATTTGAACTCTAGCTCGCTGAAACGTAATTTATTCACTTTTGATCAAAATTCTCGCAACATGCAGTAATGCTAGGAAGTTAATTGCTGTGCATGTGAAATAGCAATGTATAAAGATTATGTTTCAGTTACAATAAAAAAAACATCAGTTTTAAGGTTTTAAGGCTATGCTACCGAAATTTCCTATGAAATAATAAAAAAATCATAACTTGAACTACACAAAATCGCGGAACATACATGGGGTATTTTCGGGTACCCAGAGTGGGAGGAATCCAAAAAAAAAATTGACGTCGCTGTTTGGATTTGGACCATCCTGTATTGTTCCTAACGGCAAGGAAGCTAAATGCCAAATTAGCTATGGCCGCGAGACTGTATGCTATTGCCTTATACCTACGTAGGTTAACTTAGAATGGGTTACTAAATACTCAGTGAATGCGTAGCGTAGTACATTGCCCAAGAACAATGCTTACAGCCAAGTCTAATGAAAGAAGCGTAGGCAAGTCAACTGGTTTTGTCCATCTTCGTATTTGATAGTAATCTAGTATTTTAATTTGACTGGTAGGCGGCATTTTAAGCAGGCACCTAGGTCAGAGGCGTAGCTAACGAGCTAGTTAATGTAATAGGTAACCAAAGGCCTTGGTGCAAAAAAAGGGGTCCTAAGTAAACCGTTTACTTTTCAAAGGTGGGAGTATGTTCCAGTAATTCAATTTGGGCTTTGCTAGACAGGGTCCGAGGGCCCTCCGAGCTTGGGGTTCCCGCGTGGCGCCGCTTAGCCCTCCGGTAGCTACCGACCTAGGTACAGTCAAGGGCACCAATATGTATTCACTCAAAGTTTCATAAATATGTATACGACAACATTATTGTTGCAGAAATAAGGTCTGCTGTTAAGTACCAGCACGGTTAGCGTCGTGTGTTACAATTACAAAAAGATGGATAGTCGCGACGCGGTCTTGTGCTAGCTGTAATACTCTTGATTTTCGGTCATTAATCGAGTTGGAAGCCTTGTATTTGTAGACCTAATGTCAAGTAGACACTCCTTACCGACGTTATCAGGCTTAAGGGATCTTTATAAAACGGGTCTAAGGATGTTTCCCATCACCCGGCGCACCGCCAGCCATAAGTAGTCGCCCTAACAGCACAACATTACGCCTGTGCAACTTGTCAGAATCCTGCTCAAAGTCCTTGGTGACAAAGTTCAGGTATTTTACGAGAACTCTGAGTAATACACACCCCATCCGTTTGATCCGTTACCTCCCATGCATTTTCCTTACCTGTGAACAATCAAATAGTAGGTTAGTCGAGATAATACAAACAAAGTGAGCATCTTAAAGACTAAAATACGGGCGTAGACTCCAAAATTATTATTACTCCAAAATAAAGAAGGCAAAAAAATATGCCTAGCGTCGAAAATCCCATTCAGATATCTCAAAGAATTACGAAGCTACAACCCTTTTAATATTGCTTGTTAGACAGAGAAAAGGCTCGCAGTTAGTGACGTCACAATCTGAGAGCGTAGTAAATGAAAATCGTTTCATATGAAGTTGCGCTTTGCGGCAAAGGGACAGAACATACCCCTTAAAACTATGTGATTATTTAACTTCTTGCGTTGCTTTTTTCTCCATTTGACAACATTTTTAATCCTTTTTCGAGGAAAAACGACATGATTGACTGATGTTATTTAGTGTCTACACCCCTATTACCTACCTACTTAAGTAGTCGCCATATTGCGGAACTTTAATGGAACTATAGATAGTTCAACTCATCGTTGCACGCAGCGGTATGTGTGCCTGCGCTTGTAACTATGCAGGTTTTATTTGTATGGCAGTGATACGACAATCGTCTTTAGAGCCATTACAGACGGACTACATTTCGAATTTCGACTACTTCCTGGCTGCAAATGTGCTGTTCAGACCCCGTATCATAGTCGGCCTTATCACACGATAAGTGACAAGATAGAGCGTCCGTACTCGCTGACACCGTTGGATAGAACGAGACGACACTCCTATCTTGTCACTTATCGCGTGATAAGGCCGACCATGATACGGTGTCTGGCTTCGAATGCAGTCGTCAGAACAGCACGCCGACTGCAGGCGGACTGCGCAGTCGGTTTGCAGTTACGCCAACTGCGAAAGAACTGCATTCAAACTATTTCAAACTGCGCACGCCGCAGTTATAAGCGCACGCACAGATAACAAACGCGCTCAAAAGATGAGATTTTCATTCATTCGTTCCTCGTCCAGTACCTCTCTTCTATTTCATAGTTCCTCGTCTACCACTATTTTATACTCATCATTAATCCAATGAATTTTGTTTAATCTATGTTTACATACTTACTGTGAGGCCTTACTTACTGTAGAGTGTAAAACAAGTTTCATCACCAATTCAATTAATCCTGCCTTTCCATCTTTAAATTTAATTTATGTACTTACAAGAAATTGGTGCAAAGCTGAGGCTTCATTACAGTAAAGCAAGTTATGTTTCAACATAAGCAAGGAAACGTGCGTGTTTGTGGGATGGTTAGCGAAGGTGTGCGACTTGATCGTTTTGGAGCGAAATGCTTCGCAGAGGTTTGTTTTTTTCGGTCCAAAAATGAGCTTGAATACGTCTATAGAAAACATGTTTAGATACCTAGTTAACTTTGCTTGGAAAAAGTGCCTCACGCACCATATACGTGAACTCAAAGGAGAACTGCAAATATATACAGAATCAGAATCAAGCATTTATTCGTGACAAATTAACAAACAGGTTGCGAGAAAAAAAGTCAATCTATAGCGCGATATTCCAAAGTACTAAAATTCACCTTAATCCGTTCAGCCGTTTTGCGTGATTTATTAACAAACATCCAAACTTTGGCATTTATAATATTATATCTGTCTCTCTATCTATCTTCAATGGCTCACCGACCCAAAGTGGGTCTTGGCCTCCGACACGAGTTGTCGCCACTTGACCCGATCCTGCGCCATCTCCTTCCAGTTCATGGCTTTAAGGTCGCGCAGGTCTAAGAAGAAAATAAGCTCATAGTGGCGGGGAGAAAAATTCTCCGAAAAATTTTTGGTCCGGTGAGGAGAGGTGACGGAAGCTTCAGAGTCCGGAAGAACATCGAAATTGAGCATCTTGTGGCTACACCCAACATTATTGGAGAAACAAAAGCTCACCGTCTCCGCTGGCTTGGTCATGTTGACAGGATGGAGGAAGATCGGATCCAAACGGGCATATTTGGGACATCCAGTAGCGCGGCGACCCGTCGGACGTCCCAGAAGGTTACAATCGACAAGTGCTAACGCAAATAGAAAACTAATAAAATGTATGGGAATGACAGATGTTAACGAAAAGTGTTTCGTCGGCATCTGTCATTCCCCTACAATTTATTAATTTCTATTGGCGTTAGCGCTTGTCGATTATAACCTTGTCTACGGCCCCAGGTATCGCTGGAATGACGTCGTCGAATACTATTATATAGTAGGATTCAACTAAATTCACTTGCTAATGTTTTCTTAGCGACATGCAAGGTGCTTGTCCTCTACTAATATCAGTAAATCGCCGACAAGCATTGCATTATGCAGCTAAATGCCGCGGAATAACTCGCTTAACTATTCCACGACTGATGGGTTTGCGGGAATGTGGGAAGAAGACGTCCCTTTCCGTGAAGCAACTTAATTTATTTATTTTAAAATTTATTTACATTGCACATAGTGACACTTTACGTCATATTAAGGCGAGCTTAGTTTCATAACTTCGCAAGACAACTTTCAAGGTGTTTTTGTCATCGTCTGCTGGTCGATTGCGTTAAGTAAATCTAAATGTAATTTTTTGCATAGGAGTTTCGTTACAATCCAACACGTAGCTTTAAAATGAGATCGTAACTACGTTTGTATGGAGAATCGAGCTTACTTCGGACTCTTAAGGTGGTTTTTCCACCGGATGAGCGCGGATTGAATTGTTTTTTTATTTGTACGCTAAATTGAACCGTACTGCTGTACTGTTAGAGTGCAAATCACACTGAAGATTATTTTCAAGCGCTTGACGTCGCGGGAAAATTTCTTCAGTGTAATGTGCATTCTAATAGTACGGCAATACGTTTCAATTTAGCGTGCAAATAAAAAATCAATTCAATCCGCGCTCATCCGGTGGAAAACCACCTTCAAAAGCGAAAATATCTCGAAATATCAGAAAACGACCAGCGTGATAGAGAGAGACTGAACGCATTTGAAATGTGGAAATGTAATTTTTTGCATAGGATTTCCTACCGCTCCTTTGAAAAGTTACGCAATTAGGTACCCCGTCATCCGTAACTAGTCAAAATCTGGATCAATAAGAAGTCAGTACTTTCAAGTCTTTTCAATACAGTCAATGATTGCTTTTGTGTTTTAGTAGAAACTTCTTAGCGTTACTAGTTATAGTTACTGCATATAATGGAAAGTACGTAATTAACTAAGATTCGCTTGTTAATCTTACCCTAACCGGTGATTACTAAAGAATTACCCCTCATCAATATACATGCATCGCATTTTCACTGAGGCTGATGAAACGATATCAACATAGATTATTCCGTGTATTAAAAGTTTATTGCCGATTGTTCACACTCCTAGGTATTGTTGGATGTGTACCGTGTAGTCTCGGACAAGAATAGGTTGACGGTCTGCCCCGCCTGTCGGAGAAGGTGACTAAAGGGGGTAAATCATAGGGGTCGCAGTGATTCTGGCAAGGGCCGGGGCAACCGCCTGAAAACCCCAGGGAAGGCCGCGAACATCTTTTCTACTCTTGGACGCGCCAAATGTGACGAGGCGCGAGGGGGGCTCCAAAGCGTTCCCATAGTCCTGAAGTCCTCCGCATGAGAGCGCGGATGCCGGCCGCCGTGGAGTTTTTAGGGTTCCGTAGTCTACAAGGAACTGTTATAGGTTCGCCATGTCCGTTCCTCTGTCCGTCTGTCCGTCTTCGGCTTAGCTCAGTAACCCTTACTACTAAAACTGTAATACGATATGGGTCTAAAAGTAATAAATCAATCACGCCGACAAAACAGAGGCTCTAGTATAAGTTTTACCGAAACAAAACGTTACGACCGCGTTAGCGTTTAGCTGTCAAATCCCATACAAATTCAGGGTAAAACGCAAATGCGATCGTAAAGTTTTGTTTCGGTAAAACTTATACTAGAGCCTCAGTAGAATAAAATCTTGAAAAAAATTGGTTTTAGGGTCTCCCCTCCACCTAAAGTGGGAATGAACCTAATATTTTTTTTCTCGCTGAACCCATAGTGTGGGGTATCGTTGCTTGTGGCAGGGGGGGGGGGGGCTTTAAGCCCTAATTTTGTGTCCGCCCCTGCCAGCTAAATGGCTACTACGGGGGATGTAAAAAAAATTGGCAGTAGTACATATAATGAATTTAAAAGGGATACTATCACTAAGCCATAAGTAGTTACCGAGTAATAGCAGTCCATCAACTTAAAAGGCCAACTTTCGTACAAAATCGGCCGACGCAACCGCACGATTTACATGGCGCGTGTCGATGTAACAAATACAGACATGCAACTACGGAACCCTACACTGCGCGTGGCCCGACACGCACTTGGCCGGTTTTTAGTGGATAGAAATGGGTGAGGACCAAATTCTTAGCCATTAGTTAGCCTGGTTAATCATCACTACATCCGCATCCGCAAAAACTTAACTTAGCGGGTTTCTGCTGCCACTGAAATAGTTAAAGGTCTTAGGTAATAAGAATAACAAAAGAAAGTATCATCGTAACGCATTATTTAATAATTAATACGATTCAGATTCATGCGTTTTACGTTAACCTAACGATTAAATTCTAATCACGGAATTAAACCGTATTACAGACATGCGAAGTCAATGGGCCTTCACACGAGATTCCATATGCTCTGTGCTATCATACAAACACACATAATGAAAATTTGATGAGTAAAGTGAATGAACAATGCCCACGATAGCCCAGTTGGCAAGAGCAGTACACGGAATGCAAGGGTCGCGGGTTTAAATACACTCGTGACGAATATTGTTTACTTTGAAAATTAACTCATTCACAGCTAAACTACGCTCGTAGCGCTACGCCGTAGCCCCGTAGCAGCATAATTTTCATATGTAGCGAAAATCGCGCGTAGCTCACACGCGGTATGTCGACGTGATCAGCGTCGTAAACATTGTTAAAAAGACAGGCATATTTGTCTGTTATCCATATTGATCCATACTTCCATAATTCATAATATACGTGCGAAAAAAATTCTGTCCGACTGATACCTTTTTACGCCTTAATAACCACTGAATCGATTGGGAAATTTGATATGGAGATAGTTCGAATCGTGGGGACAGGATCACAGGACATACATGGAAGATTTCGTTTTTATCCCGGAAATGCTAAAAAGCAAATAGTAAGCTCGGCCGAATTTCACCTTCCCATACAAACGGAGTTTCGTTCTCATTTTAAAACTACGTGTTGGATTATGACGAAACTTTGCATACATAATGACATGAGGTAACATATCTATGTCTGTAATTAGTTTATATGGTTCCAGTTTATAAAACAAACGAATAACAGCAAAAACTAGTTTTGTATGAAAAACTAAAATTCGCTGTAGTTTTTTTTCCATGGTATCTGAAGCTACATAAACTAATTACAGACCTGGATATACCTTATGTCATTGTACATTCGAAGTTTCGTTACAATCCAACACGTAGCTTTAAAATGAGATCGTAACTACGTTTGTATGGAGAATCGAGCTTACTTCGGACTAAAAGCGAAAATATCTCGAAATATCAGAAAACGATTTATTAAGACCTACATCTGGAGCATAGTGCTGTACGGAAGCGAGACGTGGACGTCTAGGACCAGCGTGATAGAGAGAGACTGAACGCATTTGAAATGTGGACATGGAGAAGGATGGAAGGTATTAGTTGGACAAAAATAAGAACAAACGAAGGTTCTAAAGATAGGAGTAAGAAATTCTACTAAAAACTATTGAAAACAGAAGGGGAAATATGTTGGGGCACATGATACGACATGACAATTACATAAAAATATAATTGAAGGAAATATAGAAGGAAGGAGAGGCAGGGGTCAACGACGTGCGTTTATGGACCAAGCTAATAGAAAGTTAATGTAACGTCGTATCAAGAGCTCAAAACAGTGGCAGAGAGAGGAACATGGCGATTACTCCACCGACAAGAGCCCGGCTCTTAAGTTTATGATGATCCCGGAAATCATACTATGCTATGGGGGAAGAATTTTTAACCCCCAACGCAAGGAGAGGGGTGTTATAAGCTTAACGTGTCTGTGTATCTGTCTGTGGCATCGTAGCTCCCAAACGGATGGACCGATTTGAATGCGGTTTTTTTCGTGTCATAGATAATTTTATCCCAAGTGTTCTTAGCCATGTTTCATGAAAATCTGTTCAGCCGTTGATGAGAAATTGGACTTTGAAATGAAAATGTCGAGGGTTTTTCAACTTTTCTAAGTTGTAGTTATTATTTGGAGATACGATATAAATGTATTAAAGACGAAGTCGCAGGCAAAAGATAGTTCTTGTTATAATAATAAAGAGTTCGTGAACATTGAACTAAACGTAGTTCACATTTACACATACACTCATACGATCCCTTCATTGACGTAGTTTTTACTGCTGCGCTTACGCACGGACCTATGAATGGGCGATTGTATGACGACCTCCAAGACATCTGGATCGCGTTATAGTCAGTTACTTATTAAGAGCATTTAAAATTTGTACGGACGGAAAACAAGACGCCGAAAAGCTGATGGTGGATATGCAATTGGGATGTTTATGATATGACTGATTTATTTATTTAGAGTATGGCTGATTATATTTCTCTACTTCAAAGATTTACAGTTACTACCAGGAACCGGGAAACGTCGAAAACGCTTTGTTTGTGTGAAAGTTGTAGGGAAGTGGGAACCAGTGACGTCACGATTTATTTTTATCTAAGGACTTTATGACTAGAAGTCTTTCAAATACTTACGAAAAATAAGTTGATGCGTGATGTTTTGTATTAGTATTTGAATGAGTGAGTTTTATTTTTAGTAAATAGACTTCTGCACGCGACTCCGTCCGCGTCGAAGCTCCATACAAACTTTCACACCAGTTAAGAAAAAATCTTCCAATATCAGTTCATAGCCCTAACACCTAGCTCTGGTTACATATACAGGACGACGGGCTATTCAATATTCTAGTGAAAGATTATTTTCAATCGGTTGAGTAGATCCCATGATTTTTCGTAAGGGCCGATTGTTGACCCCCCATCATCATCGTGTTAATTCCTTGAATGGACCCCGCCTAATAAAATGACTACCGTCGTCCCATGGTCGGACCCCCCTATTTTTAAATGACGTAATATATGGACAGTCCCTAATAACGGTTTCTTTGGACGTAGTTTTACAGCACTGTGCGCTTACGCACATCGATGAATGGACGTTACTTTGTATGGCGACCTCCAACATCTGGATCATTTTGTCCGAGGCAAACATGAGAGCATTTTAAATGTTTGTACAATGATAAGCTGTTTGTTGATTGTTTGTGTTAAAAATCGCTATGGAAAACAAACTCATATAAAATGTACTACTCGTAACAACTCATTTAATTTATTTTTGTCTGCTTATTCACATTTTTAATTCTGATAACCAATTAAGCTGATCCGTCGTGTATACCAGACCTTACAATTCTGGTTAAAATCAGGACATCAACATTTTATAACAATGTTTAGGTATTATTTATACTAAACGGGACTTTTTTTTGTTTGAGTCAGGACCAAAGCACTGGATTGAGCTCCATAAACCGAAAGTCATATCTACGGAACGTCATTTCTACAGTAGAAAAATACGTGAAGCCGTTGAAATCAGAAAACATCGTAATTGCAACCGGGACGAAGGTTTTAACATTTCATCTTCGTGGAATCCTATCATAAGTAAATGCCAGCGTCAAAAAACTTTGTCCGTTATATCACCGGACATTATTAGTGTTGTGTGTCGGCCGGGTGACAACCCTAGTGTACAAGTGGTTAATAAAGACCAAATGCGGGTAGTTCGGAAAACCCGCGCAGCAAGATGTTGATACCCGCTCAAGCCAGTTGTCCTGTGAACATGGATGTTGCAACACATCCGAGACGTCGGGAGACCTCAGTGAGGTAAATAAATAAGTAAATTATACGCGATTAAGTCCCGTTTAGTATAAATTAAGTGTGAGAATCGTGAGTTTAAATCAATATAATGTTTAGGTAGCTAACCTAATTATCACGTCGGCTGTAGATAGGTGCCTTGTAGCTTAAGGACGACCATTCTCGCCTAAGCCTATCTCCCTCAGATAAGCAAAACAATCGTCTCTGTCAACACCGAACCGACACGTGTGCTTCCTAGAAAGTGATTCATCGTCCATTAACATCTATACAATTCTCAACCTTACTCGTTTCACTTAAGACCTATGCAATATATGCAATGTGAGCTTGGATAAAGTCTTTTCTTTTGTGTGCCTTACCCAGTTAGCTAAAGGATTAGAACTAGATTTATTAATGCGATGAGTTGGTTCGCGCAAAGACAAGATGATATTATTAATGCCAAAGGGAGTTTCAAGAATCTCACTTAAAATTGTATTCCATCCCCATACAAACTTTCAATCCCATTTTTACCCTCTTGAGGGTGGAATTTTCTAAAATCCCTTCTTAGTACCCACTACGTCTTACGTCATATAAACTACCTATAGTGAAAAAAACAGCTTTCTCGGTTCAACGGTTTGGGCTGGGCGTTTTTATTCGTATTCATATATTGTCGTAAGCCGAGTCCCCGTCCCCGTATTACGGGTTGGTAATGATAATGATAATGAGTCCCCGTGTGTACACCCCTTTATTCCTTTAGGTGTCGTGATAGTCGACTTTGGGAATTAAAGTGTGTTAAGTTAAAGTGTGTTGTGACCGATCGATGGTCTTGCAACCTGTATCGTGTAAGTGTGTAATCTATATAAGTATGTATGTATATCGTTGTCTAGCACCCATAGTACAATCTTTGGTTTATTTTGGGACTAGGTCGATTTGTGAAAGATTGTCCCCTACTATTTTAGAACCTACAATTCCTAGAATTGCTAGACGTGAAAGAAAATGTTGGGTTAAAGTGTCCTAACAATAAAATTAAAATAATATGATACAAATGAATGAAAATTACATTTTTAATGAAGTGTTCATAATTCAGATATATAATGATGTGTTGTTCACATATATAATTAATTATTCACCTAAGAACTCCTTCACAGAGTAGCGCAAGCCTTTGTTGCGCAATACATTTAAATCTGTGCGTTTGTATTTAGGTATGTTATGTGTATACGTATATACTGTATGATATGGGAATAAGCTAGTGTAGCCAAACGGTAAGGCGCACGACTTTCAATCTATGCACGAAATATCTGTTGATATTTAACAGTGAACATTGAACAGTTTACCTTGAACAGTTCCCGACGCGCGGTGACTCACACAATTATAACACCAGGCGACGCGGTGATCTGCGCCCTCCTGCCACACGTCTCGCAAAGGCCAAAAAATGTCTTCACTCGATGGGACCCAAGATTTACAACAAGTTGCCCCAGGAGGTGTTTTGTTAATAGACTTAAAATTAAACTAGCATCCGATGCATGCTATTCCATAAACGAATTTATGAATTAAATAGGTATACTGACAGCCACACAACTTTTTAACTGGCTCGCTACCCAACCAACTGATACTATTAGGAAGTATAAAATATCTTTCTTCCTGAAACATTGACAAATAAACAAATGCACTAACCATAATTATACAGTATTGTAAACTGAGACATACTTGTTATATAAGATGTGTATAAATGTTATTTAAGATCTTGACAAAAATTTGACATGTAAAACTACGTTTTATCAAGGAATAAATGAAATGAAATGAAAAGTGGCTTTCCGGTGACGGAAAACATCGTAAGGAAACCGGTCTAATCCCAATAAGGTCTAGTTTTCCCTCTGGGTTGGAAGCAGGGATGCCGCGGATGCGATTTTTTTTGTCATCCGCGGATGGAGGATATTTGAGTGCACACATCCGCGGATGGAGGATATTTGAGTGCACACATCCGCGGATGGAGGATATTTGAGTGCACAGATCCGCGGATGGAGGATATTTGAGTGCACACATCCGCGGATGGAGGATATTTGAGTGCACACATCCGCGGATGGAGGATATTTGAGTGCACACATCCGCGGATGCGGATGCCGATGCGGATTTTGGGGTCAAACACAATTAGGCCTTCTAGTTACATCATTAGAAAGAGTACCTATGCTACTGGAATCAGAATCTTTAATAACTTGCCTGAATTGATTAAGTGACTCGAGAGTACCAAGTTCAAAAAGGAACTGAAGGAATGGCTTGCAATTAAATGCTTTTACAATCTTAATGAATATTTCGTATAGATCTACAAACAATTAAGTTTAATTTTAAGTTCAAATATTGTACGTCCGAAATGGGTAAACTGTTGATACCTTCTAATGTATGACATGAGATCTTATGTACACAGTTTTGACAATAAATGATATCTATCTATCTATCTATCTATCTAATAAACGAAAATAAGCAACGTCCATTTCATCAAACACGTTGAGACTAAATTACAATCGTAGCGAACAAATCAAAAACGCGTTTGCTCTTAGTCACAGAAACGAAAAGAACTTTTATTTTTACTAATGGCGAAAATATCTGAAACGCGCGCGGTAAGCGCCGCGTGGGCTCCTTTCTTGTCGTGAATTGCACTACATCCGCATCCGCAAAAACTCCGCAACGATTTTGGCGGATGCGGATGATGTTCAAATTTGTGCGGAACTTCCGCGGTTGCGAATGTCTGCAACATCCCTGGCTGGAAGCACAGATGGCAGTCGCTTTCGTAAAGCTAGTACCTGTATACGCTAAATCTTGGGATTAGGTGTCAAAACGGACCCCGGGCTCGTCGAGGGCACAACCGGGAAAAACTATAGGAGGATGGGTTACAAATGTTACAATAGAATGAGTACCACAAGGCACCGAGCTAGATCCTTGCATGTTGACAAATAATAATAATAAATCAGCCTATATACGTCCCACTGCTGGGCACAGGCCTCCTCTCATGGATGAGAGGGAACGGGCAGTAGTCCCCACGCTTGCCCAGTGCGGGTTGGAGACTTCACAATACACCTTTGAATTTCTTCGTGGATGTATGCAGGTTTCCTCACGATGTTTTTCCTTCACCGAAAATCTAACGGTAAATATTCCGTACATAAGTTCCGAAAAACTCATTGGAAGCCGCACATTGCCACCCATTGCCATTTGCCGCGCATTGGCTCGTAAGCCGGGACTCGAACCCACAACCGCCGATTGACAGCCGCGTGCCTGAACCGCTAGGCTACCGTAGCTTGTTATATGTTGACAAATGTTGCATTGCAAATAGGTACTACGTCTGTTGCGACTAGCATGAATGCAACCAAACGGCATCATGGCTTAGCGAGTCGTGACTTAATTAAGCAATTAAGCAAATAGCACCGTGACAGGTCCGTGGGAGCGACGAAAATTATGACAGTCGGCAAGTCAATGCTCTGTCTGGATTACTGTCATTACTGAAAGTAGAATGGTGGTAGGAAATATATATTTTTTTTTATTTATTTTTTTTATTTATTAAATCAGTATCTTTACATTTACAAGATTTACTTTCATTAGCCACTATCGGAAACCTTGAGATACCTTGAGTGATATGAGTATGGATATACTCGTATGGTTACATGATGACCGAATGCGGACAGATTTCTATGACCTATTTCCAATTCTACAGATTTACATTCCAGATTGCTATCTCTACAGATTCCCGATTATATGGATTCCCAATTCTACAGATTCTTAATTCTACGGATTCTTAATTATACGTATTCCCAAATCTATAGATTCCCAATTCTACTGAATCTTAATTCTACAGATTCCCAATTTTACAGATTCTTAATTCTACACGTAGGTATTCCCAATTCCACTTAATTCGCCAGAATCGCAATTTTACAGATTTTGAATTGGAAAAAAGTAGACGTGAGAATGAATACCCAATTATGTATATTTATAATGTCTACAATTAGAAATATATATAACTAGCTTCCGCCCGCGACTTCGTCTGCGTGGACCCGGGATAAAAACTATCCTATATTTTAATCCAGGCTATAAACTATCTTCATGCAAAATTTCATACAAATCGGTTGAGCCGTGATAAACTTTCGCATTTATAATATTAGTAGGATTGGTGATTCCATAATTACGAGGGACGGACGAAACATATATTCGGAAATTCGGTTGAATTCGGTTTTTATTTTAAAGTTCTTGTTAAGTAATAATAATAGTCCACAGTTTCATTATTAGCTCCTGTTACAGGCCCCACCCTGTATACATTATGTCAGGTCTAGGCGGCAAAGTGCGAGGGGGCGGCCTTCAAGGGCGCGTCGCACCCCAATTAAGGTTCAAGTTCAATGACATATCGATTGGCCAGTGCAGCCTCTGTTTGCCGTGCTCTCTGTACTTTGTGAGGAATTGTGTTTAAGTTGTGTGTAATTCAGACTAGTGTTAGTGCAGCCTCTGTGAGTTGTGTTCTCTGTACTTGGTGGAGGAATACTTTAATTCAGACTAGGGTTGCCAACCGTACTATACACGGTGGAATTTAATCGGTGATCAGGAATCCAAAAATCTTAATTATCAATCTACACAGAAACCAATACGTGAGATCTCGTGCAATATAGCTCACAATCTAATTAATCACACTTAATTAACATCGGTAAAATGTACACTGACTGAATAAATGGACACCCTACTTTTATTGAAGGGAAGTTACTCGTAAGTGTACACTAGACAGCATAAGTGCATGGTCAAGTCGCAAACTGTTTCCCTTGACGCGCTTGCTAACGCCATCTATGTGCACGACGTGTAATATCATTATAGATGTAAATGTAAACCTCAGAGGATCGGCATAGTTTCACTAGATGGCGCTGTTAACACAGATGGAAACAAAAACTAATTCCTCATCTTGGATATAATTATATTTTTCTTGGGTTATTATTTTTCCTATATTATACTGTCAAGTAATCTTGCCAACGCATTATCGATCGATAATGGCGGTATTATGACGCAATTTGGAATGTGCTTTCTATTTATGTGCTACCTTTGTGCATTTATTTTTCTTGCGATGTTTCCGATTCACTACTAGTGAATATCCAAACAATTCCAAAAACACTTCTTTCCCAACATTTTTTTCGTTGGGTGCGGGATTTGAACCCGCGACTCTAAAGCTAGGTCGACAGTTACTTGCCTCGTTAGCCACTCGACCATCGGTTCAATTGACTAGGCAGTCGAAATTCATCATAAGTTTATTTTGCTGCTCAGATATTAATCCATTACGACTATGATTAGTATAATAATCGATGAGGGTAGACGAATGATTCAAAACTACCATACTTATTCGTTTTTATCACAAAGATGTTACATGTTCGTTCGTAGACCTACTTCAGCTGTGTTATTCATATTTTTTTTGGATATCATGAATATTAAAACTAGTTTTCTATGTAATATTGATCTAGTTAAAAGGTCGCAAATATTTGCGATATATAAAGAAGCTACAGAAACTGATCTAAACGTAAGTCGTTATTTTTACATGTTTGTGATATAATTATCTACTATAAGTAACTACTACTTAACTATCATACATTTTTCTGATGATTTATTTACGTATAATATTGTTGCAGCTAAAAAAAGGTTGAGCAAAAGGAAACGTCTCTGCTACACCGACAAAGAACGGCCACCAGCCATGGTAATGGACTACAAAGAAAATGATTTTGAATCGACAAGGCATTTCGTTGATTTATTGCACACAAGTGTGGACTGTTCGAGGTGTCTCCATAAAGAGGAGGGTTTATACTATCATGGGCATGCTGTTAAACCCTTGCTTACAGAGAAGCACATAAAACAGCAATTTGATACAATTTGGACACTGGACTAAATGTCATGTTTAGTGACGAGAAGTGAGAAGTGTTTAAATCTATTCAAAAGGACAATATAAGTTCACGTTCAGTGATCACGTAGTGCCTAACATGGAATCTGGTGGTATACCTAACTGTGAACATGTAAGGTTTGAAGAAAGACAGACCGGGTTATATATAAACAAGTGACAAAAGTAACATATGAGTAGGATATTGTTTTCATCATGCTTTTTTAACCCTATAGATACTATTAGTAATAGATGTGTTAAGTTAAGGAAAATTATTATTAAACAACATAATCATGTTAATTAACGAGATCGAGTGACATAGATAACCGTGGAATCCTACCATTATAATCTATGAAATATATGGTCGTCTAGTATCAATAATAAAAGCCTTAGTGAACTGTGAGATTGTCCCGTATTTTATTATTATTTTAAATGTCATTAACACAAATGGCGGGTTTATTTACTTACTTAAAAGCTTACTTATAGATTTGGCTAACACCAGAATGCGTTCGCCTGATATATATGTTATCATAACCCGGTCTGAAATTATTAATAAAATTGTCAATAGGTTTTATTTTTATTGGGGTAAAGCTTCAATCTTTTTCCGATTTTCGGAAATGAAACTTAAGCTACATATAACCTCGATAACATGTTAGAAAGTGGCTAATTCACTAATACTATTAACAAAAACTTCTGTTAACAGTGTTGCTGCTAACGGAAGGCCAGAAAACAAGGTTGTAATTTGGCCTATGATATGGCTGTCTGAAGTGAAGAGTGAAAAAGTGAAGTGAATTAAATCCAGTCAACAGGGCCATTTAAGTTTATAGTGTTATAATAATACGCGCCGTCATAATGGTCGCGTAGTTCCTAATATAGAAAAAGTGCAGATGCTGTCGGTCAAAGAGTACGGATTACGTTAAGATTTATATATTCTATAAACCGGGTTATCCTAAATAAATTAAAAATATATATATTGTTTCAGTAGGTAATAGGTATTAATATGCCGTTTGCTTTCTTTTTTATATTCCTTTACTATTTAAAATGTGATATTTCATAAGATCAAACAAGTGTAAGTAACGGTGAAAGACCAAATAAAATTATTATGATTATTTTCAAATCAATAACACAATAATTCATGGTTTGAACGCTCACATATAGGTATAGATATACTATGGCAATTAACACCTTAATGCGTTCTGCTGATTTGAATGTTAGATAACCCGGTTGTAAGTTAATATTGTCAATATTATATTTATTGGGGTGAAGCTTCAATCTTTTTCCAATTATGGAAATGAAACTTAAGCTATTACCTCAATAAAAATGTTACAAAGTTGCTAGGTAACTATTATTATGTAGTATTATAAAATTGCTTTAACAGAACTGTAGTGAACAAAATAAACATATTGAAACATAAAATGCTGTTTTAATTATTTAAGTTATGAATATATAATTTTCTTTATGACTAATATTTGTATATAAAGCACTTTCATCTATAGGAATAGAACAAATGTAAAAAGATACAAAAACATAAACCTCCCATTACCTGGGATTCGAACCTCGACAGTTCTAGGCCGCTGAGCCTAGAGAACATGTCTTAATCCATTGAGCTATCTCAACATTATAGGTAATGGTGGAAATATAGCATTCAAATACCAGTGGTATCGCACTTAAATACAGCTATTATAAATTAGCATTTACCAGCCTTGTTAATAGTTATACTAATATGAGAATATTTCTGGTGATAACAAACAGGTGTCAATTTATAGGTATTTAATGTGCCTAGTAATGTGCTTATTTTCTGCGGTATGTCTAAATAGTAGCGCCAACAACGCCATCTAGTTTAATTATTGCGCACCACGTGCAACTATGTGAGCAGCAGACGTCAAACGATGCAAGCGAAACTGAGCCGTAAGGTGTCCATGCATTATTGCAGCCGATAGTACATACGTCAAGTGCTTGCTGGCTTTGGCGGGAAACTAGACAGATCAGACGATTTGAAGCAATTTGTTATGAATTTGACAATGACAAATTGACAGCTCATTGCTCATTTATGTTTTAAGTTTCTATGGCTGATAGTTTGAAAAGAGGTATTAAACTTTTCAGACTAAACCATTAGTAGGGTGACAATAAATTTTAATTAAAATTTAATTTCAACTTAAAAATTAGTTATGATAAAAAAAAACTTGGTTCCACTTAAGTACTACATAAACGTCCATCGATTACTGAATTAGAAAAATGGGTTCCTGTTCACCGATTAAATTCCACCGTGTATTATTCATATTACCCACCGCTATTCTGTAGCTTGTTTTAAGCTCACCTCAACGCTCACCCACCAATATATTTAATTATATATATTTTTCTATCTTTTGTAAGGGAGTAGATCTGCCAACAAACTGTCTTGCAGTTTTTTTTTTCCAAGGGTTGTTTATTGTTTATGTGAATAAATTATTATTATTATTATGTCTTTATATATAGAATAGAATCCAATATACATATAGTATTTTATTCTACTATATTTTGACTCTTTGTACTGTATACTGTTGAAGAAATAGGTATATTACATAGTACGCAAAAATACTTGTAAGTTTTTACTTATCAGAACAGAACACGATACCTGTTATGCCCTTGAACGGTTCACACCCCATTTTTGGTGCACTCTGTAATAGGGGGCCTAAGGAAGTGCTCCAAATTGCCCAGGTTTCAGTAAAATTTTACCAAATAGTGACATTGCCCAGCCAAGTAATATATTTTACAGTACATATGGTCCTAGTTTCCCGCACTAGTGCGGAAAAGAGCACTTTTCGTGCATATGTCGAAACTTTAAAGAGCCATATGTACAGTAAAACATTGTACGATACACGTGCGAATAGGTAATTCGCAACTCGTAATTTCATATTTTCGGCACTTGTATCGTAAATAACTATTTTACAGTGAACTTTATTTTTTTCTGGAAAATACTATATCTCCCCCAAAAAAAGTTGGCAACCCTAATTCAGACTAGTGTTAGTGCAGCATCTGTTTGATGTGTTCTCTGTGCATGATGGAGGAGTACTTTAGAGTAAAAAAAATGTTTCGTATAAGCCCAATAGTCCAAAGCAGAGCGGTTAGGCACACGGCTTTCAATTTGGTGGGCTTGGGTTCGGACCAACAATTTTTTTTCTACAAATTTCGTACAAAAAATTATGTCCGAAATTATAAAGCGGATCCCGGGTTCCAAGTTACCATCAAGGAAACGCTAGGTGGATGATGATCTTAAGCCCTTTAGTTCAGCATTTCTTAAACTACGTGGTGAATCATTACTTCATTCATCATCATATCAGCCGAAAGACGTCCACTGCTGGACATAGGCCTCCCCCAAAGAGTGCCAAAGTGACCGGTCCTGCGCCACCCGCATCCAGCGGACTCCCGCAACCTTTACCAGGTCATCAGTCCACCTTGGGGGCCTACCCACGCCGCGCCTTCCGGTACGTGGTCGCCACTCGAGAACCTTTCCGCCACAACGGCCATCGGTTATTACTCCATCAGGGAAAACTAAACGCAATTTGCTTTTACTAACTTAACTGAATGGTCCCAAAAATGAGTCCTTCGCCAACATCTTTCTAATATTATAAAGAGGAAAACTCTGTGAAATTGTATTAAGGCGCCGTAGGTTCATGGTCTTCTCTCCCTCTCACTGAGCATAAGCGTGAGCGAGATGGAAGTGCGTGCTCGGAAGTGCGGTTATCATGTTTTTTAATTTTAGTTTTTTGGCCGTTTAAATAAATAAAAATGTAAACACTGATTTCCCTCAAACATGATATTTCCGATTTTTAGAAGCAATTTTATTATTTATAGCTTTTGTGCATAATTTGTTACGAAATTTTTGTGTGTTTTAGACTTATGTTCGTGATTTTTTTCTATCGAGCGAAATTGGCTGTCATGTTTCGAAGCACTGATTTCCCTGCAGAAAAGCCTCAAGATTACTATTCGTATTTTTTTGAAACCATATTATTATAAACAGACGCATTATATTGTTTCAAAAACTCTGTTCGCTTAACTTCGCTGAACCTACGGCGCCTTAACTTTGTAAGTTTTTATATAGAGCGTACTCTCAAGAATTTCTCACCCGATTTCAAATATTTTTTTCACCATTAGGTAGGTAGATATATACGATAAACCTTCGGGGTTGACATAGACTATATGTTTTGATATATTTGTATGGAATTTTAATATTCTGAGATAAAGATATTTTATTTTATTTTTTATATTATATACCGCAGCTCTGCCTGGGTTCTTACTTATCTGGTAATAGTTCTTAGTTCACTATGATATGTACCTACACCCTTTTTCAGGAGCATAGTAAAACAATTCGCGGAGGAAGTAGAACAACCGAGGCTCTAAATTTCTGTTTTTGTATGGACCGCGCGACCGTATTTCCTCTTAAGGGATTCGCATTTCAAAAAAAAGCCACATGCCTTTAGTCTTAACACTTTCAGTGCCAGGAACCCAGAAGGTGCGGGCGGGCGGTTGCTCGTAGGCGCTTTCCTCTAAATGCGGTTTTTCGCATTTTATCGGCTAGTGTGGCGAATGGATTAAGGAAAAGACAGGTTTGTAGGCAGGGGTGTAGCAGGGGGGTAGACAGGGGTGTAGCTGTAGACTCAAAATTAGTATAACTTTAAAAGAAAGAAACCAAAAAAATATGCTTGATGACGAAAATCACATTCGAATATCTCAAAAAATTACGCAGCCACAACCGTTTTAATGTTGCTTCTTAGAGAGAGAGAAAACGCTCGCAGATAGTGACGTCACGATCCTCGAGCGTCATAGTAAAAGACAATCGTTGCATATTAATGTGCGTTTTGCGGATGAGAAACAGAACATACCCTCTCTTAAAACTTTCGACACTTATATGTCTATAACTTTCTTTTTTTTTTTTTTTTTTATTACCCAAATAATTACACAGCTTTTGTACATACACAAATCTTCGCCAAACTGCAAGGCAGTTTGTTGGCGAATTCACTCTTTACAATCCCTTTGTACCTACTGTGTAATACAAGAAAAAAGAATAGTTAATTACGATACAAGTGGCGAAAATAGGAAATTGGCAACGAGTAGTGATAAATTAAAACACGACCGAAGGGAGTGTTTTAAATCGACACGAGTTGCAAATGACCTATTCGCACGTGTATCGTACAACGTTTTACTGTACATATGGCTCTTTAAAGTTTCGACATATGCACGGCTCTTTCCGCACTAGTGCGGGAAAGTAGCACCATATATGTACTGTAAAAGTAATTTAACCTCTTGCGTTGCTTTTTTCTCCATTTCACAGAAAATACATCATTTGATTATTTTATTTAGTGTCTACACCCCTATTGCCAAACAGAGGTGGAGATGGGCGGGGCATGTTGCACGTAGGTATGGACAAAACGGCTTCTGGAATGGAGACCACGTATGAACACCAGATCCCGTGGCCATCCTTCCAATTCTTCCAAGAGATGGGTGGACGATATCAGGCGTAACCAAGGACAAGACTGGATGCTGAAGGCACAAGATCGCCACATGGCGGAAGAGGCCTATGTCCAAGAATGGACAACACACGGCTGAAGATGATAATCATAATATAGGCTACAATAGCGCCACGAAATCAGCAGTGATCGCGTTAACAAACGCGAGTCAGCAAATTAGCACGAACCAAAACAAACCGCAAGTAGCGCAGGGCTGTTTAGACAACGCCACAAATAGAGAGGTGAATGCCCGGCTATACCTGCCCCGCTATCCTTGTTTTAAGCTCACCTCACCCGTCACCCACTAATATGTCTTAAAGCCGCGATTCGTCGTAACTAAGTAGGTAGAGGTCTAGTTTCCTTAGGCGTGAGGAGAGAGGTGAGGAGAGCGCGTTCCGGATATCAGCCCTGCGCGTTTCCGTTTGCGCCCATTATCATCATCATATCAGCCGAAAGACATCCACTGCTGGACATAGGCCTTCCCCAAAGAGTGCCACAATGACCGGTCCTGCGCCGCCCGCATCCAACGGACTCCCGCGACCTTTATCAGGTCATCAGTCCACCTTGTGGGGGGCCGGACGCTGCGCCTTCCGGTACGCGCCCATTATAAATTTAAGTAATACAGTAAATATTTTGGAAGGCATCTGTTGTGAACAGGTGCACTCTGTTCATCAATAGAATTTAGTAGTAGCGAAAGAAAAGGATTCACCAAGTTTCACAATCTAAAGTCTGATTTGTTCTGGTCCCGAAAGGCAGTCCGATTTTCGTCTTGAAAATACGTCCACCAACAAAATATCGCTATTTTTGTAGGTTAGCAGTTTAGGTAGGGCAACAGATGATTTAATGAAACATAGAAGTGTTAGGTTTAGTTAGGTTAATATTTTAGCGGCACACGTTATTCCGAATTGTGAAATTCGGAAAAAATATCGTTTCATCAGAATTATGTAGTGTAGTGTACCCATTCCGACAATGTATAATGTATTGTTACGAGCTAGGATTCGAACCCACGCCCTTTGCTTGAAAGTCGCATGTCTAAACCTATCTCTTCCAGAACTCAATAAAAAGGAATAAATGACTTAATGTATCGTCCTCCATGGATAAACAGCTAACAGTTTTCCCCGACCGGTTAGTTAGATAATGTGATCTGTAATCGCTCGAAGACAATTAGCTGTCGTCAGCCGCTCGGAAAATAACCGACTCGTGTCGATTAACGTCACTTTCGATCTTGGCGACTAGATTATGACATTTGTGACAGACAACAAGTAGTTAAATGTTTTTCTTTCTAAACCTGTAGGTGTCTTAGATCCTAGGGCTAGGCAAATACCCTGGTCGCGCCATTCGGCTCTATAGTCGCAAATGTCGCAATACAATAAATATTTAAAGAATGGAAGTTAACTTTTTAACGCTCCTTTTACGTAATATGTGCGTACCAAAATAGACCCATTTTTCCTAAAGTCAGCAGAGGAAAG
Source organism: Epinotia ramella (assembly GCA_947578815.1). NCBI lineage: Eukaryota > Metazoa > Arthropoda > Insecta > Lepidoptera > Tortricidae > Epinotia > Epinotia ramella. The sequence continues at coordinate 11,136,323 of OX388224.1, read as the reverse complement.
CTAAAGAAGATTGAGGGTAAAAAAGTAATAATTACTTATCTACCTCATCGTCATCAAACAACTAAAGACTTCTCCTGACAGGAGCCATAACTGGGCATGCACTATTAAACAAACACCTTTTCACTCTAGGTATTACAGACAGTCCTCTCTGCAGAGCCTGCATCGAAGAGGAAGAGACAGCCCCCCACGTCATTCTGACGTGCCCTGGGGTTGCAGAATACCGGGCAAAGCACCTCGGAACACCGGGGTCGCACCGGAGGCCGTCGGCAACATAAAGGGTCTGCTAGGCTTTCTGATGGTGGAACTGGCTTGGTACGAATAACAGTAGTGCCAAAACACATACGCAAAATAGGCGCTATTATGACGTCGAGTTGCGGAAACCCAGCCCGCGTACACCTATATCATATCTACCTCATCATATCAGCCGAAAGACGTCCAGTGCTGGACCAAAGAGTGCCAAAGTGACCGGTCCTGCGCCACCCGCATCCGGCGGACTCCCGCGACCTTTACCAGATCATCAGTCCACGTTGTTTTTTTTTTTTTTTTTTAGTTATTGACCTCAAAAAAATACTTAAATTGTAATGTACAGATTTAACCTCGCCAAACTGTATTCACAGTTTGTTAGCGAGTGATGCGCTCTCTCATTTATATACATTTTGTTAATACCTACTTATTTAACAATAAACTAAGTCATGCAAACCAAACTAAATAAACTAAATAAATCCACGTAGCGTAAAACTAAATGTAACATTATTGAGTATAATCCAACTTATCCAACAGTTCCTTTTTTTAATCTATTTTTAAATAATTGTTTACTACTACATTGTTCTATTACAGGACTTAACTGATTAAGAATCTTAGGTACCAAATGTTTGCGAGTTCTTTGGCCACAGTAATTATTCGCCCTGTATTCTACATATCTTTTCCTGTTATTATCTCTGAAGTTACGCAACGGTATTCTGATAGTCCTAAACCTGTCAAGTCCATACTCGTCAATGGATATTAGATATTTTACTTTTTCATGTACTGGTAAGATTTTTAGTTTTTTATACAGCAATTTATAATTTTGGTTACAACTACTCTTGGACGGTGTGTTTGTCTACTAACAAGTTTTTTATTATTCTAATCTGGATGTTATAGATTTTGTACCTATGTTATATCGGTTACCTTGGTTCTGCTGCGGATAGCCTGATTTCTGATGCGATCACGCATATACCTACTTCATACTTACTAGAATAAACTAGCACAACGCCTAGCATTAGGAACGCCAATACAATAATGAAATTATTTTTTATCATTTAATTCTGAGAGACGACGTAGGTCCAAACCAAAGTCGTAACGAAAAGATGCCGTGTACAAACTCCCTAATGGCTATTTTCATTAGCGTCATAACCATAAACCAGACTCGTCCTGGCTATTTCAGGGGATATTTTAACATGGGCTGTTTTAATAAAGCAATTTACTTTCCCTCTTAAACTCATAAATCCAAATAATTCTAACGCAAACATAACTGTATTCGACCTCCCCTTTTTCCCATGCAATGCATGCAACATAACGGTGAAAATGTGTTTTGGCGCTAAAAATCGATGCCAGTTCTCACGGACCACAGACAACAAAGCGAGATTAACTTTTTAAACAGATAACTTGCCGCCATATTGCATTTCCGCCGAAACTACCAAAGCGGGTAAGCTTATCAGGATTTATTTCCTCAATATGCGAACTTTGTTTAGACGGAAAACTTGGTAATTCTCCATTTATAGTATTAAAGTCACCTATGGAAAAAAAGCTAGACATATCGAATCATGTACAAAAAACGGTGACTGTATTTATCCCAAGCTTCAGTGTATTCTGACCTTAAAAACCATTAACAATTGATTTTGTTTGTGCATTTTAGCATAACTGTACTCGGAGTATTCAGCTCACATTTTAGTTGTCATTCAATTTTGCCCCTTATCGTTCTACAATTAAGTAAATAGTGCAAGTTGTGCACCCGTAAAGTTAAGTTAGTAAAAGCAAATTGCGTTTAGTTTCCCCTAGTGAAGTAATAGTGGGGCGTTTAGCGATAAATCAGTCAATACGCGCTGCTAAGTTAATTTCGTTTTGGTTCTGAGTAAGCATTCGAGTATTCTCATGCTGTCGCAATTAAAACTACTTAATACTATTTTAAAGGGGAGCCTATTGTGGCTTCGGGTTGCTAAGTATTTTCCATGCAGGTCAGTGAATAAAATGATGACCAAATTATTTAAATGGTAATAAGTACTGAAATTAAATCTTTAGGCTGGAATTGAAATTGATTGCAATAACATTTGTCGTTGCAGAACGCTGAGCAACATAACTTGCGACGTCCGCAACGCACCGACTTTGTAGCGCAGCTGACCAAAGAGAATATAACCACTACGTTTTAAGAGGCGATACTTCATACATTGTTTTAGGATTCTCTTATGTCTACTACCAACGTAAAGAAAAAATGAGTGCACTTTATTGCCTTGTAATAAGGTGCAAAAGTTCTGTGTTTTGTTAGGTTGGCTAAGATGCGTGAACTATCCCGTACATTTTTTCATTATATGAGAGTATCCACGTTGACGCGCAGCGCTGACGTCAAGCAATGCACTGCCGTTGCGTCTGGACGCACACTTATGATAAACGCGCCAAAACCATAAGTACCTAGCGATTGTAGATATTTGTTTGTAGCAGAAAATAAAATCGTCTGACAGATAAAACGAATATTACATTAAACAAACAGTCTGTGTACAGTGTCGATTCCCACAGCTCTTCAGCAAACAGTAAGCCTAATTAAACGTTGCCTGTATGTCCGGTGCCACGCCATCGGTACACTGAATACTCCAAGTCCAGGAAATATACGGTTTTGTAAAACATTAATTTATAATAGCGTGTTTTCTGTTTATTTAATTTACAAACTTTATTCTAAGATGGTATATTAAGATTCGTACAAACTTTTCATCCGAAAGTAATTATATAGATATAAATTGAGCAATTTGTCTTCTTAATATGAGCTGTTTTGAATATTATTGAGCAAATATAAATTCTCTTATTCTTATGCGGGTGGCGCGGGACCGGTCACTTTGGCACTCTTTGGGGGAGGCCTATGTCCAGCAGTGGACGTCTGTCGGCTGATATGATGATGAAATGAAATATAAATTAACCAAAATAATGTTTTACAGGAGGACTAATTAAGTTATTATTTTTTGATGTCTGATATTTTGTTGTATTTTGTTTCTAGGTAATTTATTTAAATGATGATATACTTATCCGTAGCACAGAAAAAAATGCGTATTTTTTCCATACTAGTTGCAATAAAGGACTGGACGCAATCTAGCGACAGTAATGCCAGTTTTTATCATGCTAACATGCATCGTTGTCATAAATATCATTGAAACACAACTGATCCGTTGTCTACATGATTTGTACCTGCTATTCGTCACTTTTCCCCACTATAGATTACATCAGTGAGATACAACAATGTTCCACGTTATGTCAGAAGTGGGACAGGAATTACATCTATTATTCGCCTTAACCGCGTGTAAAAGTAATAGTGAGCGGAAGGCGCTATCGACCCGGCGCCGACCTATCCCAAACTGCAGACTAGGGTGCGTAGGGCTGTCACCGCACAGAAAAGACAAAAACTTTTTTGGCAAAAAATATTTTTTTTAGATAAGTTAGAAAGAAAAAAAGAAAGAAAGTTACATTTATTCACAGACACACAGTTAGGTTGAAAGCTTCTAAACATTGTAGCTAAATTAAAAAGCGTAAAAATAGCAATCTCTGTTATTACCTCTCCAGGCCTTCGTTTAAATAACCAATTAATCTGATACTGTAAGCGCCTGTTTCACAATCTACAGTTAAAACATATCCATCAGATAAATGTTGGCTATCACTTTTCTTTTGTATGACCGGAGAAAAGGATAGCAATAATTTTAACTGGCAGATAACTTTATCCGGCGATTGTGAAACAGGCCCTAAGAATGATAAATTATTTGCGGATTACTAATGCAATAAGCTGGCAATAAGCTGTTTCCCAAAGTATCACATCTCAAACTATTTTTCTCAAATTATCATTTGGCAAAGAGTCATTGTCAAAACAACTTATCGCAACTTTACAAGTTACCAAATTTTTTTTTGACAAATAATTACTTGGTCATGTTCCATTTTACGATGTATCATTTAGTCAAATGTATCGTTTTCATAACATACTCTTCCCAAAATATTACATGGCATCGTATATAATGCACTGTGTATAGAGCATCATTTTGTATAACGATCTCATTCTATAATCTTGATATAATATAACAATCAATACCTATAAGAGACGTTGAGTCTAACTTACTCACTGTAGTCACTGTGTAAGTATATGTATGTATGTACAGTCAGGGAAATGTATTCACGTACCTTTTTAGCTCTTGTTATTATGACAATAAGGCGTAAAAAGGTACGTGAATACATTTCCCTGACTGTAAATACTTTATTGTACACAAGACACAGGTAAAATATAAGTAGTGTATTTTTCGCTTCGCTCGTCGTACAGTCGCCATCAGATATATCGGAGCGGCCAAAAAGCTCACAAATATCTGAACACGTCTCTATTGTTGAGGCATTAGAGACGTGTTCAGATATTTGTGAGCACCTTGGCCGCTCCGATATATCTGATGGCGACTGACTGTACCTAACTGAGACCTTCCTTAAAGTAGATTTGGCTATATGTTGAAAGTGCGAAGTGACTATTCGAAGCAACGTTTTATTGGAATATAGTATTAGCCAAAGGAAAAAGTTTGCTTACAATAATTAAAATATAATGATTAAATCTTAATAAAACTTGACAAAGTAAAATTATGTCAATGATAATTTGACCAAATTAATAAAATGCGATATGTAAATGTGCTAAAGATTCGGTTGGGAAATGAAACTACTTACAGCAGTTTGCACTTAACGTTTATAAGTTTTTTGGGATGTAAAATTTGGCGAAAAATAATTTTCCCAAACGGCAGTACACCATTATTTGCACTTTCTACATATATTCCATATAAATTATTCACTCAATTGCGTAATTAATATTAATTTGCAACAATGCACCTAACCTACTATATACAACGTGTTCCCGCCAATTTCCGTTAATTGAAAGGGGGCATAGCTTAGGTCAAATAAAGGTAATTTCTCCAAGACACCAGTATCTTAACTCTTACTGTTAGCAAGATATTCAACATTTTAATTTAATCAGTTATGCAACTTTAACCAGTGTAAACGGTTTTTTGACGTGCATGTCATGTGATGTCATTTGGACATTATCACATTTGACACTAACTTTTCATTAACTCTTAAGACCCTTGTACAAATAACCGTTAGTGCTAAATTTAATTATTTTGTATGAAAATCGAAAAAAAAACTTTTTTTTTTTTTTTGAAAAACTAATTATGCTACTTTGTTTCGGTGAATGGACTCTGCAATATGCCGAAGTTTAAGGAAATTCAGAAAAACACCCTGTATATCGTGTAAACTATAAATAAAATAGCTTCTGCCCGCGACTCCGTCCGCGTGGAACTCGTTTATATCGCAGCTCCATACAAACTTTCACCCCCTTAGGGGATGATTTCGGGGATAAAAACTATTCTTTGTCCTTCCTCGAGACTCAAACTATCTCTATACCAAATTTCACCTAAATCGGTTCAGCCGTTTAAGCGTGAAGAGGTAACAGACAGACAGACAGACACACTTTCGCATTTATAATATTAGTATGGATTCTGCCTTTACCACTTACGTGAGCTTACTAAAATTTAATTTAAATTTCCAATTCGCACAAGCTAATAAAAACGAACCCCTCCCTTTTAGCGCTAAACTGAAAATAATGTCGCTACATGTTAATTTCCCGTGCACTGAGAAGAATAAATAATATATTAGCGACGCGTCGCCTCGCATAACTCAATTTTACTAAGGCGCCGATATAATAACTGTAAAAAACGAGTACCTACATAAAAAGAACAAGAACAACGACTTTTTCGAGGAATATCTCACACAGACTATGCATCTATACGAGAGCAATTATCGGCCAGCTTCAACTTTAAACCTTACGACCACGACATATGTTTTAAAATCGCTTGGTCTTATTTACCAATCATTAATAAACGGTTATTGCTTTGACAGCTCAACAACCCTTGGACGAATTAATTTTTAAATTTGGAATCTGACGTTTACAGCGTCTTTGTGGCCAGTAATAAAATTGAGTGACATATTTCTCGCATGTAAATTTGTCTCGGTTCATTTCATACATAATTTAAGACTATCGTAAGCGTTTATGTATGTAAAACAGTTTATTGATCAAAATACCGGTATTGTAACGCATGTAACGACATTAAGCAGAAAAACGAACCTTTATAGCCTATAATGTCAAATTAACTTTTGAATACTTATATCGTCATGTAAATTGTGTACGTAAGTTTATTGATTTAATTTATTCCACAAAAGAAAAACGTATTGGACAAGAGTGTGTCTGGCCAAATGCATACAGGATTCTCTACCAGTTCACCTCAGAGTCTGTGCTATAATATAATCGAGTCTCGTCTTATCCCTGCTTCTACAATTATGTATCAACTGCAAGCGTGGGTGTGGTAAAAGTCAACTAAGGGAGCAGGGTTAAAGTGTATTGTGGGCGATGGACTAGCAACCTATCACTGCCATATCACATTTTGTCGATCTTTTACACACACATGCTAAAAGTGGCACTGGAACATAAGTTTCGCTCTGCCTTTTGGGAATAAAGGCGTGAATCTGTGTATGTATGTAAGTAAAATGGAAGACATGATCACACATATCATTAGCCTCAGGGCCTCCATAGGAAAGGAATAAATTATTTACATCACGTATTCATTAGTTTCATTACCTTAACCACTGTACTAAAATAAGATATTTTTGGCAGCCCTGATTAAGAATCCACAGTTCCACACCCATGGCAATAAACCCACCCCTGCTCTATGGCAAGACATTTGTTATCTGTGGCGTTATCACCCGCATGCTGGCGACAGATACGCAACCAACAATAAATACGAGAAAAAGTTGGCAGGTTCAACCATAGACAATTCTGGCCTGTTTTCATTGTTTTACCGTGGAAGCTACCGCCGTGCTAGCTAGCTAGTTTTACTATACAGGGTGGAAAAATCGAATGCAACGTGGATGGCAACTACCTTAAATATTGTAAATAGCACATTCTGTGTAAAGGAAACATTCCTTTGTTTTTAAAAACAATAAATTCTGCATTTAAGGATTTATGAAAAATCGCTTGCCTCAGTCGGGACTCGAACCGGTTTAGTTTTTAGTTTTCAATTTTCATGGCACTCCGTTATTCTGATTGTATTTGTTATTTAGAGAAAAATGAACCTTATCAGTTACCCTTTCAATCTGCATCATAAAATAGAGCACGTTATTTTTTGTCACATTTGACCGGTTCGAGTCCCGACTAAGGCAAGCGATTTTTCATAAATCCTTAAATGCAGAATTTATTGTTTTTAGAAACAAAGGAATGTTTCCTTTACACAGAATGTGCTATTTACAATATTTAAGGTAGTTGCCATCCATGTTGCATTCGATTTTTCCACCCGGTATATAATTAAATATTATGATTTGTATTTAGGTAAGATTTGACCAAACTGGAATAAACATTATTCAAAGTTAAGTGTTAGTGCTTACTGTTGTATTAATGATTACTTATTCCTAAATGAATTCATAATCGTAGAGACATTTACAAACCTTAAATAAAAAGTTAGCGAACTTTCTGTGCAGTTTTCAATAACATATTTCGCCTTAAGCACTTTAGCCGTTACGTTACCATATTTTATCTTTAATGTCTTTCATTATTGTGTTCAACGATGTAATATAAAAAAGAGACACGTTGTCTATACGAAATTCCGTGTTTAAAAATGGCCACCATTGACGACGCGAAACTGAGGCAAGTTGGTGCAATTTTGTAGCGCTTATAACCTACCCCATTTACCTCTTTTTTATAACACATCATTGATTGTATTAATTAAAATAAATAGGGGAGGTAATAAATAATGTCCAACTGTACATATTTCAGTTAAGTAAGTAGATATGTTAGAAGAAGAAAGGCAAATTATTATTGTATCACTTCATGACAAGAAAATGTGTCCCGTCCCACGCCTCCTTCCAGTCCAATTAAACCAACAATTTAAAGCAAAGCTAAGTAAATAATTTCCATCCCCTTTCAAATCCCGGCGGTGAAATAATTCGTAATATCTTGGCCTGTCGCCAAAGCCAAGTGTATTTCCTAAATTTTTGGGAACGACCATTATATCTTAAACCCTGTATAATGTACCTACATAATACATTGCATTTGATGGAGTTTAGATTGGACGAAGACGGCGACATAGTTGCTATGTTTTTTTTTCAATAATTTATATCTTAGTTTTAACAATAAAAGCACTGGTTCCTCAGATTATAATTATATTTCACATAAATAAATTACAAGCCATCGACCCTTAGACATTCTTGTAGACGCGCGACCGCCATGATGCCTCCAGTGTTGCCAACACGCCCATATTCATTAGGCGCGTTCGGAAATGCCGCTAACAGTTCGGCCAGCCTGACAAAACCTTCGTCCACGAAGGTCACCTCCACTCGTACTTCATTGAACTCCACCGCCATGCTCTGCCACAAGCTTCGCTCCCACTACAGGCGGTAGTTTTCACCTGTCCGCTCATTCTGCGAATGAAACTATAATACACCTTATATGCAAGATTGTAAAGTCATACACTAGTCCACACCAGATCTTTACTTTAACGATGCTACCAAAACAGGGAAGTTCCCACGGAATACTACCTGTCTAATGATTAGTAGCTGTCAATACACAAGTTACAAGAAGACAATATGTCCTCAAAATACTGGTACCACTGAATATTTAATTTAAGTTAAACATGGCTCAACTGATGGATTATTTGTAATTACTACTTCTGATGAGCAGAATATGTTGCACATTGCATTCCTAAATTTAGATCTCCTTTGGCCACCAAATAAAGTATCTAACTGAACATACATCTTACAAATTTCCTAAAGAGACATGGAACGAACTCACAATCGATTTCAGTGTTGAAGCATCTGCCTTTTAAACGTATTCATTCCGTCTTAGTCAGCATAATCACGCCCGCTGACCCGCCAAGGCCCAGAGAGCCGAAGTCTCGCTTCCATAAGCTCCCCAGTGGGGCCCACGACCACCAAAGTGATACGCTGTATGTCTCAATCTCTGTAACAAACTTTAAGGCTGAGGCTAAAAGTTCCTCATAAACATAGCATAGCTTTTCTTTCATTTGCGTGTTCGAACACTAGTGATAATTCATAAAGAACTATTTACTTTGGCCATGGCCATCCTTGAAACACATACAAAGTGATTTTCTTCTTTCTTACTCATTTAGCGAAATCGTAGTTTTACCTCTTTATCCAGGCGACAAACAGACTTGAGCTTGCCTTTAATACGAAAAGAGCATACTCAACTTTCATGTTGACTTTGTATTTTCATAAGCTAATAATCATTATCACTAAGTGTACATATTCGTCACCTGTGTCTACTCATCTCGATGAGAAATATTGTAATGTTATCTTACCCTTATTATCTTCTTTACCCTTCCGTCAATGTCAACCTTACATAATCTCGGGCAACGCCATTGTAGGATGACAGCAGCCTCACATTGCAGCCACATGAGGGAAGCACCGTCGTGACCGTCGCAACATCAAACATCACCGCTCTGTGGCGTCGTGACCAAACATCATACATCACCGCACTGTGGCGTCGTGACCAAACATCACCGCACTTTGGCGTCGTGACCAAACATCATACATCACCGCACTGTGGCGTCGTGACCAAACATCACCGCACTTTGGCGTCGTGACCAAACATCACCGCACTTTGGCGTCGTGACCAAACATCATACATCACCGCACTGTGGCGTCGTGACCAAACATCACCGCACTTTGGCATCGTGACCAAACATCACCGCACTTTGGCGTCGTGACCAAACATCATACATCACCGCACTTTGGCGTCGTGACCAAACATCACCGCACTTTGGCGTCGTGACCAAACATCACCGCACTTTGGCGTCGTGACCAAACATCATACATCACCGCACTGTGGCGTCGTGACCAAACATCAAACATCACCGCACTGTGGCGTCGTGACCAACCGTCAAACATCACCGCACCGTGGCGTCGTGACCAAACATCAAGCATCACCGCACTGTGGCGTCGTGACCATACAACAAGCATCACCGCACTGTGGCGTCGTGACCAAACAACAAACATCACCGCACTGTGGCATCGTGACCAAACGTCAAACATCACCGCACTGTGACGTCTTGACCAAACATCACCGCTCTTAAGCGTCGTGACCGAATAACATCAACGCTCTAAAGCGTCGTGATTAAAAAACCATCACCGCTCTTAAGCGTCGTGATCAAATAGATACAATATACTATGTATCATCATCCTATAAGGTCATAATTAAATAAATATATAACATCACGATCAAATTAAGACAATATATACACCACCATTGACGGTGTGATCAAATATATAAAATACTATACCATCCCCCCATGTCGTCGTGTTTAGTTCAATTTGATACATCACCGTCTAATGACATCGTGATCATCATCATCATCATTTTCAGCCTTTAATCGCCCACTGCTGAGCATAAGCCTCTCTTTGAGTACGCCACTTATCCCGGTCCCGTGCTAGTTTCATCCAGAAATTCAGACATCGTGATATCCGTGATCAAATAAATAAAATAAACTGTGATAACATGACGTCGTGTTTGGGGCAATATATTACGTTATATCACCATCTTTCAACGTCGTGATCAAATAAATATAAAGTATCACCGTCCAATGACGTCTTGATAAAATGTATGTAATATATCACCGTCTATTGACGTCGCGATCAAATATATAATTACGTCAATATATAACCATCACCCATCTCACTCATCATCGTCTAATGAATAATGACTTCGTGACCCAATATCACCAGTTGCAGTTTCGATACCACAGTGACTTACAGTTTGCTACGTTGGCTATAGATTACGTATCATTTGAACATGCTCGACCATCTCACGCATGATGCGTCATTATCACTGCCAACTGTAACATTGCTCGCCACACTGTTTCCAACATACTCGTACCAGCAGCGTCCACATGCTGCTGCTCCAGTCTTGTCAACTGGGTTGCTCACAGGCAATGACTTGTCAACCACCGACATACCCGCATATGTCTATCTGAAAATATAAACCAGCGACAATAATTTGGTTTAGGTAACGCAACTAGCTAACTTAGGTAACTTGGCTCTGACTAATTAGATCCACTGACAATGATGTATTAGGACCATATTGTTGCACAACTCGACGTCGTAAAAGTGCATAGTTGTAGTTGTTGTTGTTGTGTGTGTTGTATACTATTCACTGACTTGGACATCTGCTCTTCGAAATGGAAATTGTTGAATGAAAAAATTAGCACTCCATGAAACAAATTGCTAAGTATACAAGTATGGTTCATCGCAATGTGAACGGACACCATAACCAATGGACGCTTGTAAGGCCAATGGTGCCGCATGCGCATTGCCAACCACTAACGGTGGTATACATTCCAACTTGACACTATCAATCAAGCAGGATAATATCCCAACGCCACCATGTCATGTCATGTCATTTAGAATGGACTGATTCTTTTAGGATCTCAAACCAATAGGACACTCCAGGAGTCTTAAAAACAGCATAGCCGCCACATTCACTAAACATCCCATAATACATATACACATTAGTCAACCAATACACATAAGTGTAAATCAATCCAAGTCAATCTCACATCCCGGTTACCCATAAACGAATACCGTTAGGTCTACAAATTGTCCACTGGACGTCCATGGACTACACATTAGTCAACCAATACACATAAGTGTAATTCAATCCAAGTCAATCTAATCACATCCCGGTTACATTTAAATTAATACAGTTAGGTCTACAAATTGTCCACTGGACGTCCATGGACTACACATTAGTCAACCAATACACATAAGTGTAATTCAATCCAAGTCAATCTAATCACATCCCGGTTACATTTAAATTAATACAGTTAGGTCTACAAATTGTCCACTAATATCCATGGACAACATCAAGTCTTTGTATTCTCTAACAAAACGTGTAACTTGGACAGCGGTTTTTATTTCCATCTTCCAAGAGTTAGGTCACGATTCATCATCATCATCATCACATCAGCCGAAAGACGTCCACTGCTGGACACAGGCCTCCCCCAAAGAGTGCCAAAGCGACCGGTCCTGCGCCACCCGCATCCAGCGGACTCCCGCAACCTCAAGTCCTCAGTCGCAGGTCAAGATTGACACTTAACAATTATTAGTCCAACTTACACAGTCATTTTAAGTAATCATTATCAAACCAGACAAATGAACTAACCTTTTATTCCATTTTTGTCTCTCACCTCTACTTATTTCTGTGTCCATCTAGTCTAAGTTATACTGACCAATCCTCTTAACAGGTAGGTCCATTCCATTGTTTCCTTTCTACTTGTGTGAGACAGGCTCTAGCATTGCCTCCTCATGATGCATGACTTCTCATCACATAATAAATCAACATCACATCATAACTGTACCTGTAATCATACTATAACCCACACATACAGTACAATTACCCAACATTACATACTTCATACCATTTTTCATTCCAAAATAACTAGAATGACATACTATTGTACTTATTAATACCACCAGTACCAATAATACCATAACCAATAATATTTTGTGGTCAACAGTAAATCACAATCAATTAAACCAAAGGAACATTAAGCATTTGTTTCAATTAACTGACTGCCTGAAAAACTATACTGTGACTGTGTTTTGGTGACAACTTGTACAACAACAATAATAGTGTTTAGTTCCTTTCCAATAATTCACCTTTTCCATAGAGACAATATCAGTCACTATCATCTCACCATCGAGGTCAGTCAGGTAATACTGAATTTATTAATTCTCATCAACAAATATTAAATAAATAAATAAGTTTTTCAACCATTTTACCAGCTACTATTATATTATCATTATTGTTGACTTTTATTACAATGTTCCACCATAGACAAACAAATACATGAAATAGGTATTTGTTTGGTCTCACTACTTGTACCGGCACATTTGCTTCTCCAACACACAGCCATAAATTTCAACATGAAATCTGTCTCTTATTTTAATTGAACTGTACTTATCTGAAACTATAACAAGTAATTAAGTCCACCATTCACAACTGGTACGCAATCATACAAACCAAAACTCATTGGTTTGATATTGTAGTATCCCGCTAAATTGTGATCACATGTCTAGATTTAAATAAGCATGACCGATAAGATCCCTTATATTTTCCTACACAATAAACCAGCAGTGTGCAGCACTTAAACATACATAATCAGTTTATATGCATATGTATTTCAGACATCTCTTAGTCTGGGCAATATATTTAAGACAACTTGATTAGTTAGATTTTCTTCCATTTCATTTTAATGAAACCACTGTACCACTAGGACCACTACCAACACTACTGTAGTACCCTTGTTCACTTTATCCTCTGTAAAACTTATATGTGTCATCTGCACAGAGAATTAGCATAATTATAACTGTCATGTTTCATACATACTCTAACTCCCGGGTAAATCAAGTATCCATGTCACTCCACACTGGACATAGGCATTTCATATATAATATCTTAGACCCTTACAACTCCAATTGTTGGCTCACTGGTCTCCGCAATACATATCATTTTTTTTGGTTGACAGCTGCTGCTGCAAGCCTTTATGGCAGGTAACACACATCCAACAGATCTGCACCAACATCCATGGATTTCTGACACAGTGTTTAGTCAGTTTCCATCATATTACTTATCTGAAACTTAGACACAAAACACACCAACACACCATGCATAATGCTGTCCTAATAATACTGTTGACATGTAAAACTATGTTTTATAAAGGATTAAATGAAATGAAATGAAATGGTTAAAATATGTCAAGCGGAATGAAGTAAGAATTGACATAACACACAGACAGACACAAAATTCACGTTTTCTTTTCGTGATTAGAAGGAAACCGAGCAAAGCGTAAGCTTCCTGTGAACAATGAACCTTAGTCCATTCATATAAAGACCAAGTCCCAGTTCCATTGTTAGTATTCCAATACTTTACGTTAGAACTTATTATCACTTTAACTTTTCCATAGCAATAAAACATACCTGAATTGAATGCTTTATACATTACCAGTAAGTCACCATTTCTGAAGCTATTTCCCTGAACTTACGACTTTCTCCAAACAACAGTGACTTTTTTGTCACAATTCTCAGTAGGTATCACCATGCTTTTGATGCACTCAATTACTAGTCGATGTACTTTACTCAGTGCTTTTATCGACATCAATGCAATAAAAGGAACATACGCAGCGTCGCGTCATTTCTTACGAAAATGATCTATGCGATTTCTTACGAAACTTGATGTGTCAGGCCAAACACTTTATGGGCATGAATAATTAAGATCCCGATTCTGAACTTTTAACAATAAAAGCACTGGTTCCTCAGATTATAATTATATTTCACATAAATAAATTACAAGCCATCGACCCTTAGACATTCTTGTAGACGCGCGACCGCCATGATGCCTCCAGTGTTGCCAACACGCCCATATTCATTAGGCGCGTTCGGAAATGCCGCTAACATTAGTAATAAATTATTATTACAACTCGATTACAATATCTGTGGAGCTCGCTGGAATGTGAAGTCCCCCTTCTCTTTTACCTACCCGCGCTCGTCCCGCGCGGCTTTTGCGCACCGTAGACCGTACCAGAGCGCCGACGTGACGTCATCGACGCCAGGTCCACAGATATTGTAACTGGGTTTGAATGAACGAGCGAAGCGAACGAGTTCTCCGTTTCAGCTTGGGCCAAAGTTCTTTCGTAAGCCCGGATGTCTGTCCCGCTGTCCAGCTGTTCTCCTCTCCCATTTGTCGTCTTACTCTCCCATTCTCGTGATTTTTTGTGAGCAGGCTCAATAATTAAATAGGTCTTTTTTTGTCAATTTTGTTTTTCGTAAAATAATAGTACATTACTACAGAGGCCGGGAAGTAAGGGGTTGCCGGCCGAGTACATATAGACGGCCGAGTGTAGCGAGGTCGGATAGTTGAGCCTGGCATCCTCTTTTCACGCCGAGGTATGTATAGTGCTTTTCTCAAACATGCAATGAAATAAATTAAAAAAACTCCAAGAAATCAAACATTAATTTTCATGGCTGAACGCCGTGATCCTGTGCCACAAATTGTGGAATGGAAATTAAAAAAGACCATCTCGCAGGCCTCCAATTTTGTATGAAATGCTATTACGGATCTCTCGTCTCGCTGCGCCCGAAACGTGACACTTCGAAGCTCATTATGAAGAACACAACGCCAATATTTCATTGCATGTTTGAGAAAATAATATTATTTTCATGAAAAGACAGGCTCACGAGTTTTACGAGTACAGGTCACAGAGCGACATAGCTTTATTAAATAAAAAACTTCCCATTTTCTGTTTCTGGATGTGCCACATCCTCCTAAAATCACATTCCAAATTCCATAGACAAAACTGTTCTATTAAAAAACCAACGTTAACGTTCCAATTTCAAATTCAAACTTCAGAGCTCTATTTAAAGTGGTTATGTCGTTCGTATTATGCCTGTGAATTCGGACTATTCGGAGTGATAAAAGACCCCGTCTAGACGTTGTCTGCGGCGCGCGCATGCGTACAGCCGACACCAAAGAGGTGCATTTTCTACCTTATTACAAACGAATAGGGTACAAGAGTGTAAACATGACTTTTACGTCGGCCGTACGATACTGCCAACTTATTATCAACGGAATTAGAGTAAATTAGTCTTATTGGAATGGGAATAAGAGCTTTACTTACTTTTAAGAGTGTCACAATAAGTTGGTTGGTGTATTTTAAACAAAAGGGAAATCGAACGCACCGAGTTTTGCTTTGTGATATTAATGTTTCGAAAATTGTTGTTGACGTTTTTAACTACCTATCCTCGTAAGGCCCAAGCTATTTTTAGACTTATGTAATAACGACCCAGTGTCCTAAAATTAGGTCATAAATAACTAACTATTTTGAAATGTAGAGCCCCTAAATGGAGTTCAAATTGTATTACAAAAATCTAATGAGTTAGGCTTTTAAGTCTGACATATTTTATGTAGACGGCGAATATTTCAACTTGTTCTATCATAGCTTATTCTTGAATCTGATCCCTCAGCCTACTTCTCTAGTTCGCATAAATTAATACCATCTGCAGTGATGCCAATCTAACCGTCACACGTTGGGCGCCAACCGGACCGGACATAACCTTGATCTAGCCATAGACAACGCGGCATAGACTAGAGCACAACGGTCCCAGTCTAGAGCCATTCAGGCGTGATAAGCGAGGATTACATGCTCGGCGAAATTTATAAACGTGTGACGCTTAAATACACTTTATATTCTAGACTAGCCTTTTTTGCCTGTAATTCCGTCTGCTTAGAACTTGTTAATCGCACGGATCGCGCCTATACAATTCTCCAACCTCAATCAACCCCTTCAGATGTTTGGGGGGGGGGGAGGTATCCTATGTCCCTCTGCGCAGAAAAATCTAGCAGTCATTTGATTGGGTTCAGCGGTTTAAACGAGAGAAGATAATAAACAAACATTTTGCATTTTACATTTCCCGTAAGTACTCGTATTACACAAATATTTATTAAATACCAGAAATAGCGTATTGGTAATGCATCACACATCACCTGGGGCAAAGGAGGTTAAATAACCACTGTAGATTTAACCGATGTTTGAAGCGATAGCTCGCTTTCCGGCAGCTAAGGAAACAAGCTACTTACGATCCTGTGTAATGCCACACAATTACACAATCAGCCAGTTTCTGCGAACGAAACGCAAAAATTATGCATAATAATAGCGAGAAAAATACATCTCCTTATTTTTTTAAACCGTTCGCGCCGTTTTATTTTTACTGTTACGCTCGCATGTTGGCCAAACTGATGATTAATGCCTTTTTGTTAAAGATGGCGGCCGACATTCTTTACATGCTTTATGTAGTGTTCATCTCATAATTTACGATGTATTATAGCATAACTCACGGCGATTGAGGTTCGGAGCGGTATTAAGTAATTTCCTCAATCATGGGATACAGGTGGAACATAAATAAGTGGCTATTTCCTTTTATAACATTTACAGGTTTATACATAGCCTAGGCTCTCCGCTCGTGTATGACAATGAATAAACCCAGGCGGAATCCGGGATAAAATATAACGTGTACATCCTGAAGCTCCAGCCTACGCACTGGTGAGATAGTACTTCGGGTGTTTGTTTACCACCCACAGACAAACTTGTAAAGCTACCAACTTAACCACTAAATAGGTAAGTAAGGCCTGAATCACACTGGCGCAGCCTGCGGTGGCGGTTAATGGTGAACTTGTCACTATCGACCGCCACCGCAGGCCGCGCCAGTGCGTGAGAGGCCTAAAAGATACCTAAGGACCATTTTAATTTACGCCTCCTATCGTTGACTGCGTCATGCATGTCATGTCAAACCTCAAAAACCGTATTAATTATACAGGGTGTAACAACTCCATGTCAATAAAATAAAAACCGGCCAAGTGCGTGTCGGACCACGCACAACGAGGGTTCCGTGCCTATTTAAAAAGGTCGTATCGTTACTGAAATCTTATGGCACTTACGTCCTTTTCTTTAAAGGAAGGCAGTTTTTTAGAAATATCTCAAAAACCTTTGAACCGATCTTGTGCTAATAAGTTCTAGTAGTTTCTAATCTTGTAATAATAATTCTGTTGTAATAAGCCCTATGAGCATGTTTTTTTTTCATATTGTTAAAATACACGGTTCAAAAATTGGAGGGGGGGGGGGGGGCACAATTTTAGTGACTTTCGAGGAGATTATCTCCGACTCTATTCACTTAATCAAAAAATTGCTGAGAAACCTTATATTTATTTTGAAAGGCCTATCGATTGATGTGCCACACGTGGGCTTGCAATGAAAAAAAAAATTGACTTTTAGTTTTATGTATGGAGTGCACCCCTAAAAAAAAATTTTTTTAGTAATTTAGTTACAAAACTATGTAGCGATTAACAATATACACCTATCCTAAAAATTTTATTCAAATACACCTTACAGTTTTCGAGTAAAATGCCTGTGACATACGGAGGGACAGACAGACAGACATGACGAATCTATAAGGGTTCCGGTTTTTGCCATTTGGCTACGGAACCCTAAAAACCAACGCTCTACTATACGTATGTTTACAAACTGTATCATACGCCATGTTTGCGAGTAAAAATCTATTAATAGGTATGTACAACTTCCTATAAATTGTTTTGGGCCAAGAAAATAAACAGACGGGGTGTGTAAAGCGGTGAAAGATCTTGCCTATTACTCCTATTAGTCACATCACACTAACAGCTGTTATTATGTTGCGACTTGCGACACATCCGGAATCCACATTTTGTCGATCTTTTATACCCACATTTATATGTTAAAAGTGGCGCTGGAACATACGTTTCATGTGCTCTGCCTACCCTTTTTGGGAATAAAGGCGTGAATGTATGTATGTATGTATGTACATCCGGAGTAGTTCACCATTGTTTTTATTTTTGTGGTAATATGTGTAACTGTGTGTTGCACCGCCCACAAATCCCAAAATCTGTCTGCTTTGTCCATAGGTAGAGAATTATAAAGCGAATTAATAAGCATTAAATCCGCCTTTTTTTACGATAAGTTCTACTTTGGTGCAATAAAGATAAAATAAATAAAATATATTCCCAAAAACGAATAGACAGATTTTTATATGAAACGCCAAAAATGCTCTTCTAGTATACTGTATGAAGTTTGTATGGGAATACTTGCTAAACACGTCGCGATTTTCTATAGGCTTATTTATAGCGTCCATTTTTTTTCTTTATCCTATTTCAAAATCTATAAATACAGCGAAATTAAGTGGAATACTGATTATGCCGAGTGTTATTGTAACTTTTATTAATCATCATCATCATATCAGCCGAAAGACGTCCACTGCTGAACATAGGCCTCCCCCAAAGAGTGCCACAATGACCGGTCCTGCGCCACCGGCATCCAGCCGACTCCCGCGACCTTTACCAGGTCCGTAACTAACTAACGGTAACTTTAATTGCTACTGTAAAAATAGTTTAATTTCACAGTTGTCAAATACCGTATTCTTCACCACGTCCTGTCATATCTGTCCGCGTCTCCGAAGTCACCCTGTATTGATTTTGCAGCACAGCACTATCTATTCATTTCGAAATTCGAAACTGAATGTCCAATTAAATGCAGCTCTTAACCTAACCTGAAACGATATAACCTCAAATACTATATGCGCAGGCGCAGCTGCCTTTATACTGTCGCAATCAAAGACTAAATCCTTATTGCGATACTAGTCTCTGCTATACAAACAGTATAGGGGTACTGGTAGGTACAGTCAGCAGCAACAGTTGCTAAGCGGGTCAAGGGCTCAAAAAGACCTGTCACTACTCTAATGCCCACTTTCCACTGCGAGCGGAACGAGCTCCGTACGGAGTCCGTTTAACTCGCAATGGCGAATCCTTACTAATATTATAAATGCGAAAGTGTGTGTTTGTATGTTTGTCCTTCTTTCACGTCGCAACGGAGCGTCGTATTGATCTGATTTTTTGTATGGAGATAGTTTAGAAGCTGGAGAGTGACATAGGCTACTTTTTCCAGCGGGAAAACATCTAATTCCCACGGGAAAATTCAATATGTTACATTTTCCTATAACCACGCGGGCGAAGCCGCGGGCATCAGCTGGTTGCATATATATAAGTGCTTCTACTGAATAAGAGTAGACTTATATTATATGCAATTCGCCATTCCGAGTTAAACGGACTCCGTACGGAGCTCGTTCCGCTCGCAGTGGAAAGTGGGCATAATGTCAGGAGGATAAGGGCTGTCTAGATACCTAATTATGAGCGTGTTATTTTGCGTAGCTACTTCTGCTGCTGACTGTACGGGCTACCCCCACGTGGTTTGGCTGCATTTTTATTATTTTTTTTTTTTTTTTTTTTTTTTTTTTTTTTTTTTTTTTTTTTATATACTAAAAATTAAAACATAGCCCCACAAAACTGTAGTAACAGTTTGACTGTGGGAACGGCAGTCTCTAGGTTAGACATACATTGATATAAATAACAGTATAATATACTGTCCATAAATCAGTTATAATATAAATACTAAACTTTCTTGGTGTAAATAAGTACATCTAGGTAATCCGTTTTTAATAGTCTTGAATTTGCTCTTATTTTTTTCAAGTCTAATGGTTTCAGGCAAACTATTCAGTAGGTAGTATTCATATTACCCACCGCTATTCTGTAGCTTGTTTTTAGCTCACCTCAACGCTCACCCACCAATATATTTAATTATATATATTTTTCTATCTTTTGTAAGGGAGTGGATCTGTCAACAAACTGTCTTGCAGTTTTTTTTCCAAGGGTTGTTTATTGTTTATGTGAATAAATTATTATTATTATTATGTCTTTATATATAGAATGGAATCCATATCCATATCCATACTTACTAATACACTCGAGAGCAAAAGTTTCGGGTCACTAGCATTTACTTCAATATCTTGAAAACTTAGCCGAAGTCCACGATCGGCCTAGCCGACTAGTCGGCCTTTTAGGCGGCCGACTAGTCGGCTAGTCGTCTAGTCGGCCAAACCCATAGTCGGCCCATCTCTAATAGGAATACTAGCTTCCGCCCGTGACTTCGTCTGCGTGGACCGGGATAAAAACTATCCTATATTTTTGTGCAAAATTTCATCCAAATAGGTTGA
Organism: Epinotia ramella; assembly: GCA_947578815.1. NCBI lineage: Eukaryota > Metazoa > Arthropoda > Insecta > Lepidoptera > Tortricidae > Epinotia > Epinotia ramella. The sequence goes on along the minus strand of OX388224.1, from coordinate 11,115,377 downwards.
GCTGTAAGCGTGATCGAAAAACTTTCGCATTTATGAAATAAAATTATTAGGATTCTGAGAAATATCTGGAACTTCCACGAGAAATGTAATGGCTTGTAATTGGTTCTGTAATTCTATTGTGTAGGTAGTGTATAGTAATATTTCTATCGGTAAATTCGTTGAACGCCGAAATTACACGTTTCTTAGAACGTTGTCATCACACCCATATTAAAATAGTCACATACAATAAAATAGACTCCTCATCCTCCTACCGTTATTCCCGGTTGTGCCCCTAAAGGAGCCCGGGGTCCACTTTGACACCTAATCCCAAGATTTGGCATAGGCACTAGTTTTACGAAAGCGACTGCCATCTGACCTTCCAACCCAGAGGGAAAACTAGACCTTATTGGGATTAGACCGGTTTCCTGACGATGTTTTCCTTCACCGAAAAGCTAACGGTAAATAATCCACAATAAGTTCCGAAAAACTCACACGAGCCGGGATTCGAACCCACGACCGCCGCTTGACAGCCGCATGCCTGAACCACTAGGCTTACTATTATTCCGAGTCTCTAATATGTACAACGGTTAATCCCATTTAATACGAAGCTACCGTTTCCGCAACTCGTGCGCACGTCTTAATGAGCCGCTTGCGCCAGAGTTGTGGCAACTCGACACTTTATCTGCGGTTTTAGGGTTGCCATTGCCAACCACAGAATAAATAAGAGACACAGTAAATATATTAGCTGAAGCAGTATGTCAACTAGTCTCTCGAGACCTTTTCACACCTGTGCGGTGAAAACCAGTTTTACGCGGCAAACGGGCTGATTTACCGCCGACTACCCCGAGTTATGCTTAAGTTTATAGTAGCGACGCGTGTCTATGTGAGTGCATATGCGTTTGTACGGATTTTTTTACTGCTTTAAGCTATCTAGGTACTATATAATGTACATACGTACAGAAGGTCCACTGTCTAACGAAATCGTGAAGAAAACTGGCATCGCGCTCTATCGCATAGCATGTGCTCTTAGGTTCGTCTAGTCAGGGTCGTCCCGTTTGCATGTCATCTTCGTGCAACGATGAAGACTCGCAAACGAAACCCTAACTAGACGAAAGAGCGCGAGCCTTACAGTAGAGCGGGATGCCATGATTTCTGTTTACTTACACAGTGGTCCTTCAGTTCGCTAGTACAGCTTATTGCCAAGTATCAACGTCTCTGTCTGTCTCACTTGCACTGTGTTAATTAAAAAGAAGAAGATAAAAGTTCTGTTCGCGACGCGGCGTCTGTTGTGATAGCCCTACCGTAGGTACCTACTTAAGTAGGTATAGGTACATACTATTTGTTGTGCTCTCGCGACAATCCTGCGCCGTATTATTATTTATTGTGGTGCTGGCAACCCTGCGCCGGCGCCAGTGGTCCTGCGCACTGACACACATACCCACTTACTGCCAGCTTTTATTGCGCGCAAAAGCTCGCCGTTTAAGCAAATCGATACAAACACATATTATTCAGATTAAAAGTATGAAAATCACAGCGGTAATATGCAATTTTACTTCCGCAGAAACAACAACTGTTTTAGAGTCCTTCGAGCCGTGTAGTTGCAATCTTACAGTACTGGTTAGCGTTATTTCTAATAAATAAATATTAGGGGCCAGACTTACACAAATCGAACTGGTAGTAGGTATAACACAAGCTTTATTCAGCTTAGTATCCCCATACAAGACTTGTGTTATACCTAACTACCAGGCACCCAATATGTACAGTACCGAGTGCCACGACTATCCGGGTCGAAAGACTAAATAATAACCAGGTTTTGCACCTTACCTTATACATCCTCACAAAAAACAAATGACATATCTCAAGGGTTCTATACAACTAGCAATTTATTATTTGTCACAGCAACCGCCTAGAAATCAACGTCTGCTGTCTCTTTCTTTCTTAGCTACGTCTCTCTCTCTCTACACTTGAAAACGGAATTCAAGACCAAAAAAAAAACCTTAAAATTGCCATTAAAATGGACGTAGCTAAAAACTGTCGATCATTTGGAAGAGTGTAAGTTAATCAGTGTCGGTTTATTTTTCATTTTAATGGCAATTTTAAGGTTATTTTTTTGATCTTTATTTACGTTTTCAAGTATAGATTGTTGTGATGTGAAAAATTGCTGAAATTGCTAGGTGTATAATGCCCTTCTCTTGTAACTCGCTTCTGTAGCGATCTCGTTCCAAAAGGAATCTAATTAGATTATCGTTCGACATGCGTCAAACTTCCTAACTTGAACTGTCATCAACATGCCAAGCTGTCTGGTGTAGTTACAAGGTTATTTAACTTACCATAAGTCATAACCGAGCACTGAGAATAATTAATGTCATACATCTACAGAGACACAATCTTAACGAATATTATGTAGAGGCAGGGGCGGTTCGCTCTATGATTTCGTCACACCGCTACAAGTACATGCCTTACTGCTATACTTACAAAGATTTTAACTTGATTTTAAATGTGTATTAAACATTATTATTATGTTATATAGGTACTCATTTACGTAATCTATCAAATGAATCGCGAAGCAAACAATATAGGTAAAGACTTCAGATGAACATTGAAGTGCAATTTTGCATAGGTACCTAACAATTTTGTTTGAATCCTACTAATATTATAAATGCGAAAGTTTAGATGTTTGGATGTTTGTTACTCAATCACGCTTAAACGGCTTAACCGATTTGGATGAAATCTTGCACGAAGATAGTTTATAGCCTGGATTAAAATATAGGATAGTTTTTATCCCGGGTCCACGCAGACGAAGTCGCGGGCGGAAGCTAGTTAAAACATAAAACATAACTCACGCTTTTAAAATTATGTCAATGAGTAAAGAGCCATAATTGCTAAAAATTGCATAGGGCGGTACTAGCACAGAATAAGTTATAGACGTTATAGTATTTACTAGCCACGCATAGAATTTAAATAGGTTGAGCTGTTGGCAACCCTCGCTCTAAGGCTCCGCCTCCGAAAGAGCGCGTTGCATGCGATAGAAAGAGCCACATTTAGGCACGTTTGGCGTACGTTTAAGGTAGGGAATTTGTTAACAGAGAACCTTCTGTACTTGAGTTAAGTTTGTGAGGGTGTAAGTTTGCAGGCAGGAGGACAGAAAGGATTGATAGATAACACTAGAATATTAGCAGACAAATTCTTCTACGTTTAATCGTTTATCTAAAATAAAAAAATATTGAACTAGTTTTACTTATTGTGATCTTTAAGTGCTTTTCAAATATAACAATACCAAAGTTTTTGCGTTTCAAAATGGTTCTCTTGAAATCGCATGATGATTGACGCACGATTTTTCTAATATTATTATATTGAATAGGGTATAGAAATGCTCAAATATCGCAGCTTCCTTTTCAGTTGTACCTATTTGATATGAGGGGGAACCAAAGAGAACGTAGTAAATTAAATATCTTCAATTGAATAAAGAAACTTCATACCAACCTGAATCACCCCAAATTAAAATAATTGAATTGAAATTGCTATAGACACGAGACTCAGACTATTGTAGTAATTGCAAGACTTCGTTAATGGCAGAATGAAGAATAATATCTAAAGTCCAATTAGATATAAGACTGCCGTTTTCAATTTGTCTGGCATTACGTGCTATACAGAACTCGCTCTTATAACTTCAAGGTAAGATTTATAATATCAATAATCCAAATATATATCATAAAGGATAGGTAAAATAATACCCCGAGGCATCGCAAGTAACAAAATTTGTCAACGGCTTCAAGTTCCTTGGAAAATGGTGAAGAGCGATTGCGTCTGGAAAATACTGATTCTATTTGTGATTGAACGAGCGCGTTCTCTGCTTCGGCTTAGGCCAATATCACAGATTATACCAATATTCAATCGTATGTCCGACTGTCCAGCTGTTTTTTTCTACTGGTCGCATCTCTCTACCGATTCTCGTGAAATTTTGTAAGTAGATTCGATAAATATACCTACAGTTTTTTGAAGAGAAAACTTCTTTAGCGGCGCTGTGCACTTTTTGGGATGGGGAAAAATTGTTAAACTCGCCACAGGTGTAGGAGCGTAGGTCACGTGACCTGACCGTAAGATTTAGTGTTGCCAGATGCCGGAACACAAAAAGCGGGAGCTGCGCTTTCAAAACGCGGATTTTTAAATCAAAATACGGATTTGCGGAATACGTTTATAGGTTTTTTTTATGTAAGACTTACGGGGCTTGGGGGTGGAGGCGAGGGGGGGAGGAGTGCAACCAGGTCTTTTTTTAGGCGATTCTTCGCAAAATTATCAGAAATAAAATGACACAGAAACGCTCACAGAGACACTAGCTATATACAATTATGTATTAACAAAAGACTGCCTGTGGTGAAATTAGATGACGCGGATTATTCTAATGAATGGATTCAGTTTGTTTTTAACTGAAAGTGAAATTTTATTAAGTACATCAAATAAAACGAATTCCTTGGTTTTTTTCCTTTTAGCTGGGACACACTGTGCAAGGAACAATCATAGTCATATTAAGAAAGAGCCCCTGGGCGACCGAGCTCTGCTCGAAACTAAATTTCCCAGACATGAGTCCCAGCTAGATCGATTTTTCGCCCCCATAAACCCTTACGCTCCAAAGTTCATTAAAATAGTTAGAGCCGTTTCGGAGAACGTGATTTCAAATACATTGTTTAGTATAGATTATCTACAATTCATATGTCAGCTTTAATGTCACCCACCTCCAATACCTTTCATATTCCTATCCCTGGAAAACGCGGGTAGAATGAAGACATCAACTGACATCGCTGTCAACCAACCAGTTCAGCTCCTAACACGATTCGGGTCGGTCAATGTCGAGTACTATCTCCATTCCGTCACTCGCCAAAGGCTTCGAACTAACCATTTTTTACCTATCATCATCGTCATTAAATCGGTACATCAACGCAGAAGTTTTAAGAAGAAAAGTGCGTAAGACCGGCAGCCTTAACATCTTGCAGCCAGCGCTACGTTTGAACCAGGTACGCGTTTTCCACCACTTTCCCTTTTTGCTACTTCATTCCTGGTCCTTCGCCCCAAATATTAATTACAAGGTGACATCATCTCTTATTTCTAAATACATTATTTGCAAATCATCTCATTTTTGGTAATTCATCGTTACATTTTATTAATTTCCGTAGGTAGATTCTTAACTTTGTAACCATAGACAAAACCGGTAGACTATCATCCCTAGTCATCCGACTTGCTGGACGATATTCTATCGAACTTACGATTGGTGCGTGTGTATAGGCCTTAAATTATTACGCTTGCAACACTGACATTCTTAACGTCAGTTGTCATTGTCATATTTGATTTCAAGTTCAAGGTTTAACATAACCTCTGGGATTAATATTATTCTGTTTGTTTACGTACGGAATAATGCCGGATAAACTTAATCAAGCGGATGCGCATAATGCCCCCACAGGTTCTTTTGGTGATTCACAGCAGACAGCTACTTTTATTGCTATGAATGTTCAAGGTAATTTCATGACAACATTGTATAACTTAGCGGCAGAAATTAGCGGCTCGTCTCGTAAGGATCCGATGCGCGTAGCGAGCTTCAAAGCTCGATATAGGGATATAGATAACATTCGTGATCGTTTTCAGGAGGCTTACAATGTGTTCATGGCAAATTGCGAAGATTCAAGCGTTCGTTCTAATGTTGACGCATTGTTCAATAAATTCTATGAAATGTACTATTCCGTTCAAGTGTTACAAGAATCTATCATAACAACAACGCCAAGTTTTTCAAAGTCAAACCAGGTTTGTTTACCTAAAATTCAATTGTCACACTTTTCTGGTGTGTATACAGAATGGCCAAATTTCATCGCTATGTATGATAGTCTTATTCACAATAATGCAGAGCTTTCACCTGTTCAAAAAATGCACTACCTGCTTAGTGTTTTAGAAAAGGAACCATTGAGCTTAGTTAGGCATTTAGAGCTTTCTGGGGAAAACTACACTATTGCATATAGGCTTTTGAAGGATAGGTATGAGAACAAAAGGCTCATAGCTGATAAACATTTGGAGGCCATTTTATCCTTGAGTAATCAACAAAATCAGACTAGTTTACGCAAGTTTGTAAATGCACTGAAAGAAAACACTCAGGCATTGCAAGCGCTTGGGTTTGACATTAAGGCATGGAGCTTCATATTGCTTCATATTGTTCTGCGAAAGCTTCCGGTGGAGCTGCGTGGTAAATTCGAAGTGAACCACAGCAGTACTCCAAATGACATTCCAACATTTGAAAACCTTCTCGGCTTCTTGGACATTCATCTTCGGGTGTTGGAAACTGTCAGCGGGTCAAAGGCCCCGCCTACCGCAGCACTAAATAATCAACCTAAGCTGACATTCGCTGTTAATTCTCTGAAATGTGTATGCTGTAATGGTGAGCATGTACTTTATACATGTGACAAATTTAATAATATGGCACCAGCAAAGCGTAGGGAATTTGTCACAATTCAACATTTATGTTATAACTGTCTGCGGACACATTCAGTGAACAAGTGTCAGTCTAAAAGTAGGTGTCAAATATGCAATGGTCGTCATCATTCTAAATTACATATCGATCACCTGAAAGGAGAGGCTGCACAGCCATCTGCATCATCACCCGCTCTCACTCCTGTTCCGGCACCAAAGACTTCTTGCTCTGAGGCTGCACATACAACCTTAAGTTCTGCTGTTCAACCTCTTCACAGTCATGGTATTCGCAGTGAATCTACCATGATGTTGGGCACGGCTTTGGTCGGTCTACAGGATATCAATGGGCACCTGCACACTGTAAGAGCTCTACTAGACTGCGGGTCCCAAGTATCAATCATCACGGAAAACTTAGCTCAGAAGTTGCGTCTTCCACGCTCAACTTCTGGCTTATTATATGGTTTAGGAGGTTCAAATGCCCAGCATACCAGCGGCAGCATAGAATGCTCAATAAGTTCTTTGGTCGACTCATCTCAGCCTGCCTTGGTGACATCTGCGGTTATTCTTAAGCGCATAACAGGGAACCTTCCTAGCATTCAGGTATCTCCGTCAGTCCAGGGAATGTGTAAGGACATTTCACTAGCGGATTCAAAATGTACCATTCCAGGCCCCATTGACCTTCTCATAGGTGTAGACCTCTATGATAAGGTTTTTGATGGAAGGAGATTACAGTTGGGTACCGGTCTACCCACTGCATACGCGTCAATATTTGGTTGGGTTTTGATGGGCGCAGCTCCCATTGAATTTGCTGTGTCTAACAACATTGTGGCTCTACATTGTTCAACCAATTTGGAATCTACCCTAAACAAATTTTGGGAGGTGGAAGAGGCTCCTATAAAAATTGCACAGGATCCAGAGAATCTTCAGTGTGAAAGGCACTTTGTAGAGACCCACACCCGCGACGAGACTGGGCGATACATCGTACGGCTGCCTTTTAAGACTGAGTGTAAGCCCTTGGGTGACACACGTAACAACGCACTCAAGCGGTTTCACAACTTGGAGCGCAAGCTTCTCAAGGACCCTAAATTAAAGAGTATGTACGCGGCATTCATGGCAGACTATCTTGAATCGGGTCACATGCGACCTACTGCTGGTACCCCATCCAGGAGTAGGTACTGGATCCCTCATCATGGCGTACTTAAGGAAAGCAGCAGCACTACGAAGCTTCGAGCGGTCTTCGACGCTTCTGCCACCAGTAGCACTGGGGTGTCGCTGAATCAGGTTCTGATGCCAGGTCCTAAACTTCAGCAGAATATAGAGGATATTATCTTACGTTTCAGAACTCACGCCATCGTCTTCACGAGCGACATCAAACAGATGTATCGTCAGGTTCGGATGCATGATGATGACTGCAAATTCCAAACTATATTCTGGAGAGAATCGCCTGATAAACCACTCCAGCAATTCGAGCTTACCACTGTCACCTACGGCGTCTCAAGCGCGGCGTATCTGGCCATGCGCGTCATACACGAGCTAGCTATCATCAACAAGGATTCGTACCCCGCGGCCGCTCGCGTTTTACAGGAAGACACGTTCGTTGACGACGTCATCAGCGGGAGCCAAGACGTAGAGTCGGCTAAGGTGCTGCAAAGGCAGATTGTTGATGTGCTGGCCCAAGGAGGTTTTCAACTAAGGAAGTGGGCGAGCAACAGCAAGGCCATTTTGGAAGGTTGTCCTTCTGATCACCTCGAAACGCCGTTTCGGTTCGAAGAAGGGGACAACATCTTCAAGATTTTAGGAATCGAATGGAGTTCCAGTACGGATAGCTTTGTGTACCGCGTATCGAAGCTCGGAAAATGCTACACCAAGCGTGACATTCTTTCCAACATCGCTCGGCTCTACGACCCGTGCGGATATCTGGCTCCTATTACCTTCTACGCCAAGGTAATCATGCAACGTCTGTGGGCATTGGAATTATCGTGGGATGATCCACTTCCCGAGGAAGCAGCTCAAGCTTGGGATGCATTCCTGGATGGATTCCATCTTTTAAATATTCCCAAGATACCCAGATTCATTTTGAGTAGACAACCGACTCGCTGTGATCTCTTAGGTTTCAGCGACGCATCAGAACGTGGCTACGCTGCCGTTGTTTATTTTAGGGTGGTCGACTCTACCGGAGAAGTTGGAGTGCATTTGCTACTTTCCAAATCTAGAGTCGCACCAATAAAACAGAAACTCACCATTCCACGGCTCGAGCTTTCAGGAGCCGTGCTTCTCGCTCGCCTACTCAGTCACGTTACGCAGGTATTGGAAGGCAAGGTTGTCATCACTGACACGTTAGCTTGGTGCGACTCTAGCATCGTCTTGGCGTGGCTCAGCACTCCGCCTCACAAGCTACAGACATTCGAGGCGAACAGGGTGTCTCAGGTTCAAGGTCTTGTTCCATCCGTCATCTGGCGCTACGTGCCCTCCGCGCTCAATCCCGCAGATTGCGCGAGTAGAGGGTTGCTACCACAAGACCTCGTTAACCATGTGTTATGGTGGTCACCTCCATGGTTAAAACAGGACCCTGTCTTTTGGCCCTCTCAACCTCAACCCGCATGTAATGATCTCCCTGGACTCAAGCCTCCAGCAGCATCGTCGTTCAATGTTTTCGACGTCGTCGCAGAACCGTCTACTTCGTGCTTTATCGTTCGTTATAGTTCGCTCTCGAAGGTACAGAGGGTAATAGCGTGGTCATTACGGTTTGTACACAACAGCCGGAATCCCACCAACAAAGTGTCAGGTCCTCTTAGCGCTCCAGAGCTCAATGCAGCATTGCACAGAGCCATCAGATTGGCACAAGAGGAGTCCTTTGCCGAGCAACTGAAGTGCATTCGGGATAAACGAGCTCTAAAACTTCCGTTCGCACGTCTTCATCCATTTGTAGACTCTTCAGGTCTTCTGCGGGTTGGCGGTCGACTTAGACACTCCAACTTACCATACTGTGCAAGGCATCCACTTCTTTTACCGAAGCGGCATCATATGACGGATTTAATCATCGATTACTATCATCAGGTCCACCTCCACGTGGGACCTAATGACCTCATCAACATACTCCACCAGCGATACTGGATTTTATCCGCTCGGCGCGTCGTTCGACATCGAGTCTTCTTATGTCTTAGGTGTCAACGCTTAAAGGCAAGACCCTTGGAGCCCTTTATGGGCAATCTCCCACCGAGTCGCGTGCGAGAGGCAAGACCCTTTATCAAGATTGGGATCGATTTTGCAGGTCCATTCATCATTAAAACCTCCAACCTGCGCAAGGCTAAAATCGTCAAGGCCTACCTCTGCGTTTTCATATGCTTATCCGTAAAGGCTGTCCACTTGGAAGTCACTTCCGATTTATCCACCAACTCCTTCATGGCCGCCTTTGATAGGTTCGTCTCTAGGAGAGGAATGGTATCCGACGTCTATACGGACTGTGGAAAGAACTTCCAAGGAGCCAAACGACATCTTAGCGAGGTAGACGCCTTCCTATACCAAAACAAGTCTGGTTTGACTGACGCTCTCGCAAGAGTCAGCGTCAACTGGCACATGAACCCGCCCTATGCGCCCCATATGGGAGGTCTTTGGGAAATCACCGTCAAGTCTGCTAAGCAGCTCTTAAAACGTACAATCGGGGAACAAGTACTCACCTTCGAAGAATTGACCACAATCTTCGCCAAGGTCGAGGCAGTACTCAACTCCAGGCCTCTGTGTCCAATGTCGAATGATCCAAACGACCTTGAAACACTGACGCCTGGCCATCTCATTATCGGACATCCACTTGTAAGCTTGCCTGAATACGATTTCGACCATACTCCGATGTCCCGGCTCAACCGTTGGCAACTCGTTCAGCAAGTTTCTCAGCATTTTTGGCGCCGGTGGCAGCATGAATACTTGCACACCCTTCAACAACGCACAAAATGGTGCAAGGACGTCCCCAATCTCCAAATAGGAGACTTCGTCCTTATTAAGGAGGACAATTTGCCACCCCTTCAATGGCGAAAGGCGCGAGTATCCAAGCTTCATCCCGGCGCAGATGGCGTTGTTCGCGTAGTAGAGCTTAAAACTAGTCTCGGAACTTGTCTGAGATCAGTAGCTAAGGTCTGCCCTTTACCCAATTTAGACTCCTAAACGCGAAAAAAGAAACGCTATTTAATTTAGCTTTAAGGTCCATTATCATTAGCATTATTATTTTTACTTAAATATAAAGAAAATCATCTTGCTTTCCCGTAACTTCAAGCATTTGTAAATCATCTAAAGAGCTTAGTAGCTCTTTGGGGGGCGGTTATGTTTAGTATAGATTATCTACAATTCATATGTCAGCTTTAATGTCACCCACCTCCAATACCTTTCATATTCCTATCCCTGGAAAACGCGGGTAGAATGAAGACATCAACTGACATCGCTGTCAACCAACCAGTTCAGCTCCTAACACGATTCGGGTCGGTCAATGTCGAGTACTATCTCCATTCCGTCACTCGCCAAAGGCTTCGAACTAACCATTTTTTACCTATCATCATCGTCATTAAATCGGTACATCAACGCAGAAGTTTTAAGAAGAAAAGTGCGTAAGACCGGCAGCCTTAACATCTTGCAGCCAGCGCTACGTTTGAACCAGGTACGCGTTTTCCACCACTTTCCCTTTTTGCTACTTCATACATATATAATAATTTTATATAGGATAGGATAGGACAGTAGGTACTTCATCCGTCTGTCAAACAAGGTACCAATTTTTTTCTAACCAAGCACAAAAGATGAACTCAGTGCCACCAACTAACTTTTAACCTTTGTCTATCCTTAGTACCTAATTCTAATACTGCTAATTAAAAAAAACTTTAAAAATCAACAATAGTCTTTATCCCTGTCGAAATAAAGTCTATCAGTATGTTGGTACTGTAGCAGATTTTTTGTCTTTAACTCGCTGTAAGTTTTTATGTCTGCGCGATTAAATAACATCTCACGCAACAGTGCAAAAAGCGGAGTAAAAAGCCTGCGCCTAGTAACGGCTTTAGCTGTTAACTACATTACATTATATTATAACACTAGGTATAACATTTTAGTGTGAATAGAAGACTACGATCAGAGAAGGCGAGCGGCAAGGTACTACTTATTCAAGCTGGAGTGTTCGTTTGACTTTGGTCGGCTCATACGTCTAGGTTTTTCAAAAAACTTACAATTTTGATAGTTTGGGAGAGTTCCTGATTCTATATACAATGTCCGCACAATTTCCTAGTGTCCTACGATTTTATTACATTGTGTGATAAAACGTATGGAATTTTCGTATCTCAATGGGTTCATACAGTTTTTAGGAACATATTTGGCCAACCGTATCAGTATGAAGTTAGATGAGAGCATAGAAGATATAGATATAGAGATTCGTTGCTCTCAGCTGTTTTGCTCATTTATTTTGTCTAAAGTGATCGTGTCAGCAGTCAAAGTTGCTGAGACCGTAGACGCGTCTCTATCTTACGTACCACCCGAAAGCAAGGGGCGGCTGCGGTGGCGGTCAATAGAGACTTGAAGTTAACTGTCAAATTTCTATTGACCACCCGCAGGGCGCGCCAGTGTGATTCAGGATTATAAAGCCTGATGCTGGAGCGGCTTGCGGTGGCGATCAACAGTAAATTTGACCATGATTCAGGCTTAAAGGCTCGCCTTAGGCCTGCAACACACTGGCGCGGCCTGCGGTGGCGGACAATAGTAAATTTGACAGCTAATGACAAGTTTACTATTGTCCGCCGCGGTCAGGCCGCGCCAGTCTGTGAGAGGCCTTAAATGAAACGCCTAGAAACAATGATTAAAACTATTCACAGCTGTTGGGGTGACTAATGTTTGTGTTCCAGCATTGCCGACCTTTAGAACAATGGTTTTCGTTGCATTTACCTGTGCGCATAACAATGTCCCGTGCAACGGATATTGATTCATCTGTGGAACACGTGAATAAATTATTTATAGCCTTAGGTGGTAAGCGAGATTAAAAAAAAATCTATAGTAACGTTGACAGAATGTTCTTTACAGTACATATGGTGCTACTTTCCCGCACTAGTGCGGAAAGAGCACTTTCCGTGCATATGTCGAAACTTTAAAGAGCCATATGTACAGTAAAACGTTGTACGATACACGTGCGAATAGGTAATTCGCAACTCGTGTCGATTTAAAACACTCCCTTCGGTCGTGTTTTAATTTATCACCACTCGTTGCGAATTTCCTATTTTCGGCAATTGTATCGTAAATAACTATTATAGTTGTAAGAATTTTAAAAGTATATACTTAGATTAGAATGTAATTTGAAATATTAAAAAATTGTCGTTGCACGCAAAAGCTTTTGTTTTTTTTTTTTCTTTTGACATCAATGGCGCGTGGTTGTCGGTCGCGCCGCGCTCTAAAAAAACACTTTCAAATCCGACACTTTTTAAATAACTGAGTTATATTAAAACCACTATAATCGAGATTCGGATATCTCCCTCTCATTCTTACTTATGTCACAGGAAGCAGACATGCCATAAAAACGTTTACTTTGACAATGAAAGCAACAAAGTTCCCCTTGATCTTATTTACATAAGTTTTTTAAATGTTTTTTTTAATAACATTATAACAGGTTTCAATGTCCGAAGTCTCAATCGACCGACAATAATAGCACGGGAATTAAATTTAATGAAGTGTGCTTCCTCTGAACGCATCCGGTAGCCCAGAAGGTGCGTTGTAATATTTTTTAGACCAGACCTCTACCAGCAAAATCAAAGTTCGTATGTCTCCGAATCTTTGGTACGACAGGCTTATCTTGTGTAGTTTAGATGATCGGCAAGGAGCTAAATAATGGGTGGCACAATTAAATTACTCAACTAGGGAGGTAAAAGAAATCGTGTCGCTGTCGCAGGTCGCAAGACAAAGGCGATAAATATACGATCTGAGACCTTTATAGACATGTTGTATTACCACCCATGGTCAGAAAAAAATGTTACGCCTCCCCCTGGGCAGGAAGTTACGATTTTCTGCACGCCACTTTATAGACATGTTTGACGTGGTTCTAGGACTGTTTGAGCGTGTCAAAATATTATTGAGCGTTTTGATGTTGTTACAGGTGTCTTATTGTATGTTCTCGATCGATTCAATGATTCATCATATAAGTAAATAGCATCAAAAAGTCATGTCACGTTAATGAGGTGCGCGCGTGGGCTGGTGTGGTTACAAATTATTTTAGCTGCGTTAGACAAACAAAAGTCTATAATATAATAAGAATTTCCAGTTCCACCTTTGAAATTAATCTTGGACAGGTAGTAGTAAATTTTATTGTGAAACCCTTTTCACGTATGAGGAACCTATGTCCATCCTAAAGGGCTACCTGGTGAAAGTTTTTTTTAATCGGATGAGTATTTCCGCAGACTACCCCCTATAGTATACAAAGCTACAATCTCACTGACTTTTCGTCTTTCGAATATTAATACGCGGGCGACACTGAAAGTCTTTAGAACTGGCCACTTGTAATAAATATAATAAAAAAATAAGTTCAAAATTTGAAAATGGAACTCTTTCTTAATATTTTTGTGTACGAATTCCACTCGATTGTCATTTGTTTTACGATTTGGCGGCAAATTGAAAATTGTGTGTACTACGTGAGCATGAATTTAACGCGAGAAAATTTTCGAGCAATGTTTTTTTACGACTTTCGATGTAATTTAAGTCAACAAGAAAGTTATGATAGACTTCGATTGGCCTTTCACGATGAAGCCCCATCTCGTGCTACTATTTACAACTGGTTTAATGAATTTAAACGTGGCCGCTATAGATGAGCGAAATGACAATCCGCCCTACCTCTCTAGAAAGGGCTCGTCCTGAAATCATGTGATCGTTTATGGGGGGGGTGGGGGTCAGAAAAATATCACAAATGATCACGATGGGGGAGGGAGGGGGGGGGTCCGAGACGACATCACGTGTATTTTTTTACACAGCAGGAATGTCAAAAAATAACGAAAGTACTCAATAATTTTCTCATATCAAAATAATCCGCTCTGAGCGTGTTTATCCAAATACTAATTATTCATTGTATGTACCAAGCCTGAAAATTGACCAGCAACTCGTTGGGAGGACGTGCCAGACCTGCGGCCTATATTTCTGCTCCAAAAAAAAACGTTCAGATGCATAAAATACTTCACAAGGAAGCAAAGAACTTCAGGGCAGAAATTGTTCGTCCCAGACGTATCATAACCCGGGTATGGCAGCAGCGATGGCGACTCAACACCCTCCGACGTCCGTCCCATCATCACCATCCAAAACATTTGCGAAAACCCGTGGACCGAGGACATGACGTAGCGTGACTGGCGTGACATGGCTTAAATGAAAACCAATTTTTATTAAGTTATTGCTGTTTTTTTTAATTGACTAATACATACTTAGTCCCAAAACTACACGTGATCTTGAATGGGGGGGGGGGGATGGGATAGCGTTATAATCACTAAATATCACCAAAGGAGGGGGGTCAAAAGTAGGCCAAATATGACCACATGATTTCTGGACAAGCCCAAATGTAACCTGCCGGTTTACCTACAATATTAATATTACATGTAGGTATTTGATTTGTGTAGTAGTGTCACTGAAACTTGCTCGTCTCGTGTAAACTGTCCCTTAATTAGCTAAACATCCAAACGAAACGGTTCGCGGTGGGTCGTTCACTTTGTAATAGCTTTATATGGACTTGCATGCAAGACATACACGATTATTTGTACTCGCAAGTCTTAAACAACTCGACTGTCATCAAACTTTACATGATTCTCACCCCTATAGGATTCTCATAAGATTCATATTAGAATTACTATGACAATAGATGGGACTTTCTTATTCCTAAGTCACGAAATGTAAATACGCACGAAATTAACTTAGTCGCTTTGATCGCGGATGGTAAAAGGTTATATACGTTCGAGATATTTATAGAAAACGTCAACATTTGGCTTAAAAGGTGAATATGGTAATTCTAATAAGACTTACAACATCAAAAGGTAGATGTGAAACGCTTCTGCCCCTCCCCGTTCCGCTACCGCTGTCTCCAGGTTCCGTGCATTACTCGCATATGTAAACGGACCCTTACGCCCGCCACCTACAGGCGGAATTCCGCGCGTAATTCCTCTGGGCCGGTCACATACAAGCGGAACTCATCCGCATGTCTGTAAGAGGGCTGTCGTGAATAGTCATGATTCACGATAGTATTTACATTGATGTTATATGTTATATGATAATAATCATGTCTCAAACCGCCGATTTATTTCATGTAGCAACACCTACAATCTTTTTATAACAATGTTGACGGGTAGGCGTTGAAAAGTTGAGTGCAGATTTGTAGTGTTAGATTTGGAGGAAAACCAGGGTGAGCTCTTTCCATAATCACTTTCAATGCATCCTATGACATTGTAACAATTTGGTTCATTGACACGTGTGTTCATGTGCTTACACAGCTCGAACGATGATTGTTCATGATGTGATGTATTTATGTGCGTCCACAAGTATTATTCTATTTGGGAGGCGTGACGGTACGACGGGACGGGGGGGGGGGTGGGACGGGGTGGTGGTTATGTATATGAATAAGGTTTTCCTACATGTCACGTACATGCGATAACACAGTTCTTAGTCGTGGAGTTCTTTAGTGTGAGAGGATTAGTAAAAAGTGTAACAACAGGGTCTCAGGTCCGGTAGTCTCAGCCTCAGGCCATGTCGTCATCAATCAAGGGTGCACCCGGGTAATTATAACTGGAACAATATAGTGTGTGAATTGGTACAGTATCAGATGTGTGGTAAGGGATGTCTGTAAGGGGAGGTGGAGGACATTCTCGGGGACGAAGGTCCCCACATCTCAGATGGAGCTGGTACGCATAAGGCGGCATCTCATATGTCAGATATATAAAGGATTCCGGAAGCTGTATGTGTAGGTTCATAGTTGCATATATGCTAATACAGATACCTAAGCTAGAGTGATATAGGTACTCATTCGCGGCCATGAGAGTGACCAGAAGTGGCTACGCGACAGGGGCCATATTTTGTATGGACTAACTGCAGAGTCAGTGCCCCTCATGAGGCGGACATTATAGCAAGTTGTTGCGATATATGACCTTTACTCGTAGAAGGCAGGTTTTATTTTTTGTTTTATTTACCCCGATTGGTATTATTGGAACGACCTGGGACAATACAACCGCCCTTTGCGTCCTTATGGGCCGACATAGACTAATACGAGTCTTTAATCGAATCCTTATATCGATGACCGGCTAGCATGCTCACTGTCCTATACAGCGTGTCTCTGACTTTGGGGCTATAAATGCAAATGTCAATTATGCTCCTTGAACGGAACTACTTTTGCTCTACAACTTTTCAAAAATAGGTTCTTTTTATATTTTCATTATTCCATACAAATAAAATAAAATGTTCAATGTACATCATCCATTAGTTAGGTTTCATACTTGTCAGTGTCATGGATGTCAAATAATGAGGCCGTGTTTGCAATACATTGATGGTACAGTTAATGTTCAAACGCGAATAAATTATAGAAATAATAGTTATTTTACAAAGTTGCGGAACAAAAGTGGTTCAGTTTCAGGACCGTAATGGACATTTGCATTTAAAGCCCCTAAGTCAGAGACACACTGTATAACCACCGGCTAAGTTCTCACGTGCCTTCTTGATTAGGAATTGTTGCTATTGAAAATCTTCACTGTTCACTACTGTTACTGATACAACCCGGAACCCTGCATGCCCACACTGTTGCTCGGTACACGGCTGAGAGACGCCACTGCCTGAGTGACGCCACGGACTGAGAGACGCCACGGCCTGAGATACGCCACGGCCTGAGAGACGCCACGGCCTGAGAGACGCCACGGCCTGAGAGACGCCACGGCCTGAGAGACGCCACGGACTGAGAGACGCCACGGCCTGAGAGACCCCACGGTCTGAGAGACGCGACTGCCAGAGCTCTACGCACCGCTACCTGTTGGGCATCTCTTATTCGAGGAACCTCAACACAAAAAAAGCTTATAAAAAGAAAATGGCTGTGCAAGCAGTGCAAGTGTTCACTGACACTACAGCCAAGGTTTGAAAGAAAGAAAGAAAGAAAAATACATTTATTCACAACACATAAATCACTACAAATATAAATACCTGCACGTCTATCATGCGACGGCCGCGACATACCCTCGAGTTTTCTCGCACTATATCTCTTGTTCTACGTGTTCTAATAAGAAAAAGACGGATAGTGCGAGCTCTCTCTATTTTTCTCGCACTATCCGTCTCTCACTTATTAGAACACTTAGAACAAGAGGTATAGTGCGATAAAAATCGAGAGTATGTCGCGGCCGTCTTGTGCTAGACGTGCAGGTGAGATGTAATGTACTGCTGCTACTGCTACTGTTTGCTCGCGGTCTCTTAAACCAAACTATTAGTGGCACGTGTAATCTAGCCCTTATATCGATGAACTAGCATGCTCACTGTCCTATATAACCACCGGCTAAGTTCTCACGTGCCAACTTGATTAGCTTTAATTACTGCACGCAGCACGGGAATGCCGGCTGCACCGTTACTTGTTTTCAGAAAAACTCATTAATCTAAATTGGGACTACGCTAGTTGTGAAAACGACTAGATACGAACAGGATACCAAATCTAAACTAATCTGGAGTTAATAATATAACTGGTTAACTAGCTTCTGCGCGCGAATTTGTCCGCTGGAACTCGTTTGTATAGTTTCTTCAGACAAACTTTCGTACCCCATTTCACGCCTTTAGATGTATTCCCGGGGTAAAAACTACCTCCATACCTAATTTCATCTTAATCGGTTCCGTGGAAGCGTGAAAAGGTAGCAGACCAACCGACGTAGTTACTTTAGCATTAATAATCTTAATAAGTAATGGCGTTATATACCTAAAAACAAACAGTTTAGTACGTTTTGTTGCGGCGTGCTTCTCGGCAGGCTTTTAAAGCAGAAGTATGTAGAATTGGCCTACTTATATAATTCATATTTGAATTTCGATCGCGTGAAGATTTCTCGTGATACCGTCTTTGCCCCAACTTTTTGTTGGTCCTTCGAACCGGACTGAAATGTAGTCGCTACATAACCGTCATTGGCGCACTGAATTCGGTTTTGTGTTATTAAATGTATCTATTAAAGGTGTTTGTTATTGTTTAATGAAAACCGCTCCTTTAAACACTAATTTATAGTAACTGTAACTAGACTAAGACCTTATTATTATTTTATCTACATATTTTTACACGCAATATATACGGAAGGTACCCACCTATTGACATATTATTGTAGTAAGTAATTAGTAAGTAGTAGGTACCTCCGTCTAAAAAACATCACCTATCAGAATGCTTTGCATTGATATGATTTAATAATAATAGGTTCATTGTTCGTACATTTATTCTATTACTAGTAATTATTAGAATACCTAATACTGTAGTTATTAGAGTAATAAGATCGACTGTTGATGAATACAAAATAAAATATTACTAGCGTGTACGTAACGTAACACTATAATAATAATAATAATAAACCATTTACTTCAGGCATCTAAGGCCCATAGTTACAAATACCTTATAGACTAACGTAGCGTTTTTTTTTTAGTTGTTATTTGCACTGCCCCACAATCTTTTCCGCTTTGCCTTAAGGTTTGACTGGTAGAGAATGCCATATGGCATTAAGTCCGCCTTTTGTACGATAAGTTTTCTTTTGTGCAATAAAGTTTAAATAAATAAATAAGATACATACAATTATAAAATTAAAAACTACGATGAAAAAAATGAACTATGATGAAAGGATATATGTAGGTAGATATTTATAGGCATAGGTAGGTACTAATTCAATAAGTGGGTGTCACAGGTACTAAACATGATGTCTGAAACCTTCGAAATTCGAAAGATCTTGAATTCAATTTATTTATAAAACTGCATACCTAGGTAGGGTCTGTCAATTTTTGCCAAGCATAACAATTCTTTCATAACTTTGTTCACTACTAAAGAATTCAAGTGCGTATGTTTTATTAAATTCCTTCTTATCGGGCACACGAAGTATGAAAGAACGGAGTGATTGATCACGTTTTTAACATAAGTATAGGCACAGGCGACGCAACCATACAGCCAAAAGGGGAAATGCTGCAGAAACCTGCTCTACGACCGAGAGATTCGCAAGCGCACTGATTATTCAAACTATTTAATAATAACAAAACTTTTTAAACATCTACACGCCATAGACGCGACTTGAACTCTATAACTTCGTATTATTTACGTTATTTTCACACACTAACTTAAAATAATGAAGTTTCAAGCTCAAAACTAAATAAGACACTGTACGTACCGAAAAAATCCTCCCAAGTCATAGAATGGTCGGACTCGTTCGCACCGTCCATCTTCCAACACTACAGCATTAACAAACACGATGTTTATGTCACAAAATACACTGAACTCGCTACATATTTATTGTTGACAAACAACCCAACGCGACGCAACGAAGCGTGCGGCTTCCCCGCCTGCCACCGGGTGAATGAGAAATCAAATAAAACTAAAAACGATGCAACCGTGTTGCTGTGTGCGTTGTACGGGATGCACTTATGGCACTGTCCCTTTCTCTCCGCTTGGTATACACGCGATAGAAAATAGTGTACTTTTGAATAAGTTTAAAATAGTCTTCAAGCTATCTTGGGCTTCAAGGTATGATGCGAGCCCTAGAATGAAATTACAGTTATAATGATTAAAGAATCTGCTCTCGTCTCGATACGCTAGGCTGAAATAATTACAATATTAAGAGGAAACACAAAGGCCGTTTTTCCATACAAACGTAGTAAGTACCCTGTTTTCTCCCTGGATAATGGCTGTAGAGCAATTTTTTTCCATAAATCTATGGCTACTATTGATAATTATGTTCCTATGTTTTCCTTTTTTTCATAAATTTATTCTTAAAAGAGATATTAACCTTCAAAAACCTACAAAAAATGCCAAATTTTCCACTGTGTTAAAACATCCAGAAAACAATATTGACTTGATTATTAACAACTTAGAAAAGTTGAAAAACCCCCGACATTTTCATTTCAAAGTCCAATATCTCAAAAACGGCTGAACAGATTTTCATGAAACATGGCTAAGAACACTCGAGATACAATTATCTATAACACAAAAAAAACCGCATTCAAATCGGTCCATCCGTTTGGGAGCTACGATACCACAGACAGATACACAGACACACAGATACACAGACACGTTAAACTTATAACACCCATCTCTTTGCGTTGGGGGTTAAAAAAAAGGAAAACATAGGAACACGGCCAAAGCCTTTCTTCAATTATTAATAAAAAAAATAGTTAAATAGGTCAAGTTTTGGAGAAGAAATCAGGGGACTACAAAACGTTGATTATTTTCGGTCCAAGCTGCAGTTGTCTCTATTGCGCTCGCGCTCGCTTGATCAGGCACTGCGCGACAGCAATACATTTTACAAATACCTATTTCTCAAATATCTCAGCCTTTGTGTTTCCTCTTAAGTACATGTACCAAATATCCTTTTTCCGGTTCAATCATCTCATTGAAAATGGTTGTAAATAGTTGTAACTATGTCAAGGTACTGTCAGACAGGGCATTTTACAAATTAAATCTAGCTATCTCCATACCACGACAAACGTTCAACAGTATACCTAGTATAAATGAATTCGCTTAAGGGGGTGCATTGGAAATTGGAAATTATCGCGTGCTATGAAATGCCGTTCTGAGGGGCTACCGCGAGGCGCGAAGTGATACTCCAGGCAAAATACGGTTTTGAAAAACATTAATTTATAATAGCGTTTTTTTTGTTGATTTCATTTTAAAATGTTATTCTAAGATGATTAATTCAAGAATCCGATAAACTTTCCACCCGGAAGTAATTATGTAGATTTAAATGAAGCATGCATTGTCTTTTTTTGTACGATTTATCTTGAATATTATAGAGCAAATGTAAATGAACCTAAATAAAGACAAAAATATTTATTAATATTTTTTCTGACTTTTCAGAAGCTAGTTAGTTTATCGTTTTTTTGATGTCTGAAATTTTGTCGGATTTTGTCGCTGGGTAACTATTTAATTGATAATATATCCGTTACACATTAAAAATAAGCTATTATAAATTATTTCCAAATTTGACTTTTTTTCCATACGAGTTGTCAGTTTATTGACTGGACTATGAAAACGAACTTCGTTCGCGTATCTCCTACTCTGTCGAACGAGCAAGTGCAACAGAGAAGGACATATACACGAACGAAATTCGTTTTCGTTTCGCGGCAGGGCCTCTGACTAGATTAAGAAACAATAAGGTCTGATTTCCAGATATATGATTCTTGACTATATGATTGTTTATATGATTTAATCGATACATGATTGCCTAATACTTCCTCGATGGAAAAAAAATCTAAAGTACGGTCTTTATTTTCCTTTTTTTACTCAGCCTACTCAAACAATACATTATTTTACGACACAATCAAGTCAATACTATAGTATTTTATCTCGTCTAAAATCTCACTTAATCCATACTTCCATACTATCCATCCATACTAATATCCATACTATCCATACTTCCAGCCACACTCCATACTTAATATTATAAATGCGAAAGTGTGTCTGTCTGTCTGTCTTCTGTTACCTCTTCAAGCTTAAACCGCGGAACCGATTTAGACGAATTTTGGTATAGAGATAGTTTGAGTCCCGGGGAAGGACATAGGATAGTTTTTATCCCGGAAATCATCCCGGGGATGAAATGAGGGGGTGAAAGTTTGTATGGAGATGCGATATAAACGAGTTCCGCGCGGACGGAATCGCGGGCAGAAGCTAGTGAAATATATAAAACTCACTAAGTTAGGTATTTATCGAAATTTGTCCAAAAAAGCCATTTCCGAAGAGTGTTGCTTCTCTATTTCTCGTGCGCGGAAGGCATAAGCGTGTCCCTGTCAAGGGGGCGAGGTCGACTCGAATCACGGCATCCCCTTAAATGTCGGCAACTCGCTTGTAACTCCGCTGGAGGCGCAAGCGTCTATATGATACGCCGGAGTCGCTACGGTGTCTGCTTTCTTAACATCGAGGCCGTATGCTTGTTTACCACCGTTGTTTCATATATATATATATATTGCTAGCTTCTGCCCGCGACTCCGTCCGCGTGAAACTCGTCTATATCGTAGCTCCATACTAACTTTCGCCCCCCATTTCACACCCGTAGGGATCTTTCCAGGACAACAACTATGCTATGTCCTTGCCCGGGTCTCAAATTCTCTCTATACCAAATTTCATCTAAATCGATTTGGCGGTTTAAGCGTGAAAAGGTAACAGACAGACAGACAGACAGATAGACAGACAGACAAACACACTTTCGCATTCACAATATTAGTATAGATTACTAATTACTTAGTACTTACTATTTATATTTTTCCTAAGCTCTAGGCGCTCAGTGAACAGATATTTTGTGATAGGGCAACACGCATGTGATATAACTACCCCTAACCTAAATTTAGAAGCGCTTTGACTGTCGAAATCCGCTTACCATCATGAAGGTCGTATAATGCTTGTTGCCACCGACGTAGTAATTAGCGTCCAAATTACCGTCGTACCAATATAATTATTTTTCTTGACTAGACTTGAAATAAATCGAGTGTAATTTTTCGTTTCATTCTCCCGAACTTGACAATTGTATTTTTTTTTACTTAACTTTCAGGAAATGTCAATATTTTTCAATACAGACTTAACAACGGATTTTTTAATTTTTGAACTGAACCAAAACTCATAGACGATAACTTAACCATTGAAACTTCGTAAATGCTGTAATCAAAATTAAACTCTACCACAGGATTATAAAGACTATTTCAGTTTGATAATATCAGAAAACTTTATCGTACGTTTCGGTATATCCAATGCGTCATGTGACGTCACCCGCATTGATCGGACACGACCGTCAGCCGATTTCTAACAATATGGCGGACTTGAAATCAGTTGTTGTGCATTGCGATTTGCAGTTTGTGGGTTAATTTAAATAACAAAACATAGCACTTTTTGACTAGTAAATTGTTTAAATCAATCTTTACGCTACATGTGATAGTAGAAATCGGTGGCCGGTGTTGTGTCTCTGTTTCAGGGATGTGATTTTAGGTAAAAGCAGTGTTGAATAACAATTTAAGCCGATTTAATTGCATTTCATCGGCACATTGCAGCGCACGTTGCATTTTATTAGATTAAGAGGAGCCCTTTACATACTTAAACTGACTGTGTCGCGTTTTTTTCTAGTTATCGAGGCGAATCGTCGAGACGAAGTAGTGGTCATTACTGTGGTCTTTCACTTGGTAACTAGTCGGTATTACGATGCCGCGGCGCGGTACTGAGCCCGTGGTCTCGCCGGAGCCACCTAAGAAGAAGCCTAAAGTGGTTTTAGAGCAGCTTTCTTTGTTGTGTCCGAGTTTGGACGCAAGTTTCACCGACGATGAGGCTTTGCCGCCTGGGATCGTGTTTTCTGATATTCAGCAGAAGAAATGGCGCATTGGGAAGCCTATTGGTGAGTGTTTAACTTTAAAAAGTAGTTGTAAACTCTTTCTTTCCTAATATTACTGATATTATTACTTCTGATTGAAACAGGGTTAGCAATTCCATAATTACATCAGATCTGGAATGTTATCAGATATCTTTTGTTTGTTTATCAATAATGACATAGATATTGCTTCAGAAATGCAATGGCATTCAGTTGTGAATATTTAGCATCTTTAGGTGAAGATCTTTTGTTACACCATCAAATGTATGTATGTTGCAATTTTTTTGAGGTTCACCCCAAACAGCAGCGGATTATCCTTATAGGCAAACTAGGCACATGCCTAGGGGCATGTGGTCCGAAAAATCGTTTTCATTATAACTTTTAATGTGTGGCCGCTGGAAGTAGTGCTTGCCCAGGGCACTCAGGACATATAATACGCCTGTGACCCCAAATATCGATTCTTATCACGAGAAAAACAAGTTTTCACAGAATTATAGTGCATTTTGTTTCTGATACTGACATTGTCCCTACCAATATATTTTGAATTTACAAGTTAACCAATCCCTTACTGAAACACAGAGTAGGGAATTGGCAACAATTAATTTGAATCCTTAATTGGTACGCACAGCGACCTTTGCTGCACAAAGCTGTCTCAGCAACTCCGCATGGATGAACCCCGGTCATGACATAGTCAACAAATTAAGCTAAGATTGTCAAACAATGGTGCAGTTTTTTGGTTTTCCTGCGGACTGAGCTAAAATGAAGTGCTATTCTAGATTGATTTATTGCACAATACTAGACTTCATTATTAACAAGGATAGGACAAACGCCCGTCATTTTGAAAACTTAACCCTGTTCTGTACAGTAGACTTCCTTATATTAATAAAAAAAAATAGGTACTAAATAAGAATAAGAAAATAAAGAAAAAGAATATTACAAGTAAACTTCTAAAAAAAAAAAAAAACATTAGGAAGTCTCTACTGTACAGAACAGGGTTGTTCGGGCCGACCGTCTGCCCGCCCCCTTAAACTCCTCACGTGTGTACGCCTCTTTTGAGTCTGTGGTTTTGACAGTGACACTTTTGTCAAGGCGGAGAGAAAAGAGATAACCTCGTGGTTGCGGACCCGAAATGGAACGAGTGTTTTTGGATAATTTGGAAACGCATTTTCCTTGTTTTGTGTAATATCGCTCGCTTTGAAGACACACGGGTGTCCGAGTGTTTTGTGTGGATATTTCGGTGACATCGGAAGAGTTGGTGATTTGACGCCGCGGATTGTTGGCGATACTGCCGCGGAACACCACGGCTGCTTCTTCAGCCCGGAGACCTTCTTGATTGAACTTGACTTGACCTGACAGTTGACTGAACCTTGACAGATACCAACCGGAGTTGAAGCGAACATCGCGCCTCCCGGAATCAGGTGAGTTGAACAAGTTTTGTAGCCAATCCACTGGCTTATATGACCCGCGAAACGCGTGGCAGTTCACTCCACTCGCACTAGGCGAGGAGTTGAACAATTTTTGGTACCCAGAGCGTGGTTCCTCACAAAGAAAAAACGCGAATTTTGATAGTTTTTTTCCTTTTGGGTAAAAATTTTGAGGTTATTTGTTAAAACCAAATTTAGCTACAACTATTTAAAACCTCTATTTTGTGGCACTGCAAGTGTTTTGTACTGTAGATTTCACGAAATTATTGTACTTGCAGTGCAAATTAGTGAGATTACAACCTCCGGAAGGTGATTTTGAGTGTTTGGTACAATTTAATTTGGAAAATATTTGAAGGCAAATATAAGCCACATATTTGATTGATTGTAATTTGGAAAGCCTTTCATAGCTTGTTGTTTGGTAATAAGGCATTTGTTTTATTCAGTTTGCTATAAGCGGCCAAGTTTGCTAAGAATATAAGCTAAAATATAAGGCTACCACAAATATTAGTTGTAAGCTAGATTATTGTACAAGTGATGTAACTAGCCAATTATAGATTATAATTTGAGCTTCCACTGCGTTTTGAGAATCTATATTGGTTGTTATTGTAAGGCATTCCTGTAATTGAGTTGATATTTGGTTTTGATTCACTAGGGTGACCAAGAGATTGGAATTTCCACATTAATTAAATTAATTTTAATTTTCTCTGGTATTGTTGGAAATTCATTTAAAATGGGATCTACACCTAAGGCTAAGATCCAGTCTGCACTGCGTTGGTTTTCATCTGCAGCAGCTTTGGTTGACAGAAATGACCGGGAGGAGGCTTTGTTGACCCGGTACGAGGAGGTGTCAGACCGTCTTAAGGCTGTGGAGTTCCAGGTTGAACTCTACCTAGCGGAGCCCGGCCGGACGACCCCGGAGACTGAGCAGGTGGAGCGGGACTTTGAGCAATGTATGGATTTTGGGGACAGGATTGTCGAGAGGGCTTCTAAGATACTGCGGGTTCGGAATGGTGCGGCCCGGGACGTTCCGAAACACGCAGTTATCTATAACCCAGGGTTGGCAGCGCGCTTGCCAGCCATACAGATGCCGGTCTTCCGAGGAGACCTGGACGAGTGGACCAGCTTCATCGACCTCTTTGATAGCTTGGTGCATGCCCGGACGGACCTGCCAGCGGCGTTGAAGTTGGCGCAGCTGATGTCTGCTCTCGTCGGGGAGCCGCGCGACTTGATCGCGCATTTGTCGGTCACCGACGACAATTATGAAATCGCGCGCACGTTGCTGAGGGACCGATACCAGAACGTGCGGCGACTTGCGGATACTCTTATGACTAAGATCTGGAATATCCCTCGGATCGCTCAGGCTTCAGACATCCGGCTGAAAATGCTGAATCCTGTTTTGACAGCGACCAAAGGGTTAGAGAACCTTGGTTTGCCGGTGGACCAGTGGTCCTACATACTGTTGAATTTTTTGTTGAACCGGCTGCCGGCTGATGTGCGGGCCAGGTTTGAGCACCGGTATGGTGGTGAAAGTGCTCAGCATCTGCCGACCTTCACCAATCTTATCGACCAATTGGAACTTGAGTGTCGACGGGCCGACACCTCGGATCTACCTCCACCCCCGAGGCCTCCTGGGGCCCAGCGGGCCCAGGGGAGAGTTGCACCTCAAAGGGGAGGGTGGGGCAAATCGGCCCCACAACCAGCGGGTCCTCACCAATATAATATCAGTGCATTGGACCCTGAAGTCTGCCTATGCTGCAAGAACCCTGGCCATCGGGTGCCAGCGTGTCCGAAGTTTCTTGCGCAGCGGGTTGTGGGACGCCGCAACATTGCTAAGCAGCGGCAATGGTGCTTTGTTTGCTTGGGCCCACATTTTGTGCGAGATTGTGCCCACCCGCGGGCGTGTAGGTCCTGTGGTGGGAAGCACCACCCCATTTTATGCATGAACCGCAGTGGGGATACACCTCCCCCCCCCCCTGCGCAGGGGTCATGCTCCCCTGTTCGGAGTCAGCAGCGGGCTGACCAGGGGCCCATGGCCTACCAGTGGGGACGTCGGGTAACACCCCCCTCCCCCCCCCCTCCCCCCCCCCCTCCAAAACTACGCGACTACTTCGCACGCACCCGGGCCCCAACGGGGGGTCCTTACGGGCGGGTGCCCGCAAACGCCTCCACCCCGGCATGCGCCACGGATGTCGCCGCCGCTTGTGGAGCGACCCCGCTTGGCGTCGGGACCTCCGGCGTACGGCCGGAGTAGGACATACCAGGGGCCGCAGGCGGCACGCATGGCGCGACGGCAGTACCAGCCGGAGTGGGACCCGCTCGAGCGGTACGAGCGGCCCGCCCATGCGGAACAGGATGCAACGCGTTATCCCTGCTAGGGATACGCCGCCCACGCACCAGCAACCGCCACGCCCTTGGAGACCGTGTTATTGCCCACGGCTTCGGTTTGTGTTTGGGGCCCTGGCGGAGGATCAGCCTGCGTGCGCTCTCTCCTTGACACGGGAGCGCAAGGCTGCATGGTATCCAGTAGGTTGGTGCGACAGTTGGGCTTGGTTGTGAAACCCCACCCGGAAAGTATACGTGGGGTAGGCAATGTGACAGTGTCAAACCTGGTAGGGCAGACCTTACTCACCTTTGGACCGGGTCCCACTTCACGCGCGAGGATTAATGCTCCCGCGTTAGTATTGGATGAAGTGGTGGGGAGACTCCCCCAGGTGAAGCTGCCTCCAGAGGTTCGGAGTTTGACAGCTGGATTAGTTCTGGCGGATGCTGGATTTGACAGACCTGGTCCGATTGACGTGTTGCTGGGTGCAGACGTTCTTGGGCGGGTGCTGTTGAGCGGCAACCGTACCTTACAGCCTGGCGGACTGGTTACACTGGAAACGGTGTTTGGCTATGCTGTAATGGGTTTGGTTTTAGCGGCTCCACCGCCTCCTACTGAGGAGGGCTGTCTGGTTGGAACTGCTCTTTCAGAAGCCGTGCAACGGTTCTGGGAGATTGAGGAACCACCTACCGCGTCGCGTATGAGCCCCGAGCAGGAAGAGTGCGAACGGTTTTACCAAAATAATACTGGGCGCCTCTGCTCTGGTCGGTTCATAACACGACTTCCTCTGCTCATCCACCGACCTCCTCTTGGAGCGTCACGTGAGATGGCTGAGAAGCGGCTGGTTTCGATGGAACGCCGAATGAGAAGAGATGCGCTCTTCCGGCAGAAGTATGTGGACTTCATGAGGGAGTACGAGGGTTTGGGACACATGTCGGTGGCTCGGACGGACTGGAGTACAGTGGAGCACTGCTTCCTGCCGCACCACGCGGTCCTAAAATCCCCGGAGTCCAAGATTCGTGTGGTCTTTGATGGGTCCGCGTCCACCTCGACTGGGGTGTCATTGAACCAGTGTTTGCATGCAGGTCCTAAGCTGCACAAGGATATCACGGATATCCTCACAAATTTTAGGAAACATCAGGTGGTGTTCGTCGCCGACATCCGGATGATGTTTCGGCAGACAGTGATCCATCCTGATGATCGTCGGTATCAGCTGATCTTGTGGCGTGAGAGCCCTGATGAACCGATGTTGGTGTACGAGCTGAATACGAATACATACGGCTTGAAGAGCAGTCCGTACATTTCAATTCGAACTTTGTTAGAATTGGCATCTCGAGAGAGACTGAGGTTCCCTCGAGCGTCCGCCATTTTGGAACGGGACTTATTTGTCGATGACGTGTGCACCGGGGCAAACAGTGTCGAAGAGGCTTTGGTTTTGCGGGATGAGCTGGTGGAACTCTTGCGGACGGGTGGATATGAATTGCGCAAATGGATGTCCAACTCACCGGCCGTGGTGGCCGGCCTCCCCGAGGATCACCAGCAGGATCCGCACCTGTTCGAAAATGTTGAGAGCCCGCACATGTTATCAGTCCTAGGCGTGCAATATCGACCAGTCCAAGATGTGTTCACCTATCGGGTGGAACTGGATTCCCCGAGGGTCTGGACGAAGCGGCTTGTGCTGTCCACGGTGGCCAGGACGTACGATCCGAATGGATGGATCGCGCCGGTCATCTTCACGGCGAAGGCATTTATGCAGCGCCTGTGGATGGTCCAACTGGGTTGGGATGATCCACTATCCGGAAATTTGTTGAGCGATTGGGAGGTTTTCTTCTCCACGCTCCCGGAGATAAATCAGGTCGAACTGCCGCGTAAGCTGTTGCCGGCAGGGAAATGCCGAGTAACCCTACACGGGTTTTGCGACGCCTCCGAGCGAGGGTATGCAGCTGCCGTTTACTTGCGGACGGTCAGCTCCGCCGGAGCGGTCGATTTGCACTTGGTAATGGCGAAGAGCAAGGTGGCTCCCCTTCGCACGCGTTTGACAATCCCAAAAATGGAATTATCTGGAGCGGCTCTTCTTGTACGCCTACTGAACCACGTGGCCTCTTGATATGTAGGTATGCTTGTGATTGCATACTACCGCAGAAGTCAGTAATAAACCAGTCGGCAAGCATACGGTTGTTTTACTTGCTATTGCTCCCGGTCACCGATATATCATTGGCTAACGAGGATTATTGCTAACCTTCGCTGTTATAACCATGTCCTACCTAGGAAATTTGACTATTTTCGATCACAAGACAACTGAGTGGGCAATATTTAAAAGCCGGTTAACAAAGTTTTTCTTAGTGAACAGTGTAACGGACGCCGCAAAACAAAGTGCAATAGCGATCACACACTTGTCGGATGAAAGTTACCGGTTAGTGCGCAATTTAGCATACCCGAAGGATATAGATGCCTTGACGTATGACCAGCTGGTTTTGTTACTCGACGAACATTTCAAGCAGAAGGAATGTACCTTTGCGGACAAGGCGCGTTTTTTCGGGGCGACAAGGAGTACAGGCGAATCGATGAGCGACTGGGTGGCGCGATTAAGAGGTCTCGCAAGTTATTGCGATTTTGGTGCCGCTCTGGAATCGAACCTCAGGGATCGTTTCGTGCTCGGTCTGGGCTCGGGTCCTGAGCGCGACAAACTGTTTGAGCAAAAACCGTCAAGATTAACCTTAGCTCGGGCATTAGAGATAGCTCAGCAAACAGAAAGTGCCCGAGAAGCGATATCAATGGCAGTAAAAGAGGAGCCAATTTTTCGAGCTCATATTGAGGGTGGATACCGCGGAGGAGCGCGCGGTCGCGCGAGCGCCGACGCTGGCGCCGCCAGCAGCAGCGGTCGGCAGGATCCACGTTTCATGTCCGGATCGTCCGGGCAGTGTGCGGTATGCGGATTAAAAAATCACTCGGAAGTCAACTGTCGTTACAAATCATACAAGTGCAAAAAGTGTGGTAAAAAGGGTCACTTAAAGAAAGTGTGTGGTGAAAGTGCGCGATTATATAACGTCGCACCCGTTATCGACGACAATACCCGCAGGAATCGTGGCGAGGACACGGAGTGTGAGGAATGTCAGATGTTTAATTTAAGGTATGTAACCACTAAGCCGATAGAATTAAGCGTATTAGTTGGTTCTCAAAAGTTAAAGGCAGAACTTGATTCGGGATCCGGTTCCAGCGTCCTATCAGCGATGTTGTACAGAAAAATGTTTTCTATGTATAGACTGTTGGATACTAATGTTAAAATGTGTTTATATGACGGACATAAGGTTGCACCATTGGGCTATTTTATTTGTGACTTGACCTTTAATTGCCAGACAAAAAAAATAATGTTTTTCGTTATAGAAACAGAAGGGCCACCCCTATTAGGAAGAGATTTTATGTCGGCATTTAATTTGACCTTATCGGCAAATTTAAACAATTTGTCAGCTGATAGCGATGTTAATAAGTTATTGGAACAATATTCTGAGCTGTGGCATGATGAATTAGGGACGTACAATAAATTAAAAGTACATTTGCAATTAAAACCAAATAGTGTTCCAAAGTTTTTCAAGCCGCGTGTAGTTCCATTTGCCTTGAAGGAAAAAGTGGAACGCGAGTTAGATCGCTTAGTCAGTTTAGGCATTTTGGTACCGGTCAGCTGTTCACAATACGCTACACCCATAGTACCGGTTTTAAAAGGAAACGGCCAAGTTAGAATTGCCGGCGATTTTTCGGTAACCTTAAACAAAGACTTGGTTATTGATAAATACCCGCTACCAAAAATTGAGGAGGTGTTTGCAAAACTTGGAGGAGGCGAACACTATAGCAAAATAGATTTAAAGAATGCTTATAACCAATTTGTGCTGAGCGATGAGTCACAAGAACTTACTACCATAAATACACAGAGGGGGCTATATATGTATACCCGTCTCGTATACGGTCTGGCCAGCGCTCCTGGTCTTTTCCAGAGGTCAATGGAAACGCTCCTTTCTGGTATCGAGGGAGTAAGTTGTTGGCTGGACGACATATGTGTCACGGGCGCCGACAAGGAAACGCACATGAATCGGTTAAATGAGGTTTTACGTAGATTAAGTGAAGCCGGGCTTAGATTGCACAAAGATAAGTGTGAGTTTTTTAAAAACAGTGTAACATATCTAGGTTATTCTATAAGCAAAAGTGGATTACAATCGTGCAAGGCTAAGGTCAAGGCCATACTTCATTCACCCGATCCCACTAACGTGAAAGAAGTGAAGCGATTGGTCGGAATGATTAATTACTATAGAAAATTCATTCCGAATGCATCAAGTATTATGAGACCTTTATTCGATTTGCTCAGTGAAAACTCAGAGTGGGAGTGGGGAGCACGGCAGCAAGAGGCTGCGCGAAGCATAAAACGCGAATTGGCGTCAGAGCGAGTTTTAGCTCACTTTGACCCCACGGCTCAACTTGTTTTAGGGGTCGATGCGGGACCTTCGGGGTTAGGCGCGGTACTTAGTCAACGTGATACCGCAGGCGTCGAACGGCCGCTCGCATTCGCTTCAAGGTCGCTCTCGACTAGTGAAAAAAATTATAGCCAGATCCAAAAGGAAGCCACGGCAATAATATTCGGTGTAAAAAAATTTCACCAGTATTTGTATGGGAGAAGTGAGCCTTTCATTTTAAAAACAGACCACAAACCGTTAATATCGATATTTAATAACAAAACCGGTATATCAATGACGTCAGCGTTGCGACTACAAAGATATGCGATAATCTTGTCTGCCTATAACTATTCCGTGCAGTATACGTCAGGCGAAAATAATGTCGTAGCTGATTATTTTTCGCGTGCGCCGTTGACAGACACTTGTTGTAATAGTGACTGCGAACATGACACCATTTGCTCATTAAATTTTTTAAATTCTTGTTCCCCGGCGGTTACGTATAAACAAATTCAAAAAGCGACTGAAACTGATGAAGTGCTGCAAACGGTCATTAAATATATGAACCGTGGTTGGCCAAGAAACATCAAATGCGTGTCAATACAGCCTTATTTTCGGAATAGGGCAGATCTACAATTCGAAAGTGGATGTTTGTTGAGAGGTCCCAAGGTAGTAATTCCTAAATTATTAAAGGCTCGCGTACTAGATGAATTGCACAGTTCACATTTAGGAATTGTGAAAATGAAGAGCAATGCACGTAGTAGGATGTGGTGGCCGGGTATCGATAATGATATCGAACAGAAAGCAAGCGAGTGCGCGACGTGCGCCGGGCTGCGCGCCGCGCCGCCGCGCGCGCCGCCTGCGCCGTGGCCGCGTCCCAGCGCACCCTTCCAACGCGTGCACATTGACTATATGGCTATTGGTCAACGGACGTATCTAATACTTGTTGATGCGTACAGTAAGTGGATAGAGTGTAAGCATATGGAAAATGGAACGGCAACAAAAAACTTGATTTGCAAGTTGAAGGAAATATTTTCATATTTTGGCATCCCTAATTCACTTGTATCTGACAATGACGTAAAGATTAATTCCGCCGAATTTAAAGAGTTTTGTTCCAGTAACAGTATTAAATATATGACGTCACCAATATACCATCCGTGTAGTAATGGTCAAGCGGAAATAAGTGTTAAAATATGTAAGAATATTTTAAAACGCATTATTAAGGAGAATGTGCCTTTACAAAATATTCATGAACAGTTACTTGACTATTTGTTTATATACAGAAACACTGTTCATAGTGCTACCGGAGTGACACCAGTAAAATTAATGTTTGGGCGCGATTTAAGGACCCGTTTGGACTTGATACTGCCTAAAGAAACGGATCCATATTTTTCGTCACAACAGTGTACAGTTGGCACTAGTACCGGCAGAGTATTTCATACCGGAGATTTAGTGTGGCTTAGATGGTATATTGATAGGAAAGAAAGTTGGGTAAAAGGGAAAGTTCTACATAGGGTAGGAATTAGAATGTATAAAATTTTTGTAGCAGATTATAATACCGAATGTATTCGTCATGTCGACCAATTATATAAGCGGAATTTAAGTAAAGAGCAGACTCTAGCTGTTGTGACTGAATCATATCCGTCACAGGCACAATCACCTCCACCCCCACCTGTATCGTCTACACCAACCGTGGAACCCGAGGCTATTGAAGGGACCTCCGTTATTGAGTCAAGGGAGATGGAAAGTAATGAACGCACAGAAGACAGGGAGGAGTGGAATGACTGTGAGGACGCCGAGACAGGAAGCGAGCGAGAAAGGCCTAATGTGTCGCCGGCCGAGGCTGAGTCTCAGCCGCAGTCGGCCGCGAGCCCTGGCGGCGCGGCTGACCAACATGAGGATTTGCCGCTCGCTCGTCAACGGTTGCGTCCGAGAGTTCATATAGATTTTAAGAAGTATTTTTAAGTGGGCACCTGTTTAACTAATATTGCCTTTTGTTAACAGATTCCAAAATTAATGGTGGAGGAATATGATATGTAGGTATGCTTGTGATTGCATACTACCGCAGAAGTCAGTAATAAACCAGTCGGCAAGCATACGGTTGTTTTACTTGCTATTGCTCCCGGTCACCGATATATCACCTCTACCTTGAAGGACACCGTGAACCTTGAGGAGAGTGTCTACGCATGGACTGATAGCCAAATTGTATTGTGTTGGCTGCAGTCGTCATTCCATACTTTGGAGGTCTTTGTGGCCAACCGGGTCTCGCAAATCCAGAATTCGGAGACTGCCTTGGTTTGGAGACACGTGCCAGGTGAACTGAACCCAGCGGACGTGGCGTCCAGGGGTTGCACGGCACCTGAGCTTGTTGCCCACTCACTGTGGTGGAGACCAGATTGGTTGTTGGAACCGGAGACACTCTGGCCTGCCAGTTGTGTGATTGGGACCCCATCCTCTGGCTTGGGTGTCCACCTTGTCGAGACCGCTCCAGTGTCAGACACTGCTTGGTTGCTAGAACGGTATAGCTCTCTCGACAAGCTTGTTGGAGTGACCGCCTGGGTCAAGCGATTTATACACAATTGTCGCCACCCTGACAACCGGTCACGCGTTAGAGTTCTCGCCACAGAAGAGCGGAATGCCGCCCTACATCATTGGATTAGGGTTGTGCAGGAAGAACACTTTGGGGACGTATTGAAGCCCCTGCGGCAGGGACGTCCTAAGCTACCGAAGGCGATAGCACGCCTCAACCCGTTCATTGACGAGTCGGGTACACTCCGGGTTGGAGGACGGCTCCGCAACGCTAGCTTGCCGTACTCGGTGCGCCACCCCATTTTGCTGCCTAAGAAGGGGCATCTGGTGGAATTGTTGGTGATTGACCGCCACATAAAGAACTCGCATGCCAGCTGCAATGCACTCTTGGGCATTTTGCAGCGAGACTTTTGGATATTGAACAGCCGACGGGTTATTCGGAGCATCGTGTTTCGGTGCTTGCCTTGCTTTCGGCTCAAGGCAGCCACGATGCAGCCCCAGATGGGGGACCTTCCTCCCGATCGGGTCAACGAGGCTAGGACCTTCTCTAGGGTTGGGACCGATTTTGCGGGACCTTTTTTAGTGAAAACGTCGCGACTTCGAAATGCGAAGGTTGTAAAAGCGTATTTGTGCGTTTTCGTATGCCTGTCGACCAAGGCTGCTCATCTTGAACTTGTTGGTGATCTTACGACGGAGGCTTTTATTGCGGCATTGGATAGATTTGTATCCCGTAGGGGACTCCCATCTCTGATCCGGTCAGATTGTGGAACCAATTACAAGGGTGCCGACCGTTATTTACAAGATGTTGTAAAATTTTTATTTGAAAATAAGATTGATATTGGAACAGACCTCTCCCGTCGGGGTATCACCTGGACGTTCGATCCGCCAGGCTGCCCCCACTGGGGTGGAATCTGGGAGGCTTGCGTGAAGCAAGCAAAAGCCCATATGTATCGGGTAGTCGGTCAAACTGTATTGACTTTTGAGGAACTCGCGACGTTGTTTTGTAGAATTGAGGCCGTCCTCAATTCCCGTCCGTTGTGTCCGCTCAGCTCCGACCCAAATGACCTGGAAGCGCTCTCTCCAGGCCATTTCTTGATTGGTCAGCCACTTGCAGCGTTGCCGGAGCACCCCCTCCGGGACGTACCCTCCAGTCGTTTGTCGCGCTACCAGATGCTGCAACAAATGGCTCAGAACTTTTGGACCAGATGGTCATTAGAGTATTTGCATGTTTTGCAGCAGCGCCTCAAGTGGACTGACAAAACCAGTCCCCCCAGAGTTGGAGACCTTGTGCTAGTTAAGGATGCTAACCTTCCGCCACTGCGATGGCGCCGGGGGCGCATCGTTAATTTGTTTCCCGGTAAGGACGGGACCCCTCGGTTTGCCGAGGTCATGGTTGGGGACTCGGTTCTGAAGCGAGCGGTAGCAACCCTATCGCGACTTCCCCTAGTATAGCGGACCGGCTTAGAGGCCGTTCCGAGGCGGGTGATTGTTCGGGCCGACCGTCTGCCCGCCCCCTTAAACTCCTCACGTGTGTACGCCTCTTTTGAGTCTGTGGTTTTGACAGTGACACTTTTGTCAAGGCGGAGAGAAAAGAGATAACCTCGTGGTTGCGGACCCGAAATGGAACGAGTGTTTTTGGATAATTTGGAAACGCATTTTCCTTGTTTTGTGTAATATCGCTCGCTTTGAAGACACACGGGTGTCCGAGTGTTTTGTGTGGATATTTCGGTGACATCGGAAGAGTTGGTGATTTGACGCCGCGGATTGTTGGCGATACTGCCGCGGAACACCACGGCTGCTTCTTCAGCCCGGAGACCTTCTTGATTGAACTTGACTTGACCTGACAGTTGACTGAACCTTGACAGATACCAACCGGAGTTGAAGCGAACATCGCGCCTCCCGGAATCAGGTGAGTTGAACAAGTTTTGTAGCCAATCCACTGGCTTATATGACCCGCGAAACGCGTGGCAGTTCACTCCACTCGCACTAGGCGAGGAGTTGAACAAGGGTTAAGTTTTCAAAATGACGGGCGTTTGTCCTATCCTTGATTATTAATTACAACACTAAATTTAAAATAATCATCATTGTTATTGTCAATACATTGAATGAAACAACAGAATTTTAAAAGATGACAAGATGAAATAAAATTAAAATAGCATGTCAATAATGACACCCAAAAATATGCTATTGAGCCAAAATGTTGGTAGGACATTAAATATGTCGCCTCTTATATAAATCTATGTAATAGAAACATAACTTGCACATAACTTGTGAACTAAATATTGTGGAAAGAACATATTTTTTTTAGTCTGTATGAGCCACATAAACCACTACTTATTGCATAGTATAACAATTTACATTGCCTCGCTTTTACCCATTTGTATACAATAATCTGATGATGCAATCATGTGAGTAATAAAATAAATTAAAGAAGTTATGTTTATGTGTAATAGGTAGATTAGTAGATTTTAAACAAATAACTTTACTGGATTATTGTCATGATAAGTGTTTGACAGTAAACAAATTAAGCAACTGACTACTTTCCTAAAAAATCCCATTATGGTACACTTTTTAGCATAACGTGACGACACGCGGAACTTTAACGGGCTATATCTTCATATTGTTTTGTTTAATTACCAATAAAAAAAAAATCTTTTACCCATAAGCATGAAAATCAGACCTTAATGTTTCTTAATCTAGTCGGAACGGCGTTTCAAAGCACGCGATAATTTCCAATGCACCGCCTTAATATGTTGTTTTGGCCTGTAAAGTTTGTCACTCTTTAGTACCACCCAGGTGACACGTGCAGGGTTGTGGTAGGTAGCTCCTGCGGACGCGAGTAACAGTTGTCCCCCCTTTGTCAAGTGAGTGGGCAACTTGACTGTTAGAAGTTCTTAAGCCGCCCGAAGGCCTCTAACTCGGCTTAACGACTACTGTCATAGACAGCAGCCGGGATCAACTGCTTAGCGTGCCTTCCAAAGCACGGAAACGCTCATTTATATTAACCACTCAAACATCAGGCGGTTACCCATCCAAAGACTGACCGCTGCCATCTTTGCTTAACATGCGTTATCGTTTCCGACTCGCAGGCGCCGCTAGGCTATGAGCGCTAAGGAGTAGATGCCTTCACTGCAGAGCCTACTCGCCTTGCTAAGAAGCCTTCAACCAATTTGCATATAGATACAAAAAAAAAATGTATTTGAGTGAACATCACGTAGTACCAACTCCCATTACAATCGGACACTTTACGCTCGAAGTTGTAGACGATTATGTATACCTAGGACAGACTATCCAGTTAGGTAGGTCCAACTTTGAGAAAGAGGTCAATCGTCGAATCCGACTCGGCTGGGCAGCGTTCGGGAAGCTACGGCACATCTTTTCGTCCAATATTCCGCAGTGTCTCAAGACGAGAGTCTTTGACCAGTGTGGGTTGCCAGTGATGACATATGGCACTGAAACGTGGTCGCTTACTATGGGCCTCATAAGAAGGCTCAAAGTCACCCAAAGGGCTATGGAGAGGGCTATGTTGGGAGTTTCTCTGCGTGATCGCATCAGAAATGAGGCTATCCGCAGCAGAACCAATGTAACCGATATAGCCTTTCGAATCGCTAAACTTAAGTGGCAGTGGGCGGGGCACATAGCACATAGAACGGATGGCCGTTGGGGCGGAAAGGTTCTCGAGTGGCGACCACGTACCGGAAGGCGCGGCGTGGGTAGGCCCCTCACAAGGTGGACTGATGACCTGGTAAAGGTTGCTGGAGTTCGCTGGATGCGGGTGGCTCAGGACCCGTCACTTTGGCACTCTTTGGGGGAGGCCTATGTCCAGCAGTGGACGTCTTTCGACTGATATGATGTACATCACGTGCAACACCTTTGTCTGGTGGTTTTCCCGGTATGTCGCGAAAATCTTCCCCAGACCTGTGATGTCTATGTTAAGGTTAGCGCTGAATCAGTTAATCAAGCAATTAATAGTTATATTTAATTTTCTTCGATTTCCAGGCAGAGGCAGCTTCGGCCGTATTTACCTAGCCTCAGGCAACATAGACAAGGAAGTGACTAAGCTGAACGCGAACTATGTAGTCAAGATTGAGCCGCACACTAACGGCCCGCTGTTCGTGGAAGTACACTGTCTGATTCGTACTTCACAGGTGGCTAAAAGTAAGGAAGATTACATGTTTGGCTAACAAGTGGAATCAAAAGACTTTTCAAAAAACCCAATTGTTTCTTCAACAACAACATTACGAGTCCAAATATACTGTAGCCCGTGGAATAGAATTTTCTTGTCCACATACAAACATAGCTGCTTAATAAGAGTTTACTAATGATATTATTATTGTCAGGTTAATCAAGCTTTTCTCTACAAATGTAAATTTCTATCAAACATCGCGGTATCAGGTTTTTAATAATGGAAAAGTAATATTTTTTCTTTTTCCAGTCAAAGCATGGCGCCAACAAAACAAACAAAAGCGTATTGGCATGCCAGTATACATCGCGAGCGGATCATTCATAGACAAGAAGACTGGCACAAAATACAGGTTCCTTGTCCTGCCTCGCTACGACATAGACTTACACAAAGTCATCGCCCGGACCAAAGTACTGGACTTAAAGAATGTCCTAGTACTAGCCTTGCAGATATTAGATGTCCTGGAGTATCTACATAACCAGGGTTACACACATTCTGATATTAAAAGCTCGAATCTCATGCTTGGGTTTGAGGCAGGGAAAATAAATAAGTTCCCTATGGCAAAGACTTCATTCCAAAAGGAGACGAAAGAAGTGGCAGTGTTGTCCGGAAAGCACAGACGCGCTAAGAGTGGAAAGGCAAGAACCTCTAACTACTATGATGATGAAGATTTTGTTATCAAAGATAAAGATGCTAACGATAGTTGTGATGAGAAAAGACTGGCAAGTGTTAAGCAGATAAGAAAAATACTATCGGATAGAGACAGTAGGACTTTACACAGGCACCACGCCTTCAATCTCAGACAGCTGTCGAGCTACGTCAACTATGAAGACATGACTAGCTCAGTATGCTCCGACCAATCGTACCAAAAGCTTCTAGATGATTTCGGGAATAAAACCCTCATTAGAACAACAGCGGAGTTCTATGAGGATGCGAAAAGGAAGAAGACAGATGGTAACGATGATGAGATACACAAGGAGGCAGTTATGTCACAGTCAAACAGACAGATTTACTTACTTGACTACGGATTGGCGTCTAAGTTCCTAGACTCTGAAGGGAAGCACAAAGACTTCGGCATGGACGCGAGGAAAGCGCACGACGGGACGCTAGAATACAGCTCCAGGGACTCGCACATCGGAGCACATTCCAGAAGGTCAGACCTGGAGACTCTTGGCTACAACCTCATTGATTGGCTAACAGGTTCCTTGCCATGGAAGACTACAGAGGTCCTAGCTGAGCCTGACTTAGTCCACGCCTTGAAGAAGAACTATATGAGTGATATAAAGTCGTTCCTAAAAACTAGCTTTAAAACAGAATTCTATCCGCAGTTTATGGAGAAGTATTTGGAATACGTCACTAGCCTGGAATTCACGGAGAAACCGGACTATGACCTGTGCAGAAGCTTGTTCAAGAGTGAACTGTTGAAGAATGTAGACAAAGAAATGTCTCTGAAGTTAGCTGAGCCTCCGAACTCTCCTATGAGCCGCAAATTACTGTACTCAAGACGTTTTGGTCGAAAAAATACGCCTGCAGACTTCTTGGCCCGGAGCGGTATAAAGAAGAGCTTTGAGCGAGAAAATGTGTGTACTCTTGAGAATGATTTGAAGTTAGAACTGTTGAAGCAGACTATTAATACATCCAGCGAAGGGATAAGGAAGCCTTGTACGTCGAGGAATTTCTTCATCTCAGACGCCGACCTAATCGCGCGGCTGAAGAAGTCCCTAATGCCTCACGATATTCTAGGCAAAAAATTGTCCCCGAAAAACCTCAGGTCAAAGAAGAAGGTGCAGAAACGGAGAGGCAAAAGAACGCACAGGAGCAGCATTGGGAAGTTTGGGAATTTCATGGGTTCTGCCAAACAGTTCACTTGGGCGGAAATCTTGGCTCAAAACCCCGAGGATATCCTTAGGAAGGAGCGTAATGCCAACAACGACGAAGATGATGATGAGGACACTTGCAAATACAGGATCCGGAAGTTGTCTGAAGCCTCATCCGAGGGCAGTGATTCACTACAATCCCCACTGATTCAGAAGGACTATTTACAAGGCGCGAATTGGACATATGCCATGAAAGAGGTCTTAGCAAATTTCAAGAAAAGGCTCACAGGCAAAACGCCAAAGGATACAGAAGTTGTCCCTGAGGAACTCCAAGGTTTTACTCCAGCTATGGTTAAGATTTATAGGATTAAAGAGAAGAGGGAAGCGAAGGAAAGGCTGGAAGCTATGAAACAGAAAGAAGAGAAGAAGGAATCGAAAGAAGTTCCACCAGAACCAGCAACTAGATGTACTAGGTCTATGAGAAATAAGATAGTAGCAAAAGCAAAGACTGATGTGCCTGCTAAAACCACTAGAATTAAGAAAAGAAGTGTTGATAGCGTTAAGATAAAGGAGGTTAAAGTTGCTATTGAGAAGCTTGATGTGAAGAAGATTGAGAAGGTGAAGACTAAGGCGAAGAAGGAAGTGAAGATTGTTGAGCAGCCCAAATCGCCTGCCAGCAAGATTAAAAGTAAGTTCAATTATATTATACTCCCCATAAGTAGACATGTAAGAATACTAGTATAAGGTACAATGGGGCTGGCATAATCATGTAACTGATTGAAGTCCCTAAATAATAAATAGAAAAAAAAATCTACTCTACTTATGGTTACGGCGTAATGACATCAGAAGACAAATCGTAGTGCAATTTTGGAATCGCAATACGCTACCGAACATGTTACCCTTGATCGGTTCACGCCATATTTTTGATACACCCTGTATATTACTAGCTGGCCGCGCGGCGCATATTGTAGAGAATGCAGGCAAAGCCTTCTGCGTCGACTCGGAATAAAAACAATCCTATATTTTAATCCAGGCTATAAACTATCTTCGTGCAAATTTCATCCAAATCGGTTGAGCCTTTTAAGCGTGATTGAGTAACAAACGTCCAAATACAAACTTTCGCAATTATAATATTAGTAGGATATTCTAGATTATATAAATTTAACAACTCTAGTGTTTAGTTTATTAACTTAAATACTCTATGGTATACAAACCGGTGACATTCACTTTTTTCAGGAACATCGCCAATCAGATCCACGAAATCTTCTAGAACCAGAGAGACGACTGTTCCTAATAACCGACGCCGCTTGCGGAGCAGCAAGCGAAGTGCTTGACATTGCAACTGCTGCGCCGTTTCGGACATTGACTTTTCATATAAAAAAATGACCGCCTTAGGATAGACAATTTTTTTTTTATACGCCGCTAAGTTTATGTACAAATTTTGAAGTCTGTGAGAGACCTAAGGCCTAAATCACGGCCTGCGGTGGCGGTCAATAGTAAATTTGACAGCT
Source organism: Epinotia ramella (assembly GCA_947578815.1). Classification (NCBI taxonomy): domain Eukaryota; kingdom Metazoa; phylum Arthropoda; class Insecta; order Lepidoptera; family Tortricidae; genus Epinotia; species Epinotia ramella. Next base: position 11,073,200 of record OX388224.1, on the reverse strand, counting down.
AATGACAAGTTTACTATCGACCGCAGCGGCCAGGCCGCGCCGGTCTTTAAAAGGGCCCGAATCACACTGGCACGGCCTGCGGTGGCGGTCAATAGTAAATTTGACAGCTAATGACAAGTTTACTATTGACCGCAGCGGCCAGGCCGCGCCAGTCTGTGAGAAGCTTTGATCTCTGGAAGCGGTGCGTGACAGTAACGTTTGTAATGTATGAACTTGTATGGAAGAGGTCACACAGTGCGGGATAAGACGGTGCTGTATGCGGCCTCGTTCACTATTACAAATGTTGCTACCATTGCGCCGCGACGCTACCTGAACGCTTTAAATTGATCTTCGGTACATAACTTAGTAGGTAGGACGATTCATAAAATCAAAACCATTTGTTGTCAATTTGCCTATTTGATTTAAATAGAGAATCAATCGATTTTAACATTTTGATGTTCGTTCGTTCAGAAGTCTGTGATTGTTTTCATTACATTCAATATACGCGTCTAGAATTTTCGATTTTAGCCGTTATATTGACCATAAGGTCAAGCATTAAGCATTAATGCATAAGCATTAAGTATAATTTTGTGTATGTTTTCAAACGCTTTTGTAATTTCTCTCAGAAATATAATAAATCTGTTAAATAAGAATTGGTATTTCATTGGGCTGTCGTAACCTAACTAATCCTTGGCGATAATAGTTCATGGAACTCATATTAGCATTAGGAGGCATCTAGGCCAAAAACAAAAAAAGTTTTAGGAGACGCAGAAGAAAGACGTGGTGTTGGCGGAGTTTAGAAAAGATCAGTTGGACGGAGAAAAAGACTAATGAAGAGGTTTTGCGTATAGTCAGCGAAAAAACAAGGTTATTAAAAGTTATTGAAAACAGAAGAGGAAAAATAATAGGACATCTTCGTCACGATGACTTCATTAAAGTTATAATAGAGGGAAAGATAGAAGGAAGAAGAAAAAGAGGAAGACCACGAAGAGCTAAAGGAAAACATTGAAGTTGAATCTTATAGAGAGTTGAAGGAAAAGGCAGAGAATAGAACAGAATGGAAATTACTCCACCGACAAGAGCCAAGCTCTTAAATAAATGATGATGAGACGCAGAACGTAGTGGTTATACTCTTTGGGAGACGCTACAATAGCGAAATCGGCAATAGATTGTCGCTTCTATTGCCGACTGTGCTTTTCTACCTACCATCATAAACTACTCATTGAGACGAATTTAACGAGTTCAAACTCAACGGGGTTACGGTTAAGTACTGAATTCCCATAGCAAACTTCTGTCTCCATCATCGGATCAGCTTAATAAAATGCGGTATTACGCGCGTCCTGCCCGCTTCCCTGCTCACTTCGGCTGAATGTAAATCAGGCATTAGGTATAGGAGAGGACGCTACACGGGCTGAGATCGGCAGGACTGCATGTCTTTCTCCGTCTAACGCAAAGTTGCGTTGCGTCCTGTACGACGATGGCATGATGGCCCATTGTGTAGGGCAGCCTTTAAGAACTACATGTTAAATTTATTAAACAAAAAAATGCTCAAAACATATACATACAACAATATTTATTAGTTTCTTGTAATTTACAAAAGTGTCAAAATTCATTATTACAGTCAGTGTTAGCAATTATTTACAAAATTAAACTTAAATTCAGAATCAGTGAACGTAAATTTGAACTTCTTTGTTTCTTGTGAATCTGTGTTATTTTTCATGGTACTGGTATAACTAACGTTTTTTTCATTTTTGTTTATGGCAGGTGCATCCCCTGCTTTTGAAGTGCTGTCAGCATTTGTGTTGCCAGTATCAACTTGTTCTGGTGCTAAATTGAAATTGAACCTGAATGAAGTGTCGCCTGTTGTCAAAAATGCCGATTTTCTGAGGAATGTTGCCTTTGGCTGGGTTGGTGTATCAGTAATCTTGATTTTGCTTGTCACTGAAATATAATATGTTTTTGAATAGACATATCTTAGTTTATTAAAGTTAAGGAATACAACCAGAAATTAAGATTTAAGAAAACGTACAATAATAACAGATGGAACTACAACAAGCATTATACCTTAAATGTAAGTCAGTGTTTTACTAATGGGGCTTCTAAACGGGCCACATTTTCCTGCAATTTCTGGCCGGCAATTGTTGCTGTCTCGCTTTGTACGCTAGAGCAAGATGGACATACTTGCCGGCCACACATTGCCGTAAAAATGTTGCCCGTTTAGAAGCCTCATTAGTAGGTTTTAATCATATTTTTAATGTATTTAATTTTCACATTTCTTCTTGCATTTGGCTTTTATTTTATTGTACATTTTATGGGTGTCTTGCCTGTCCAATATATAATAATTATTATTAAATGGAAATTAGCAGGCCATATCGCCACATATAAGGAGAAAATATGGGCAGTGGAAGCAACAAAATGGTCAGGGCCGAAAGGTAACAGAAGGAAAGGTAGACCACAAACACGTTGGACAGATGACATAACTGAGGTCACCGGACCTAGCGGGATGCAGTTGGCTAAAGATCGAGAATAATGGCATGAGAGGGAGGAGGGTTTTACCCCAATGGGATCCATATAAGAAAATGTGGCCAGGTGAAGACGTAAAATTGTGTACTCACCTCGGGCAGTAAAAAAGAAAGCCCTCTATCGCATATTTACAACCCTCGCCTGTGGCTCGGGTCATAAATACCTGCGATTTCGGGCTTTCTTTCTTTTACAGCCCTAGGTAAGTAATGTACTATTACAACAGGTTTTACACTTTTAGATCAAATAGGTTGTGCTGCAAAGTGCCATGATTAGAGTGTTTTAGCTAAAACACTCTAATCATCAAATGTTAGTTTTTTTTAGGCAATGGATATCTGTAATTTCTACACCTCTCTTTATTATTATAAAGAGTAAAGTTGAAGCTTTGTAAGTTAGTATGTAGAGGGTAATCTCTGGAACTATTCATCCGATTCCAGTTCAAAGTGGGCAACACACATAACAAGGGTACAAGATGGGAAAAAGACCTATTATATCCATGAAATGTAAACAAATACAGTATAATGAGTACAAAAAAACATCAGATTTCAAGTCATTTACGGAATTAAATGTCTGATTTCAAAAATTATAGTATATAGAATGGACTTTCCCTACTTTCAGGATAGACAAAGGATATTTTTTACCTGCGGCTTCAAATGTGCTCTTTGGTATAAACGGGCAGCGAATAAATATTATTATTCATTCTATAATACTTTTTTTTAGTAACTAGAAACATTGAATGGTTTATAATCTGCCAATTTGCAATTTAATAAATGACAATTTAAGACTTATGATCTGCTACTTTAAGAAGACACTAACTTTTAGCCAGTTTCTTCTCTTCAGCCGCCATTTTGGCCCTATAGTCCCCGAAATGTGTCCTCATGAGTTGCCTTTTCCGTATGATTGGTTGACTGTTATTCTTTAACACTGTCAGTACCTTCCATGCTTCTGTTACTGTAAAAAGGTAAAACAGTAATTGGAAAATGTATTTTAACAATTACTGTAATATTTGTAGCATAGATAATAAACTAAAGTATTTAGATGTACTTACATTGCTTTTCGTTCCCTTTGTTCCCTGCTAAAGTTTTCTCCAATTGCTGAATGCACCAACAAAGCTCTAACTGGAATTGTCTCAAGGATTCTTCAGGATCTACAGCTGGGGAACTCTCGCTGTCCACGTTTACTGACTTCTGTATGGAGGTAGGTTTCTTTTTAGCATGTAGTTTCGTAGGTTTCGGCATTATGTTTTTATTAACTTCGACCAATTCACAAGATAACCTCAAGTCTTGTTTAGAGCTATTTTTTATTTTATTATGGCGTTGAGCGTTGACGTTGGTAGTGATTGACAAAAACGGTTAATACCGAAAGTATTTTGTCCCTAGTAAATACTTGCACATAAAAGTATTATTTGAAAACGCTCGTTTGTGTGGTACAGTACACCCGTGAAATCACTGAAATGTACAGTGGCGCCATTCATGTGTGACATAACGTGATAGAATTTAGAACTAAATCATAACCTCGAAGCAATTTTTGTCAATTAGATTTTTCCACGAGATTTGTAGTATGCCGCTAGGAAAATTTGGAAAAATATTACTTTCGTGGTAATTACTTCAATTTAAAAAATTATACAGTGTTATATATAAAATATTCTGTGGTGAGATCCGATGATTTCATATTTCTTAAATCTTTCAAATTTTTTGTTCCTTTTTCAAAGATCTCAGTCATTTGGAACTGATTTAGGTCATTAAAATCTTTGATACTTATGATCATTTTAGTGGATTTACTATAGTTTATGTTAGGTAATTACAATCATACATAGTTTCAGTTGTTATGTATCTCACAGAAATATGAATTTTCCTCGTATTTGCACGTCAACCAGTGATTAGAAATCTCCACCTTATTCTATCAAGTTGGAATATCATTCTACTATTAAGTCCCAGGTCTTGGCTGCAAAATAGGACAGGCCTAATACATAAAGTTTTTTTTTATCTTCACGCTCCCATACTGTCCAGGATTTTATTCCATTTAAGTTTTCATTAATTGTACATATCTTTAATATTACCTGTAAATTCTCTGTAGTCCAGCTTTAAGTCAATATTGAGTTTACCATTGGAACATGTAATTTTTGAATAGGTGAATAATGTGACCCAGTGAAACAATAATGTTTACTAGCTGGATGCGGGTGGCGCAGGACCGGTCACTTTGGCACTCTTTGGGGGAGGCTTATGTCCAGCAGTGGACGTCTTTCGGCTGATATGATGATGATGATGAGATCTATTCTATTCCTGCTAAAAAGCATGACCATGACATGAAAAGTGTCAGTCATCTCTATCTCTAGGGGTTCCAGCCAGTCCCACTGAAGCATGTGATTTGAATAGAAATAAAACAAATTGAACTGTATTCCAGGGTTGGCATTACGGTAACGAGTCTGTCCCTGTTTGTGGTGTCCCGGAACACCATCAATGAGCGCCGCCTGGAGAACATGAGAGCGCGGGAACGCATGCGCAGATCCAACCAGGGAGAGTATCCCGATATTTACAGGAAACTTTGAATTTGTGAGTTTTTATTTGAGTGAATCAATTAACCATTTCAACTGGAGCGAAAATGCTTTGATTTGTCTGTCGGGTTGATGTCCGGCTGTTCTCTACAGGTTGCCATTTGTTGTGAAATTTTGTGACCAGCATGGTTAGCACACAACGGCGTGCGAGCTCCCTCGAGCTCTCACACTATCCATTCCTCTCTTATTAGAAAACTTCTGAGAGGGATAGTGCGAGAGAGTGCCATCTTGTGCTAATCGTGCTGGTCTGATGAATATAATAATATAGATTTTTGAGAAAAAAAAAAGTGTTTTATTGCGAATTCTACAGCTCACAGAGCCATAAGTAAACAACTGAACACCTATGGCTGGGTTTCCTATCACAACCTCGAAAAATTGTTTCTCCAAATGACTCATTTCATCATCATCATATAAGCCGAAAGACGTCCATTGCTGGACTTAGGCCTGCCACAAAGGGTGCCACAATGGCTGGCTCTCCGCCACGCGCATCCAGGACTCGCGACCTTTATTATTTGCATTTGGTACCATTTGCCCTGTGCATCACTAACCTTTTGCCTCTTTGTAGTTGACCGCAGTACCCTACCATCATGGCGGTGCCCCAACTAGACCCGGCGAAGCTGCAGCTAGTCCAGGAGTTGGAGATCGAGATGATGTCTGATATGTACAACCGGCTAGTCAACACTTGCCACAAGAAATGCATACCCGTCAAGTACCATGAGCCAGAATTGGGTTAGTGTTGGTTTTTTTTCTTTTGGTTAAGAGTCCACGGCACGCTGAGCTGAACATTAATAAAAATATTTATTATGAGTGTTTTACATGTTCTTTCTCGTGGCAGAAGATTTCATTCTGAACCGGTGGTCGTTTATCAACATTCATCCCCGGAGATTCAGAGCTCCCAAGGATGCCTTGTCAGGGGGGGGTCACTCCGCCGATCTGCGTGAAATTATAAGTACATGCCGGCGGCAGATCCGGATCTGCTTATTCAGTGGTTGCCCCGCCGTGGCCCGCGACACTCGCGCGCGTGTCTCCCGCATACCAACGTCGCAAGCGCGTAAATACGATGTATAAAGTAAGGGCAACGGTATATTGCATTGCTGCGGGTTGCACAAACAATGACCAAAATTCGGATTGCACGTTTTTCTATGTTCCGACGCGTGAAAAGGATACCGAAAGGTGAGGTAGTAAGCACTAAATGCTCATTTATACCTATATTTTCATAGTAAATCGAACACAAGAATCAAGTAAAACAGCACAGTGTTATACTTGAATTAAATAGGTATCTGTCAACGGCATATCTACATATGTATACATATCAAACGAAAATCCCGAATTGTGATTAAATAAATTAGTACTTATTGGACTCATTTACACTGGCGTGCGACCGCGAACCGTAACGGAGATCGTAAAGTCTATCTCCGTCTCTGTCACTCGAATAGTAAGTGTGACAGAGACGGAGATAGACTTTACGATCTTCGTTACGGTTCGCGGTCACACGCCTGTTATGTTTTCGGTGTTACCTAAGTAGCTGCTAAGTGTAAAATTTATGCACATAGTCGATGCTTGCGCCACAGAATAGATAATAGTGCAAAGCTACCGTATCCGCTTACGATCAGGCGGACCGTACGCTCGTTTGCCACCGACGACGTTTAAAAAAGTGACAACCCTATCTTCGGCAAGGTGCGGAGTAATGTCGACCTTCGCGCCGGGCAATAGAACTCAATGACGCGCGGCTGGCGTGCGGTCCGTTGCTAATAATAATTAATAGGCACGTAAAAAGGCGGCATTCGTGAACATCAAAACAGAGGGTCTTCTGTACTTGTACTATTATTTATTCTGTGGCCTTGTGTTGAGAGAGAGGAAATTTGTTCCTTCAGCTGTCAACACGGCGAATCCTCAAACATATCAAGGGTCGGCAACGCCCATGTTACTCCTTTGGTCTATAGGCTGCGGTGTCCGATTACCATCAGGCGGGCCGTACACTTGTTTGCCACCGTCTATAAAAAAAAATCATAGATGAAGTTCACTATGAAAAAAACTTGTTTGTCTCGATTTATTTTCTATTATAATTATTAGCAACAGTAACTAGATTCCGACATAATTACTGTGGATCCGTAATTATGTCGGATATGCATTGTTTATACAAATCTTCATGTTAATCCTGCATGCCGTTCTAAAATGAGACCCAGCTACGTTTATATGGAGACTCGAGCGTCTTAGGCCTCTTGAGATGGAAAAAAAGCATGCACTTTTCATAGAAACGTTTTTAGAACTATATTATTACTAAACATTTTTATGTGTTTTTAGGGTTCCGTACCCAAAGGGTAAAACGGGACCCTATTACTAAGACTCCGCTGTCCGTCCGGCTATGACCAGGCTGTATCTCATGAACCGTGACAGTTGAAATTGTCACAGGTGATGTATTTCTGTTGCCGCTATAACAACAAATACTAAAAACAGAATATTTAAGGGGGCTCCCATACATCAAGCGTGATTTTTTTTGCCGTTTTTATAGATAATGGTTAGGAACTCTTCGTGCGCGAGCCCGACTTGGCCGGCTTTTAGACATCCGGGGATGCAGAATCGATGCAACTCCTAAGCAAATGCGGCGAATCATTAGATTATAGAAAATAAATGAAGATTCTGTTTGACTAATGAAAACACCTAACACGCGCGCGGCTCGCGCCGCTTGTTGTTGTGTTTTTACAGTGTAAGGGAATATCTAAATTATTAAAATCTACTGACATCTTACTGACTGATTGTATCTTATTATTATCATTATTTTTAATTCAGTGACATCTATCAATATTGTATTCTAGCGTAATTTATTAAGTATTTGTACACATGCTTGCATGTTGAATACAAGGACATTTTATACTGTAAAACCTTTTATAACTGTATTCTGACAAATAAAAACTTCTGATTTCTGATTTTGGCCCCTTTCTTGTCGCAACTTGTACTACATCCGCATCGATTTTTGCGGATGCGGATTCGAATGTCTGCAACATCCCTGATGACAGTGTAGTCCTACATGCTAATTCAGCAAAACAGTTTACAAGCCAGTTACACATATGGGCCGGCGCTCACTGAGGGCGTGGCACGGCATGGCACGGCAGGTTGTACTGCGGCATCCCCCCTCCCTCCCTCCCGTCGGTGCGCGGGGGCAAGGGAAGGAGAAGACGCACTGGCATGCCACGGGATGCCACGGCATGCCACGGAACGCCGCGGGATGCCGCAGTACAACCTGCCGTGCCATGCCGTGCCACGCCCTCAGTGAGCGCCGGCCCTAACAGTTAATAGCGCAGCACTCGCATCAATTAGTCTGTGTTAGCTTAACTCTATTTACAATAACCTAATGTGTGTAAATCAGTGAATAAACTCTACATCTTAAATTTAATGAACTACCTTATTTATCTGAACTTTCCAAATACACCGCCCTCAGGTAGTTAAAACAGACTATTTTTTTTTATCCAGGCAAAGGCGAGAGCGTGTGCCTGGACCGCTGCGTCGCCAAGTACCTGGACGTGCACGAGCGTATCGGCAAGAAGCTCTCCAGCATGACCCAGGGCGAGGCGGAGACTCAGGACCTGTCCAAGATCAGCTTGCCGGAGAAGTAGGCCGAAATTGTAGTCCGTTGTCCATTAAATGATGTACCGCTTATCGGGGTTTTTTTGTTTGCAAATTTAACATATTCACTGCCAAGAATCCGAGCCTCGCTAAGGTGTAATTAGAAGAGTGAAGGGATTGAAAGATTCGTCGCCACTTGCGGGACCCACGGTAGCTCAGTCGGTTTAGAGCGATGGACGGATTCCAGAGGTCGCGGCTTCAAATATCGCTTGTGGCGAATTTTCAATTTTCCACTTTGATCGAAATGAAGAATGCATAGCCGCGCATTGACCGCCACCGCAGACCGCGCCAGTCTGTGGGGGACTTTAGGCCTGCATCACACTGGCGCTGCTTGCGGTGGTGGTCAATAGTAAATTTGACCAGAACTGTCAAGTTTTCTATTCTCGACAGCTCCATACCATAATACAGAGTTTGAACTTTGACCTTTGATGAGAACTTTGCCCTTTGTAAAATTCCCTTATTCTCATACAAAACAAATAATGTGTAATAAGCAATGTGGTCCGAAAACCGTTTTTGTTGAAACATCTCCCCTCCTTAAGTGGAACAGCAAATCATATTTATTGGACTAAACACACTAAAATTTCTGTGGTTCAGTTAAGTTAGAAAGCGATAAAGAAATGAATCGTTGGGAACTTGTGACACTGAGTTTGATTTTACGGTTATTATTACTTGAGAATGATGCTTTGATGAACTATTCTATTAGGTACCAAAAACTACAAACCTTCCCAAAAATAATTCGGTTTAGCCTTCTGTATTGTGGATAAGCGAACACACAAACACGAACACATGGAGGGGCCGTTTACACGGTGCAACAACTCGCATGCGAGTTTTATTACATTGCAGGGCTTCATTGAGTTCATTTTATTTCGCTAGCCCGCAGCCCGCAATGTAAAGAAAATCGCATACGACATGTTGTACCATGTAAATTGGCTCTTAAGGAGTTTTTGTGTACATATGTGAGCTTGTCAATATACACGGCCTAAGGGTGGGTTGAAATGCACTTTTTTGTATGATTTATCTTGAATATTATAGAGCAAATGTAAATATAAAGATAAAATCATTTATTAATATTTGTTCTCTTTTCAGATAGGTAGCTAGTTATATTTTTTTTGATGTCTGAAATTTTGGATTGTCTAGGTATTTAATGAATAATATATTCGTTACATAGAAAAAATCTGCTTTTATAAATTATTTCCAAAATTGTATTTTTTTTCATACAAGTTGTCGTTGACTGGACTAGTAAGTCTAACATTTGCGTTACGGAACGGCTAGTTCCATGCATGTTTCACATGGGAAAACCGTTTGTAGAGGAAATCGCCTGCAAGTAGAGTGCCCATCTGTTCGTAGCACTTAAAGTATAGACATAGTTATTGTCATAATGGTCAACAAAAACTTGTGTGACTTGTATAGTTAAAAAAAAACAAATCGGGCTAAATCAATTTTGCAATGGTGTCCTCCTCAAATAAAATGACTCAAATAATTATTCCAAAACGATTCATTGCGATTTGAGAATAAATAGGCTTAGAGGAAACCACAAACTGAAAATCATTTTATAGTAAAATGCTTTCAATTTGGCGATTTCAAATATAGAAATTAAAATTATGGTACACGTGAACTTTGGCACACACAAATTAGTGAGTTTTAAAGATAATTATGCATTTTATATTAGTCAAAAGCGATTTATTACATGTATGACTAGTGATTGTTAGAATTGTTGTTGGAAAATAAAAAGATACAAATAATTTCAATTTTTTATTTAAATCCATCTATATCTACAAAATCAATCTATGCTACTAACATTGTTTATTAATTGCAGACTCTAAACTATATCAAAACTTATTTTGAAAACAATTAACTAATCATAAATCATTAATGATGTTGATGTGCACTTTTACAATGTGAAAACAATATTTACCTGTAAAGTGTTTATTGTTGGTTTACTAACCCTTTCAAACGCCAAAGACCACTAAAGTCGTTGTGAGTTGTCGTGCTCACAGCGCCAAGGACGACTATATAGTAGTCATGGCGAACACTGTAAAGATAATCTTAAAGTGTCCTCTACACAATCGGCCATCATGGCCCATCATACAGGACGCAAATATGCGTTAGACGGAGAAAGACATACTTCCATCACATTCCAACGTATAACTGCGGCGTCCCTGTCCTGCGCCATCATGGGCCATTGTGTAGAGTAGCCTTTATACGTACTAAAGCTATTCATAAAGCAAAGACAATTAATTGCTAGCAAGTGACGTATGGCTATGAAAGGTTGAGTAACTTTACTTCCTTTTCTCATTAAAACCAATTTGCCCAAAACCATACCCAGGCGTATAACTCTTCACAAGTTGTCCCAAAACATAAATATTTGCGCAGAAAAAGACAATACTCTTCAGCCAAATCAGTATAAAAACCTCTCTGGATTTAAATTCCAGTAAATATGCGTAAAAAAGCCAAGACCCCTGCGCAAATACCCAGACTAGAGTTAAGAACAAAGCGTTGGCTGGTTTTAACTTAAAATCCTGAACAACCAAAGGCATCAAAGATAAGAACCAAATGAAATATTGTGAAGTCATCACACTATTGTAAGCAACCATCACAACCGCTTGAAAAAACAGCGCGAAAGGCAGAGTTTTAGAATCAGTACCAAAAGTCAGACTACCTACAAACAATATAATACATTGAAATATCTGAGAAAGCACCTTAACGATGTCAAAAGACAATTGATCCATAGTCAGGTAAGAATAGTAGAAAAGAACAGAGAAATTGTGCCTTGTGTCTTTTCTGAATAAATGGTAGATGTAAGTCTCAAACAAAAACTCATAGCCGTATAACAAATACATTCCATAAGTCAGGAGAAAAAGAGTTAAAACGCAACTAATTGCTAGAACAATTTGCTTCATATTGGGCAGTAGAGAAATGATGCCGTCTTTCATATTTGTTCTTCTGCTGATCTTATATTCCCCCAAAGACAGATACATGGGGAAACTAAAAGCCAGTGGGTATAGACGAAGGTGTATCGATATACCCAATAAAATACCCGATAATATGTACTTTAGTGAAGATTTTAAAATATCAGTTTGCAAGAAAAGGATAGAGAGAATGATGAAGAAACATGGTACAGAATCGGCATTGCCTCTTGTGGAAATGCCAATACTTAACGGATTATAAAGCCAAAACAAAGCACAATATACAGGAATTTGGTTTAATTTCTCTTTCGATCCTAACTGATATTGCACCAAAGTTTTCACCGCAACAGTAACCAAGATATCAAAGAAAGAAAAGAGTATTTTCCCAAAATTCCTACCAACAACTATATTAGGAACCAACAAATAAGCTATCAGAGGACTATATCTGTACGTGTGACGTTTGTATGGCGAGTTCCCATTGAAAACATGCCGGGCAGCGTCCGTGAACACTTTATAATCAACATCCGTGTACGGGACATCATGAATCCTATCATGTATGTCGCCGTACACGATCAAAGCCAACCTGACCGCCGTTCCCATCAAAAGATGGTACTTCAAAGGTAAGTCGAGAAATTCTTTTGCCTTCATTTTAAATCCTTGTCTTCATGTCCTTAGCAGCAGATTGCAAGCAGGTTTTGAACTCCTGAAATTCTTTAGCACAACTGTCTTTCTTCACCTGATCTTCCAACTGGAGAACACAACGAGCATACAACGCACTTTGTTTCCCACACTTAGCGAATATTAAAGGGTATTTCGCGAACCTCTCTCTCGCTTTAGACACAGCTTCCATCACTACCCGTCTAACCTAACTCTCTTCAAAGTTGTCGGTGGCTCACTGAAGTCTTCTGGTTCTCGTGCCCTAAATAAGATGTCGTATATGGGTTTTGAGAAGAAGATGCCTAGTCCTAGCAACGAGAAAGTTATCTGAAAAGTCTTGGGGTACTTGTAGACCCAACTCCTTTTTCCAAGAGTTTGGCTCCGTTGGCGTCTCTCCATCACTTACCTGCGAACAAATGAGAGATTGTTGTTTATGAAAAATCTGTGAGAAAATCCACTCGGTCGACTAGCTCATTTTGAAAGTACCATCATACCATGTGCACATCGTGCACGATATAGCTAGTATCGATAAAAAAAAAACACAATCACAAACATTATTGTGAAAGAATCCCGCTAATTTTGATGAGTAGGTAGACCTGTTTATTGAACTAAGAACTCGAGCACTTTTGTACATTAAAATGTTTTTATGAATTCCTTGAAAGAAAGAAGAAGAAAGAAAGATACATTTATTCACAAACACACAGGACACACATTTTTTTTTTTTTTTTTTTTTTTTCGAAGCCTATAGAGTGTCCCACTGCTGGGCAAAGGCCTCCCCTCTCGACTTCCACTCTTCCCGGATTTGAGCAATCTCTGGCCAATCGCTACAAAATGCGTCCAGGTCGTCCCGCCATCTCCGTCTCGGCCTGCCACGTCGCCGCCGCCCATCGTGTGGCACCCACTCCGTGGCTATTTTCGCCCACCTCTGTGGATGCATGCGGCAGGCGTGGCCAGCCCATTCCCATTTCAGCTTGGCGGTCTTAACCCCAACGTCGGCAATGCGGGTTTTTGAGCGCAGCGTAGAGTTTCGGACACGGTCGATCCGTTTCACTCCCAGTATGCTACGCTCCATAGCCCGTTGGCAAACCTTCAATTTGGTCTTTTGTGCCTCAGTGAGTGACCATGTTTGGGCACCGTAGGTTAGGACGGGCAGAATACACATATCGACGAGTCTTCGCTTCAGGGTCAAAGGAAGATCTCCCTTCAGAAGCTCTTTTATAGACCAATAGCTTCTCCAGGCGTTCTGGATTCGTCTTTCAATTTCTTTATCCTGCCTTTGGCTGAAGGAAGCTAATTGGCCTAAATACGTGTACTCGTCGACGTAATGTATTGGCTGCCCGTCTACCTTAACCCTACGCTTCGTGCCATTGGTCATTATCTGGGTCTTGGATCTATTCATTGAGAGACCAGATTTAAGGCTTGCCGAGCTTAGGTCTTGTAACATTGTTTGGAGATCGTGGGCTGTTGATGAGAAAAGTACAATGTCATCGGCAAAACGAAGATTTGTTAATCTTTTCTCGCCGATGACAATGCCTTTGTTTTCCCAGCGGACCGCCAAGCTTTGAAATATTTGTTCGAGGGTGCTTGTGAAAAGTTTAGGAGATAGCGGGTCACCCTGTTTTACACCTCTTTCGATTTTGAACGGCTGACCAGAAGATTGTAATTTTATGTCTGCTGTGCTATTGTCGTAGATGGAATTGAGTAGATCTATGTACGTGGATTCGATATTCTGGTGACGGAGTGCTGTAAATATGGAAATATGGGTGATACTATCGAAAGCTTTTGAGTAATCTACGAAGGCTAGATATATGGGTTTATTGTATTCATGGTATTTTTCTATAATTTGGTTAAGGGTATGTAGATGGTCGGTGGTCGAGAAGCAGGGACGAAATCCGGCTTGCTCGGGGGGTTGATGTTTATCTAGTTGTCCAGCAATACGACACTCTATTACTTTCATGAACGCCTTGTATAAATGCGAGACTAGGCTTATCGGCCGGTAGTTGTTGATATCGCTTTTGTTTCCCTTTTTGTGAAGCAGTATTATGTTTGCGTGGGTCATTTGTTTGGGGAGTTTTCCGGTTTGAATTATACTATTAAATAAGTTGGTGATGTGGGGTAGTAAAACGCGCTTTCCGAGAGTTAAACATTCTGTGCTGAGTCCATCTCCTCCAGGGCTTTTTCCAAACTTCATGGTCCGAAGAGCTTGGTTTACTTCATAGCCTGTAATTGGTGGGATGGATTCAGCACAGACATATTGCTTGGTGGTGGTGGGTTTTTGCGGATCTGAATAGAGATTTTTGTAAAATTTTGTACAAATATCCAATATTTTATCACGACTGTGTTGTTTGTTACCGTGTTCGTCGGTAAGATTATTTATCCACGGCTTCGTCCCTCTGTGGATACCTTGTCGTGCAGCTTTTAATGAAATATTTTTATTTAAAGCGGTTTTAACTGCGCATGTATTAAAGTTACGGATGTCGCTTCTAATGCTGCGTTTCACGATTCTGTCAAGACTATTGAAACTATGCGAGGCTCTTGGTAAAGACTGTCTCTGCTCTATTAATTGAATTGTGTGGTGTGATAGCTTTTTGTGCCTTTTGTTGTTGGTCTTGATTTTATTACTGGCGAGCTTTACACTCTTCAGGATCTTTTGGTATTGGTCTTCCACGTCGTCCATATCAATGTCTAAATTTTCAAATTGGTTCTGTAGTTCTAAGTTGAAGATATCGTAATTGTTTGTTAGTGTAAGTCTGTCAGGGTTCTTGGTTCGGGATGAAAATGTTTTGTGACGCAATATTTTGAAATTAAAGGAAAGTTTTGTACGTAGAGGCCGGTGATCGGAACTAAACTTGATCTTGTTTATGGTACTAACGTCGTTGACAATGTCTAATTTGGATGCAAGCGCAAAATCGATTTCATTTCTGTAACTACCGTCCGGTGATATCCAAGTCCAACGTCTTTGATCTTTTTTCGGGAAAAAACTATTGCAAACCTTCATTCCTTGTCCGAAAGCAAATTGAAGTAAACGGGTGCCACGTATATTCCGGTTTCCTAAACCATGTGGTCCAAGAACTTGCTCATCGCCCACTTCATTGCTGGTGCCCAGCTTAGCATTAAAGTCGCCAATAACCATATTCCAAGTGCCCCGCTGTTCGTCACAGGCTTTATTTAACGAATCGTAGAAGTCCTCAACATCTTCGTTATCGTGTGTTGAGGTAGGAGCGTATGCTTGGACTATTGTTAATATGTGGACTTTATTCAATCTGAACCTTAATACTGCAATTCTATCGGAATAGCCTCTGAACTCTAATATGTTGTTCTTCCACTTTTTGTTCACCAAAAATCCTACTCCGTTTTGACCGCTAGTGGTTCCGTAGTGGTAGAAAATGGAATCGTCTCTCTCTGTAGTCTCTTCGCCCAATCTTCTTACTTCCGAGAGCCCTACTACGTCCCACCTGATATCCTAAGAAGTAAGGGGGCTCATACAACATCTCTCGGGCCCCAAGCCAACCTCACCTGCACGTGGTACATCCTGCCAAATAACAAACGAGGCTCTGACGACCCACCAACCCGCACTGGACCAGCGTGGTGGGCTTAAGGTCCAAACCCCCCTCATGAAATGTCAAATTCCCCGTTATGGCCCCAAAGGTCGTCCGGCGGTCCCCAGAGACTTGGGGATGACGGTAGCCAAGCAACCCTGGGGGCCAGGGGTGCTAAGAATCTCCGGACGTTAAAGGCTTCCCACCGTCAAACGAACCCGGCACGCAACAAGGATTTCGATAAATTTAATATCATCACATATAATGTACGCACTTTATTGAGAGATGAACGTCTTCTAGGACACACATATTAAACAATAAAATAATCAAAGAACAGATAAAACATGAAACAAGTGTGTCTCTGCGGCAGTGAACCGGACACTGGCTCAGCATTATGCTGAGGTGTCAGACACCTGCAGCGCTGATTTTCAGCCAGCACCGTCGGTGACTCACGGAAACGTCATACAAAATGTAATAAATAAACTACCTACATTATTGGGAGTATTGGGACAGGCGAAAGAGAAATAAACATAAATACTTAAAGTGAGATAATACATGTACCTACACACTACCTGGATGCAGCTTCAATAAAATATCGATATTTACCGTACCTACACATTAAAAAACAAAAACTAGATAAAAAATTAGCAATTGGCAATTGGCATATTTATTGCTGTTACAGTGCTGGGGATTAGGATCTTGATTTCTGGAGCGTCAACAAATAGCCTTTAAGCTTACGCTTAAAGGTGTATCTGCTAAGCGCCCCTTGGATAGGAGGGATATCATTCCAGCACTAAAGCTGCAAACGCACAGAGAGCGGTGGCGGGGCGGCGCGGTGCGGCGCGGAGGCGGTACCGGTTGTAATGTTCGAGCTAATATGAAAGGATCCGCACAGAAAACCGCGCCGCGCCGCGCCGCTCTGTGCGGATCCTTTCATATTAGCTCAAACATTACAACCGGTACCGCCTCCGCGCCGCACCGCGCCGCTCCGCCACCGCTGTCAGTGCGTTTCGGCCTTTAGACGCCGCGTACTTGAAACTACCTTTGAACGCAGCGGTTCGGTGCATAGGTATAATGGCCATTGCCTTAAACCTCCGCGCACTTTTGGACCATACCAGTTTATGAAAAAGTTTTTTTGTCCAAGAGTAGAGGTATTTCAGCTGATATGATGAGGCTATGGCACCATGGATGGATTATCCACACAGACCGTCATCCATCTTAAGCCGGCTGTACACGTTAGGCCAACGTTGGCGCGTGAGCAGAATGCAGCTATGCGTAGGAGGCTTTATTTCGTTCTCATTAGTTTGCATAGCTGGATCCTGCTCACGCGCCAACGTTGGCCCAATGTGTACAGCCGGCATTAGTGCATCATCAGCAAATCCCTCAGGCAGACAGTATTGAAAACGGAAGCATAGCTCTGCACTGCATTTATCAATACTGTTTACTTATCGTCGGGGATAGTGCAATACCGCGTAACTAGCACTAGTAAATACTGCGTATCTACACAACACCCATAGGGCAAATTCGCGTAACTGGCATTGGTTAATACCGCGTATCTAACAAATATAGCCAAATGAAGATTTCCCGCCAACGAACGTAAAATCCTGATTAGAATATACCAAGCTTCTCCTGTAAAGTTGGGTGTTGTGTAGATACGCAGTATTTACCAGTGCTAGTTACGCGGTTTCGAACCATGGGTGTTGTGTAGATACGCACTATTTACCAGTGCTAGTTACGCGGTATTGCACTATCCCCGACGTTATATCTAAATATTATGAACAGGAAAAGCATGTAAGGTTCTAAGTTTGCACATCCGATTTCATACATTCTTTCACCAGAATAAAGAATGTACCTTCGGAACGGACATATTATGCTACTATATCCACTAATATTATAAATGCGAAAGTGTGCCTGTCTGTTACCTATTCACGCTTAAACCGCTGAACCGATTTAGATGAAACTTGGTATAGGGATAGTTGGAATCCCGGGGAAGGGCATACGATATTTTTTATCCCGGACATTATCCCCTAAGCCTAAGGGGGTGAAAGTTTGTATTAAGCTACGATATAAACGAGTGCCACGCGGACGCAATCGCGGGCAGAAGTTAATAGAGGGAACCCAGGGGAAAAAAACGGTTAGGTTGTTAGGTGAACTGCGACCCTACAGCGCGCGAGCCGAGCGAGCGAAGCGAGCGTGACGCGGTAGCGTCCGGCGAAGTGCTATAACCGAACATTATCATTTTTTCCTAGTTGAATATAAAATAATTGCCGCTAATTCCCTTGGGTGATCGGGGTCAGGTGATTAACGTGGATAACGTGCAAGTTCCCCAACCCTATTAGGTAGCCGAAATGAACCCGGAATATGGAATACTTACTTCTGAAACCCAGGCCTGTCGGTGACAGGCGCGAACTCTCGGGGCTTCAGGTCGTACCCCGAACACACCAGTGACGCAGGCTTGTGCTTGAGACAACACTGGCGCATAGACTCGAACACGGCGTCGCACCGGACCTCCTGGAAGTTGTTAACTGAAAGATAAATTCGAAATGTTAATTCTACAAATAAGTTTCACGGGCATGTTTATTAGCACGTTCGCAACCAAGAACCCGCCTGGTAGGCACTGGTAATGTTTGCTCAGATGCCTGCTCAGCCCGCTAGGCGGGCAGTAGTATGAACCTACGCAAGCTCTGTCGGTTTCTGGGGTATTGTTCCATTTTTAGTCCGGTTGCGAAAGTGTTAGGCTTGAAAGGAACTAGCTTCTTATTAACCTAAATCCCCGATAAGGTAGTTACTAATGTTACTATACTTAGTTGAGTTGGATTTGAGAAGCGCGCACCCACCTAACAAGATTAACGGCCCAGACGGATTGTTCCGATAGCTCAGTTATTTGGTAGCGACGGGCCATGTATGCCTGTGGCCGCCGGTTCGAATCCGGATCCGAATTATTTTTTTCCTTTAATTTAAAATCTATATGACGGCGCGCTGCCGAAATAGTGCTCGCTAATTCTAAACTAATAAAATGATTTGTTTGTTTTGATTGTTAAACGTCAAATGATTAATAATGAGGGTATCGTTGGATAAATGTTGACAATTATAAAAATAGTGAAGGTAGTGTAAAATAAGAGCGGGCAACCCCGCATAGGGTAGCAGGTGGCCGCCAATCGGTGACACACAGTCTTTTAAAACCCCTGTTTTTGTTTCACTTCGTTTTTTTTCCAAAATACAATATATATTACTATTACAAATGTTAGACTAAAACTCCCATTTTGATAGGACTTGCAGTTTTTTTTTAAAAAATCATCAAAGTTTGCTAATATCCGGGTCATGATATTTACATTTTTTTTTATTTCTTAAGAACAGGTCTACATACAAAAAAATTGATTGCACCACGTAAATCTCGGTATAATTCCCTAATGAAAACATTTTTTTTCTTTTAAATACCTGAATTACTTTCCGAGATAATATTGTTTTTAAGCTTTTCAGTTTTAATTTTTTTTTTCCAGTATTCCGCCGTATTAGATGAAGATATTTTAGTACACGATACCTAACGTGTAGCTGTATCTACAGTATTTAAATCACCATCTAATTCCGTGGAAAATAGAAGATACATATTTTAGAAGTTATACCCGGTTTTTTTGTAACTAGGGTTGTCACTTAGGGTGAATAACGTGAACATACATCCGGGTTCAATTTTTTTTGTTATGTGGCTACGTTCCGATGAAATGCTACATGTGACATGGGAAGGAGTCCACCTTCGTAAGGTGATTACCAAAACCCCATCTCAATACATGTAGCATGGAGGGACCGGGGGTGAGGCATCATGGAGCCAAGACTCGTGATGCCACTTTGCCTCAGCAGGACCTGACCCGCCCTGCTGAGGGATGTCCTTCTGAGCTCCGATCAGAGGACTTAATGCTAGGAGAGCATGAGGGCGCCAACCCTCATGTTGGTCAACGAGCGGTATTCTGTGAAGTTGTGGATAGTGCCACACCGAAACTCTTCAACCTCCGGGGGTGTTGACAAATACACAAGGAGACGAATGCAGCAGTCCAATGACAGTTACCATGCACAAAATTTTAGTACATGGTGCCAAAATAATAGAAATGTCGACTTTGCCAATTGGAATGCTCTCAGAACAAGGGGCAGAAACGAGAAATAAATACTGGCGGTCCGACAGAGAGCATCATTGTCGCAAAACGAGCCGTGAAGCGACAATGTTCGATTTGTTCCACAGGGCACTCGTTTCCTCAGACCCTGTTATATCTGATTTTGGGCTAACTGACCGAAAAAATAAGTTGAAAAAGAAACCGCTGCCAACAGAAGCAGTACATTTATTAAAATCTGTTGATTATTCAGTCCCAGATATTCACGATAGTGAAAATTTAATTTTAACTAATGAGATCTAACCAAAACTTTTTTTTCATACAGCCAGCATCCCTCCATTTCATCGACAATGTTTTTTATAAAACGCTTCGTTTAATATAACTTGAATTGAAAACAATATCATTTTGCTTATGTAATCCATTACTTTACATTGCAATCATATTTAAGTTAACCAACGAAAATCGAAGACTCAAACCCGTTAAATTATGGATACTTAGGGCATACTGATAGTCTCTGGAACTGGCCACTTATAAAAGGGAAATTAAAAAAACAATAATACAATTTGAAAAAAGAACTCTTTGGCAATATGATACATTTCATCAACATCATGTGTAGTCTTATTTATCAGAATCCAGAATCTTTCAGTATGGCCCACGTATTAATTCTGATGTACTTTTTTTTGATAAAAAGGTTATACCTAAGAGAGTTATAAGTAAGAGGTCTTTGAAATTTTAATTGTTTATGGAAAATACAATTCTCTTAAATGAAACGTTTTATATCCCAATAAAAAAATTGGTATCCGGATATACGAAGTGGCAACCCTGACCTTTTTTTTCAAATATTCATATCTTCTATTTTCCACGGAATTAGATGGTGATTTAAATACTGTAGATAAAGCTACACGTGAGGTATCGTGTACTAAAATATCTTCATCTAATACGGCGGAATACTGGAAAAAAAAAATTAAAACTGAAAAGCTTAAAAACAATATTATCTCGGAAAGTAATTTAGGTATTTAAAAGAAAAAAAATGTTTTCATTAGGGAATTATACCGAGATTTACGTGGTGCAATCAATTTTTTTGTATGTAGACTTGTTCTTAAGAAATGAAAAAAAATGTAAATATCATGACCCGGATATTAGCAAACTTTGATGATTTTTAAAAAAAAAACTACAAGTCCTATCAAAATGGGAGTTTTAGTCTAACATTTGTAATAGTAATATATATTGTATTTTGGAAAAAAAACGAAGTGAAACAAAAACAGGGGTTTTAAAAGACTGTGTGACAGCTGGTCATTCTATTGACAGCCGCGCTCGGTGGTGCACGCGTGCTAACCTATCGGCTCTTAATCCGGCCATATCTTGCCAATCACTTGTGATTTTAATTTACAGTGTGTTTATTAAACCTCATTGGTTGTTGTACGTGACAGCAGTGCTTTTATTTCCGCTTTTCCTTCATCTTTACGTCCCGATGGGAGATAAGGACAAAGACTGTCCCGCTGAGCCTCCTGATGCTTCGTTATCAGAAGTGGGATTACCCCGGGCATCTCACGAGCAGCATGCAGCCCACACAGATCAGACCGAACAATTTTCTCTTGACAATGAGTGCGAACGTTGGAAATTTCTTTTTGAAATGCAACAACGAAGCTTGACAGAGTTAATACGTGCAATACAAGAACCTCGTGTGTCTGAATCAAAAATGGCACTGCCTGAATTTAATCCTGATATTCAGGACAGTGATCCTCGAGCGTGGTGCGAAACAGTGGATTTATGTTTACAAGAAAAACCACTTTCTGGCGGTAATTTGATAATCACAATGAGCAAGGCTCTTAAAGGAACCGCGGCATCATGGTTAGCACAATCAAGTTATCCTGGAATAACATGGCCTCAATTAAAAGACCTGTTCTTGGCCAGATTCGATTTTGTTGAAACTCCTGCAGCCAACCTGTGGCGTCTTTTTAATGGAATTCCAAAAGAAGGTGAATGTTTGTCGTCTTATGCCAGTCGATTTATGAGTGCTATAATGGCGAGATGGAAGTCTTTGTCGACTGAACAGATAGCCATTGCAGTTACACTAGCACATGCTGCAAAGATTGAACCACGGCTCCAAAGACTTGCATTTACAACTGAAATTGACAACCGCATCAAATTACAACAAGAACTCATGGCTTTCAACTTCAGAAAAAGAGGACCTCCAATTCAAGAGAGAGCAACTCCATTTGTGGAAGCAAAGAGGCCCCGTACTGATAACTCTCGAAGATGTTACAACTGTGGCAAGCTAGGCCATATATCTAGTGAATGTCGAGGCAACAGTAGTCGTGATGTCAATACTAACACACGTTCCGAGACTTCCAGCACCACGTTGCCCCCACCGCTGAAAGAAGTTAATGCACCAAGGAAGACGACTACTCCAACCTGTTTCAGCTGCGGAGAACAGGGTCACATCGCAACGCGCTGCCCAGTCAAGGACGCAAAGGCCAGCGATACACGGACTGAACGTCGAGTGGACGTCTGCACCATCCAACCAGCTATTGACCACCTTATGGATGAAACCGGTGAGAAGTTTTCATATTGTTTTGATTCTGGTGCCGAATGTTCTTTGATAAAACAAAGCTTAGCAAATCGATTCCCCGGAAAACGTATGTACAACGCAGTGACATTATTAGGATTAGGTAATGCGAGTATAAATTGCAACAGTCAAATTATGTCAACGGTTTTGATTCAGGGTTACTCAGTACAGCTGATGTTTCACGTGGTACCTGATTTAAGTATCTCCAATGACATAATCCAGACATCCAGAGATGTTCTTACTCGTTGCTCATATAAGATTTGATTCTTCTTTTGTTTTTTTGATATATTTCATACTGTAATATTTTGTATCACAGTATACTGTGCAATGTTATCACTTATCATATAGCGTGTACTGTGTAACATATTATTATACTCAGTTTCTATTTGCGAGTTCCTATAATTGGCTCTGTATTGCTATTTATAAAGTTTAGCGAATATTTCATAGCTGTTGGAATTCCTTGTATAAATAAATAAATAAATAAATAATGGTCGGCAGAGATTTGCTTGCGTTAGGCTTTTCGGTTGAGATCTTCGAGAATAGGCTTGTGCTTAAAAAGATCAAAGTAGTCTCCGTCTGTGATGTAGGGCTTAAAGTAAACAATTTTGATGACATAGATAGCGATGTAACTGGACATGAAAGGCAGCAATTAGTTTCGATGCTAGAAAAGAATTCCAGCTATTTTGTGGAGGGCACGCCCACTAGTAGGGTTAGTACAGGCCAGCTAGAAATTAAATTAATTGACTCCAACCGCACGGTTCAACGTAGGCCCTACCGATTAAGTCCAGACGAAAGAAATGTAGTGCGTAACCAGATTAAAGAGCTATTGTCTGCTGGTGTTATCCGCGAAAGCTGTTCTCCTTTTGCCAGCCCGATTATATTGGTGAAAAAGAAAGATGGCTCTGATAGGCTATGCGTGGATTACAGAGAGCTTAATAACAACACGGTACCTGATAGATATCTTCTGCCACTTATATCAGACCAAATTCAACGCTTGGTTGGAGCAAATTACTTTACCTCTTTGGATATGGCTAGCGGATATCATCAGATACCCGTGAAAGAGGATTCCATTGAGCGCACTGCTTTTGTCACACCTGAGGGGCAATTTGAATACCTATCCATGCCCTTTGGACTTCGAAATGCACCCTCAGTTTACCAACGAAACGAGCAATCAATAAGGCCTTAGGGTCATTAACTGAGTCATTTGCCGTCGTATACATTGATGATGTCATCATTCCCTCACGTACGATAGAGGAAGGTCTCGAGCGGCTACAAATTGTTATGAAAGCATTGACGGATGCTGGATTCTCTTTAAACATCAAAAAATGTGCCTTTCTGAAAAAAAAAGTTGAATATTTGGGCTTTGAAGTGTCAGCTGGCGAAATAAGGCCAAACCCACGTAAAGTTAGAGCTCTTACTGAACTTTCACCGCCTCAGACCGTAACCCAGCTTCGTCAATTTATTGGCTTAGCCTCTTACTTTAGACAGTTTGTCCCAGGGTTCTCGCAAAAAGCAGCTCCTCTTTACGGGCTTACATCAGGTAAAGGAAAAATCAACTGGACGCCGGAGCTTGAGAAAATTCGAAAAGACATAATTGACATATTGACTGACAAACCCGTACTCACTATATTCGATCCAGAGCTCCCTATAGAATTACATACGGACGCAAGCGCTGAGGGTTATGGTGCGATACTTATGCAAAAAGTCAATGGCAAGTGGCATGTAGTCGAATACTACAGTCGCCGAACGTCCCCTGCCGAATCCAACTACCACTCATACGAGTTAGAGACGCTGGCGATATATAATGCTATTAAGCACTTTGAACACTATTTGAAAGGGAAGAATTTTTTGGTGGTAACGGATTGCAATGCTGTCAAAGCGTCTAAGTCAAAATTAGATCTCACACCTCGTGTGCATAGGTGGTGGTGTTACTTACAGCCATTCGTTTTTGATGTAGAATACCGACCGGGCAAACATATGGCTCACGTGGATTTCTTCTCGCGTAATCCTTTACCAATCCATGAGCAGGTGACTAGGGTAGAACAAAAACGAATAAATTTGACAGAAATAACAGATTCCTGGTTACAAGCCGAGCAGCAAAAAGACAATGAAATTAAATCCATCATTACCAAACTTCAATCGAATGAGTTGAACAGTGATATTGCTAGGACGTATGAAGTAAGGCGCGGTCTACTGTATCGAAAGATTGATAGGAATAACAAAAGTATTTGGCTACCAATAGTACCTAGGGCATTTCAGTGGGCCATAATAAATCACGTGCATGAAAACATCATGCATCTGGGATGGGAGAAAACCCTAGAGAAGGTTTACTGCCACTTTTGGTTTCCGAATATGAACAAATACGTTCGAAAATTTGTAGAAAACTGCATAACTTGTAGAGTGGCAAAATCTAACTCGGGCAAAATTCAAGCGGAATTACATCCCATCCCAAAAACCACAATCCCATGGCATACCATTCATATGGATGCAACGGGAAAACTAAGTGGAAAAAGAGATACGAAAGAGTACGTTTTTGTGTCTATAGATGCTTTTACGAAGTTTGTGGTCTTAAATCATTCGCGAAATATCGATGCAAATAGTGCTATTAAAGCACTGAAGCAAAACGTCTCACTCTTCGGTGCACCTCAACGTGTCATTGCAGATCAGGGTAGATGTTTCGCAGGAAAGGACTTCAGAGACTACTGCAACGCACACAATGTAAACTTACATCTCATAGCTACTGGCAGTAGCCGTGCAAATGGACAGGTAGAGCGGGTTATGTCTACGCTTAAGAACATGTTGACTGCTGTTGAGACAAGTAGGAATAGGTCATGGCAAGATGCGTTGCCTGATATTCAACTGGCTATCAATTGCACAATGAGTCGTGTTACAAAAGCGAGTCCCTTAGAATTGTTAATTGGAAAGGTTGCCAGGCCCTTAGAACTAATGACATTAGAGACTGACGAGACAAACGTTGACTTAAATTCTATTAGAGAACAATCGGCACGAGAAATAGAAGCTAACGCTTCTTATGACAAGGTCAGGTTTGATAAAACTAAAGCAAAGGTTAAAAAATTTAAAGTAGGTGATTACGTGCTTTTAGAAAATCACGAACGTAATCAAACAAAGTTGGACTCAAAATTTAAAGGTCCGTATTTGGTGGTTGAGCTGTTGGATGGCGACAGGTATCTACTGAAAGCTCTCAACTCTAATAGAACTTATAAGTACGCACATGATCGCGTGCGGGCTATGCCTGAGTGTTATGTCCCATTGGAGTTGAGCGCGGGACTAGAGGTCCCGTGTAATCAGATTGAGTCAGCATGTACCGATGACGGCGCTGGTAAGTAATAAAGCCGCTGCATAGTTTTAATGTGATTTCGGTAAGCCTGAGTGGCATTGACAAACCTATGTGGTACTCACGAGCCTGTGTGGCACTGACAGAGCCTGTGTGGCATTCACGAGCCTGTGTGGCATTCACGAGCCTGTGTGGCATTCACGAGCCTGTGTTGCATTCACAGGCCTGTGTGGCATTCACGAGCGTCTGTGGCACTAACGAGTATGTGTGGCTCTTATTAACTTGTTTGTTACTCCTTAGTGCGTAGCTATCCGAAGCCTATGTACTCCTTAGTGCGTAGCTATCCGAAGCACTTGCGGGCCTGTGTGGCACATTAAAGAAAATATTCGCGTGTAGTGTGTGGCACACATTGGTCAGGGTGACCGAGAGAGGTGTGTAGCGTAAACCAATGTTCATTGCTTATTGTTCGCAGATGCTGAAGATGAGGGAAATGCATCTGCACACGAGGACGTGTGAATATGCAGGACGGCCGTGACGGCGCGCTGCCGAAATAGTGCTCGCTAATTCTAAACTAATAAAATGATTTGTTTGTTTTGATTGTTAAACGTCATATGATTAATAATGAGGGTATCGTTGGATAAATGTTGACAATTATAAAAATAGTGAAGGTAGTGTAAAATAAGAGCGGGCAACCCCGGATAGGGTAGCAGGTGGCCGCCAATCGGTGACAGCTGGTCATTCTATTGACAGCCGCGCTCGGTGGTGCACGCGTGCTAACCTATCGGCTCTTAATCCGGCCATATCTTGCCAATCACTTGTGATTTTAATTTACAGTGTGTTTATTAAACCTCATTGGTTGTTGTACGTGACAGCAGTGCTTTTATTTCCGCTTTTCCTTCATTTTTATGTCCCGACGGGAGATAAGGACAAAGACTGTCCCGCTGAGCCTCCTGATGCTTCGTTATATACATATTGGTTAACTAGCAGCGTTATTGCTTAATACAAAATTAATAAAAAGGGTGTACTTATTTGTATTATACTAGACAGTTCAGACAGACAGACAGACACACATTCGCAGTTATATTATTAGTAGATATATGGATAGTTTAGAGTTTACCTATCTATACCGAGTTTTCCCATTTCAACGAATATCTGTCGTATTAGCAGATTTAAACTACGGCTTGCATGGTCTAAACTACTTCTAAGTGGATTTGATAAATTCCAACTCATTTTCACATTAGCTCCCCGAATGCGGGCGAGGACGGTGCTCCCCCATGCATATACAAATGTAATTAGCCAGTTTGTCGCCCTACTAAATGTAATTTCGACTAAACAAATAGAGTTTACCATGACCAGCTGACCGCGTGGTTCTGCCCATTACCAAGAACGCAATCAAACCCGAGCGATAAAACATAATCCTATGTCAATACACAAAGTCTATTTTATTTATAGGTACAATATTACTAGCGACCCGCCCCGGCTTCGCACGGGTGCAATGCTGACGCTCTGCGCCAGCCACCATGTCCCTGCCATTTAAATCTGTTATATCTTCGAAAATATTCATTTAAATTACATGCTGTAAAGGGCCATATTGACCTATATTAAATGCACAATGTATTTAAGGTACTTAATTAACTAAAAAAACTAACTAATTTGGCTCAGGGACCCACAGAGGGTCTTGGCCTCCGAAACGAGAGCACGCCATCTGTCCCGATCGTGCGCAACTTCATGCCATCTTCAAGGTACTTAATTGGATAAGGATTAATGCTGTATTGCTTAAAATCGCTTCGTAAATAAGACATTATTTCTCGTAAAAAGTAAGGTTATTGTGGGTTATCCCTAAGAGATAGATATATACCATCGCGGACGTTTTTGTAGACCTTTTTAAGGTGTACAATACTGTAGTACATTATTTTGATCTATCTCTTAGAGCCTTATCACACTTGCGATTTGCGAGCGTGTTTTCTATACAATTATCAGTCGCGGCGAACACGCTGCGTGATCGCCTTCATACAAAATACGCTTGGAACTCGCAAGTGTGATAAGGCTCTTATAGTATGTAGTGATAATAGTGATAATAGTGATAGTGAAGTAATGATAGTGAAGCTGCAATCTCAGACTTTTCCTCTGTTTAACATTAGAATTAAGTTTAGTGGGTTCAACTTTCGTTTGCCAGACTATCATGAGACGGCTGCGACATATACTCTCGATTTTTCTCGCACTATAAGTACCTCTTGTTAATTATAATAAGGGAGACATGGATAGTGCGAGAAAAATCGAGAGCTCCGGAAGTCCGGACCGGACCAAGGTCGCTCGGTCGGAGGGGCTTGTTGGCGACCGTTTAGGTAGGTAATCAATTTACAGTTATTTCGACACCTTTTTAACCGACTTCAAAAAAAAAGGAAGAAGTTTTCAATTCGGTTGTATTTTTTTTTCCTCATGTTTGTTACCTCAGAACTCCGTCATTGATGAGCCGATTCGTAATTTTTTTTTGTTTGTAAGTACATGCTTCCAGGTGGGTCCCATTTTTTTTTAATGCAGTTGGATGATGGGATCCATGAGGAATTGAGGAACTCCTCAATTATATTAGGCACGCGTGTAGTGATTTTGGTATTTTCTATTATATCTCGTGTATTTACCTACACCCGGAAATCATACATTTGGTGGAGTGGAATTGATGATGAAGACCACAGATGACTTATGGAATTCCTCAATTATGTACTTAAAAGTGCAAAAGTACGTCAAAGATTCTGATAAGATTCCGTTGAAATAGCAACTAATGAAGTCCCAAAGGTGATCCTTGTGGAATCAACGGAAGTCCTCAAATATTATCGGCCCACATACAGCGATTGGGTTTTTTTTCTCTAATAACCAACGCATTTGCTCTCGTAAATCAGTTCAAATGTGGTAAATTGGAAAATAAATGTTCTCGTGGTTTGGCGAACTAAATTGAAGTCTGTTAAAACTTTCTTTTAAAAGTAAATTATTATGAGAGAAGGGTCAGTTCAAACTCACTATGCAATATAAACCCTAATTCAAATTCTCTAGTCTAGTTTAAATTACTATCGATTATTAGGTAGTCATTGTGAATACGATGTTCGTTGATTCTTCCTGGAATATGAATCAGTATAACTACACTGATGCCATGCGTCATATCATGACGATTCAGTTTACATTTATTGAATTGATTAGCCTGTTCAATAGTTTCCATTCAATGTTTACTTGGTATAATCATAGATTCGAAAAAATAAAAACTGTACGGAGTGCTAAAAAAAGATTTCCAAGCTTGTTATTTTACTGGATCCCGTAACAAAGGGAATCCTAGCTCAGGACCCAAAGACTTGTATCTGCATATAACATTTTTTGTCAATAAATATTTCATTTCATTTCATGCTGTAAGGAAAGCTACGGTAACCTAGTGGTTCAGGCATGCGGCTGTCAAGCGGCGGCCGTGGGTTCGAGTCCCGGCTCGTACTAATGAGTTTTTCAGAACTTAATGTACGGAATATTTACCGTTAGCTTTTCTGTGAAGGAAAACATCGTGAGGAAACCGGTCTAATCCAAATAAGGTCAAGTTTTCCCTCTGGGTTGGAAGGTCAGATAGCAGTCGCTTTCGTAAAACTAGTGCCTATGCCTAAATCATGGGATTAGGTGTCAAAGCGGACCCCGGGCTCATTTAGGGGCACAACCGGGAATAACGCTAGGAGGATGGTGATTGTAGGGAATGGAATAAGTAGGTATTTTTTAATAGTAGACAATGTTGCCGCCGACTATATCATTGATTTTGAAGTGCCTACAGTCATTTGAAAGTCTTCAGCAGAGACTATCATGCTCAATAATCTTGAATGAAACCGGATTTCCTCTCGCAAACGCTCCGGCTGTGGAATCAACGTGAATACCTCGGCAAGGATGCCGTGGTTTTCCAGACGGACTAAAAGGGGTTCTTCAAGAAAGGAGTGTACAAATTTGTGAAGGTGGTAAAAGGTCCCCTGTAGTTGCAGGCGTCCATGGGCTATCGTAACATTTTGCCATCAGGCGGGACGTACGCTTGTTTGAACACACACACGCAGCCAAGTGTGTGACGTGGTGGAACAATGATTTTAGTCTTCGGACTAGACTTTCTGAAGAAAGCAAGCAGAGATTACAGTATTTTTTTAAATCGTACGAGTAGTTCCAGAGATCATCCCTACATTTATGGCATTTGCATAAAAGTATATACTTTCATGCAAATGCCTATAAACTTTATAGAATCCTGCAAAGAATTCAATCTTCAGTTAGGTACTTATCGAAAAAAATAATTACATATTTAGTGGGCGGGCCATAATCTCGTTACATGGCATTAGCCGGCCTGATAACAGCTGATAAGTCGTACGTGGTTCTATGGGCAGTGATTTTTCCACCTAATTGCCTGCGAGTTGTAGTTGTTCGATTTTTATTAGAGCTTCATTTAATAATACAATAGCATTTTGTTGTTTTATATTTGAAATTAAAAGTTAAGCTTTTTACAACTTAAAGCGTTTATGTTTCTCGGACAACAGCTTCGAAAAGGTGATAAAAACCCGACTTTTTCATTTCAAAGTTCAATATTTGAAAACCGGCAGAACCGATTTTATTGAAATTTAGCTAAGAATCATCTCGAGCACGTCAGCTTTCAGAAAAAAAATCGCATTAAAATCGGTCCATTCGTTTAGGAGCTATGATGCCACAAACAGACACGTGAAGCTTAATATAACCCCTCTTTTTGCGTCGGAATTAAAAAAGCAATCGTCCCGCTCGCACGTGCATACTTGCTAGAAAGGGACGAATGCTGTCCGAAATAACCGCGCTTAAGTTAGCTAGGCTCGATCTGAATCCCTTAGTTTTCTAATGTTTTTTGTAGCTTATTACCTATATTAACAACAACGGCTTTAAGCAATATATTATCTCATACCTATTTACTTCAAAGTTCATTGTTTTCGAGATATTTGGCATCAAAGTTGAACAATTTTAGGCCAAAAAACTGGTTTTCTGGCCATAACTTTTGTGTTAATTAATAAGATTATAAAAACGCATATCAAATTTATAGGTAAGTTCAGTAGGTATGAGTTTCGGGTGTATAAAAGTTTTAATGAGCATGAAGTGTCGGGTTTTGTATTTTTACAGACCTCTCTTTAAAAATAGATAATTAATTCTGTATTAACATTTTTCAAGTTATTCAATATCAAACATGTTAAACAGGAATCTAACTTTCTCATATCTGCACCTGGAAAGCTAGCTTCAATAAACCGAGGACGGGTGTCGAAATGAAAACTACTAAATTTCGTTGATTTTTGACGGGAGCCCCTTAAAGAGTATCAGCTCGGTTAGACCAAGACGGCGTTTGAGCTCTCTCGCACTATCCGTCTCTCTCTTATTAGAATTTTTTGAAAGAGACGGATAGTGCGAGAGTTCACGCGCAGACTTGTGCTAACCGTGCATATACTATGTCATTTACCTCTTACCTACTTCTGAGGGGCTAGCGCGAAGCGAAAACGAACTTCGTTCGAGTATCTCCCTCTGTTGCTCGAACTAGCAAGTGCGACAGAGGGAGATGCACGAACGAAAGTAGGGCCTCAGTTTGAATTCTTGTGCGACAGAATTAATCACGAACTTGTGGTTACCAATACCAAAGGCAGACGATACTATAAATAGGTACAAAGCTATTGTATGTTTCCGGTTCACTTTGAGGTTTTAGATATTCTAAGGCAAAAAATAAGCACTAGTCATATATATATATTACATTTTATTAACAATATGATATAATCGACATGCGACACGCGCTCTTAATCTCATTAGAAAAAAAGATAATCCTTTTATACAATAAGACACTAAAACCAAACAATAAGATATACATATAACAGAATAATGTTTTACATAACGTGGACTTTCCCCTAATTTACATTATAATGAATAACTATGGCGGGCGTCTGCCAGGCAATGTTAAAATAATTAAAAAGTTTACAATATCCCATCATATACAAAGCAAAGCTGAAATAAAAATGGACCCATTTAAAAATAATATAAAATTTGGTTGCCATAGCTAGCCCGCTACTTCTTTAAAACCTAAATTACTATATTTTCATACTTATACAATTTTAGTATACTTTTTACAGACATTAGTCTTTTAGATTCACTTCTATTCTGTAGCTGAGTTTATTGTTTGAATGTACCAGCTTTAGTTAAAAAGTGGATTTCAATATTATCCATTTTTGACTAAAAGTGGACCAATAGAAGCTTCGTTGTGGAGCGTTTGAACAGAAAGGGCAACCTGGTTGAATTTTATACAACTCAATTGGTACAGACAGACTTGATTGATATAAATTGATGTTAAAGGCTCCAAGTGCAGTCTGACAATGCATCACGTATAAATAAAAATATTGTATATAAAATCACTATACGGTAAAAAACGATACATACATCCTTTGATTTCTATCCAAAGACAGATCCAGGAATAGAGAGTACCTAATACCACACTAACTCCCTGAAAAAAAAAATTTTTTCAACATGACAGATCAAAATGTTCTTCAGGGATCTCATCTTGGAATGGAACATGGTATGCCAAAAGTTCTACCCTATTAAGAACATTTCCTATCGCTTTCCGTGCAAACCTTTAATGTGATTGTCAAAAACCATGAAAATGTTTTCTAAGTCCGAAAAAAGTTTGCATGAAAGCGACTTATCCGTAACACCCTCAAAAATATCTAGACACCTTATACCATCCAATGATACCAGCTTAGATGTTTTTGCAGCTGATTTTCCTTTTGATACATGATCATAATAAAAACTAGAATAAAAAGACTGACCTCAACAATGGCTGTTCAAGTAATTTTCCTGGATCTGCCATTGTTACTAATTTGTGTAATCTATCTACATACTCCTCGCGTGTTAGTTTTTACAGGCACAAACCAATGTTTGTTGAAGCAGTTAATCACAGAAACTCACAACTGCGGCGCTACCACGAACTTCGAAAGTCGAAGTTCGGGTATTTCCATCTCCATCACACTCCCTTACTCGGGTGACAGGGATGCATGTATTACGAACTTCGACTTTCGAAGTTCGTGGTAGCGCCGCTGAGTGATATATACATCCATTACTGACAATTAAACATTTAAAAAGCTATTCTATCTGACAATACATGATAAAGTAATACTTGAATAGCAGTAGTTAGAACTAATGAGATTTCATCTCATTCACACACACTACAATGGGCATAGGCACTGAGAGAGATACCTATAGTTTGCAGTAAATAAATGTTCTTTCGTAATACAAAGAATAAGTATTCACTCTCATTGTCTCTCCCCATTTTTAATAGCTTATGGCATAATGATCTTGAAACTAACTAAGGCAATAATGCCAAACTCTAAAACTGTTTTTTAATATTTACCTTTGCAAATAAAGTTTGATTTTGACTAACAAATACATAATTTAACAGTTGAATTAAAAGCTATAACAATTAATGCAGTGAATAGCTTTTTAGATAATGAATTCCTTCAAAACAACATTGAATAAATAACCAGTTGATAATGCAGTCATTGTAATTATAATTATGCCTTGTAAGGTACTTTATACTACTACATAGTTGATTATAGCAAAATAGCTTGTGTAGTTACATTTTTCAAAATGCATCTCTTCATCAAATTATTTATAAATATTTACCCCCTCTGATCTTATTATTTCCAGTCTTTTTCCCATATACTTGTTGTCTTCATGTTCAACTTACTTTCAGTACTACAACTATGTAGACTGTAAGTTTAACACCTCATATTGAATTACTATTAACTTTAAAGTTTAAGAAACTATAGAATGTATTGATAATTTCATTTTGTTATAAGTATAACAGCATGGCTTTCACTTAGTGTATATATATAACTTTTGTAAAAGCTACATCACCCACTCTATCAAGAGCAAGGCAACATTAATTACAATAAACTGGCAATATTTGCCAGCAACGGAAATATTGCTGTAACAGTCATTGAAAACTACTCTACAGGCTGATTTTCAAGTTTATATCCATCGAAACCTCCACAGCACAATTGATTATACAGTGGCTATAGTCAAATATGGCAGAACTAACACAAGTTGTAAATTCCAGTATGTTCTCCATGGATTTTTTTTCTGATTATTTTACTTCCAAATACATATTGAATGCAATTTACGTTGAATGTAACTGAGATTTTAATTAATTGCGTTTCTTTTTTACAGCAATTTGACGTGCATGCACATAAATTATAATCTAAGAACTGACAATTTGACTATACTACCACTTTTTTAAAACTATTTTGATGGATACAAGCTTAAACATGGATGCTGGTTTTGAACCCTTACACAATAGTTTTCAAATAAGAAAACATACAGTTCATATCGTCGGCGGCGGTGACAACGGCGCACGTACATACCGGCTATTGACTCGGTTCCTCACTGTCCCTTGCACTCACTGGTTTCTCTGCAATCTGAGGCTTCTCGGCAAGCTGAGGCTTTTCCGCTACTTGAGGTTTCTCTGCTACGACTGGCTTCTCGGATACTTCTGGTTTTTCAGCTACAACAGGCTTTGGTTTTTCAGCAGTTGCTGGTTTTTCATTCTCCTCACCTTCATTGTTTTCGATGTGTGCATTAGACATTTTGTTAGTTATTTCATCAGCATCCTGCTCCATTTGTGTGGGGTTGTGGTCTTCGTCAATGAGTGGAGGACCCTGGTGAGAGTTCTCTTGGTGGAGTGGCGAAATAGCTCGTCCAGCATAGTCATTATTAGCTGCGTTTTGCTGCCTTTGGGTGGGAGGCTCAGAGGGATGCGATAGTGTCTGTGGGTGGTGAGGATTATGTAACAGCAATCTGGATTTGTCACTCTTCCTCCATAGGGTGACTTCTTGCTGTTTGAAGTATCGGCGATCTTCCGTATCCATCAGCACTAGATTCAAATAGTACCGTACTGAAAACTTGTTATTGATGTCCCTCATTGTTGGGGTTAAATCATACCCTGCTAAGAACACTCTTATTGGTATGCTTTCTCCTCGAACTGGGGCTCCGTCCATGATCTCATACTTTGCAACAGTTTCATTCTCTGTAAATGTGTTAGGCCCCGATCCTGTTGTCTCCCTTTTGATTATGGAAATCTCCATATGTTTAATCTTTATACGGACTAGCAGGAAGTAGATTTTACCAACTATCACATCTTTGAGGTGGTACTTTGATTTGTTGTATTCAAACTCTATATGGAGGCAGTCTTCTATACCAACCTCCATTTTTATGGAGTTTAAGACATCAGGGTAGCTGCAGAGCGTGTGGACGGCGATGTCCACCTCTTTTACGATGTCAGTTAGACGGCGAACGATGGTAGCTCGAAGGAAATACCTCAGACGGACATTAGCTCCGGTATATACTTCATAGGGCTTCTCCACGTTCGCGAACTCGAACGGATACGACGTATGTTGCAGCAGGTCTCCAGGCCGCGCCAATTCCTTCACTAGAGAGATGAATTCATGATGGTTACCTCTGTCGTAGAACAACTCGATCTGTCCTATTAGTTCGACCTTGATTCCCTGATGTTCGAGCTTCGACCCCGGTTTCCGGAGCGTCACGTTCACCCGCCCCGACACCGTTTCGCCGTCATAATACAACAGTAATTTCTCCTTTTTGCCGTCATCCGTTTTCACCTCGGCTACCTTCCGCTTGTCAGCATCGTCGAATACGATTTCGATATCAGCGGTTTGTCCGAATCCGAAAAAACTCATTTTTACACTGAACTGTTACGTGAACTACGTGAAACTTTTTACGCTATTATCGACAAGAACAATCACGTTTTGTTTAGGGAAAACATTGAAAAACGGCGATGAAACGCCCGCGAATCCGTAGAGACGATTGAAGGTTGAAGCAAAGATGGCGACTAAATTCATGTCGGCTGTCGGCCGAGAGGTTGTAAAATGAAAATAATTAGTAAAAGCTCACCAACTAGACATCTCTGGATCTCACACGCATATTTCTTGCAAGGGTCGATCGGCATATATGATAATAATTTGTATATTATAAGGAAATATTAGGAAAGAGGGAAATTTATCATGTGTACAATTGTCAAATTTTGCAATGGCAACTTTTTAGAATAAATACCGCGTTCAAGTTTTGTACATGAATCAAAATGATGAATGCCAACAAGTCAGATTCTAAAACGTAATTAGTATTTTCATTAAAACTAATTCTGTTTATCTAAGTTTCAATAATTTAGTTACAATTAGGGTTTGTAAAAATTACAACATTTTATTGCTCAGTATTTTTTTGTGAATGCTTCTGTCAGTGCTGCCAACATCAGTCTCTGTCTCTTCTCTTTTGCTAATAATTCTGATAAATGGCGGACCACAAAATTTTGTAACAAAAGCGAGCCGATATTTTTGTGAATTAATCGCAACGAATTATAT
This sequence comes from Epinotia ramella, assembly GCA_947578815.1. NCBI lineage: Eukaryota > Metazoa > Arthropoda > Insecta > Lepidoptera > Tortricidae > Epinotia > Epinotia ramella. The sequence continues at coordinate 11,037,033 of OX388224.1, read as the reverse complement.
CATTACCATGGAGTTGTCTCGCACTACACTTGGAATTGCAGTGGGTGTAGCCGGAACACTGTTCCTGGGATATTGTGTATATTTCGACCAACAACGTCGCAAGGACCCTCTTTTCAAAAAAAAGCTCCGAGATCGTGAGTCCATTGTGTTTTTTTGAATTTAGTAAACATTCTCATGCCCTATTTATGTACAATATCGTGTAATTACGGCGACATTTTATGTAAATCATATGCTGCTTTCGCTCATGCGTTTTTCACTGTCATTGATTGATTTATGTCGGAATAACCTACAAACCTAGTGATCGTTGCGCACTCATATTTATTTTCGCTTTAATAAAGATATTAATGTACGTACAGATGGCCTGTAGGAGCGCATGTGCGAGTAATTAGGGCAAATATTGTGTAACGTTGCAGCAATGACATTGGTTAGTTGATCGAAGTTCATTGTGAGACCATATTGACCAAAATAGTCTTACCTTACAACTGCATTACGAATACACTATGTTTCTTAGACAAATGTACTTTAAAGCTAGTCCTAGAACTTTCTGGTGTAATGTCTTAATCAGTTTCAGTTATTATAAGAGCAATCAACATTATCCAAGTATTTTTTGCTTAGATACTTCATCATTACATAAAACTTGGTTTAATGAGAGATTGGCTAGGCTTTGCTGGCTTGATTTCACTTGCTAATTTAATTTTAAAACCACTCCTTACTCCTCTTCAGTTACTGTTGCATAGTTTACGTAGTTTTATAAAATTACAACTCAGATAAAGAAAATATTTGGGTTTAAAATGTTTCACTATTAAAACTTTTAAAACAATAGAGGGCTCTTCTATTCATCCGTTTATTGTTGTCTGAAAAAAAAGATACCTAACATCCTTTTTCTTTCACCTAACAGCATGCGTACATACATATAGCACAACACTATTTAATTACACTAGCATTAAATTAAATATAATGATTAAAAGAGAAAGTAATTAAACTCAACTGTAGTTCATGTCTTGTATAATAATTGATTACCATCAGTCCGCTATTATTAGACATACTGGTAAAGAAATTTCCTTAGTAATTATAACATTAGGAAGTGTTTACTAGCTGAATCAACATATTTTTCTACAAATTTGATGATAATAATTAGTATAAAAAAATCATAAATTAAACATGAAAAGTATAATAATAATAAATTTTATCTTAAAAAAGTCAAAAGACAATGCGATTTTAAAATAAATCCTACTCACATATTCATACTTCTCTAAACATTGTAAACTCATTACAGGTAGACAAAATGCCCGTAAGAACAACACTCGAACCAGTGCAATGGGTGGCCCGCTGCCTGACATGAAGGACCACGAAGCCATGCAGAGATTCTTCCTGCAACAGGTAACAATAAAAACAAAAGACATTTAAGGTGTCCGCTAAAGCATCACTACTATGCATGCTACCCATACTGAACTGCTGTTTATTTCACATGGGATGATGGGAGGTGTTTATTTATTTATTGAAAAAGGCACACCAAAAGTACATAAACAATGCAAACATAAAGCATACTAGATACTATAGACACATACAATATTTATGCCCCAAACAGCATTTAAACAGTTTGAGGCTTGTACACCAACTTAAAATTAACAATGCATTTATTACTTAAAAATAATAATAATACACCTACATTATATAAATAAATAGGACAAGCAAGTTTTTACTTTAAAACATTATAATTATTAATTAATGAAGTGAGAGTAATGTGCAGCCTAATCTATAACTAAGTATTCTACGCTTCAATTTGAAAATGGAATCATGATAGATATCCATTTCATATTCATGTTGAAGTGAAAGATTGTTCCAAGTGACTTGCATTCTGTGAATAGGAAGGGATTTGCCAAGTTTTGTTCTGCTAGGACTGGGACGGAAAATGAAGATGCGACGACAAGACCGCGTGTTAGTTTTGGGTACACTGAAATTTAGACCTCCCAAAAGGCACGGTTCCACAATCTTACCGTTGATCAATTTGTGTAGCAACGAAACATCCAGGAAAGAGCGCCTAAGACGTCATTTTGAATCGTTTAAGTCTCTGGTCATAGTCCAAGTTTTTGCGAGCTCTCCTGTCTTGCGCCTTGACTACCAAAAAGCGAGTAAACGAACGCTGGATTCTTTCCAAGCGATTGGTATGAACTGCATAACCCGGATTCCAAACTTGACAACAGTATTCGAGACGAGACCTAACTAAAGCGTTAAACAGTGTTTGAAATGTCTCAAGACGTTTGAATTTTTTTGCAGTACGCGTGTTAGCAGATGTAGGTTAAAGCTAAAGCAGCGTTTGTGGACGAAGGCTGCGGTGGCGACACATAATGTATGGCTTTCTTAGGTCTAGAGATGCGCCGAATATGGGTTTCACTGAATACGGACATTCGGTTCAACACCCTTCATCCGTTGTCCTAAAACAGACTAATTCAATGGTAATTTTTCTGATAATTATCAAAACGAAATAAAGCAAGTTAAATAACAATAATAATGGGTTAAGAGTATTAATTTCACGAAGCACTAACTTGTAACGAAAACCTCGTAAATATTCGACAGCTGAACCGAATAATTCAACCGGATACGGAACATAAAAAAACATAAATTTTAAATTAAAGGAAAAATTTAAAAATCTAAAGCTCGCGGAACCCGAACGCAGACAAGCAGCAGCGCCATCACAAATGTGGCATTTCATATTAACATGTTCAAAAGCTTAACAAGCATCATTATGCGTTCAGATCCAGCTCGGTGAGGAGCTGCTAGCGGCGGGCGACCTGGAGGCTGGCGTGGAGCACCTCGGGCAGGCAGTAGCCGTCTGTGGGCAGACACAACAGCTGCTCAGCGTAAGTATACTAATATTATAAAGACAGTCTCCAATCTCTTAACCAATGGACCGACCTGCTGAAATCACTGACCAAAACATCCATGGTTGAGTGTTCCTGCAACATGTACGGTCAAGGACTTTAATTGTTGAGCCGTTTAGGTGTCAACTCGGCTTTTTAATTGATAAGCAAAGTGTCGAGTATAAAGTGAGCTCTAATGGCTCCACAATTAAAGTCGGTGACGGTACTGCCGCCAGAAATGGAGAGACATCATTTAGAAAAATATCTTACACCTGTGTATAGAATGGGCTTTGTCAATTGAAATCGGCTTTATATTATCACGGGTTTATTGTATTATCATTTTTTTTTTCTGCACTATAAATACTTCTATAAATTATCGTTTTATCCTCTATGTTGGATGTTGCCTCATGGAGTCATGACGTCATGAGCTTTGGGCTTTAAATCACAAAATCTCATAATACCTTATTCACTAATAACTCTAATTTTCAAATTACCATCGGCTCATAATACCGAAAATTTCAAATTGTCTCAGTCTTAAAATAACCGAAATTAATTATGACCTAAAGATTGAAATGCACAATTCCTTCAAATACCGATGACAGAAATGACAAACTCAAAGAAACAGAAAACACCTAATTTTTGAAGTTTAGGCATTATGAGACGAAGCTATTTTGAAATTCGGCCATATTAAGATTCCGGTGATTTAAGCATTCTGTAATTTAGGTATTTTGAGACCAAGAAGTTTTGAGATCTGGGAATATTGATTAAGAGGTAAATTAAAATTTAGGAGTTATAAGCCCAAAGCCCTCATGACACCCTTCACATCCACAGGTACTCCAACAAACGATGCCAGCCCCCATCTTCCACCTGCTCCTGAAGAAGCTCCCCGAGGTCTCGGAGCGCCTCCGGGCCTCCATGAAGGCGAGCGGAGGCAACATCTTGCAGGAGGAGGACGTCGAATAGGCTGTGGGAACCTGTGACTTTGCACTTGCGAGACTTGGCGCGACCAGTCCTTGCACCAACTTGGGATTCCAACAACGTGAACGTCAAATATGGCGCCGGCAGCATAGGAACTTGACAGACTTTCCAATTCCATAGATTCAGATATTAACGAACACCGCTTACGATTACAGACCGATCACCGTTTTAAATATGGCAGCAATCTCGGCAGCTGTCATCCATCCGAATAGAATTTAACGAAGCCAGTGGTCTTTCTACGGAGATGCGGTCAGCGGTGACCAAACTACTGAACAACGTCGCTATATAACCAAACTTGAATGTAGCGAAATCATCTTAACTTAGATGGAAGCCATTCTTCAAAGAAAATAAGATAACGAACCCAATATTGACCATATGTTTATTTACTAAGGGTCTCACAGATTAACAGTTATGTGCAGTCCGAAATCTGATTAGGGGTCTGCGGGGCTAGAACAACAGAAGTAGCGACGAAACGAGGAAAGTGATGCGGGCTAGCACTTTCCTCGCCTCCTTGCCCTTCCCTACTTTCCTTGTTTCCCGCTTTCTGAAAACTGTCAGTTCAAAAACTCACCTACTCGCAATTGTACTTCGGTACGGTATCACGAGATCAGATCAGATCAAAGAAATTATTAATTTTAACTTCATATAGGCTAATTTGTTTGATCGGACACTCTATTTTGACAGGCAAATGTCCTATGTCTGTTTACATAGAATTGAAACATCTACTATGACTATAATGTTGAGTAATGTCTAGTTCCACAGTAATTTTCTTTTATTAAAGGAGTTTCATACAAGAAGAATTGTATGTATATTGTGTATTCACGTTTTTGGCCCTTCGAACACGACAAATGCCTGAAATAACATTCAAATTTGAGCTTTATAACAACGGAAGTAAGGTAACTTTACACTGTCACTCGCAAGTGCAAATAAGCCACCAACATATTGAATGACTGATCATTTTCTCAATCCTCTTCCCCACTTTTGAGTTGAACAGGGTTCTATGGGATATTGAACCCTACGCAACATAGGACCTTGTCATAGTGTACCCTGAAACGAGAGTCCGTATCGTATTATTTGTTCCATTGCGGATAGGACTCGGTCGTACTTAATTGTACAATGGGAGCTATCAGAACGGTAAAGTATTTTCAAATACATTGCTAAATGTAACATTTCTTAGTGAATAAAAGAATTAACGATAGTGTTGTCTTAATTTTAGTGATTATTGATACGATACCTGTCTTTGATTTCTAATATACAAATCATGTTTTTTTAGGGATTGTCAGTTTGAAGTCAGAATCGAAATTATTCAGCGCTTTTGAACGTCAATATTTTTTTTTTGTACCAGTGTAAGGTATATCATTTTGTGACATACATACACAATTTGTATGAGTTATGTTAGAAGTCCATGTTACTAACTTATTTCTAAGAAATTAGCAGAATAAAGACGTGTCTTGCCGTCTGAGTTTAACCCTTGGACCGCTTCGTCGGCATTTGCCGTCACCGTTCAAAAGGTAAAGTGACATGTTTTCTAAAATCTGTCAAGTAAGGATTGGCTGTGATAAGGTTCCACAAATGTAAGATCCGCCATTGAAGACTCTGACAGGACAGTAATGTAGTTGTTGTTTTAGGTTTGTTTTGTTCACAACTGGTTAAGGATGCTTGTGAGTTTTGATTGAGATTTTATTGTGAATAAATGTATTGTAAAAACGTTTTTATTTTTTATAGTAGATTAACCTGTTGATCATTACCCTTCATTCATTTACCCTTTTTCTGGAAAAAAAAAAATGAAAAATATATCTTTTCTCAAACATGCAATGAAATATTGACGTTGTTTTCTTCATAATGGGCTTCGAAGTGTCACGTTTCGGGCGCAGTGTCACGTTTCCACAATTTGTGGCTCAGGATCACGGCGTTCAGCCATGAAAATTAAAGTTTGATTTCTTGGAGTTATTTTTTAATTTATTTCATTGCATGTTTGAGAAAAGCACTATACATACCTCGGCGTGAAAAGGGGTTGCCTTACTTCCCGGCCTCTGTAGTAATGTACTACTTTCGCGCTTACCGCGCGCGGCACGTCTGTATAGTTGTATATAGCATTGAGTTTTAACGCCAAAAACACTTAATGACGTCCGACGTCAAAGCAACCTTCAGTATTTTATATAAGGTATGTGTTTGCTCTCTGTAAAGGTGCTCTTACACGAGCGATAAAAATTGCCGGAAATTCGGGGCAATTTTGACGTCACGGCCACTCAAGCAATTCGAATATTGCTCAAAATGGAGCGATTATTGCTCCAGTATGGCTCCATAATTGCCGCGACTCGGGAAACTAGGCAATACGTTCATACACGAGAAATTCAGTGGAGCAAATTGTAGTCGGCGGTATGGAGCAACACGGCAATGAATGAAGCATTTCGAGAAATATTGCCGCAATTTCAATAAATTGCCCCATATTGCTCAATTAATTGCTCCATTAATTTCGGCAACGTGTCGCCGGGCAATAAAATCGCCCGTGTAAGAGCGCCTTAACAGTGATAATACTAATAATTACACGGTTCAACTCACGTATTAAATGTCGCCCGTAGTGATAAATACGTGAGTTGAACCGTGTAATTATTAGTATTATTTCAATATGTCTCACGAAAGTTTAAATTCGATGTAACAGTGATGTTGGCGTGACAGTATCTCTTTTGGTAATTTGCCTTGGCGGTGAAAAGGTTAATACATTTTGAACCCTTGGCTACAGCCGTGACATTGGGTACTTGATAGCACGTTTGGGATTTGTATATTTAGCTGTCAGTTGGTATAAACTTTGACGCATTCATATGGCCTCCATACCTTCAATCCCGTTCTAATGGAATTCCACTTCTCCAATCTTTGATCAAATTTATTCGCCGTTGTAGTTGTTCCTCAAATCATGCAATTTCTTTAATCAAATCGACAGGTGTAATACCCTAAGGCGTGATTTATACAGAGACTGCGTAAGGTGAAGGCGCGGCGCAGGCATGATGCGGATTCAAACGATTGTAGACCTTAATACAATGTAATAAGGTCCATTGGTGAATAACACTCAAGCCGCTTGAGTGTAATTCACGTCGCACGTCTCCTGTAAGGCACTTTATGAATCTGCGCATCGAAAAACTGCCTATTACAAAACGATTAATATAATACTTGTTCTATTGCTACAGATCCAAATTTTCGATACGTCCCTTCGCTTTCTCTATATAGTTCACGCTATATCGCGATTTGATAATACCGGTGTGCAAATAAAACTCACAAACCCATATCAGTCACCAATATAATCAACAAATAAAATTATTTATATTCAACAACATATGTCATCATGATAAGTACTCATAAATATTAAAACTAAAGTAAAATTAGCCTAATTGTTCGTAACAAATACAACAGTTATATATAATGTGCAACATATCATAAACGAGGCCGTAGAAAACCCGTTAAAATTTCTCGGACAAAACTAGACCTATATAATGGAAACGCTTACAAAATCCTGCGACCACCATTCAGTGCAAAATACGACTTAAGGGCAAGTACTTAAGGTTCACTGTATGTATCTAAAATAAAATGTACTTTGGCTATTAACACTTATATGAAACAACATTGTCTGCACTGAGGTCACATTAACCCATTTACTGCCAACCTTTTAGCCATGCGTTTTCCGCAGTGTAACGAAAATTGCCTACGAACAGGGTTGCCGACAGAGAGTTAACATATTGTCTTAAATATTGCCACAAAGACAAATAACAGTAGATCACTACAAACTATATAACGTCATAAAGTCCATTTAATTTAAAAACATGGCAACGCCTTCGATATGAAATTTGGCCACCAATTGTCCCAGTAAAAGAGATCCTGATAACATATCCACATCCCTTTCTTAGACGTTTAGTGCTAGCATAAGAAAGAGATAGGATTCGTTGCCAAGCTTAGCTCCAGTGACACGAATGGTTAATCAGATTATATTTCTAATAAAATCCGAAGGTTGTAAAACCTTTTCCCTGTCAAAGTCGACATATGAAAAAGGTTTTTCCACTATTCTTGCCTGCCTAAGCTTGATTGCGATTATGTTGGACGTAAAGTTTTTTTTTAAACCTGACTGATGCTTTAAGAGTCCCCCCCCACCCCCTTGGTGATATTTGGTGAGGTTCTTGGGCACTCGAACCTCGCGTGATTTGTGCACAAGCCCTTACGCTCTCATTTTAAAATTACGTGTTGGATTGTAACGAAACTTTGCATGTACAATCACATGAGGTATATCCAGGTCTGTAATTAGTTTATGTAGCTTCAGATACCATAGTAAAAAAAATACAGCGAATTTAAGTTTTCCATACAAAACTTGTTTTTGCTGTATTTAGTTTGTTTTATAAACTGGAACCATATAAACTAATTACAGACATAGATATACCTCATGTCATTGTATATGCAAAGTTTCGTCACAATCCAACACGTAGTTTTAAAATGAGAGCGTAACTACGTTTGTATGGGAAGGTGAAATTCGGCCGAGCTTACTGCGGACTCTTAATAGGACGAATCCAATAGAGTGGTTAAAACACTGTAAAATACTGTTCGAGTTTGCGCTCCAGCGAGATTGATTGAAAGGTTTTAAGGCGCCGTAGGTTCAGCGAAGTTAAGCGAACAGAGTTTTTGAAACAATATAATGCGTCTGTTTATAACAATATGGTTTCAAAAAATATGAATAGTAATCTTGAGGCTTTTCTGCAGCGAGATCAGTGATTGGAAACATGATTAAGCAATTTTCGCTCGATAGAAAAAAATCACGAACATAGGTCTAAAATACACTTAAATATTCGTAAAAAATTATGCACAAAAGCTAAAAATATTAAAATTGCTTCTAAAAATCGGCAATATCGTGTTTGAGAGAACTCAGTGATTACTTTTTTATTTATTTAAACGGCCAAAAAATTAGAATGAAAAAACATGATATCCGCGCTTCCGAGCACGCACTTCCATCTCGCTCACGCTTATGCTCAGTGAGAGGGAGAGAGGACCATGAACCTACGGCGCCTTAACCGAATCTGGGGTCGGAGTGGGACGTAAACGTTCAAGTCTCTTACTAGCCAGTAAATATTCTGACACACAATCGCGTCCATGCTAGCTAGGCTGTAGTTCCCAGGCACAAAGCCATACATAATACATCACCAAAAATCAAGACTTCTCTATTGAACTCCTAATATAATCCTGCGTAACTTTCATCACCTCCAAAGCGCCTTTAGAAATAAGAGATTCCGCCAAATCCTTACCCAGCTGTTCACACTTTCCAATAACATCTACAGGCATGTTCGAGTTCTCAATTAAACCACAGAATATATCAGGCGTTTTTCTTAAAGCGTGTATCTCTTCTAAACTCCTGGTGTCCTCGCAGTTTAAATTACCTGCCCTTTCTGAAATCTTTATATTCATTGCTTCTATAGGATTAACGTGTTCTAGTTTAGATTTTTTATTGACAGTCTCCTCGTCGGGGCTGAGTTTGTGTTTAACAGTCTTCTTTATCTGTGGGAAGGTTTGTTCGAGGCAGTGGTCGATGGTCGTAACGCCGTCCAAACTCCAGACCGCTCCGGAGATGGTCAGTTTAAATTGTGTGTCGAACGGCTTCAGTCTTGTTGATACGCCGACGGGGGCGCTGCAGCCGCCGCCTGGAAAAAAGTAACCAGGTGGTAAATAAGGGTACTGCCTGCCTTCGTATAAATGGGGCTCAATTTCGTGACGTCACAATCTACAAGCGTCATCGTTTCATATGAAGATGCGTTTTGCGAAAAAGGGACAGAACATACCCCTTCTTAAAACTTTGGACTCTTATAACTTCGTGATTATTTAAACTTTTGCGTTGTTTTTTTTCTCCATTTGACTACATTTTTAGTCCTTTTGCGAGAATATATGACATTATTGAATATTTTTAACCGACTTCAAAAAAAAGGAGGAGGTTCTCAATTCGGTTGTATATACAGGGTGATTCAGGAGACGTGAGCAGGATCAACCCTACACATACAGTTAATGTTAATGGATCTTTTACCATCGTAATTAAATTAAACGCCCACAGTTTTTTTTTACATTTTGTGTGAAAGTTTCATTCACAATAAATCATGGTCACCCTACACAACTAAAAAAAAATTAACGTTAATCTTACCAATGCTGGTACGACTGAGTAGCTTATAAACTATTGAATCCGTAGGGTTGATCCTGCTCATGTCTCCTGAATCACCCTGTATATATATATTTTTTTTCAATGTTTGTTACCTCAGAACTCCGTCATTGATGGGCCGATTCGTAATTTTTTTTTTCTTTGTAAGTATATGCTTCCAGGTGAGTCCCATTTTTTTCAAAATTCAGTTGGATGATGGGATCCTTGAGGAATTGAGGGAACTCCTCAATTATATTAGGCATGCATGTAGTGATTTTTGCATTTTCTATTATTATAACTAGTGTATTTACACCTGGAAATCATAAATTTGGTGGAGTGGAATTGATGATGAAGACCACAGATGGCTTATGGAATTTATGTACTTAAAAGTACAAAAGTATATCACAGATTCTGATAAGATTCCGTTGAAATAGCAACTACTTAATGAAGTGCCAAAGGTGATCCTTGTGGATTCGACGGAATTCCTCAAATATTATCGGCCCACATACAGCGATTCGGTTTTTTTCTCTAATAATCAACGCATTTGCTCTCGGAAATCAGTTCATGTGGTAAATTGGAAAATAAATGTGGAAATATTCTCGTGCCTTGGCGGAGTACTAAATTGAAGTCGGTTAAAACTGTTTTTAAAGTAAATAATATTTAGTGCTTACATCCCTATTGTGTTAAAGCTCATGAAACTCACCAAGCGTCTTCAGGAAGCTCCTCTCGGCGAGCACCCTGCAGTACGTCTCCGCGTGGTTGAAGGGCGCCAGCAAATCCAAGATGGCGGCGTTGTCGGCGCGACACTCCACCGCCAGGGCGCCCTGCCCGACCGCATACTTTATATCCGCGCACGGCAGGATCTGCAAGCCGATGATCGACACTTATAACTGTAACTAGCACTATGTATCATCATCATATCAGCCGAAAGACGTCCACTGCTGCATATAGGCCTCCCCCAAAGAGTGTCACAACGACTATGTATATCTATACTAATATAATAAAGAGGAAATAGATGTTTCTACTTTCTATGCAGGGTGTAATATTACCACTGATCCGATTTCAAATGTTTATTAAGAATGGGGGTAGTTAGTAAATTATAAAGGCTCCTACACACAATGGGCCACCGTGGCGCAGGACAGGGACGCGACGATGTATGTCTTTCTCCCTCCAACGCATAGTTAGCTACGTCCTGTATGATATGTACCATAGTGTAGAGGAGCCTTAAGGCGGTGCATTGGAAATTATCGCGTGCTTTGAAACGCCGTTCTGACTAGATTAAGGAATCTTATCTAAAATCTCACTTTAATGAAATATAAATAAAACCTTCAGAAATAGTGAACGCTAGAAGTGTTAACCAGTTTAAAAACAGACTCGAAAAACTATCTAAAGCTGTGTGAACTGTAGTGAACTATGATTTAGACGTATCAGCGTTAGCTGGCTGTCTAAAATAAGATAATAATAATAACTTCACTAAGTTAGATATTTATCTAAATTTTTCCAAAAAAGCCATTCCCGAAGAGTGTTGCATCTCTTTTTCTCGTGCGCGGAAGGCATAAGCGTGTCTCTGTCTAGGGGGGCGTGGTCGACTCGAATCAAGGCATCCCCTTAAGGTGGTTCGACGGACCATACAAACCGTCTTTTGACATTTGCAGAATAACGGCGTGATATTTTAAGAAACTTATGTAACACACTTTCATAAATTGCCTTTGCGAATGCATTTGCGCGAAATTCCCCCTTTCCCAGAATAAACTTGTATAAACTAGAATAAAGTGGGGCACATTGCACGTAGAACCGATGGCCGTTGGGGCGGAAAGGTTCTCGAGTGGCGACCGCGAACCGGAAGACGCAGCGTGGGTAGGCAGTACAAGGTGGACTGATGACCTGGTAAAGGTCGCGGGAATCCGTTGGATGCGGATGGCGCGGGACCGGTCATTGTGGCACTCTTTGGGGGAGGCCTGTGTCCAGCAGTGGACGTCTTTCGGCTGATATGATGATATTTCCTGGCTATAATTGCTGGCTATAAGCACCTCACAGACTGGAGCTTCAGTTTGTTTGAAGCCTACGTCACACTGGCGTGGCGCGGTCTTCAGTGGCGATCAATAATAAAATACCTGTCAAGTTCACTATTTGCCGCCACTGCAGGCCGCGCCACGCCAGTGTGACGTAGGCTTCAAACAAACTGAAGAGAGAAGTAGAGAATCCCAGACGATAAAATACAGAGTTAAACTCCAAAACTTTTAGCTCACTCATGCGCATAATAAGAGTACTATCCTACTTTGGTTATGCTGTAATAGCATAATACTGGGGCCACCAACGAGAAATGCCATTAATTATCGCGATAATCGTAGTGTGGCCGTACTGATAACGACCATTATCGCGATAATTAATGGCATTTGTCGTTAGTGTACTCACATTACAACAACAGCAGATATAATAAACCCATGACTTCTTCGATTTTATCGGATCGCGTTATCATTTGGTTGATAAAAACCTGATGTACTATGAAGACTTATATATAATCAATGTGTATGAGTACCTATGTAATTACGTACCTATAGTATAGACGGCTATGCATTTCTTATCATACGAATTCTGATTGATCGTACTATCTAAATGCCTTACGCGCGACATTTAATTATTTTTCATCACACTTGCACGAAATGTGCTTCATGATGCGCAGACATACAGAGCTGTAATAGCCTGTGTTACGCCCACGGTCGTAATGGTTTTTTTCTTAAATTGTATCTGCCACTCACGCGGCAGTTACAAAGCAAAGAGGTTTTATATCAAATACGATGTCTGAAAACGTATTTATAAATAAATTTAAACTCAAAAAACTACTTAAGTTAACTACGTTCATGGTCTTCTCTCCCTCTCACTGAGCATAAGCGTGAGCGAGATGGAAGTGCGTGCTCGGAAGCGCGGATATCATGTTTTTTAATTTTAATTTTTAGGCCGTTTAAATAAATAAAAATGTAAACACTGATTTCCATCAAACATGATATTGCCGATTTTTAGAAGCAGTTTTAATATTTATAGCTTTTGTGCATAATTTGTTACGAATATTTTAAGTGTATTTTTGTGTGTTTTAGACCTATGTTCGTGATTTTTTTCTATCGAGCGAAATTGGCTTAATCATGTTTCGAAGCACTGATTTCCCTGCAGAAAAGTCTCAAGATTACTATTCATATTTTTTTGAAACCATATTATTATAAACGGACGGATTATATTGTTTCAATAACTCTGTTCGCTTAACTTCGCTGAACCTACGGCGCCTTTAACATGTTTAACTGAATTATTTACAGATTTAATATGTAGTTATTTAGTTTCTATGTAAAATGTTATTAAGTGTTTTCAAATCGTGGCTGTATAGAGAAGGGTCTTTGCCATACGCGCCTCACGTCAAATTCAACAAAATGGACCACTGACATGTTGCAATTTTTATTACGATTTGTATTCATTTCATCTAAAATGTATTTGTTTCCTCGCAAATGTGATGAAAAACATTGTGTATAACACGGGCGTAAGAATGTTGCAAACTCGAGTCATCGAAATCTTCTGATGGACTCTTGTTCGCAATATTCCACTTACGCCCCTCGTCAAACAATGTACTATTATTTTACTACCCCGGTAAGGGGAAATATTTGTGTGATGAACATGAATATTTGTTTCAGAGTCTTGGATTATTTTTCTATTAAATATATCGTCTAGTGCCTAAATAAGGCTAGTGTTATGGGTACGAAAAGCCCACCTTGGATATACGGTTGCTCCAACCCATGCGCTGCAGACCCGCAGCGGCGAGCAGCAAGGCAGAGTACTGCCCGTTTTCGGCCAGTTTCAACAAATGAATAGCTTACCGCAGCAAGCTTAGATACCCACCTTGGATATACGATTGCTCCAACCCATGCGCTGCAGACCCGCAGCGGCGAGCAGCAAGGCAGAGTACTCCCCGTTTTCGTCCAGTTTCCGCAGACGAGTGTTAAGGTTGCCGCGGACGTCGCGAACTCGAAGTTGAGGGTGCTTCCCTTGCAACTGCGCTGTGCGGCGGAGAGACGACGTGCCTTGACAGAAAAGAAAATAGTTATTTATGATACAAGTGCGGAAAGTAGGTAATTCCCAACGAGAGACGATGACCAAAACCACGACCGTTAGGGAGTGTTTTTGATCGTCACGAGTTGGGAATTACCAATCCGCACGTGTATCATACAACATTTTACAATGCATCATGCGAGGAAAATAAAAACTATACATAAAAGGTGAAATTTGAATTGTAATGAAATCTCATTCTCGCACGTGTGTGGGAATATTGGCCTGAAATCCATTCCCGCACGGCCGCCCCCGGCCTGCCCCGCCGTGCGGGCATGGAGGACTTCCCGTGTTCATGTTGACCCATATAAAGGCGTACTTTCAGAGCAAGTGCATTTTAAAACGTATTAAGCAGTAACGCCAGCTAACGAAAATACGGAATTTGACTAAAGTCAAACCAGCTTCCTTTTATGAAAAGTCCTAAACGGTACGTTAGCATACCCGAGTTACAAAACGTCTTGCGAAGCCACATGGAAGTAAAAATACAAAATTTGTGTCAACTTACCAATGACGGAACCTACAGGCAAAGACTCCAACGTATGCTCTTTGAGGTCTTCCCTGAGAACTAAGGCATCTCTGGGATCTTCCCTACAACAAATACATATTTAAAGTAGAAGAAGAAAGAAGTTATTACGAGTCCGCAGTAAGCTCGGCCGAATTTCACCTTCCCATGCAAACGCAGTTACGCTCTCATTTTAAAACTACGTGTTGGATTGTGACGAAATTTTGCATATGACATGAGGTATATCTATGTCTGTAATTAGTTTATATGGTTCCAGTTTATAAAACAAACGAAATACAGCAAAAACAAGTTTTGTATGAGAAACTTAAATTCGCTGTATTTTTTTTCCAATGGTATCTGAAGCTACATAAACTAATTACAGACCTGGATATACCTCATGTAATTGCACATGCAAAGTTTCGTTACAATCCAACACGTACTTTTACAATGAGAGCGTAACTACGTTTGTATGGGGAATCGAGCTTACTGCGGCCTTTAAATGCAAAGTTACTGAGACACACGCTATCGGCTATGAGCGTGGCTATTCTATTATTATTATTACCTTTCAAACACAGCACCAATAGCCAATCCCTCTGGCAACGCCGTCGGCAGGTCCTTCAGCGAGTGCACCACGAACTCGACAGCGTCGCTCCTCAGGGCATCCTCCAAGTCCTTGGTGAAGAGGGACTTCTCACCGATCTTGGCCAGGGGGACATTCAGAATGCGGTCGCCTTCTGTTGTCATACTTACTGGGAAAAAACAATAAGATTTCGGTTTAGGGTGTTCTAAAAAATGAAATGAATCATCATCATCGTATCAGACGAAAGATGTCCACTGCTGGACATTGACCTCGCCCAATGAGTAAGTAAGTAATCGTATGGCATAGGTACATTATTTTGGCCTTTAAATTTTTTCACTCTTTAGTACCACCCAGGGGACACGTGCAGGGTTGTGGTAGGCAGCTCCTGCGGACGCGAGTAACAGTTGTCCCCCCTTTGTCAAGTGAGTGGGCAACTCGACTGTTAGAAGTTCTTAAGCCGCCCGAAGGCCTCTAACTCGGCTTAATGACTACTGTCAAAGACAGCAGCCGAGATCAACTGCTTAGCGTGCCTTCCAAAGCACGGAAACGCTCATTTATATTAACCACTCAAACATCAGGCGGTCACCCATCCAAAGACTGACCGCTGTCATCTTTGCTTAACCTGCGTTATTGTTTCCGACTCGCGGGCGCCGCTAGGCTATGAGCGCTTCAATGAGTGCTACGATAAGAGGACATTCAGCGAACTCCTGTGACCTTTACCAGGTTGTGGGGGGTCTACCCAGGCTGCGCCTGCCAGTAGGTGGTCAGCACTCTAGAAACTATCCGCGCCAATGGACATTAGTAAAAAATCATTCAAAATAAGTTTGCCTTTGGACCCGTGTAAACTGTTCTGTATGTATTTTTTACCTTGTATTAAAATAATAAGGCTTTAAGGAAGGAGACGGCGCAGGATCGGGTCAAGTGGCGACAACTCGTGTCGGAGGCCAAGACCCACTTTGGGTCGGTGAGCCATTGAAGATAGATAGATAGATTAAAATAATAAAGGATTTATATTCCTTACTTAACCCAAAAAAACAATTGATTTAACTACTACATCTAAAGCAGCAGTTTATTCATAGAAGTTTGAGCAGTCTGGTGGTAAGACTGGCATACTTTTTAAAAGTTTAATTGCCTTATTGGTTCGACGTTAAAGCGAGATATGTATTCAAATTCAAAAGTTATAATGAGTAGACATACTTTCTTAGTAGACAGACTTCGCAACAGATAGAAAGAAGATAACAAAAACTGCCTGTGACAGACAGAGTGAGTGCATAAGGGTTCCATCAATTTTGTTACAGAACACAAAAGGGTGGTTCCTAATCCAGTTATTGGTCCCTGGTTTCAGTTAACTTACCAATAGTAAACTCCTTTTCAGGATGCACCTTCTTCAAACTGTCTATTACAAAGTTTGTCTGTATGAGTGCCAGCTAAAACAAAAAAAAATCAGCAAATGTTAGAGGAGCTTGCCAGACCTTATTTCAGTACCCACATGGCGGATATACACCCCAGGCCAAAAGTATGGAAACAAGTGTATGTGACAATAGAACACGTTAATTTTCACACTAAAAGTTTTTATTTAAAATAAACAAATATATACAACAATTTACGTAATTTCTATTCCTATTCCTATTTATTATAGAGATATGAACTTAATTATAATATAGAATAAATAAATATTAAGGGACCTTCTTACACAAGTCTAACTAACCCCTTAGTTAGCTTAATAAGGCTTGTGTTATGGGTACCATAAAACAATATATATATAATAGATATGAAATAATTAATGCCTTCCCCTCAGCACATTTTCGAACGAAATCCAACAATTTCAACAATTTTTTTCGATATTTTTATTGCTGCTATTTTATTGGGGCTTACATATTAATTAATCTCGCGTCAGGTAAAAAGCCAATACAGCTGGCCCACATGAAAATGATTATTATTTAATTCCCTTCCCACGACCCGATCGATTTAAAAATTTTTTTGGGTGCACAGGGAGTACAGAGCAACTGTTTGAAAAAAAATTAAAGTCGCTGAGCCGACATTTTTTTTCATTATTTTCCCCCACCCCACTACACCCGCACCCACCGCCCGCGGCCTGCCAGCACAAAGATTATCTGAAAAGGTTGTTCAGGGAAGTAGCTAACGGAGTTTCAATACAGCTGAAGCCACATGACCGATTTGGTCTCTAGCTATAATGAAATAGTTATTTTTGGATGTGACAAATTTTTGGGTAATTTTAAGCTTAGCTTTACTTAGCTTACTTTACTTTGAAAAATACATGTAGCATTGTCATGTTTGACTTATCTTTATAAGAAAATTGAATTACTAGCTTCTACTTGTGACTCTGTTAGTGTGGAACTCGTTTATAACATAGCTCCATACAAACTTACACCCTCGCTTCACCTCCTTATGGGATAAAAACTATCCTATGTCCTTCCCTGGGGTTCTAACTATTCCATACCAAATTATCATCTCAATTGGTTCAGCGGTTTAAACGAAACGGTAACAGACAGACAAACAGATACATTTTTGCATATATAATATTAGTTTAGACATGAAATTATATGAAATATATGAACAATTAATTATTTTTATTATAATATTCTCTTACAAGAATATACTAATAAGTGTTTGGGACAGATTTATTGACTCATATTTAAAATAAACTTACCTGACTTTTCCTTGAACCAACACGGATAACGGTTTTCGCTTCGTTTTCCATTTTCAATAACTTCCGACACCAATTACTTAATTTAACTTACATAAATGATTGCAGGAAGTTTTTAAATTTTAAGGTTATGTCATGTATTACTGCTGATTATTGCATTAATAGTACAAACAGTTGCCTAACTAGAGTATCCAAGTGACTTGTCACCAACACTGTAGTGGACAAGTTAATTAGGCACGTAATTTAAAATCAAAGTTCAATCAAAACATCGCTTTTGCAACATGATTGTGCAACTGTCATTCGATTCGTTTCGTTCCATATTTATTTGTCATTGTCACGCCAGCTGTCAATGTCACAAATGATAATGATAGTGACGTCCCGTTACTTGCCGGTAACATAAAATAGTAGGTATTTTAATATTTCCTCAGTAACCGATACGAATATGTGGTATTATATATATATATTGTATTATTATTGGTGATCCTTAAATAAATAAATAAATAAATAAATATTTAGAAAAAAAAATGATTTAATACAATTATACATCCTCTTCAGACCGGAAAAGGAAGACCCTGCTAATGTGGAATGAAGTATAATACTCTTTGTAGCACATAGGTACCGTAAACAAAGCACCGTGACACATCATGTCATATGTCATATTTATTAGTATCAAATAATTCGTGAAAATATGTTAAACCATGATAGTTTTATTATTATTCATGTAGTAAAAAAGCTGTATTGAGTTATCATGGCATCCTACGGACATTAAAAAACGGTTTACTGTTTGTGCTAGTGCTGCACTCTGGCGGCAGAACATTGCAGAAAAACTCCCTATTCAACGTTCAAGTCGAAAACGGGTGATAGGCCAAGAGGTATGTAATAAAAAACAATAGGTATTTTAGTTTTAAATAGGGCACCCTGTAATTATCTTTCTTCTAAAACATGCCGCTACCATGCAATCCGCCGCGTGATATTTGTCCGTGTGGATAAGTGCTGGAAGCACGACGGCCAACCAAACCAAGGTCACTCCGTTCTAGGTTTTCTGTGACCTTGCTTGGTGGTCCGCCAATTTCGCTCGTTTGGCGTCGCTTTAATGGCGGCTGTACACATTGGGCCAACGTTGGCGCGTGAGCAGGATGCAGCTATGGAAACGAATGAGATCGAATTATAGCCTTCTCCTTCTATCGCATAACTGCACCCTGCTCACGCGCCAACGTTGGCCCAATGTATACAGCCGGCTTAATACGAATTTCGTGAGGGTCTTGGGGATAGAACATTATTATAGTGTAGTGTTTTTTACATAAATAACACCCGTTTTAATATATCATTTTTATTTTCTTACAAAATAATACTGGTACAAAATTCTTAAGTAACTTCATATAAAATTAATACTGGTAACACTCTTATCACTATAGACCGTCACACAACTAGCAATTTGTCACTACATCTTGATATAGTTAGAATAAAAGGTATGTATATTGTCTCACTCCAACTATAGCAAGTTGTTGTGATAATTTTCTAGGTGTGAAAGGCCTTAAAAGTTTTACAATATGTATATTTATTTTGTACTGTTATCACTGGCTTGAATGTTCTACCGAAATGATTAGTGCCTGAATTATGCCCACATCACACTGGCACGGCCTGGCCGCTGCGGACCATAGTAAACTTGTCATTAGCTGTCAAATTTACTATTGTCCGCCACCGCTGGCTGTGCCAGTGTGGTGCAGGCATTACACTGGCACGGGTTGCGGTGGCGGTCAATAGTAAATTTGACAGCTAATGACAAGTTTACTGTTGACCGCCGCGGTCAGGCCTCGCTAGTCTGTGAGAGGCTTGATAATTTTCGCTTCTGTGTAGAATCTAAGGCCCGAATCACACTGACGTGGCCTGTGGTGGCGGTCACAACAGCAAACTTGACACTGATTCTGTTTTAGAGGTGATCGCATAGGGGCCGATTACACAGTGAGTATTATCACGCGATACACTCGTATCACAATACGTATCACACGATATTTAAGCAACTTTTCCATACATATTTGTATATCGCGTAATATTGCTATCAATATCTTGCGATAATAATCACTTTTTAATGCCTGCCAGTGAGTTGTTGTACCGAATAACTTCGTATTCGCATATCTCTATGTACCGATTACGTAGTTATCATTATCACGCAATAACTCATAGGTATCACAATATTTTTATCGCAAATACACCCAGACCATTTCAATATCGCGATAATATTGTCATAAAAATATTGAGATGATACTCACTGTGTAAACGTTGCCAATAGATAACTTAAATTATACACCTAGCAATTTGTCACAACAACCTAGAGACGGACCTATAAGATGGAAAGACAGCAATCATTTAATTCTTTCACTTCGAAGGCGGTTGTTGTGACAAATTGATTGGTGTATAGAACGCTTAACTAGATGGTCAGTGGTAGCCGGGAGGTCCGTAGGCGGAGGAGGGCCGGGCTCCGAAGCCGGTTAATGAACCGCTGAAGTCTGAAGGTTGCTGGTAGTTGTAGCCTGGAATGGCAATGAGGGTTAAGCGTTAGTTTATGACCATTAACGGATGTCTAAATCGAAAGGAATTTTATGGGGTGTATACATGTCATGATTTGTCAGCCCCAATTTATCAGAAGCTGACTAATTGCTATCGTCTGGAAGCTGGAGGCATGTTGCTCTGCTGATCCAACTGTCAAACGAGTTGTACTGAGAAATTGCATGCACATGTAGTCGGATTGTTACATCTGTACCCAATTATGACTTCGAAATGTTGTCACAAAAATCACATAATCTGTATACCCATTATGGCGACAAATTGCATCTAAAAAGTTCATTCAGAAAGCAACTCTACCTTCCAACACAGAAGATTCTAATTTCAATGACAGTGTTATACTATAAAGTCGGCCCCATATCTCAACCACGCTATTGCCTCACCTTGGTTCTGATTCCTGGTGGGTTCGGGGTACCTCGCCTCCCCCTCGTACCTCACATCAGCGTGAAATCCGGTCTGCCAGTCTGCGTGATACGTCACTGGAAGGAGACAAACAATAAAAAAAAAACACTTATTATTTTCTTCGCCACTAGCGGACCCACGGTAGCTCAGTTGGATAAGAGAAATGGACGGATTCCAGAGGTCACGGGTTCCAATCTGGCCTCTTCTGACAACGGCGAAGCCAGTACGGCTAGCACGCGACGGCACGCGAGCTCTCTCGATTTTTCGCGCACTATCCGTCTCTCACTTATTAGACCAATTAGAACTAGAGGTATAGTGCGATAAAAATCGAGAGTATGTCGCGGCCATCGTGTGCTAGACGTGCTGAATGCTATTACAACTGCCTGCCTACAATCCGTATCATTCATTTATCAAAATATGTCCATCCCCGAAGAGTGTTGCATCCCTTTTTCACTTGCGCGGAAGGCGGAGGCGGAGGGTGTCTCTCGCAAGGTTTTCGCGAATCGACTCGTTATAAGTCACTGTGTTTCGTCATTCTAAAGTGAACCTTAACGTCATGTAAATACGTTACCAATCTGATTACGTCCATCCGGCAGCTGCTCTCTGTAATCCCCTCGGACACAGATAGTACTACGTCCTCGGCCCACGTTGCCGTCCGAACTCCCCGACCGCAGTGAAGAAGGTGTTGCATCTCTTTTTCTCGTGCGCGGAAGGCGTAATGCCTGATCAGTGATCACTCGTACCGCGTACCGAGTCAACAGGCGAGACAGTGCTCTCGGCCGAGTAGAGAGTAGAGTAGAGAGCCTGGTTTTCGCGAATGGACTCGAATCTTAGGCATCCCCTTCATCACTATGTCTCGTCATTCTAAAGTGAACCTTAAATTCAAGTAGATACGTTACCAATCTGCATGCGTCCGTCCGGCAGCTGCACTCTGTACTCCCCTCGGACCACGTTGCCGTCCGAGCTCTCTCTCCGACCGTAGTCGTTGCCAGATTGTGCGTCCTTCACCGAATACCCGAATTCATAGGATTTTGGCTGTAACATAATAGTACATTGTTTAACGAGGGGCGTAAGTGGAATATTGCGAACAAGAGTCTATCAGAAGCCCGACGCCGAGGGCTTTTGATGACTCGAGTTTGCAATATTCTTACGCCCGTGTCATACACAATGTTTTTCATCACATTTGCGAGGATTTTTAGATGAAATTAATACAAATCGTAATAAAAACTTCAACATGTCAGTCGTCCATTTTCTTGAATTTGACGTGAGGCGCGTATGGCAAAGACCCTTCGGTATACAGCCACGATTTGAAAACACTTAAAAACATTTTACATAGACACTAAATAACTACATATTAAATCTGTAAATAATTCAGTTAAACATGTCTAAGTAGTTTATTAAGTTTAAATTTATTTATAAATACGTTTTCAGACATCGTATTTGATATAAAACCTCTTTGCTTTGTAACTGCCGCATGAGTGACAGATACAATTTAAGGAAAAAACCATTACGCCCGTGGGCGTAACACAGGCTATTACAGCTCTGTATGTCTGCGCATTATGAAGCCATTTTCGAGCAAGTTATAATATAGTACTATTAGCTTCTGCCCGCGACGTCGTCCGCGTGGCACTCGTTTATATCGTATCTCCCTACCTACAGACTTTCGCCCCCCATTTCACCCTCTTAGGGGAAGGGGATGCTTTTTGGGATAAAAACTATCCTAAGTTCTTCCTCGGAATTCAAAGTATCTCCATACCTCTTTTAAATCGGTTCAGCGGTTTAAGCGTGAAAATGTAACAGGAACAGAGGGGCTACCGCCCTACCGCGAAACAAAAACGAACTTCGTTCGTGTATTTCCCTCTCGCTCGCTCGGATTAGCAAGTGCGACAGAGACGGAAATAAACGAACGAGGTTCGTTTTCGTTTCGCGGTAGGCCCTCGGACAGTTACTTTCGCATTTAGGAATAATATTAGTAGGTAGTACCATGGTAGTACCTATGGAAGTATGGATGTTTTGGCTAAGACGTGTGGTTTAAGAGGGAAGGTTAGCTTTGCAGTGCAGCAGCTAGCAGCTCGCGACTGACAATAGGTACTTTTTCATACATCTGCATTTCGGGAGAAAACGGTTTCCAGTAACAAAATCTTCGCTATATATTCGCTTCAGCATAATATATTCTAGGTAAAAAAATAAGAAGTTTGAATTTATTGCGTACTAGCTGCCGCCCGCGACTTCGTCTGCGTGGAACCGGGATAAAAACTATCCTATATTTTAATCCAGGCTATAAACTATATTCGTGCAAACTTTCATTCAAATCGGTTCAGCCTTTTAAGCGTGATTGAGTAACAAACATCCAAACATCAAACTTTCGCATTTATAATATTAGTAGGATTTATAAAAAAAGCGGCCAAGCGCGTGTCGGACCACGCACAACGAGGGTTCCGTGCCTATTAAAAAGGTCGTATCGTTACTGAAATCTTATGGCACTTACATCCTTTTCTTTAAGGAAGGCAGTTTTTTAGAAATAGCTCAAAAACCTTTGAAACGATCTTGTTCAAAACAATTTTCGCTGAAAGAATTTATTTTTTCATATTTTTAAAATACATCAAAAATTAGAGGGGGGGGGGACACAATTTTAGTGATTTTCGAGGCTATTATCTCCGACTCTATTCACTTAATAAAAAAAAATGCTGAGAAACCTTATATTTATTTTGAAAGGCCTATCGATTAATGTGCCACACGTGGGCTGGAATTAAAAAAAAAATACTTTCAGTTTTATGTATGGAGTGCACCCCTAAATTTTTTTTTTGTAGTAATTTAATTACAAAACTATGTAGCCGTTAATAAAATACACCTATCCTCAAAATTTTATTCAAATACATCTCATAGTTTTCGAGTAAAATGCCTGTGACATACGGACGGACAGACAGACAGACAGACATGACCAGTCTATAAGGGTTCCGTTTTTTGCCATTTGGCTACGAAACCTTAAAAAGGAAAACATAAACCTAGTCTTTCATTGTGTCAATTCAACGTACGAAAAATAATTCAGATTCGAAAATATTTAGAAGCGGATTGTATACATTTTAACTTTTTCTATAGACGTACTCGTTCTTCCCTCTTAACGTGGTGGTAATCTTTTCTGGCAATAAATGGCACACTTCCACACAATGGCATTATTTTAACACAATGCTTTGTTGGAAAGGTGAAAGGTTGTAATTTCTATAAATTATAACCACATCTAAATACCATCTTGACAAAATAAAGCCGGGTCCGCTGCGCCGTGTTTTCGATGTTTTTAAACATCTAACATGTTTTCCAATCAAAACAATACCATTGTTTGCCGAAACTGACGGATGACATGTTAGATGTTTTTAAAAACATCGAAAACACGCCGCAGCGGACCCGGCTTAAGGTGCCTACATAAGGTCTGATTGCATTTATATCAAAACAAAATTATATATCAAGAACTAGGTAACAATATTTCGCAGATGGACGAGAAAATAACGACTTAATGAATAACCATTATTTATTCTACAGCCCTAATATGCCGAATAGGTACTTATCTGTTTATGCGTTGTTGTCATGACTCCTCGATAGCGATAACCTGTGGGTCATTTCGCATGTTTTGGAACAGGGGTGAGTGGAGCAGATTTTGTATCGAATTAAGTAGTTAGATTTACTTGACTTTATTTGAGTTGGCCGAATGGCATCAAAATTGCCCATTTAAAAAGCAAATCTACCTTGCAAAAAAGATTTAAGATTTTATTAAAGAGAAATTTTATAAAACTCGGGCGCATTGAATAATCTTCACCATAAGTCAAGGCCGAGTCCATACTCACTCTCCCTCTCCTCTTCATTGCTCACCAAGGTAAATACTACATACAAAAACACATCCATACTTATGTCTCGCCCGTGTTGACTTATGAAGGCTCCTCTACACAATCGGCCATCATACAGGACGCAACTGTGCGTTAGACGGTGAAAGACATAAATACTTCCATCGCATTCCAAAGCATAACTGCGTTCCAGGTCTTGTGTCTCCATGACGGCCCATGTGGAGAGGCCCGGAAAACCAGCGCCTTTGGCATATATTGCTACTGGCATATGCTGGGTGGCATCCATTTTGGTGCATTCAGTTATGTAAACACATGTATATTTTTTTATCACACCAAATAAATATATTTCTTTCTTATCTTCATCTATCCGAGAAGTAAAGTGGTTGACTTAACTCCGGATATTGGCGTACATACGTCGAAGAACTAACATCGATGGACGAAATCATTTAAAAACGTCAACTCCGTGCCGTTCTCTGTTGAGCCAAGATGCCTTGCGCAAAGATTTCTTATGCTAGTTCTAGTGAGCACGCGGATACTGACGGTAAGCTCTGTTTATTATAATCATAATATTTTTTTAACATATCGACGGAATTATTTTCGCTCGATTCCAAAATAAATTATCAACATCAAAATGTAAATCTTCTAATTCTTTATTCCCTTTAATTCGCATCGTCCACCCGGCTCACACTCGTAGACCGTGTTTTTGTATATTTTTCCTATGACCAGAATCGTTTGGACTATTCAGAGTCACCGAGACTTGAACTAAGGGCCTTCGCTGTTTTTTGCGAATTAATGGGTTAATACCACGTCGATGGCAAACAATGTAACGGTTGTGCTGACCCCCTGGTCCACAGTAAAATGTTTAGAAAAAAAAGACCAAAGTGAAAGTCCATGAGGCGAATTGTCTCCACATGATCCTAGCCTAGCTCATACAGTTACATATCTATTTCATCATATCCGCCGAAAGACGTCCAGTTCAGGCCTATGTACCTATTTACTTAGTATTTTCCTTATTATTCCAGCCAATCATGAAGCTCCTCGCTCTCCTATCAAGTCTAGTCATCGTGCAAGCCGGCGTAACCAAGCGGGACACCCAATGTGAAGGACTTCTAGTCAACGGAGCCGAATACAGCAAGGAAATTCTCAAGTCAGACCTAGACAGACCGTATCTACTCACCACGGACTACACCAGCAATATCCTCTACTTCAGCTATACCATTAAAGGTGAAGAACAAGAAGGCTCTAAAGCTGCTAAGATTAATTTGAACACTAAAGATTTCTCTGACATTGATGGAGTACCGAACGGCTTTGCTCAAGCTATAGACGATGCCACTCATGACGTGTACATCGGTGGATCAGACGGGATTTATAAATACAAACCAAACACTAACAAAGCAGAGTATTTCGGAGCTAATGGAACTGATATATGGACGTTATATTACAAAGATGCACTGTACTTTTCTAATTTTCCATCCCAGTTCTTATACTCGATTGTTGACGATGAGATAATGAGGTTTATAGATCTAGAAGATACTCTAGTGGATAGTTTTCTGATTGACAATGATAATTATCTGATTTATTCTAACAGTTCTGGATTGTACAGTCAAAAGAAAGGGACGAAAGACGCTGTTATAATTGCTGGAGAAGATATACGTATAAGAGGGTTAACAAAGAATAAGGATGGGCAAGTTTACGCTTGCGTTCAAAACGGTATTTACGCTGTTGATAAAGAAAAACGTTCTTTGGTAAAATATGTGGACATTGACGATGCTTTTGGAGTGGCGTTTGATGATAAAAATAACATAGTTTATGCCGATGCAACTAATGTAGTGAGACTCAATCCTTGCAAGTGAATAAATAAATTAATATAAGAAGTTTACATTATTAATTGTACGCCTAAATCAAACTTAAATAAGTAATAGTTCCTTTAATGTTTTGAACTTCGAGACAAGTAGCAACTTTTGTTTTCGATCTGACTGCTCCAATCACGTACCTACCTACATTTTTCATGTTTGTCCTTCAGTGACGTAAAGGGGTGTCTGAACTGAATTGTAATGAACAAAGACAAAAAATATTACATTTCTAAATTACATTCATAATTGTCCCTAACACACTGTTCACAAACTGTGACGAACATTAAGGACATAGTCTAGCGCAATCAAAATCAGTTTCTATTTGACAGAAGCAAGGGTCACATTTCAATGTCGCAACACGTGATAAACTTGGTAATTTAACAGATAATGCAGAACATAAACACATGCATCAGTACTCATCGTGGACTCAATCAGAGTATACGTAACGATGAGGTATTTATTTGTGGTTTTTCTATTCTACGCAGAAGCGAAAGTGATGAAATAATACATATCAGACGTTCCGATTCGGCAAATCGGGAGTAGATATTACAGAGAAGAGTTATTGGCCGACCAATTTCAGGACCCGAGGGAGCTAACCTACGATTCTTCAAGCCGAAACTTATTCTTCACGTACATGGATGATGTCCTTCAGAATTCTGGACGCGCTTATGTCAATGTCATTACCAAAAATGCTGTGAAGATTAACGGAATCGCTAGAAACAAGGCTATAGGAGTAGACGTTGAAACTAGTGATGTATATTTCGGTTCAGATGATGGGCTATACACATTTGACGCTGTATTTAAGAATGCAACAGCCATAGGCCTCCCCAACGTCAATATTATGAAGATAGTGATTCGCAACAATGAAATGTATGTACTAGACGCTAACAATCACATGGTTTATAAAGTGAAGGATAATAGAAATACTATCAAAGTGGGGGAATGGAAAACTGTAATGGAATTCGAAGTGGATTCCAGTAAAAACTTACATTTCGTGAATATGTGTGGACTTTATTGCGTGCCAGACGGATCGGACGAAGCAGTGAAAAACGAAGATTTGCCTCTAGTATATCACTTTGTGTCTGACGAACAGAAGACTTTTGGAGTAACTTTAGACGAAATCTACGAAATAGATTGCCTGAATGGAACAGCCAAGAAAGTAGCCGACCTAAACTTTTACATAAGAAGTATAACTTTTGGTGATTATGGTGACATATATTACTCGACGGATGATGACGTGTTCAAGTTGAAACCAATCACTAATTATGTTATTTACGATATCAAAAGGTCGCGGACATAAATAAGATTTGATAATGAGTTGGTGTATTTTTTAAACGTAGACCAAACATGACTAGATGCTTATAAATAGGAGTTGTACACTGCACACTACCTTCAAAGTACTGGAGCGCTCAATTAGTAACCCCTTAAAGCGGCCATCGTTGCTGACCCGCGCATAAATCCAGCTGTCAACGCAGAATCCCAATCCTCAAAAATCACAGCTTAGGCTGATGTTGATGCCTACAGTACCTATAGAGGTACCCCACTACTGGTGACGTATCAGAGTCGGGGTCATATTATCTTGGCTGTCACATGAGGCGTGAGGCGTAAGGTGACAGGTGAGGTAAGAGTTGAGGTGACCAGTGAGTTCAAGGTTTACGACGCCGTCATATAATTGTTTTAGAGAATTGCATCACTGGACAAAGGCCTCCTCTCATGACACCATCCTGCCACCTTTGGCCCGTTACACGAAGTTACAAGTTACAATTATAATACCCGCACTTCAGGCTCGCGCGAGTCGACGCGAGGCCGAGACACTGCCGTCTTGAAATACGAGATGGAGTGTGAAACTATTATAATAACGTCAATGTATTTCGGCCTCGTCTCTTCTCGCGCGAGAGTGAAGTGCAGGCATTAAAGTTTGAAAAGGCAATACATGTGGGTAGTCACTAGTGTTCAAGCGCCTAAGTGTTGCCCCTTTAGACTTGTACAATTGTAACTTGATTCATATGTACGACGTTCAACGAGCTTCATGAAAGGTGCCACAGGATGGTAGAAACCGAAGTAGGGGGAAAAAGAAGAACACTGTGTCGCTTGACCAATAGCGACTGGCCCTTTGACCCGTGTTGCCTTTATGGGGTATATACATGTCATGATTTGTCAGCCCCAATTTATCAGAAGCTGACTAATTACTATTGTCTGGAGGCATGTTGCGCTGCTGATCCAACTGTCAAACGAGTTGTACTGAGGAATTGCATGCACTGGTCGGATTGTCACATCTGTACGCCACACCCAATTATGACTTTGACTTGTTGTAATCTGTAGAAACCATTACTACGCTTGTAAAAAATCTGTACCTAGTTATGGCATGGGCAATTGCTATCAAAATAAAAGAGTAAAGTTAACTCACTACTTCATGGTCGTGACCTTGCCCATGGTCGTGGCTGTCGTGGTCCTCATACTGTCCTTGTCCCCCGAAAGAGCTGGGCGGCAGGTAGCTGTTGCTGGGGGAGCTGAAGCCTGGAATACAAGAAGTTTTTCATCATCATCAGCCTGGCCGATTTTGACCACGGCGAGTGGAGTAACCGAGAAAAAAACTGGCTAAAGGAGACTACATGGCACGGCCGGACTGCGGAAAAATCTAGTATGGAGTGACCTTGATTTGGTTGGAAGCAGTGCTTCCAACACGTATCCACACGGGCCGAATCACGCGTCGGCCGGCATGCAGTCCTGCCGATATCGGCTCGCGTAGCGTCTGCTTAATTCATTTTACGTTAAAGAGACTCGTTAAAGCCCGACCAGGAAAATAAAATACCTGCTCTGCACGTCTATCATGAGACTCTCTCTTATTAGAACACTTAGAACAGGAGGAAAAACGAGAGTATTGCGCGACCGTCTCATGACAGACTAGACGTGCTGAGCTTTATGGTAGGTGGTGGGTACAGTCGACTACAAAGAGATGTATCCATACGATGTTACAAAAATATGTATACATGGACTTTACTACCATAGTAATAAGATATACATACATAACTTTGTAACATTAAAAAACATACTTATCTTTGTAGTCGACTGTACAAGGGCGCTATCTCCCTGTCGCTTGAATAAGCAAGTGCGACAGAGAGGGAGATACACGAACGAACTTCGTTTACGTTGCGTGCATAGTCCAGGCAATGAACTGACAACTTGTATGGAAAAAATGACAATTTTGGAAATAATTTATAATAGCTTATTTTTTATGTGTAACGGATATATTATCAATTAAATAGGTACCCAGCGACAAAATCCGACAAAATTTCAGACATCGAAAAAATGATAAGTTAACTGGCTTCTGAAAAGTCAGTAAAAATATTAATAAATATTTTTGTCTTTATTTTGGTTCATTTACATTTGCTCTATAATATTCAAGATAAATAGTACAAAAAAAGATAATGCATGCTTCATTTAAATCTACATAATTACTTCCGGGTGGAAAGTTTGTCGGATTCTTGACTAAATCATCTTAGAATAACATTTTCAAATGAAATCAACAAAAAAAACGCTATTATAAATTAATGTTTTTCAAAACCGTATTTTGCCTGGAGTATGCAAGGGGCCTCAGTCGTTTCGTGATTTATTTGTAACTAGCGACCCGCCCCGGCTTCGCACGGGTACTATATTAAACATATAAACCTTCGTCTTGAATCACTCATCTATTAAAAAAAACCGCATCAAAATCCGTTGCGCAGTTTTAAAGAATCTAAGCATAGGTACATAGGGACAGAAAGCGGGAAGTGACTTTGTTTTATACTAGGTATGTAGTGATGATAGTGATAGTGATATTTGCACCTTGCACGCCATCAGCCGGCAGAATTGTGCTGGACTATGAAATTCAAATGTAACATCTGATGATTCAGCATTATTTTATTTATTTATTTATTGATACATGGAAAACCAACAGCGCAACATATTTATAGACAAAATAATAAAACCATATAGCCAATTACAGGTTCACACTTATAGAAATAAACTAACACAAATAAATCTATAGCCAAACTTAAACTTAGCGTACATTACGCACAGTAACCAATCGCGCACCAATAGCAAGCATGGCAATGGGAATAAACAAATACAAGGTAGTTAATAAATTGGAATGTATATAAACTCTAGTAACCCGAGCCTACACCTGAAGTATCACACATGAAGAATCTTGTCAGTTTAGATTTTATTGCTTGTATGCTATCACAAAATATGTCTATATCTAATTTAACTACAACTTCGTTTAAACTCCTGCCTGCTCTGCACAAAAAACTATTCTTTCTATATTTAGTGGAAACATGGAACATGCTAATAGGACGAAAATGGCGGAAACTTCTTATGGGAGTATTGAAATGAATTTTACCAAGTAAATTAGGACAGTCAACATTGCTTCTTATTATATTTAACAAGTATAAGACATCAGCAAATTCACGACGCTTAACAAGGGGTATCAGGTGATGCTTTTTACATAAGGTTAAATAATTAGATGAGCTGTAATGTGTATGCATTTTATAGCAAAGAAATTTCATGAATTTGGATTGTAATCGCTCAATTCTATCGATGTAAATTTTGTATTGGGGATTCCATATCTGAGATGCGTATTCCAACTTGTACGTATTATGACCATGATTCGAGCAAATAAAAGATCTATCTACCTATCTATAACGACTATAAAAGTGCAGTGTAGTCTAGTGGTTTGTGCCAACGGCGAAGCAAAAAGAAACATATACCTTATCGGTTACCGATTTTGAGACAAGAGCGAAGATTACGTGTTTCAATTTCCTTGACTGTCCTTAGGCTATTCACATTACAAGGCATTTGAATTTACAACATAATATCATCTTTACAATAATATTTATAATATTTTAAATAAGCGTAGACATTGGTAGACACTGCGTAACATAGATTATATTACATGCTAAACACAATATGTACCTAGTTTGACTCAATAGTTGTAGCGGAAAGGTTTTGATTTTAGCGCCCCCTGCCGTCGAGTAGCAAAACTTCAGCGTATTTACTAAATCACTTGCCTAAAAGTTTCCAATTCTTACCGCATTGCGTCGCATGCACGTGTAAAATATTTTATAAGTACGTCAATTAGTATGTATTACGGATAAATAAATTCTCTCTCTGTCTCTCTCGTAAGTCTCGTATTGTGAGCAATAAATGTACCTACGGTTTTTTACCGTGTTCTGTGGTGTGGTACATACCTACTGGAGTTTTAGGTCATGATTCCCCGTTCGTGGAATCATTTCTCTGTCTCAGCATCACGTTACTTAGGTATAGTACTCCTGCCCCCCTAGCACACTAGGTTTTATGTCCGACATAAAGCATTTGTCCCTCTTGCACTCGCATAGTGGCCAGAATGAGACTTAGCCCCTCAGAGCCTCAGAGGGGCTAGTACGCTAAGTTTTATGTCGGAAATAAAGCATTGTCGGACATAAAACCTAGTGTGCTAGGGGGGCTGAAGCGCATAACTCTCACGCATACTACACTTCCGAAATGCAACTCACCCGAACGTGGTCGACCTTGACCGTGACACGCGGCCGGCGTTGTTACATGCGAGTTTTGTACACGACGAGGCGATGACAAGCAAACGTGAAGTTCATAAATATGTAGACGAAAGGGCACATGCTCTGCGGCAGAACAAGATGCCACATTTAGTTTTTTAGCCGTCTAAACTAAACAGCACGGCTATGATGCGACGGCGCGCGAGCTCTCTCGATTTTTCTCGCACTATCCGTCTCTTTCTTATTAGAACACTTAGAACAAGAGATATGGTGCGAGAAAAATCGAGAGTATGTCGCGGCCGTCGCATGATAGACGTGCAGCACGGCCGTTCTGTGATAGCCGTACAGTTTTTTTATTTAAGTACTACTTATTTTTAAGAGTACTTACCGAGGTAAATCAAAAGTGCACTACCTAACTATTGCTTTGCTGGGTGTAGGTGTAGCGCTGACGCAAAAAAGCACGGTTAGCACTATCCGTCTCATTCTAAGTTTTCCAATAAGAGAGAGACGGATAGTGCGAGAGGGCTTGCGCGTCGTCTTGTTCTTGTCCTAACCGTGCAGTATTACATAGGTACCCCGGTTGTACTCAAGGTCTTCTTAGTTCAGACAGCACGGTACAATAATGGTAACTTGGTACAAACAAGCATAGCTTACGGTATTATGGTACCTATATCGTGTCTACACGTACGCTGGTTGGCGAAAGCGAAGGTGAAAAGTCAGTGAAAGGCAGATACAGGCAGGACTTTTTTTTTTTTTACAGATTTTGCCCTGTTTCGCCAGCAGTTGCGGCCAGTAACAGATATGGGTCGGTAGAACCCTCTCCGAGGGCCTCATGGGCCTCCCGGAGGGAAAAGAGGCAGGACCAGCTGCAAGCCCATTCGCTCACTCCACTCGCTCTGAGCGGAACGACCGAATGGTAAAGATGGCATAATATTTACTGCCCTGGATGCGCATATTTCTGCCTGGGCTCGAGATTCCATTTTCGTGGTAGCGCCCCTGTAGAGTAGGTAAAAGTGGTATACACCGTCGTTCGGTGGCAGGTAAGTGTTGCTGGGTATTCTGGGTAGTGGGCGTGTTGTCCCTCGATAGTAGGTACCGCCTCGGTAGTACCGAGAGTTCGTACTTTCTGGTACTTACTGTTGAATACCAGTGGTACTTACCATTGTTCGGTGGTAGGTAAGTGTTGCTGGGTGTACTGGGCGCGTTGTACCCGGAGTTCTGGTAAGTGCTGCTGCCTCGGTAGTTGTATCTGACCGGGGGTTCGCAGCTGGCCAGGGTTGCTAGGAGGAGCAGGTTTAGTGCCTGAAATAATAAGAAAAATGTTAACGGATTGGTGGGACGGGAATTCTAGGAATAACTACTTAACACTTTCGCAACCGGTCTAAAAATGGAACAATACACCAGGAACCGACAGAGCTAGGCGTGTAGGTTCATACTTCTGCCTAGCGGGCTGAGCCGGTCTGAGCAAACATTACGAGTGCCTGCCAGGCGGGTTCTTGGTTGCGAACGTGTTGTCAATAAAAAAAATAAAACGTCACTAAGAACTAACACTTTTTATAAAGCTGTCATTTGAATTGGAACCTTCTACCTAGGACTATATTAAACCTACCTATATTAAATTGTATGACGTTTCCGTGAGTCACCAACGGTGCTGGCTGAAAATCAGCGCTGTAGGTGTTGTACTGTTGTAGTGTCCGTTTATTATGTTAATACACTGGTAATATCACTATTTATTATATCGGCTCCTCAGCACCATCGATCACGCACTTCATTCACTGACCTCTACTTCGCGCATCTACTTCGAGACTCCCGGCGTTCACGCGTCTAACGCTCGTGCCGCGTGCGCAGGAGACGACAGATATATGCTACTCTTTCTCGCATACACTACATCCCTTCCTTACTGTTTAGATTGTTAACTTTATTTTAAGAATAAAATAAAACAACTATTATTACAATCAGCTTTATTTCACATAGTTAAAAAGAATCATCATTTAATAAATCGCAGTATGGTGGTACCATTACCATCATCTTCCTTTCCTCCATCCGTTTTTTTTTTTTTTTTTTTTTTTTTTTTTTTAATAACCTTTTATTTACTTCTTAGCTTCCAAAATACAACTTCTTTTCTTCCTATTTTACCATTAACTTCCTTCGCTTTTAATAACAACTTATTATTATTTTGTGCTTTTTAATGTCTTACTTCGTGACAATGACTATTCATCCATGACCTTCCACTCCCCCTCTATTTTCTTTAAGTGCATCACGTTTCTTCTCAGTCGCTGGCCAGTTTCATTATTTTCAATTTCTACATCCCCTCCTTTACATGTTCTCACAGTGTGAGGTGTTGGCTCATAATTTGAGGAGAGTTTGTTCTGTCTGTGCATATTTTTTATGTACACCTCGTCCCCTGCATGTAAAACTCCTTCTTGAGCCTTTCTTTTACGATCTGCGTATTCTTTACCTTTTTCTTTCTGTAGCATGTCCCTGTCTCTTACATCTTGGTCTCTATGGATATACTCGAGTGTGTCTATCATTGGAATCTTTCTCTAAATTTGCGCTGGTAAAACAGTTCCGCTGGTGTTTTTCCCGTTGTTATATGCGGTGTACTATTGTACATAGTGAGGTAGTCAAGAAGAGATTCTTTCCAATTATTTTTTTCAATTTGACTTATCTTTTGTCGCTTGACAATGTCTCGATTCTGTCGTTCTACGTCCCCATTTTGTTGCGGCCAATAAGGGATGGTGTTGAACACATGTATGTCGTTATTACAGCAGAAATCTTTAAATTCCTGGCTAACGAATTGTTTGCCGTTATCTGCTGTTATTGTAATTGGGCACCCTAACCGACTGAACATTTCCTTCAATATTGCAATTATGGTTTTGCTAGATATATCGCGGCAGGCCTTAATCTCTTTGTACCTCGAGTAATAGTCTATTACAACTAGAAGATAGTCCCCAGACGGTAACGGACCTAGAAGGTCGATAGCGGTATCAACCCACGGTTGTGTTGGCAATTCTCTCCTTTTGATTGGGTTTGGGGGATTTGGCGCTGATACTAGGGTACAGCCTTTGCAGGACTTAACCAGTTTCTCGACATCATTATCGTATCTAGGCCACCAGACTTTGGTTCGAAGTCGAGATTTCATGGCAACAACTCCAGGATGTCCTTCATGAGCAGCATCTAAAATTTTCTGTCGTAGTAGTTTTGGCACAACTATTTTTGTACCCCTCAAAAGAATATCACCACAGAAACACAATTCATTTTCAAAAATTTTGTAGTTTTTGACATCTTCGTCCCATTTAGAATCATATATACCTTTTCTTACTTTTTGTATATCTGGGTCCTGTCTAGAATGAGCTTCGATCTCTTCCAGCGATACTGCTACTGGTTTAATTTGTTGTACTACGTTTTGTGCATAATCTTTATCTTCATTAATGTTGTTGGGTCCGTCAAGGTTCTTACAGAGTCTTGAAAGGGAATCAGCGATGTTATTCTTTCCAGGGCGATAAGTAATCTGGTAGTCATATGATTGTAGTCTCAATACCCATCTTTCGATGCGAGCACATGGTTTGGCCTTTGGTCCGAATATCACTTCTAAGGGCTTGTGATCGGTTATGAGTTGGAATTGCTTACCATACAAAAACATGTGAAAGTGCTCGACCGCCCATACCAGAGCCAAAGCCTCTTTTTCGGTTTGGCAATACCGTCGCTCGCAATCGGTCAAAGTTTTGTTCCCGTACGCTATTATGCGTGGTCCTGTTCCATTAATTTGAATTAAAACTGCACCTAGCCCTACGGGAGTAGCGTCGGCAAATACTAATGTCTTCTCCTTGACGTTGTAATAGCCCAAATTCGGTATTTCACTCAATGCAGTCTTTAGCCTTTTAAATGCTGTCTCTTGGTTTTCTTTCCACAGCTCTCTTATATCCGCGTTCCTGCCTGTCTTGCATCTCAACAATTCTTTAAGAGGTTCCGTGATAGTAGCCATGTTAGGTATCCACTTTCCCACATAATTCACAAGTCCCATAAAACTTTGTAGTTCTGAGACTGTCCGGGGCGCTCTAAAATCCTTGATAGTCGATATGTATTTATCTAGTGGTCTAAATCCTTCCTGGGAAAGTTCGTGTCCTAAAAACTGAACTTTATTAACGTTGTAGATACATTTTTCTTCCTTTAGGACAACGTCATGCTCCTTGAGGACTTCTAACACCTTTTCTAGCCTATTGTCATGTTCCTTTTGATTTTCACCAAAAACTAGTATGTCATCAATGAAATTGATGACTCCCTCGCATCCGATTAAAATGCGTTCGAGGGTCTTTTGGAATATTTCAGGAGCGCATGTAATCCCGAACATTAATCTCTTATAACGATAAAGTCCTTTTCCAGATGTAAAAGTTGTGATATCTCGCGAATCAGGATGGAGTTAAAGTTGATGGAAAGCGTCTTTTATATCTAATTTACTAAAAACTTTCGCTTTTCTGATTTTTGGCAACAGCTGATCCATAGTTGGCAATGGATGGTTCTCTCTTTTGATAGCCCTATTGGCACGTCTCATGTCAACACAGAGCCTTATGTCACCACCTTCTTTTATTATAGGGACTATCGGAGATATCCAGTCTGACGGGCCTTGGACTTTTTCAATTATGTCTTTATCTAGTAGTTCTGCAATTTTTTGGTCTACTTTTGCTTCCAGTGGAATTGGGATTCTTCTGTAAGGCTGTGGATCTTTGAGCTTAGGGAAGGGTTTGATTTCAATCTGGTTTACATCTACTCCAATTCTTAAAACTCTAAGAGCCATCGCTGTATTCTTCCCCAATAAATTTCGTGTGCCTTTATCCACTACGTAAAAAATTGCATCTTCTTTTCTTCCGGCCAGTTGAATATTAGACCGGAAAGATCCCAAAAGGCGCAAAGGTGTTTCAGAGCCATAAGCGAAAAATGTTTTATTTGGTTCTTTTTCTTCGTCAGTTACCTTTACTCCCATGCTTTTCATATTTTCCCATGTCTTGTCTGTGATTAGATTATGTTTACATCCCGAGTCTATCATCATATTTAATTTTGTTCCGCCGACTAAGCAAACAACCATGTCGTCTCCATTTATGTTAAATAAGTAATCCACTTGACTGGTATCTTCTTCCTCCTCTTCCTCTATATTTCTTACTTCATGAGTGTTGGAGGATTTCTTGAATTTTTTTGAAAATCTTTTTTGTCTATCTCCATTATCTGTCTTTGCATCTTCGTATTTCCTCTTCAGAGTTTGACTCTTGCACTGTAATTTAAAGTGACCTATTTTCCCGCATTTAAGACATTTTTTTCCTCTTGCGGGACAGTTTTCGTTGCTAGAGAAATGTCCCCAGCTCCCACATCTAAAACACTCTTTTGCTTTAGTTTGTTCTTTTTTATCTTCTATTTTGTTTACTCCGAGTGTTGTACTTCTTTCTTTGCCCTTAAACTCCTCTAGCTGTCTTTGTATGGCTTCTAAAGCATTTGCTTCCGAAATAATACTATCAATTGTCATGTTGTCTCCCGCCTTGAGTATTTTTTTCCGAAGTTCATCTGAAGCACACTTTTCTGTTATTTGATCAATTAAATGGTCTTCTACGTTGTCAAACTGGCATTTGGTGGCTTGCTGTCGAAGTCGTACTAAAAACTTTTCAAACTTCTCGTTTTCGTCTTGTTTCATTTGTCTGAAGGTATGTCGTTCGAATCTCTTATTTTGCTTTGGTACAAAATAATTGTCCAGTTTTTGAATTGCAATTTGAAATAGATCCTGATCTCCAGAATCCTCAGACGTGACGTCTGCTCCTGGTATATTAAAAAATATTTCCTGGAGTTCGGTTCCCCCCCAGTGCAGCAAACTTGCACGTTTCTTTGCAGTCGTTTTAACCCCTGCAGCTTCCAGATAAATGTGTAAGCTCCTCTTCCATCTTTCCCATCTCGTAGACACGGAATTGATATCTCCCTCACAGTCAAACTTTTCGAGCGACAGCGTCGTCATTGTTGCTCCCTGTTGACAAGCAAAATATTGACTGTAGCAGGAGACTAAACAGGCGTCATCCGTTTAACCCCCACTCAGTCATCATCTTTTCGTCTTAAACTTCCAAAATACTTTTTTTTTCTTCTATTTAAACTTCCATCATACTCGTACTTCTCCAGGTATTACAGTCGTTATCTGTATACCTACTCAATCATAATAGCCATCACGCTCCATGATCATTAAATCTGTTACATATACATATTTGATTTCATCTTTACTAGATAGTAATTTACGATATACAAATTCATAACAACATTTTGTTTTATGCTCTGTATCCTTATTTAGTCTAATTATTGTTATTATTATTTTTTCCAAAATGTATATTAGCTGACTGGACTATTTCCTCGACCGGACTATTCTTCCTTGACTGGACTATTAGTATATGCCTAACTAACACGAACTGAAATATAAATTAAACGAAGTTT
This sequence comes from Epinotia ramella, assembly GCA_947578815.1. Classification (NCBI taxonomy): domain Eukaryota; kingdom Metazoa; phylum Arthropoda; class Insecta; order Lepidoptera; family Tortricidae; genus Epinotia; species Epinotia ramella. Next base: position 10,998,561 of record OX388224.1, on the reverse strand, counting down.
AATTGTATACTTCCTTAGTGTAAATCCACATGATGCATTAATTTTACAACGAGATAAGCGCCACCACTATATTATAACCTAATCTTTTCACTTTTATATCTAGATATCGATATTTAACCCCGCGGTCTAAATACAAAGTTTTAGTGTACCTACCTACACGTATCACAATATTATGATAGTATTGGTAGTTTTAGGTCGGAAGTTATACAATAAATTAGAGGTTAGGTTATTTTATGATTTATTCTCATCTATTTACTTATTGCGACGTTTGAATTGGCTATGTAAGTAGGTAAATAAATATGAAAATAAGCTTGCCTTTACATGTCCGCGACCGACCTCGCTGGCTCGAGGCAGCGGCGTGCCTACATACCTACTCCGTAGTCCAGTCAATGAACTGACAACTTGTATGGAAAAAAAAAACAATTTTGGAAATAATTTATAATAGCTTATCTTTTATGTGTAACGGATATATTATCAATTAAATAGTTACCCAGCGACAGAATCCGACAAAATTTCAGACATCAAAAAAATGATACATTAACTAGCTTCTAAAAAGTCAGAAAAAATATTAATAAATATTTTTGTCTTTATTTTGGTTCATTTACATTTGCTTTATAATATTCATGTTAAATCATACAAAAAAAGACAATGCATGCTTCATTTAAATCTACATAATTACTTCCGGGTGGAAAGTTTGTCGGATTCTTGAATACGGCATCTGAGAATAACATTTTAAAATGAAATCAACAAAAAAAACGCTATTATAAATTAATGTTTTTCAAAACCGTATTTTGCCTGGAGTACCGTGCGAGTTCGTGGAAACGCTCCGTAGGTAGTTTACCTACGCCGGCTAGCGTTCTCGTCGCGTAATTGCCATAGTATTTTCTTGCAAGTTATACTCATTCGATCATTACTAATGTAATTGATCATTGTCCATATGAACTGTCTCATAGTACAGTACGGAATTTATAAACGTAAGTACCTATGTACCTACGTTCAATTCATTTAGTTATTATCGATATGCTAGTTGCATCAAGACAGTTAACCATTGTTTAAACAATAACAGTATAAATTAGATACCTTGATTTGTTTTGGACATATTAACGATGCTTTATCCCCTTTCTTTTTTGAGTACAAGAGAAATATTACTTTAGAACTAGGGGAGCCTTTTATTTCCGAGTTAATTTGATAAATCATTGCTTACTTACCGATTTAACCCGTCGCCAAAATGTAGTGTCCGTTTATTATGTTAATACACTGGTAATATCACTATTTATTATATCGGCTCCTCAGCACCATCGATCACGCACTTCATTCACTGACCTCTACTTCGCGCATCTACTTCGAGACTCCCGGCGTTCACGCGTCTGAGCCTTATCACACTTGCGATTTGCGAGCGTATATTCTATACAATTATCAGTCGCGGCGTACACGCTGCGTCAACGCCTTCATACAAAATACGCTTGCAAATCGCAAGTGTGATAAGGCTCCGCTCGTGCCGCGTGCGCAGCAGACGACAGATATATGCTACTCTTTCTCGCATACACTACAGGTGTCTTGACACCTCAGCATAATGCTGAGCCAGTGTCCGGTTCACTGCCGCAGAGACACACTTTTTTTCATGTTTTATGTGCTTTTCTTGTTTATTTTATTATTTAATATGTGTGTCCTGTGTGTTTGTGAATAAATATATCTTTCTTTCTTTCTTTCTAGGACGGTAGAGTCGCTTTTTGAATGAACTACTTTGACGCAATTAGGCCAACTCAAATATTCTCATTACCGTGAAACATGCCTACTTTGCCACCAGGCAAAACTTTGTGCAAAAAGCTAATTTTAAACAAATCTAAAAGAACATATTTATGGCAACCTTACCATTTTTAGTGGAAAGAAGGATTCGTTAAGGCGCCGTAGGTTCAGCGAAGTTAAGCGAACAGAGTTTTTGAAACAATATAATGCGTCTGTTTATAATAATATGGTTTCAAAAAAATACGAATAGTAATCTTGAGGCTTTTCTGCAGGGAAATCAGTGCTTCGAAACATGATTAAGCAAATTTCGCTCGATAGAAAAAAATCACGAACATAGGTCTAAAACACACAAAATTACACTTAAAATATTCGTAACAAATTATGCACAAAAGCTATAAATATTAAAATTGCTTCTAAAAATCGGCAATATCATGTTTGAGAGAAATCAGTGTTTACATTTTTATTTATTTAAACGGCCAAAAAATTAAAATTAAAAAACATGATATCCGCGCTTCCGAGCACGCGCTTCCATCTCGCTCACGCTTATGCTCAGTGAGAGGGAGAGAAGACCATGAACCTACGGCGCCTTAAGTAAAAAAAATGACATCCCACCATATAAAAAATGTGAGATATTCGTGTTTTTCAAAAAAAAGCGGGCAAAGTAGGCATGTATTTCACATTCATATGGTAGGTATGTTCATCCGGCTCTGGAAAAAATGTTATGAAATAGTTTTACTGGTTCCGCTTCCGGAGACCTCATACAGTACTTACCTAACAAAGTTTATCTTTAGCTATATCGCAGCGAAAAATCTAAAATGTCCTCAACCCATTTTGTCAACTCATTGACTTGTGCTGCACAAGTCAATGAGTTGACAAGTTGTGCACTAACTAGCCCCTATTTCACCAACTTGACAATTGTCACCTGACAACGACAATTCTCCGTACATTGCTGGTTCCACAAGTAACCTAGCAAGTCTAGCAACCATCTTAACTTCTAGAACAAGCAATGTATGGCGAATTGTAAGTGTCAGGTGCCAATTGTCAAGTTGGTGAAATAGGGGCCTGCTATGTGTGCCACTGACCAAATATAATCAAATAGAGTCTCTTGTTTAGATTAATCTCATAACAATGGAGGATATTGCATAACTGTCCTATGGTTTTATTTGACGCGAAAGCGGCCCAATTATTCAGTTTCATTGTTCCTAAACATCCGAAAATGTGATTTGTAATTGTAATAATGCTCAGTCATTTCCTAAAATCTGTTATTTAATTTTAGTGGTATTGCAAACGCATGCTGTGCAATAATGAATTGAAGTAATTAATTTCCATACCATTCTTTCAGATTAGAAATATACAGGGTGACTTTTGAAAGGAAACAAACAATATTAATCAACTAAACAGATATATAGGTACGTATGTCTACAGCGTGTGACATCCATTAGAACCGTTTTATCGAAAAAATATAACAATTAGGTATCTTTCCTAATGGAAGTTAATAATAAAAAAAACGACTCGTGCAGCAAAGTTCTGTGCTAACATTTATTTTACGTTTCAGAGAGGCAGAGGAAGTTTCAAATGATACTGTCACTTGTTAGCTTTGTTACCATACTACCTATTCTTATAATATATATAAAATAAAATAAATGATAATGATAATGATAATGATTTATTAAACAATCGAACACATATACATATTATACAGAAATTATCCGCTGGGCTCTAAACTAGGCTGAGCCTGTATCTTGGGACCCACTGAGTCGGTTAACAAATCACTTAAGGGGCTGACAAGACCTAATTTTGTTGAAATTGATGTTTTTAAGCAGTTTTTTAAGAAAAACTACTTGTTCTAGCACATCAAAAAAAAAAATGTTAATATTCACCATATTTCAAAGAGCGTGGACGGGCTCGATACATAATTGGACGAAATCGGCTCGATAGAAAATAATTGCAAAGATTGGTCTTAAAATCATCTTAAACGGTTCTGTCTTTATTTTTTTGACGTATGGGTCTGCAATTAAAAATATGAAAAGTCAATATATTCATACCTAAACCGCTAACGAGTCACATTTCTCAAATAATCCACACTTTTTTTTATTTCAATATTTATGCACTATTATCTTCAAAAACCGGGCCGCCCAGTGACACTCGCTCTCGCTTACTCCGATACAAATAGACAGTGTGCGCGCTATCCCAAATCCTCAGGGCCATCTTGGTGTTGACAGCGCCTTAAGGCGATGCCTTGTTTTGAGTCGAACACGCCCCCTAGACAGAGACACGCTGATGCCTTCCGCGCACGAGGAAAAGAGATGTAACACTCTTCGGGAATGGCTTTTTTGGTCAAATTTCGATAATTACCTAACTTAGAGCCGTTTTATTTAAATTTCATAAAGTGAGATTTTAGATGAGATAAAATACTATAGTGTTAACTTGATTGTGTCGTAAAATAATGTATCGTTTGAGTAGCCTGAGTAAAAAAAGGAAAATACAGACCCAACTTTGGATGTTTTTTGTATCGAGGAATTTTTAAGCAATCATGTATCCATAAAATCTGATGAATATTGTCAAGAATCATATATCAGACCTTATTGTTTCTTAATCTACTTAGTCAGATCAGCGTTTTAAAGCACGCGATAATTTCCAATGCACCGCCTTAACCCTGCTGGTCATATAACAACAATATCAACGACGACAAACTATTTCACGAGATACAAACACAAACTTGAAAGACAAAGATCCGATCCCGTCTCATTTCCATAGATTATTCCGCATTTTAATTGGTATCTCAATCCAAACCAATTTGTACCCTAACATATTAAAATTAGAGTTCAAAATCTACGACGCACTGCATACAGTTCTCCGATTTAGAAGGTCTTAAGTGACATACCTTTTTAAGTGACATAAGACGTTTTGTATAAGCCAGTTGGTATACAATAGTTTCATTGTATCTCCTTTGTTATACAATTTAGTGTTGGCTTACATGGAAATATGGATTACGGAAATTGGTTGCCTTGATGTAGATGGGTCTTCATTTCAGCAAAGTTGTTTAACTGTACGCACGGTAGAGTGACGGCCAAGTTCTGTTTATTAGCGTTCGAGTGTGAAATAGTTTGTGTTCTTGATTTTTAGAAATAGCATATAGTCGGTTCGGGCACATCCAATTAATTACTTTTCTTATAAGTATTCTTCCAGTTATTAGAAGATATTAAGTATCCATGTGAATTATGAATTTATGAATGATGCAAACAAATTGTTGCCGCTTTTGTTAGATTCGAACAATGCTGTTATGCAGAATGCAAAAAAAATATATATATACTGTCTTTCTGCCTGATACCTTAATTTGACTGTTATGACTGAATCAATTGTGATGAAAGGGCATTGGGTAACCTTGTATGAAAATATATATTGCAATTCACTATATTATTAAGTATCCAATGCCTGATACATTAAGGGGCTCCACGCGCTTTTTGGCTAGTTTTGACGAGATTTGAGTTGATATTCCTCCGTCGAAACTATACATATATTTATGGCACAAACATTTATCGGTTCTTCAATCCTTTATCTACATTTGCACGAGAGTTTTTTTTGAAGTGAAAACTTCTTTAGCGGCGCTGAGCACTTTTTGGGATGGGGAAAAATTGTTAAATACGCGACAGAGTTTTGTGACGTCAGATGTGAAATGTGAAGGTCACTTTTTGCTGCTAGCCGATTCGACTTCATTCAAAACTGAACGCTATTCGTAAGAGTATAAAGCCGTTAAACACTTTTTGCAATAGCATATTCTGCAAATAAATTTGTAATTTTAACCAACGCGTCCTTCACCGTTTTGCTATTGAGAAAATTCGAATAGTTCGAATTTGGGCCTTATTCCTAGAGATAAAACTTAGAAAAATATTTACCAACGGCAAAAACAAATTGATATTTTGGTCGCCACCGCCGTCTGCTGTTCTTGCAAATTCGAATAGTCCAAATTTAGACGTTATTCCTAAAGTGATAAAGCTGAAAAATATTTGGCAATGGCAAAAACAAATTGGTATTTTGTTTGCCGCCGCCGACGGGCGAGCGGCCCGTCGCCCAAATAATTGATAATTGTTTATAAATTTGCGTCATATTCATTTTTAGGGTGACACCGTAAGATGTCACGTGACCTGATCGAAAAACTGTTATTGAGTTTTCACTTCTGCCGGCACTCCCGGAGTGCAAACCGGTCTTTTTTTTTTAATGATTTATTCAAACATGGTCCGAAAAAGCTGTGTTTTCGATTTTAGCATGTTGTTTATGCACTTTTATATATGAAATCTACTGTTGTTCCTTATGAATGTCTCTAACAACCCACGAGAGATTTTTATTTTTAACTCATTTCCACAAAAGTTACGTCTGGTTTTTTGGCTTGAAATTGCTAAAGTTTGGTGCCATATATCTATAACTATGAGTTTTGAAGTAAATATGGGATACTATTTCGGTAAACCACGTTGTTGTTAATACGATAAGCCATAAAAAAACACGAAAAAACCGACAGTTACAGATCGAAGGTCATTGGGAGCTAGGAGCCCCTTAGCAAATATTATTAAACTTAAAGCCATGTGAACCGCCTCCGCAAATCGCGGGCGTAAGTGCTTTGCAGCCGAGTGTAATATTAGGCCCATGGCGTTGCGACAAAACTCCGTTAGATTAGAATGCGGCGTGTACAAATACATATATGTAGATGACATAGATTCTGGGCATGGTTTCCCCCTACAATAATAGTACATTACTTACCAACAAGGGCTGTAAAAGTAAGAAAGCCCGAAATCGCAGCTATTTGTGACCCGAGCCGCAGGCGAGGGTTGTAAACATGCGATACAGGGCTTTCTCTCTTACTGCCCGTGATGAGTACCCAATTTTACGTCTTTACCTGGCCACAATGCGAGTTTTACGGTACGCGCAGCGTGCGGTAAAAGTCACATTATGGCCAGGTGTGACGTAAACCAACTTACAACCTCCAAGACTTTGTATTTATAACACTGGTATGGTAGTGATTAGTAATATACACTTTAAATAATATGTTAATTTTACTGACAAGTTCACACATTTTGAGGTTATTACGTACATTTCATTTATATTGCAATGTCTGCAGTTATATAACCAGTCATTTGCCATAATATATGATACCGAATATTTACGTATCCGTTCATTTTGTAGCCAAACTTTTCGTAAGTACATTGTTTCAGTTAATTTCCTTCCTAAAAGAGGTCCTCATTTTAGTGGGGAGACAATAAGAACTACACAGCTCTTTCAGATAAAAAGAACTACTGAGTACGACGTTCATAAGCAACGTTCAAAAGCAAAATAAATTCAAAAGCATAGCAAAACTTGCTATCTTTTTTTCACCGCCCGTTTGGGTTACACTTCTTTCTTTTTACATCTTTCTCCGGTAAGGAAATTGAACACAACAAATCCTTCAATTTGTAAGCAATGTTTATTGCCGTTATTATTGTTATATATGTATCTACCACACGATTACTTATCACGCTACAGCACGTATTGCGCCATGGCCCACATATATGTTATTATGGCAATTGAACGAATATAATGACCACATAAATATATGTGGTCAGAAATATGTCCAATGTCGCTGTGTGACGTAACGTAGAAATTTGGAGCCAATTGGGTTAGTTAGTATAGAAACACAAAAGGAATATTTGATTCAGGGTTAAATCTAAAACGACAATTAATATTGAATGCCCTCAATGTGTTCTCCATTGGATATATTTATTGCTTTACGTGAATCCGATCCGTAAACTCACTCAAGTTTTGTAAGTTTCTATGCAGGGAGTAACCGCCTGAAATTCTCATCCGATTACAAAAAATCTTGTACCCTTATATCTAAAGATAAAATTGACCTTTGAAATATACATATTATTGTTTAAAGTTTAAACAACTTAAACTTTAAACCCGTAGTAGACGTAGCTCCGCCGCGATCTGCGAATCTGTTTTTCGCGGAGACAGGCGATTCACGTCGAGACAAAACTTTCTCTTATAATCACTTTCGTGACATAAATAGTATTATGTGACCGTTACACTAGTGAAAGAAAGAAAGAAATGTAATAAGTATAACAATGTAAGCCATAATAATAAGCATAATTGAACTAGAAAAATATTTTTCATCTCTCATACCTACTCTGAAAGTAGGTCATTGTTTATCTACCAGCGGGTTGAAAGTGAGGCTTGTCGCCCCTAGGGCTGAAAAGTAATAAAAATAAAAAAGCTATGGCAGAAACCTGAACAGCCTCAGTTTCAGAAAATCTTACTGATTTTGAAACTTGTTTACAATCATGCGTTATTTTTTTTAAATATTGATAATAAATAAATTATTGTATGACTATTATTGCTGTTTGAAGACTACTGAATATTTTTTTCAACTGTTCGTAGTTTAATGTTACCGCTTCAGAACAGCGTCCTAAAGTCATTAAAAAAATGGCAAAGGCAAAACCTATACTGCCACACTTCCATAAAATTGTGTTGATTTTTGTAGCTTGTTGATAATTATGATGGTTTTCATTCTTTATTACTATATGGTATATATATAAATACAATGAATAATGTAACTTATCATCCAAACAACAATTAAAATTAGTTTTTCGATATAACCACTTCAAAAGTGCGTCCAGGAAATGTCCACACGCTAACAGCATCTGTCAACAGTTCCCGCCCAAATGGTCCATACACAAACGCTTTTCAAAGGGGTTCTATAGGATCTGAGTGATTTAGAAAATATTTAAGTTTTTGGCTTTCAATTCATTTCCTCGTATTCGAAATGAAAAGTAGTGTTTAATTCGGGGTAAGCCACCCATTTCAGCCTCGGACTATTGGCGCTCTCAATTCGTTCGAGCGCCAAAATATCTCGTCAGGAATGGGTGGCTTTCAACCCTCGGCTACTAAAGTAGCCTGTAAGATGGTCGAGTCAAACCTATATTTTACTTCTTTACCAATATGCTAAAGATAGCGAATTCTGATACAATTTAAATTACATACCATCTAATTCCGCGCTATACTTTGCGTGGTAATATGAATTTGATGCAGTTTTTATTATCCATAGCGAATCTGGTCATTATAGACGTAATCTAATACGCATGCGTGGATACGCTGCTTGAGACAAGTATGGTTGATTAAGAAATACCATGTCTTTGGAAGAGTCTTCCATAAGACAAATTACTCTAATTTTAGAGTAAATACACTATTACTGTATTACGTAAACTTCCTCCCTATGAGGTCTAGTTTCCCCACGACGGTCTCAGTCAATCAGTCGCTTTCGTAAAATTAATGTTTTCCCAACTTCTGAGAAAAGATAGCAAGCAGACCCCCAAGACTTTTACTGGAGGCAACCCGGATAACGCAGAGGAGGGATTAGTTACGCACATGTATTATTTACTCCATATAAAATGTTAAAGTTAATTTTTTCATTATTACCTGTTTTCAGTAGACAATAATACATATACTACCTACATTTCAAATCAATTCAATAGGTAAGTAAATAATAAATATATTTTATGACAGATTTTCTCTCTTTATTTGTGATTATGACGACCGGTTAGTCTAGTGGGTAGTGACGCTGCCTACGAAGCTGAAGGTCCTGGGTTCGAATCCCGGTAAGGGCAAATATTTGTGTGATGAGACTGATGAGCATGAATATTTGTTTCTGAGTCATGGATGTTTTCTATGTATTTAAGTATTTCTATCTATTAAATATATCGTCGTCTAGTACCCATAACACAAGCCTTATTGAGCTTACTATGGGACTAGATCGATTTGTGTAAGATTGTCCCCTAATATTTATTATTATTATTATTATTTATTTATTTACGTTTATCCTAATTGTATATATGTTTTTGCTTCGATCGGACCACAGGTTTGCTTCGGCCAACGCAGAAGGTAAATTACATTTAAAGAGACCATCAAGACGAAAATACTCATTAGTGTATTACTTACCTTGTAAAACGCCATTTTGAGGGTTAAGTAATTGATTACGAAATCTGAAACAAAACATAGATGATATTTTTTTTATTCTCAAAATATATATGCAACACTACCGAACTGCAGGTTTTGTACCGCAACCATTAATAGAAATAGCAAATAGGTGTAACTGAAATGAAAATTCAAACTCTTGGCGGAAATCGTTTTTTACCATTTGGTCAATTCAAAATATAAAATCCACCAATTAATAGGGAATATTCATGACATTTTTTTATTTTTTTTATCTATTCTATAAGTAATTATATAACCGGAAAAAAATATAACACTTTCACAATATTATTAAATAAGCTAAAAAAAATTAATTAAAATTACTATCATTTTCGGACGATCAAAACGCCACCATTTTGGCGCGCTCATTTGTGACGTCACCGTGCAGCTTAGTGCACGGCGGTTCTTAAACAAATTAACAACAAAGTGTTTGATTCACACTTTTAATAAATGTGAGTGATTAAAGCTTATAAGATCAACTTATTGTAATGGAAGAGCACACAAAAGCTTATTATAAATATTGTATTGTCCCTATGTGTGAAAATCACATTAAAACTGCAAATATTTTCATATGCCCAAAGGTGCAAATATAAGGATAAAGTGGTGTAAGGCGATGAGGAGAGATAATGTATCGTGCTTGAGTAGTTTATATTGTTGTGAAGATCATTTCGACGTGAGTATTAAATATGTATGTACCTAAAATCTTTTTTATTACGACTCGCGAACAATATAGGTAAACAATAACCTAACCTCAAAATTGTATGATATACTTATTCATAAAACTATTCTGATTCCCAATTTTTTTAGTTATTAATGTTACAAAATATTATGATTTTTGTTGATCAACAGCTGACTACGAGTGTTGATTTTGATCAAGAAACGTTTTAGCTAAGTTTCTTTGTTTGCACTGTTGATCGAAGAAAGTTAAAAGAATTTAATCCTTTTTACTGAGTGACCTACACAAACTTGTTTTATTTATAAGCCTTGACGAAAACAACCTAGTTTGTTAAAGTTCATAAAGATGTTCTCAACATTTAACATTCCTAATAGGTACCTACATATCTTTGATTATATAATACTAGCTTCTGCCCGCGACTCCGTCCGCGTGGAACTCGTTTATACTATCTCTATACCAAATTTCATCCAAATCGGTTCAGCAGTTTAAGCGTGAAGAGGTAACAAACAGACAGACAGACACACTTTCGCATTTATATTTTATTATTAAGTAAGTATATATAAAATATATAATATAACTAGCTTCTGCCCGCGACTCCGTCCGCGTGGAACTCGTTTATATCGTAGCTCCCCCCATATCCCCCAAAGGGATGAAGTGGGGGGTGAAAGTTTGTATGGAGCTACGATATAAATGAGTTCCACGCGGACGGAGTCGCGGGCAGAAGTTAGTATATATAATATATAAAGTTATTGTATAGTAAAATAGTATATAGTATGGATAAATATCTACTAGTTTTTTATTCCACTTATTTAACAAAGACACCTATTTGAAGTAGTTTAAAAGTCTAGCTATTTGAATCGCCAAAATAGGTTATAATTATTTAATTGACCAATCTCACGAGTATAAAAACAAGGAATATGAAAATTTATTGAATATCTGTAACTTATTTACCTTGTAGCTTTTACTCCTCTTAGTTCAGCGGACGTAAAGTCACAAATATTTGCGAAGTATGTATTAAATTTAGTCATCATGAACACATCAATTTTAGGCAGATTATCCGACTGTGCCTTGACAAAACCGCCTTCAGTCATTGTGGCGAGTCTTTTTTCACTTAATAATTACCAAAAAACACTGATTATTTATCATAAACAGCGGCCAAACAATGCGAATAACTTTCAATAATCATACTAACGACCTGCACGGTGACGTCACGTTTCGCTCCGCCAATAGCGTTGCGTTTTGGAAATTTGCGAGGGAATTTGAAAAATAGTACTTTTAAACAATTTATTTTATTAATAGAAACATGATAATTTGAAAAAATAATCATGTGTGTATATTTATTAAGCAATATAGATTACACGTGTTTTTTTTTGTCCATTTCTAAATCACATGCATATTCCCTATTAACATCAACATTATACAGACAGGGGGGGTTGGGTGTCGAGTGCAATGACTTGAAGATTGAAATATATATTGTAGGTACCTACTTGTTTTTTTGGTGAAGGAAAACATCGCGAGGAAACCGGTCTAATCCCAATAAGGTCTAGTTTTCCCTCTGGGTTGGAAGGTCAGATGGCAGTCGCTTTCGTAAAACTAGTGCCTATGCCAAATCTTGGGATTAGGTGTCAAAGCGGACCCCGGGCATGATGAGGACTTGTTTTTTTTCACAATATATTTAATGTATTTACGAGTAAAATTTTCACGGATATTACATTTGAGATCGATTCCTGAGAATAATTTGAGAATAATCGTTTTCCCAAAGTATCACGTGACAAGCTAATTTCTCAAATTATTCTAGTTTACACAAGTTTATTCTAGGAAAGGGGGAATTACGCGCAAATGGAAAATCAATTTATGAAAGTTTCTTAAAATATCACGCCGTTAGCCTGAGAATGTCAAAAAACGTTTTGTATGGTCGTCGAACCATGTACCAAATGTAAATTCCTTGACAATTAAATTTGAATAAGTATATAAAGTGACGCGACCACTAAACACTTATAAATATCTTAAAAGAATATCTCCCGACATGTCCGTCGTGAAACTGTATACTTAATTATAAATGTATCATTATTACGTGTCACAGCTAAAGTCGCATAACGGTCGTAATGAAGTGCAATAAGTCGCAACTCGCAAATGATGCAAATGTCATAATCAGCGAGGTGTTAACTGCGTTTAGTAACTACTGTGCCACTGCTCTAATTATTGCATCTGCTGCGGTCGGGATTCTGTGTCGTATTATTTGACTTTTAAAAGTGCCATTACGGTCCAGTTGCAGGATACAATTTCATTTATTTCATTTATTAGACGATCTCGTTGTCAAATTAAATAAAACAAACTCATAAAAAAACGAAATGTTAGCCATTTACACATAGTACGGTACGTAAAATGAATGCACCTTCGATAATTCCCAAGGTCGCGATTTTTTTGTTAATATTTAGAATATGATGAGTACTACTAGTAGTAAAAAAAGATAGGGAAATTTGACGTTGCTTTAGGTATTACACAGCGTTTTCTTAGCGACCCTTGTAAATCCAGGGATAGATTATACAAGTGGTATTTTTCTTCAATAGAGTATCGCATTTTAGTATTATAATCTCCACTTTAATTTGCTAAAACTTTCGTCAAGTGCTTACGTCAGTATAATCCGAAACGAATAAAAAAATAATATTTCCTCTAAAAGATTATACAAGTTGGTTTTGATTACTGAATACTATTAAAAACTATCAAAGATAACCTAAGTTTGAATTAATAACATATTTATCAATAGGTTAAATTTGTATGAACAGTTTAATGTTAAAAGCCTTCTAATTATTTTAAAATAAATCTCAAAAAAATTCAAGTCGACACATATAAACCAGCTTTATCAGAGTAATCCATTGATAAAAAATCTAAGTAATTCATCAATAGCTCAACATTGTATTCATTTATCAATTATTTTTTAAATTTGAACGCACGACGAACTGCGCGCGAGTCTAGTGCGCCGACGGCGAGAGCGTCATAACCAATCACAGCACGCCGTCGTTGCTTATTTCCTACTCGGTAGCCTCCCCTCTGTTGATCAGCTCACTTGCAAAATGAAAGAATGTTGATTTTACGATTGTGTTCATTTATATTAAGTGTTGAATTTATAAATAAATCTTTGTAATGATGAATGAATTTATAAATAAATCTTTGTAATGATGACTTTTCCGTCTATTAATTATACACTCATAAGCTTCATCAACCTAAAGAGTAACTATCAACGTACTTATGCAATTACTTATGCAATAATCAACTTATTGTGTAGCTTTAACAAGCTAGGTTGATTCACTGAAACAACGTATGAGTGACCGGTAGGTCGATCACGTAACGCTTTATACGTACGCTAGGTAGACCTAAATGTATTTTTTTATATCGAAAAACGCCTGTTGAATTGTCCTAACGCGCGTTTGAAACGTTTTGTGATTACCCCTCAGATCTCTAGGCGACCCAGCCGCGGCCCGATTTCTTACAGTCGGTTAACGGGTCTCTTCGGTTTCGGTTAAAACCGGTTTTGCATTCCCGACTCTCAACCAACTGAGCTATAGGAACAATCCACCTCGGTCACCTTTTTTTCAATCAGTTCATTCTTACAACGCCTTAGGGAGAAGACGGCATTACATAAGTTGAAATAATTATGAATTATGCCCAGCCATTAAGTGGTTTTCTTTGTCCAGCGTATGTATGTAATCATAGTATAGCTATTTGGTTTCGTTGCTATATTTTGTAAGGTTAGCCTTAAATATGATTGAAGAGAATGTTTCGCCTTAATATGATACAATGTGTATGTTAACTTAACATACAAAACTAAAAGCAAGCGTTTACGTAACGTATGTAAGAAATAGGGAATGCAATATGCAATTACCGGGCAAAATTCAAAACCGGTAAATTACCGACTTGAGTAGGACAAAACCTATTAACCGGTAAATTACCGGTAATTTCAATTTGGTTTATATGTAGCGTTATTTGATGTTTATTTATCGTAAAAATAAGCTAAAAGGTAGTATAAAGAGTAAAAGGCTATTTAAAACTTGCTCCGTGGTAGGAGGGCTAAAACACAACTGAAGACGTTCCTTGGGGATTAGCAGGCAGGTAGGAATAGGAATTGGTCCCAGTTTTACAGATTACCATTACAACATCAGTAGTATCAGTACAATACAAAACAGTACCAGTAGTGAATATGGAGTGACGAAGGTTAACGTGAATATTAATATTATGGTGCATTGCCTGTTCCCCTTCACCCATCATTGGCGTCGGCGGGTCACACAGTGCCCTCGGTCATTGTTTTGATTCCTAAATCTACAGATACGCAACCCTACGGATTTACAATCCTAAAAAACAATAATTTACTGAATAAAAAAACAATCAAAATAATACAACACAAACTGACTAGTTGACTACAAGCCCACGTAGTTGTAAAAAAAAGTATTTTACCAAATAGCTGTTTCTAAGGAATGTTCAAAAGACGTAACCAACCATACCAGGAGCGAAAAGATTTAGATAGAGAAAACGGTACTAATAGTAACCGAACATTTTACTAAAGAGCGTTCGGACAAATGGTTTATTAACTTTATCTAGGAAAAGCGTGTACTGTTGCTCATGGGGTTCCAAATTGTGGCATCGGTTTAGCGATTTGGGGGGGCTAGGTCTGTATGTATACTTTCTGTATCCTAGCTCTCCTGCGGGTAACCTAACGTCTAATGCGATCACGCAGACAAACTCCCAGCATAGCCCTCTCCATAGCCCTTTGAGCCTTCTAATGAGGCCGATAGTGCGCGAACACATTTCAGTGTCATATGTCATCACTGGCACCACACATGGGCCAAAGACTCTCGTCTTGAGACACTTCGGAATACTAGACGAAAAGATGTGCCGTAGCTTCCCGAACGAACGCTGCCCAGCTGAGTCGACAGGAGACAATTTGTCCTACGTATATATAATCGTCTACAACTTCGAGCGTAAAGCGTCCGATTGTAATGAGAGTCGGTAATACATGGGCATCAGATGATCTTCGTCTTATCCATGTTAATTCTTAGACCAACCCGCTCAGAGGCTTTATAGTATTCAAGTCCTCCATGGTATACGAAGGTGAGTGATATACTCGCCTTCTCCAGTCCAGTCTTTAAAGCATGCACCAGTGCAGCGGTGAACAGTTTTGGAGAAATAACATCTCCTTGATCGACTCGCTGCAGCGGAATAGGTTTCGCGTTCCAATTCTGGAGTCGGATTTACACAGTGAAGTGGCATTCTCGTTTGATTGATTGATTAAAACTTTATTAATTCCCACAACATACATGGCATTGATAAAATACGAAATTGAAACAATAAAGGTAAAAGAAAATAATAATAATATACATATCTAAAGAAAGCATGCAAGAAGTACATTCTAAAGAAGCCATGTGTCGTGGCTGAGAAATGGCGCTGGCTTAGCGAGCCATGCCAGGGCCTTAAATTACAAAATTGAAATATAAAATACTTGGCAACGCTGGAGAAACTGTAGTACAGCCCAGGTTTCGATTGAATCGTAGTCCAGAAACGCTAAGCAAAAGGGCAGATTATACTCCGCAGCCTTCTATATACGAGTAACTTGACGGGTGGTCTTATTTTATCTTATCTAGGTGAGGGCCCTTTCGGATACACTTCGACCCAGTGGGATCTTTTGTGCATTTGACGTCTCATTTATGACTACTCCCAAATTGCTCCATCATTTCTACAAACTGCATGATACAGCTCAGCGGAAGTACCTTAAAATCCTTTGGTTGCGGATAGCCGTTATCAAAGTAATTAATTATTTTTCTGGCAAGGGCATGACATTCACACAGTAAGTGTTCCATAGTATCATCCTCCTCACCACACATTCTACAGTCTAAACTATCCGATAGTCCCATCTTGGCCAAGAGATTCTTGACCCCGAAGTGACCTGTCAACACCCCAAATATAATTCTGAGTTGCTTTCTGCTGGATTTCCAGAGCTTTTGGTCAAGCCCGAGTCCACTCCTTCTATAAGCTGGCTTAGATTGCCTTAAGCCAGCCTCATTCCTCCACTCATGTTGGTGTTTGGTTTTGGCGTAGGCTTCAAAGGCCGTTATCATGGTTCCGCGCGTTCCATGGCGAGAGTACCACAAATTGTTCTGAACCTACAATAGTACATTACTACAGAGGCCGGGAAGTAAGGGGTTGCCGGCCGAGTACATATGCCGATCATAGCGAGGCCGGATAGTTATGAGGCTGGCAACCCCTTTTTACGCCGAGGTATGTATAGTGCTTTTCTCAAACATGCAATGAAATAAATAAATTAAACTCCAAGAAATCAAACTTTAATTTTCATGGCTGAATGCCGTGATGCTGTGCCACAAATTGTGGAATGTGACACTTCGAAGCCCATTATGAATAACACAACGTCAATATATAATTTCATGTTCGAGAAAAGTAATTTGTAGACCCCCTTCTTGCTTTAAGCTCATCTGCTTTTTCGTTGCCGATGAAGCCCTCGTGCCCTGGTATCCAAGCTAGTTGGTTATCTATAGTGCTAAAGCCTCTTCGGAAACTGGCTTGTTCGGGAGGCTGGAAGTCATCTAACCTGCGCACGAGACGATTTGTAATTACTCTCGAAAACAGCTTTTACACACGGCTCAGAAGTGAGATGGGTCGGTGTTTCTTAAGCAGGGTGTTGTCACCATTTTTAAAGAAAAGCACCAGCACACCTCTGTTCGATGCCTTTGCCGTTCACTCTTTCACTAAGACAAAGAGAGGTATTTCCTTGTTTTGAAAATGAAATGATTAGTATACCTATTACCTACAAACTATGTTAAATAAGGCGCTCTCTGTCGTACTTATCCAAGCAGGTCATTATTCATATTTTATAGAACGGAACCGTGTTTGTATTTTAAGAAGCTTCTGCAAACGATATTGTATTAATTTGGTACTATAACGCTAACCAGTTAATCAATTGACATTTTACATGTCAAAAGGAGGGTATTGATTGAGATATAATCATGATTTTCTGAGTATAAGGCCGGTATAAAACCGGTAATTTACCTATTTACTAATAATTAATGTTTAGGTAAATTACCGGTTTTGATTTAAATTTACTGGTTTTATACCGGCCTTATACTCAGAAAATTGACCGGTTAACCGGTATGCATTCCCTAGTAAGAAATATGCATCGAAATTCTATAATTTCAATAACTCCGGATTTTTAGTATTAATTAATTAAAAAAGTCCTCTTCCGCTTCGATGAACAACAATTTTTTTTGGTAATTCGATCTTTTAGTGTTAGGCTCTAATCGGAATTTGAAAGATTCTTGAGTACCTAACTTTCGGAGTTTATCTCCTACCTACACCCTAATTTTACTACCTACTACTACTTAGAAAGATAACTAATACTAATAACCATATATATACTTTCTGTATCTACTTCATATTAGTAACATCAGATATGACATCGCGACTAGTAAATAAGTACCTACAAATAAAATTGAAGCTAATTTAAGTTTAATACTAAATAACCCTATATAACTTTCTTTATTGGTAAAATAAAATAGATAATTGCAACCGAAAAACAACTAGTAACTAAATATAAAGTAAAATCAAGTACTAAAAGTTTGTACCTACAAGTTTGAGCGTACGCACGGCACGGCCTTGGAGAAGTACTCGGCTGCCAGCACGCTGCACACGAATCGCGCGCGAATGATTTAAATTGCGGATAAAAACTGATAAGCTAATGCAATTAAGAGCTATTGATGAATCCGTTAGAATTTGTGTTTATATATTCTTCGATAGAACTGAAATGAATTACGCCAACTTGAGAATTTATGAGATTTCTTTTATGGTAAGGAGAATGGTTTCAAGATATAATTCCTAATAAAAAAAAAGACTATTGATAAATCTGTTAGAAATTTGTGCTGCAATATATTTTTTTAGTTTTGAATACACTATAGTAGCCACTAGTCACTTGAATATTCTTTCAGTAGATTTATATTTTTTTTAATCGTTTCCTTTTTTGCTGACGTAATCTCTTGACGAAACTATTAGAAAACGATAAGTAAGGTTTGAATAATCAAATACGATGCATTATAGGAAAAATCAATAACTTGTATAATCTTTGCAAAGTTTTACAAGTGTTCCTTACAAAAAAGTTAATTATTCGTAAACCAATATCAAAAACTGTTAGAAATTATTTTTCGCTGTTAGTACTTAAGGTACTCTCGCTGATAACAAAAAAAAATCAAACTTGGGAGTTATGTTAGTTTGACGACACATTACAGTGTTCGCGTACCGGACTACACACTGCAATAATTTTCATTATTTTTTTGAGAATAAGTGATGGGATCAGAGTGAGATATTTCAGTCCAATTTACAACCTTAATTGTACGTGATTTTATGGCGGACGTTTACCTTAGTAAGTCTAAAAAAAAGTCACATAAAATGACTGCAGATTAACCCTAGATTATCTGAATGGATACC
Source organism: Epinotia ramella (assembly GCA_947578815.1). Classification (NCBI taxonomy): domain Eukaryota; kingdom Metazoa; phylum Arthropoda; class Insecta; order Lepidoptera; family Tortricidae; genus Epinotia; species Epinotia ramella. The sequence goes on along the minus strand of OX388224.1, from coordinate 10,979,657 downwards.
CTTGTGGGTAAATTTTCCCATACACGTGGACGGGAACATTCCCACGATGGGAAAGCGAGATTCCTATCTGCTGTGATGTTAACTTGGATTGGTACACAATCATGGCGAAATTGCTAAAGCTGTATTCTCTACATTTTTTTTTTCTCTCAATCCCATTCGCATAGAGTAAAAGCAGGATATATGCCCCACTTTTTACAAGCTTTTATTTAACTTGCCCTGTAGTATGGGACAAATCTTGCAAGTTAAATTTGATCCACTTCCCAGTGACCGATTAAGCTGAAATTTTGGGTATAAGTATAGTTTGGATGACAATTCAATATTATGGTACCATCGAGCTGATCTGATGATGGAGACAGAAGGTGGTCATGGGAATTCACCAATTAACCAACGTAACCCAGTAATGTAACGTAGTTTGGGCTCCTTAGAATCGTCTCAATTAGTAGTTGAAGAAAAGAGAGTACAGTCGGCAATAAATGCGAATGCGTGTACCATTTTTTTTGTCAGAAACTTATTTAGCTTTAGCTTAGTTTTAATTTTATTTAGTTAATGTGAATTATTATCTTGTATAGGTATACTTTAGAAATAAAATAAATTTATAATTTATGGAATAATGTGTTTCTAAATAATTGTATATTCTTGTCATGTTGGTGGTAAAAAGAAACAAAACGTACCTACTTATTATTGTGAAGATTAGATGTGTCAAAAAGTTTACAAAACTTTTTGATTTTTTGGATAATTCTATATCGATTTTTTTTAAACAAGATTCATCATAAATTATGTCATAACTATTAGTTTAAACTTCAGAACATTTCATTTTCTGCTATTTTTCAAAGTTATAGGAAGCTACAGCTACTTAGATACAAATAATTTGTTTATTCATAACATAGTCCAATAACTAAAAACTAAACCAACCTTTTCCAAAACACAACCAAAACACAAAAAAAATAACAACACGAATTCGCGCGCAAAATCGAGTGCGTTCCAAACAGGCGCGTTCACCGCGCGCGCTCCAAATTCAAATTGCAACTGATCCACATAGCGCTGTGACGTTTTATATAGAGCCATCACGGGCCATCATTTGCGGTTTTTTTTGTGGCCTCGGTAAGTAAGGGCCTAGGATGCTTCTGCTTAGCTATTGTTAGTATTTTTTGGCAGAATGTTTTCTTGTTAGACTACTACTAACTACTTTAGCCCTAAATGCTGACCTTAACCGAATGATTAATTACATAGAACGAATGCATTTTTTTCTTAATTACTGAATTTATGGGATGTTTGCAAAATAAACGTTAACTAACTAATGGCTTCTGTTTGATGATATTAAGAAAACCCGAAAAGTTTACTGTTTCGAAGAAAAATGCATTAGGTCTAGTGAAATATTAGGTGTAATAAAACATTAGGGCAAAAGTTAATAAGTAGGTCAAGTGACAGGACCCCTTTCTTAACACGTAAGGTAAAAAAAAAACCCGACTGCCCTAATCACGTCTTTGGGTCACATAAGAAAGCAATATTCGAGGTTGGATTGATACTGTAGGATTAAGCTGGCCAGATAAAAAAAAATGTACTTAAATATAATTATTTTTTGCCTTTGAAACGATTGCTAAAAAAAGTGGATTTAGGAATCTCGTAAATATGTTCGAAACCTGAAAATGGAAGCTCCAAATATTTAAGAGATATGTTCGCAAAAATAACAAAACCCTCCTGAGACCGCATAGGTACCAAAAAAACAATGGTATTTGAACCTGGTAATAGATAAGTAGTCTTGAATTTTCATTTGTTTCAACCTTGAACGAGACAAGACAAATGAAACACTCTTCCTTCAAAATATGACTTACATTAAAGGTGATTAAAGTGAACTAACCAATAGTTCTAAAACAACGTTTGTGTTATCTATAAGAACGTGGGACTAGAGGATACATACAGTGGCAGTGACACATACTAAAACGTACGTAATATTAAGCTCACTTAGAAACTTGTTTTTAACTTAGTTCCAGCCTGTTATTCAACAAGCAGAAATTCTAAATTCAAAAACCGGCCAAGTGCGAGTCGGACTCGCGCACGAAGGGTTCCGTACCATTATATATAATAATAAGTTACAATAGAATTTGTACGAAACTATTACTTCTTGAAGTACATTTTATAAGTTGGTCGACTATTACTCGTAAACGTGTAAAGCCTACTTAGCTGTGATAGTTTTCCTTTTAACTTCGTTATATGTACTACTACCATGAATTTTTTCACATATCCCAAAACAACCATTTAGCTAGCAGGGGGTGGGGACACTGGAGTCTAACAAAAATTAGCACTTTAAGGCTTAATATTTCACAAACGGATCGTTTAATCGAAAAATTGTTTTCACAAACCCCTAATATTTTCAAAAGACCTATCTAACGACACCCCACACTATGGGGTAGACGACAATAAAAAAAATCATCCCACTTTACATGTAGGGGAGGTACCCTAAAAAAAATGTTTTTCAAGATTTTATTTTACCACTTTGTCGGCATGACTAATATGTATATTCATGCCAAGTTACAGCTTTCTAGTACCAAGAGCCTCTGAGCTAAGCTGCGGACGGACGGACGGACGGACGGACGGACGGACATAGCGAAACTATAAGGGTTCCGTTTTTGCCATTCTGGCTCCGGAACCCTAAAAACGTCATACGAGGATAGCTTCTAAGTAAAATAACAACGGCTATTATTTCCAGAGAAACCATTTATGTTTTACGACGTCTAGTTCTTTCGGTTCATTGAACTAGTTTTCGCATCCTTCACAAAATCCAGGAATTAAGTACCTAATAGCCTCGTAGTCGTGTATGTGACATTGACTTTTTACTCAAAAAATGAGGGTTTTTCTTTATTGTGTTATCATTATCATTATCATTACTTTATTCGTCGAAAAGCAGGTGATGATAAACATAGGCGTTACAGGCATTGCCTTACTTAAAGAACTCCACTTTTTGCCATACAAGACATACAAATATTTCAGTGTCTTAAATTAAACAGTGAGAAGTAGAAACAGAGGTAAGTAGTAGATATCAACACACAAATACAATATTTAAAGGTAAAAAGTATTTCTATATAATGTCAAAATTGATATAAAATAACTGTTCCCAATACATTAAATTAGTTTATTGTCATTTAAATAGTTTATGTAATATGTCATGTTAGTTTACTGTCTAAAAAATAATCTTAAGAAAAGAATAAAAATGTATAATGGATGAAGTGTGTCCAAGTATTTGTTTGTTTTGCCAGTGCTACGTATTTTATGTCGCCAAATGATGCCATTGTATAGTTTGTTTTAGTTTAGATAAAGAAAAGTATTTAAAAGCAGCCATTACGGATGTATTTTGTTTAATTGTTAAATGATTACGCATGAAAAATACAAAAAAACAGTAGCTCCACCAGGAGTGTCCAGTCCACGTGCCACACTTTTATGAAATCTCTTTGTTATCTTTTCCTTCCATAATTAGTATGAAAAGAAGTTGTATTATGCCACGTTAATATCATTTCGTCGTTTTAACTAAAACAAACTATAAATGTATTTGTAAACTGATGTGTAAAAGAGCCCTTGCAGATTATTTTTTGAATTTAACAGTTTCCTCTTCCTCCTGTTCACGTAATTTTGTTTGTATTCACATTTGTCCAGTACTTTAGATACAAATAGGTATGACTCAGTAATAAGCACTAAATTAACGTAATGCTCTATAGTCATTCGCTACTCTCAACTCCCGAAATGAGCTCGTTATACACGGTTACAGTATTGCAAACCGTTATTCAACTTCACAAAAAACAGCTTACACTAAACTAAACACTAAAAATATATTCTAAAGTCGATTTTGCAAGTAACATTCCTATTAGACGACCGCTTTAGCCTAGTTAGTAGTGACCCTGCCTACGAAGCAAGAGGTCCTGGCTTCGAATCCCGGCATTTATTTGTGTGATGACCACGATATTTGTTCCTGAGTCTTGGATGTTTTCTATGTATTTAAGTATTTATTTATGTATATAAGTACGTTTATCGTCGTCTAGTACCCATAGTACAAGCTTTAGTTTAGGACTAGCTCGATTTGTGTAAGATTGTCTGCAAATATTTATTTATTTGTTTAAATGTGGTTGCAAATTAGGTTAAGTTACAATACCTAGTAAACGAGTGTGTCTTGCCATCAAACTTAATAGTTTGGCGAGTATATATTTGTAATTTATCATGTATATAACTACACTCGCGGTCAAAGAAACCGGGATAGTACGAAAATCTGTAATATCTCCTAAAATAATAAAGCTAGGGACATGAATTAAACTGCATATTGTAGATAATTTTATACTGAATTAAATAACATCAAATGGTGGAATCGTAATTCTTTTGTGTAATAAAATTACATAGGAAACAAAAAATCAACCAATTTTACGTACAAAAATAAGCAGTAGGTACTTCACATACAACACAAAAAATAAAAATTAATACTTCGTATTGCCTCCTCGGGCTCTTCTTACAGCTTCTAGACGATTCGGCATGCTGTTTATTAAGTTCTTTATGCGTTCTTGCGGGATATTGTCCCATTCTTCCACTAACGCCTGTTTCAGGTCTCTAAGTGTAGCTGGGGCGGGGTTTCGAGCTCTTACACGCCTCCCAAGCTCGTCCCATACATGCTCAATCGGATTTAAGTCCGGACTCCTCGAGGGCCAGTTCATACAGTTGATACCAACCTCCAAAAAATAATCTCTGACAATTTGAGCTGTGTGTGGCCTGGCGTTGTCATGCATAAACATAGAATTTCCACCCATATTAATTAAGTATGGGCCGACATGCTCATTAAGAATCTCTTCTACATATCTTGCACTCGTTAATGATCCATTTTCTATTAAAACTAACTCCGAGCGACTCTCTGAAGAGATTCCAGCCCAAACCATGACTGACCCACCGCCGAACGCCACTTTTTCCTCAAAACATGCTGGAATAAAACGTTCACCAGGCCGTCTGTAAACTCTTTGCCGCCCGTCATTTGCATAGAGCATAAATCTGGATTCATCGGAAAACAAAATTCTTGCCCAATCTTCGTCACCCCAGTATCTGTGATCGCGGGCATAAAGTCGTCTTGCTGTTCGATGTATTCTTTCAAGTTTTGGGCCATTGGCCGGCCTATGTGGGGTCAAATTTGCTTCTTTGAGCCGCCGCCTGACAGTCCGCTCGCTGATGCCGTCCCTTCGGGTCTCTAAAAGCTGATTTTTCACTTCAACTGCTGTGAGGTGCCGATTTCGGAGCATGGTTGTAACAATAAATCGATCTTCTCTAGCTGTAGTACATCTTGTTTTGCCAGTTCCTGGTCTTCTAAGGTTCTGCCCAGTTTGTAGGTAACGTTGGAGGACTCGCTGCACTGTAGAAAGTGACACACCTGTTCTTCTCGCTGTATACCTCTGACTTCTTCCTTCTTCTAACATAGTGATGATACGAGTACATTCATCTCGTGTTAGCGGCATGATAGACATTCAAGAATGACCACAAAATAAAACAATGACAGCCTTTTATCATAGTTCTTTGACAGATTTATTTATTTATTTATTTATTAGGTACACTTTACAGATATCATACATTATGAGATACAACACAATTGCTTAAAAACAAGCAAAAGTAAAACGAACGCAATTTCAAATAAGTACCTAATTGGTTTTTTTTTTCAATTAAACCTTTTTCCAGTTACTACGTAGAACATTGAAGGTTGGATTTAGAAGAATATTAAATTCTCTATAAAACAGAGTTAGTTTCATGCAGATACGACCAACGATTTACAAAATATTGAGGTTTTCGTCACTGACCCGGTTTCTTTGACCGCGAGTGTAGTATTAGGAAAAAAAAATCGACAAAAATCCTATTAGGGGTGGTCCTAACGAGTGAAAACTGCACACACTACTGTATTGAACGAGCCAGCGAGGCTAACGATGTTCTCCGTTTCAGCTTGGGCCAAAAAAATTGCGTATGTCCGGGTGTCCCGCGCTGTCCGGTTGTTCTACCGTCATCCAATAGTCAGACCCCCCCCCCTCCCCACTATTTTGAATGACGTAATATATGGACAGCCCCTAAGTCGTGAGTACTCGTGAGTTCTACAACTCACAGAGCCACGAGTTCTTAATATTTAGTTACTTACAGCGTATGTTAGAGCTGGCAATTCTGTACGTTTTCATTTTGGATATCTTTTAACAACTATTTTTATGTACATGAAACTATATACTCACGGTATTTGACTATCAGAGTCGAATCAGCGTCTTTTTATGAAACGTCAAAAACGCTCCGTCTGTATGGAATTTGTAGGGAATATGGAATTGGGGAATTGCTTGTGACGTCACAATCAGATAACGTCCTTATTGTTAGTTTTTATGAATTTAAATATCTTAATATAGCAAACTTAAATGAAATATTGATACTTTCCGGGTATTTTCGTAATGTTTATCTGTTGCTAATGAAAAAACAATTTATTTTCACTGTTGTCAAATCTATGGAAGGGAAGATTGAAGAAACGAGAGGCAGAGGAAGGCCAAGGAGAAACTATACTTCCAACAAATAAATGGTTTAAGGAGAAAGTTATGGTCGGGTCATATCAGAAACTAAAGGCAATGGCAGAGAACAGAGACGGCTAGCGATTGCTCCACCGACAAGAGTGCTACTCTTATGACGAAGTTGACAAAATGTATTGTGAGTACGGAAGAAGAAAGAAAAATATATTTATTGCCTTAAAATAAAAAATATCAATTAAGTAAAACATCTTTTTTTGTACACGAAAAATTTAGTACAAAAAAAATAACAAAAACTACAAAATAAATATGTTAAACAATAACTATTATAAATATAAAGGTACCGTGGTACCTTAGGGCGTGCCCTAAAACTGATTCCCATTCCCACTTGCCGGGTATAGATCGGGTTCTTTCACTTTCCGAAAGACGTCCACTGCTGGACATAGGCCTTACCCAAAGAGTGCCAATGGGCGCCACCCGCATCCATCGGACTCCAGTCTATCTTGTGGGCCTACCCACTCGCCACTTGAGAACCTATGATAATTATGTTATGTTATGAGTGTTATTTGAAGTTAAAATACTGAATTAGATTTTTATATTGGACAAGCTTTATACCGACTGCGATCGATTGGATAATGTGTTCCTGATTCCGTATACTATTACTAACCTGGTTTTGATGGGGGAAACAATTGTTTGAAATAACCGATAATTAATAAAAAAAAACTGTTGAAGTTTAATGGAACAATTAAATTATCTTTTATAGAGTTTACTAGGTTATGCCCAGTATGAAGGTTTTTAGAACATTGTTAAATTCGTAGATAGTAGGTATTGTTTCGGGTTTACCTTTGTTAATTTGGTTTCAAATGGTCTTTCATGCTTCATTAGTTTATTTTAAAACCGTTAACATTTTAGCTAAAGACGATGAAAAAATACATTAAACTTATAAAAAATACAGATTCATAAGAAACCAATAATCTACGAATGAAAGCCTGGCTTAACTATCTTGACGATAGCACTACCATGCCCCTGGATTCTTCGAAATATATCATTCTAAGAAATTTGTATTTTTGAGCGTAAGGGTATAAAAAACCAAATTTTTGAACGCGCGAGCGAAGCGAACGAATTTCGCCGTTTTAGCTTGGGTCATAATGTTTAGTCCCTCCCTGGTTGACCGAGCTCTGCTCGGGTGAAACTAGAGAAAATACGCAGAAAATAAATTTTCCCAGACATGAAGACCCCGTTAGATCGATTTTTCGCCCCGTAAACCCTTACGCTCTAAATTTAATTGATATCGTTTTGCAGAACGTGATTGCAAATATACGAGTACGTGTTTTTTTTACCGTTTTAGAGCCGAAGCCCACTTAAAGTAGGTATCCAAAACGTACTAATCATTCGTGAAAAAAAAAATGTACTTAGGTATTAGTTAAGTTTTTAGTAATAATTTACTTTAAAAACAAAGTTTTAACCGACTTCAATTTAGTACTCCGCCAAGCCACGAGAACATTTCCACATTTATTTTCCAATTTACCACATGAACTGATTTCCGAGAGCAGATGCGTTGATTATTAGAGAAAAAAACCCAATCGCTGTATGTGACCCGATAATATTTGAGGACTGCCGTCGATTCCACAAGGATCACCTTTGGTACTTCATTAGCTGCTTTCAACGGAATCTTATCAGAATCTGTGACGTATTTTTGTACTTTAAGTACATAATTGAGGAATTCCATAAGTCATCTGTGGTCTTCATCATCAGTTCCACTCCACCAAATTTATGATTTCCGGATGTAAATACACGAGATATAATAGAAAATACCAAAATCACTACACGCGTGCCTAATATAATTGAGGAGTTCTCTCAATTCCTCATGGATCCCATCATCCAACTAAATTAAAAAAAAAATGTGACCCACCTAGATGCATACTTACAAACAAAAAAAAAATTTTCGAATCGGCTCATCAATGACGGAGTTCTGAGGTAAAAAAAAAAAAAAAAATACAACCGAATTGAGAACCTCCTTCTTTTTTTTGAAGTCGGTTAATAAAAGGAAATTTAGTATGAAAAATCTTGTATGGCGCGCGGTGTATGCGAAACCCCCGACATATTCATTTCAAAGTCCAATATCTCAAAAACCGCTGAACAGATTTTCATCAAACATGACTAAGAACACTTGGTATAAAATTATCTATGTCACAAAAAAAACCGCATTCAAATCGGTCCATCCGTTTGGGAGCTACGATACCACAGACAGATACACAGATACCACCCTCTCTTTGTGTCGGGGGTTAAAAACCGAACTACTTATGCAGTCACTGATTCATAGGTTCACCATAAAAATCGTGATTATAATTGCTAATTCACTAATTCGATAATAACAGTATGGAACCATAAAGTATTAAACTAAGCAACCGGCCTTGCACCAATAAGAGACAGAGGCGGCCAACCTTGTCGGTTATTATTAATTTTACAAGATTAAGCTCAAGAACGGATGCAGCATTGATTTTGTTGAGAGCTTAATTGTTTTTGGTAATTTGTGCAGTCTTTTGTTTTTGTTGGTAGCGTGAAGCGATTTTATGATAACTGTGATGTTGAAGTGCATACATTTCGTAATGTAATGGAATAGTTGCGAGTAACCGGAGTAACCTATTACACGTGACGTGAGTAATAAGATCATCATCATCATCGTATCAGCCGAAAGACGTCCACTGCTGGACATAGGCCTCCCCCAAAGAGTGCCAAAGTGACCGGTCCTGCGCCACCCGCATCCAGCGGACTCCCGCAACCTTTACCAGGTCATCAGTCCACCTTGAGTAATAACATAAGATGAGATAATTTATTTAATGATAACAAATTGCAGTATAAATTCGCATGTACATGTCAAAACTTATAATAAATTATATCATTGATAACAAACAAAGAACGTAACGGAATAATTATTAAAGAAATATTTTCCTAACCATAGTGCAAATCTAACATGTGTCTGTCCTGTCTATCCATCCATTATACCTAGTCTAAGTTTAGTTAAACCTACATAAGTTAATCATATTGCATCTTAAGTTAAGAGTTCATCTTTTTTTCAATCTTTATATCCATAAAAAAACATTTATCTGGGCTGTAACATTTATCTTTAATGAAGAAAGAATTATTTATTTCTTCATTAAATACAAGCAAAAATCAATCCTACTATAATATTATATTTTATATGCGAAAGTTGGGATGTTTAGATGTTTGTTATTCAATCACGCGTGTTACGGCACAACCGATTTGGATGCAATTCTACACGAAGATAGTTTATAGCCTGGATTAAAATATAGGATCATTTTTATCTCGGATCGCAGACGCGTCACGGGCGGAAGCTAGTTAATGCAATATCTCCCTGGTTTGACTTGCCCGTAAATGTTGTGCGCCCCTGGCTTCCCATAATCAATCAGAGTTCGATACGAATACGGACTACGGTTACCCAATGGGCATTAACCTCTTGCATTAGTTAACAATGCTTTACGGTTATTGTATCTTTGAAGCATTAGTACAACCTAACTGTTGCCGAGTCATATTGATCCATTTAGATAGTCACCCTGTATATATTAGCTACGGTTGGTTGGGACATTAAGACTTTTCCCACAGCGGTGGTAAACAAGCACATGTCCTTCGTTTTATTCGTGACAAGCAAACAAACTGTAGATACATACGCACATACATTTGCCAAGGTTTCGTTAGGCGTGAGGTGAGGTGTGAGGTGAAGCCCTAAGCGCGTTCGATAACGGCCCTGCCAACTGTGCCAAGATGCCAAAATCGTTTTTTTTTCACGGGACTAATATTATAAATGCGAAAGTGTGTCTGTCTGTCTGTCTGTCTGTCTGTCTGTTACCTCTTCACGCTTAAACCGCTAAAATGGATGAAATTTGGTATAGAGATAGTTTGAGTCCTGGGGAAGGATATAGGATAGTTCTTATCCCGGATATCATCCCCCAAGGGGATGAAGTGGGGGGTGAAAGTTTGTATGGAGCTACGATATAAACGATTCCACGCGTAGGGAGTCGCGGGCAGAAGCTAGTAATATTATATATTTTATATATAGGTACTTAATAATATTATAAATGCGAAAGTGTGTCTGTCTGTCTGTCTGTTACCTCTTCACGCTTAAACTGCTGAACCGATTTGGATGAAATTTGGTATAGAGATAGTTAGTATAAACGAGTTCCACGCGGACGGAGTCGCGGGCAGAAGCTAGTATTATATAATCAAAGATATGTAGGTACCTATTAGGAATGTTAAATGTTGAGAACATCTTTATGAACTTTAACAAACTAGGTTGTTTTCGTCAAGGCTTATAAATAAAACAAATTTGTGTAGGTCACTCAGTAAAAAGGATTAAATTCTTTTAACTTTCTTCGATCAACAGTGCAAACAAAGAAACTTAGCTAAAACGTTTCGTGATCAAAATCAACACTCGTAGTCAGCTGTTGATCAACAAAAATCATAATAGTATTTGTAACATTAATAACTAAAAAAATTGGGAATCAGAATAGTTTTATGAATAAGTATATAAATAATACAATTTTGTGGTTAGGTTATTGTTTATATTGTTCGCGAGTCGTAATAAAAAAGATTTTAGGTACCTACATACATATTTAATACTCACGTCGAAATGATCTTCACAACAATATAAACTACTCAAGCACGATACATTATCTCTCCTCATCGCCTTACACCACTTTATCCTTATATTTGCACCTTTGGGCATATGAAAATATTTGCAGTTTTAATGTTATTTTCACACATAGGGACAATACAATATTTATAATAAGCTCTTGTGTGCTCTTCCATTACAATAAGTTAATCTTATAAGCTTTAATCACTCACGTTTATTAAAAGTGTGAATCAAACACTTTGTTGTTAATTTGTTTAAGGCGCCGTAGGTTCATGGCCTTCTCTCCCTCTCACTGAGCACAAGCGTGAGCGAGATGGAAGTGCGTGCTCGGAAGCGCGGATATCATGTTTTTTAATTTTAATTTTTTAGCCGTTTAAATAAATAAAAATGTAAACACTGATTTCTCTCAAACATGATATTGCCGATTTTTAGAAGCAATTTTAATATTTATAGCTTGTGTGCATAATTTGTTACGAATTAGATTGAACGAATGATAAATTATTATTACTATTTTAATGTGACTGTATGCATGACATGAATTTAGGTTTAAATAATTATAGATTACTATGATTGTAATTTTATTCAAAACATTTTAATCATCAATTTATAATTTTGACATCCTTAGTTTTTAATTTTATTTTTTATTGTTCTCACACTGTTGCTATATAAAATAATTTGTACGCCGAAAGGCAAAACATGAAGGACATTATTTTAACAATGACAGCTGTATGTACATTTACTCATGTTTGGACAAATAAATTATCTTTATCTTTATCTTTATATTTTAAGTGTAATTTTATGTGTTTTAGACCTATGTTCGTGATTTTTTTCTATCGAGCGAGTTTTGCTTAATCATGTTTCGAAGCACTGATTTCCCTGCAGAAAAGCCTCAAGATTACTATTCGTATTTTTTTGAAACCATATTATTATAAACAGACGCATTATATTGTTTCAAAAACTCTGTTCGCTTAACTTCGCTGAACCTACGGCGCCTTAAGAACCACCGTGCACTAAGCTGCACGGTGACGTCACTAATGAGCGCGCCAAAATGGTGGCGTTTTGATCGTCCGAAAATGATAGTAGTTTTAATTATATTTTTTTACCTTATTTAATAATATTGTGAAAGTGTTCTATTTTTTTCCGGTTATATAATTACTTATAGAATAGATAAAAAAAATAAAAAATATCATGAATATTCCCTATTTTGTTTTGTTTTCATTAACTTAGTGACATTTACTTTGTTAACCGTTTAAATCGGTCCTTGATCTGCAAGTTTTAAATGATTATTGTGTAAGATTATTATTATTACATTGTAAATTACCGTTTGACATGTAAAAGTGCCCTTGTGGCCTATTTGCAGAATAAATAATTGATTGATTGATAATCGCAGGGCGGTGCGCTAACAGAGCGAAACAAGAACTTACAAAATTAACAAAAGCAATAAATACTTCATTAAGCAACGGAGAAGCTATAATTTTTGAACCGTTTAGCTCATTGTTATACTCCATGGAACCAGATCGTGGGATCAACCTTGGCGCTTTCTTAAAAACAGTATAATTTGCATAGGGTCATAGGCTAGAGTAACGCTTACGCCATAAAGAGGCAATTAAAAAAAAGTTTCATGCGACTTTACTTATTCTGCTGCTACGCTGCTGTGTACATGATCAATAGCCCTAGAGCGTAGCAGATAATTGTAATATACAGGGTGTAAACCTATTAAAATCCTTAATCATCAGCCGTCAGATCAATACCAAGTTCTAAACTAAATAATAATAATAATATACATCAGCTTATACAGGGTGGAATCTTGAACGTGATCCAAAATAGCAAAATGTGAATCTATCCATGATTCTGAGCAACTTTTATTATGGGACCAACTTTGTGTTATGCCAAAAAAATCCAACTATTTCATTAACTCTGCTCATTTTAGACTGACAAGAATGTATGAACAGGTGTGTTTTTTTTGGCATAACACAAAGTTGGTCCCATAATAAAAGTTGCTCAGAATCATGGATAGATTCACATTTTGCTATTTTGGATCACGTTCAAGATTCCACCCTGTATAACGTCCCACTGCTGGGTAAGTAGTACAGGCCTCCATGAAAAAAAACCGACACTAGCAAACTTACACTCATAGCTAGTTATTAGCTACGTCCATCATTATATCCATAAATATGTACATCCAAACTTTCGCATTTACTTATATTATTACTTTTCATATAGGTAATGTCACAACGTCACAACTGATTTGTAGGCAACCTCGTTTCATGCATCTAGCCCATATTGCTGAAATCATATAAAATGCATGTTAAAACAATTACATCATTGAATCATTTAACATTATGTTATGAGGTTTAAAACAAACGAACGTTAACGAGCCGAAACGTGGGAAAGCGTATTTAAAAAAATAACAAAAGCTTATTTCCAAATGCCTATGACATTTTTTATATTTTCGTATGCGAGCTCTATATCAAGGGTGTTAAGGTCGGTTTCACATTGAAGTAATTGAGTAAGATAGGAATTGAAAATAGAACTGCGGTTAACCGATGCAATTAAAAAATTAAACGTGCCAATTTCAAGTTTATCTAACGTTGTTTCCTAGTTGCGTTTAGAGTGAGATTAAGGTATTTTAGACATTTATGCCATGACAAAAAGTAGGTACTAAATAATTGTCATTAATCGCCTGGACACAAAAAAAAGTTATAGTAAGACTGTTTTATTTAATAACTAGCTTCTGCCCGCGACCCCGTCCGCGAGGAACTCGTTTATATCGTAGCTCCATACAAACTTTCACCCCCCATTTTAGGGAAGTGGGGGGTTAGAAAGAGACAAAAAGTAGCCTATGTCACTCTCCATTCCTTCAACTATCTCCACTTAAAAAATCACTAGTCCAGGCAATGAACTGACAACTTGTATGGAAAAAATGTCAATTTTGGAAATAATTTATAATAGCTTATTTTTTATGTATAACGGATATATTATCAATTAAATAGTTACCCAGCGACAGAATCCGACAAAATTTCAGACATCGAAAAAATGGTAAGTTAACTGGCTTCTAAAAAGTCGGTAAAAATATTAATAAATGTTTTTGTCTTTATTTTGGTTCATTTACATTTGCTCTATAATATTCAAGATAAATCGTACAAAAAAAGATAATGCATGCTTCATTAAATCTACATAATTACTTCCGGGTGGAAAGGTTGTCGGATTCTTGACTAAATCATCTTAGAATAACATTTTCAAATGAAATCACCAAAAAAAAACGCTAATTATAAATTAATGTTTTTCACACCGTATTTTGCCTGGAGTATCTACACGTAAATTCGTCGCTCCGTTTTGCCGTGAAAGACGGACAAACAAACACACACACTTTCGCATTTATAATATTAAGTATGGATTGAATTAGTTAATTTGACAAAAAAACAAAGTAGTTAACATTGTAGTTATTTTTCCTAGTCGGTAAGTTACCCCCAAGGGCCCCAAAGATATCTAACCTGTATATTTTTAATAATACTCATACTGGAAATATATAATGTTAGGTAGTTTTCGAATGAGAGCCCCCAGTTCAAACTCGAATTATTGACGCTCCTGATTTTCATCACTTTTTCACAGCTGTAAATCTGAAATCATGTCATCCCGCTCCACCGCATAGCACGTGCTTTTACGTATAGTTGCGTGTTCAGTCAGACCCCGTATCATAGTCGGCCTTCTCATACGATAAGTGACAAGATAGGAGCGTCGTCTCGTTAACGGTGTCAGCCATCTATCCTATCACTTATCGTGTGATAAGGCCGGCCATGATACGGGGATGTCATGGGCGTGTTATTGTCGTGGCACAAAGACAATTGCGCGACAATGATACTTGTCAACCACGTCGGATGAAATGTCACTGCGGAGCAGGGATGCCGCGGATGCGATTTTTTTGACATCCGCGGATGCTGATATTTGGGGGCCCACATCCGTGCCGATGCGGATTGTGTGGTCAAAACACTCAAAAACGTAAATCAACGTCAATTTTATAGTATCACGCAATCATCAAACACTTTGATACTAAATTACAATCGTTGCGAACAAATCAAAAACACGTCTTCTCTTGGTCACAGAAACGACAAGAAGTTTTTTTTACTACTGGCGAAAATATCTAAAACTCGCGCATTGCTCGCGCATAAGGCGGAATCAGACGGTTCACTCGGATGAATGTTCCCTCGGGTGATTGATTCTTTTTTCTTTCACTCAATGTTCACACAACTCAGGTAAAATGACATATAAATGAACATTCACTATTCTAGGCGGAATCAGACGGTTCATTTTTCGTTTATTTTTATATTTCATTCCGCACCTTTCACCCGAAGTGACACGTCTGATCATGAAGTAAACTAAAAGTGCCGAATGAATTCACTAGTGAACGTTCTTTCCGTGTTTAGACCGGTCATTTTTCGGTCATTCGGAGTGCGAGTGAAAGATGCCGAATGAAAATATCAAACATTGTTGGATCGGTTCACTAGTGAATTCATTCGGCACTTTTGGTTCACTTCATGATCAGACGTGTCACTTCGGGTGAAAGGTGCGGAATGAAACATAAAAATGAACGAAAAATGAACCGTCTGATTCCGCCTTAGCACCGTTTGGGCTTCTTTCTTGAATCTCTCTCGTGAATTACACTACATCCGCATCAGCAAATACCTACTCCGCATCTATTTTGGCGGATGCCGATGCGAATGTCTGCAACATCCCTGCCTCGGAGTACAGAGGTGCGCGAGGGCCGAGCAGGCGTGACCTTAATAAGCAATATTCGGTTTGTCGAATTAAAGGGCCATTTAGATGGTGCAACAATTCGCATGCGAGTTTTGTTACATTGCGGGTTGCGGGACTTGGGGGCTACCGAAATACGACTTTTTGTTATTGTTACGTTACGTCTCCAGCAAGACTCTTCAAAACGATTGTAAGTAGGTAGAGGGCAAGGATTATTCTCAAGAATCTTTGGTATTGGGTTAAGGAGATGCCTTGATTTGAGTCGACCACGCCCCATAGACAGAGACACGCTGATGCCTTCCGCGCACGAGGAAAAGAGATGTAATACTTCGGGGGGATTATTACAGATGTGCGACACCGAATGTGCGATGTACGATTGTGCGACATTCGTATTAAACGACAGTGTAATCATGCGAAGTATTCGTGTCGACAATAGAAATGTACGACAGTGCGAAGTTAAATTCTACGACATCTTACTGTACGACATTATCAATAGATTTTAGATGAGATAAAATACTGTAGTATTTACTTGATTGTGTCGTAAAATAATGTATCGTTTGAGTAGGCTGAGTAAAAAAAGAAAAATATACAGACACAACTTTGGGATTTTTTTCTATCGAGGAAATTTTAAGCAATCATGTATCGATAAAATCAGATGATATAGTCAAGAATCATATATCTGAAAATCAGACCTAATTGTTTCTTAATCTAGTCAAAACGGCGTTTCAAAGCACGCGATAATTTCCAATGCACCGCCAGGCGCCAGTGAGTTTTTGTGAAAATTGTAAGCTCATTTTATGGAAGGGCGTCTCCTAAAATGCTAGGAATCCATCCATCAGCTTGGGCCAACGGTCTGTCGTACGTCTAGACTTTTTTCAACGAAAGACAAACTCGCGAGGTCTACAGCTCATAGAACACTAGTATAATTATTTAACTTGATTCCGTCTCTATATGTATAGTCTACTGCCTTATCGGCACAGAATATAAAGAAAAAGTTGATCGACACAACCTTACAGACTCGTAAATCCGACTCGCACTTGACTAATTCCTACCACCTTTTAGTACAGTCGAGTTCTCCAATATATGTACACTTTTTTACCAACTCGAATGCGGCCGCTAACAATTAGTATGCAAACGCGTTCGATTAGGTAAAAAAGTGTACATATATGTATTTATGAACTCGACTGTACCTTCACCATCCCTTGCGAAAACCCATCTTCACATTATCTTTAGAACGGCGCAGCCTTCGGGCTCATAAAAGCTCCTACCAATTTAAACCAATAAAGCATTGATC
Organism: Epinotia ramella; assembly: GCA_947578815.1. Classification (NCBI taxonomy): domain Eukaryota; kingdom Metazoa; phylum Arthropoda; class Insecta; order Lepidoptera; family Tortricidae; genus Epinotia; species Epinotia ramella. Next base: position 10,962,454 of record OX388224.1, on the reverse strand, counting down.
CAATTACTAATAAGCAATGAGCAGTATCAAAATTGCTAACAATTCATTAATTTTCATTCTTAAAATTATGCAATAGAGAACGCATTCATACTAATTTTCCCAACCCTTGAACAAAGTTTTAAAGCTCATTCGAATTTGTACTTTATTCCCAACGTATAAAGTGCACGTTTTAATGGCACGATAAATCAAGTTCGGAGTTTGCGTAAGTTATACTCCAGCACGTTTTTATTACACTGACTATCCATCATATCAAGGTCTTCGAAGTACTGGCAAATTAGTGGCCATTCATTAAAAGCGTGGGTCTATGGAAAATGGCTACTATGCATGTAATAATAGGCGGGTAGAGGTTCGGCCAAGTACTGAGCAAATGCAAAATACATGTTAGTTTTTTTTTCATATTTATTATAGGTACTTGTTTTTAGTTTATTTATTATAATGTTATTATTTTTCATCAATTCGACTAATTAAGAATGATTGAAGTGAATTAACAACAAATTGTTTCTTCATTATCTCTAAGGGTTTAGAGTTACTTAATCAACTTTTGCAAATTAAGTATAGATGAATTATCGAGAACATGGAATTGCATTTGTAGTAGTAGTACGAGAAAATAGAAAATTCAAATATAGAATGCCTGTAAACATACAATACTACTACATATGCAATTCTATGCACTCGTTAATTTATCTATAACTATGTTGGTTGATAAAAAAACTTCGTGAAATTTATAATGTTAATCGGGCATTTCTTTGCATAAGTAAATGTTATTAAAGTCCTGCCTGCGTCACTATCAAATCCATTTACGTTTATAAGCATCTAAATGTAATTGTTTTATTCATTCATAGGTACAGTCGCCATCAAATATATCGGAGCGGAGCGGCCAAAGTGCTCACAAATATACACACACATATATATATATGTCGTAGTGTCTCTATTGTCGAGGCATTATAGACGTGTTCAGATATTTGTGAGCACGTTAGCCGCTCCGATATATCTGATGGCGACTGTACGACACACGGTAATACTGTTCCATTTTTTGTATTGACATTTCGCGTATAAGGTATCAAGGAGAATTATTATGTTTACGTGTAAAAATTATACGTATTCTAATTTGTAAGTAATACCTAATCATACAAATTATATCGTAATACCATATCGTGAAACAAATACCTTCATTTAATCTAATATAATCTACCGTCGTTACACGTTAAATTGCTTTAAGTAACTAAAATTAATAAATAATCAGATGACAAACGATCATTTTTTTTTATTATATTGTTTAAACTTTGTATAGGTAGGTACTTAGTTTTCTGATACAAAATTTCTTCCCTCTAGTGAAACTATTATATCATATCATAATATATGTTAATATGATACTCTTTCCGGGAGGTAAGCAATAACCATACTTGGCCAGTTTTTTTCAACTCATACATTTTCGCTGTAATTCTACTATCGCATTCCCCATACACGGTAATCGAGAACAAAGCAACTAGATTACTTACTCGTACCAACAGTACAACCAAAACGCTAGTCCCAAAATCCAAAAGAAATAAATCCAAACTACAGTCACTTTTATTTTAAACCTTATTTCTCATTAATAAGACTCGAAATGAAATGTATTAGTTTCACGACTTGAGATTAGGCACATCTCTCCCAAGGACCAATGGAACACGACGTTCGAATTTCAAACAATAAAGCGCGCGAAATGTCGAAATTTTGAATAACGACTGTTTTTGTTTTTATACGTTGATTAGTGTTTTTATAGTGGTACGGCATGCAATGACTTATGCAGGGCTAAATAAGACATGAATTCAATATTTAAATTATCCTATTCTCATCATCCTCCTAGCGTTATTCCCGGTAGTGCCCCTAAAGGAGCCCGGGGTCCGCTTTGACACCTAATCCTAAGATTTGGCATAGGCACTAGTTTTACGAAAGCGACTGCCATCTGACCTTCCAACCCAGAGGGAAAACTACACCTTATTGGGATTAGATCGGTTTCCTCACGATGTTTTCCTCCACCGAAAAGCTAACGGTAAATATTCCGTACATAAGTTCCGAAAAACTCATTGGCACGAGCCGGGATTCGAACCCACGACTGCCGCTTGACAGCCGCAATCAATTACAGTTACAATTTAACAACATTAAATACTGTAGAATTAAATTAAACAGTCTGCGTATAATAAGCTGAACAAACCTATCTACATATTGAAACGAGTCCATGAATAGGAAAGGTAGAATAAAAAATATTAAAAAACCTACCAAACCCCTTTTAACTAAAATGTATCATGTCCTTTTCCTATTTAAACGCGAATATGTCAGTGACAGATAAAGACCGACTAATTTTGACGGCATTATAGTTAAAATAGGTTTCATGAATACCGATTTTTTTTAGCGATAAAACCGGATGTTGTCTACTATTGTTTATATTTAAATTAAATATGTTTCTATAGGTACTATTTTTCGTGAGCAATAATAGTACATTACGTACCTAGGGCGGTGAATTCGTGAATGGTCCAGATCGCAGGTGATTGTGCGCCATAAATATGCGATCTGGGGCTTTACGAATTACCGCCCGTGTTGAGTACACAATTTTACGTCTTCACCTGGCCACAATGCGAGTTTTACCATACGCGCAGCGTGCAGTAAAACGCGCATTATGGCCAGGTGTGACATAAAGAATATTAGTATTGTATTGTATATTTACAAAAACTGCCTGTTCGGTAGCCATTAAGGCTAACTCTGAGTAAGTTATTAGTTTAAGGGTCCAACTCGAAAAGTGTATTATTTTACCTAACTGTATGTTTCACTTATCCACAACCTTTCCATGTACAAACAAACGGCGTAAAACATAGTTTTGCAACTAGGGAATGCCGAGATTGCCACTGAAGCGTATTTGTGCGGTGAGATGTATCTGTGTGATTTTTTCTTAGATCCGGAGTAAAGATTGTGTTAACAAAATGCAAATTAGTTGCATAATGAAGATGTACATCTGTTACCGGTTCACCATTGTTTGAGACGACACGAGTCCTTAGTAATAGACTGTAATACCTACACATATTGCATGCTAGACTAGCGCAGCCCGCGTATCGCAGTGAACGTATTATCGCAGCGTCCGCAGCCCGCTTATCGCAGTGAACGTATTGCCGCAGCCCGCGTATTGCCTATATCCTTACCTTGAAAGTCGATATGTGTATACAGAGTTGAAAGAATCTTTGAAATCGGACTAGGGTTCCGGATATTACCCCGTACATAAAAAAAATATAACGTTACAGATTTTTTATATTAGGAACATCTTTATAATATTATTGGTTAAAGATATAGATACCTACATCCATACATTAAATATAGAATCATGATGACCACCTGACCACCTGAAGCACAAGGTTTGTGCAAATTGTGCAATGAAAGGTCATAAAACTTCTACTGACCCTAAACGAAACGTCAGCCTTTAGTTAATTATATAATAATCTAATAAAAAACAAGAAAATATCCTTTCACAAACTCATCTTAGTGCTCGCAAACCGGCTCACTAAATTAAGCCTAACTAAACGACGCAATTACCCTTTAGGTGAACGCAGATGCCATATGACTACATATCTATTTCATATTGCGAATGCTGTTTTACTCAAATATGCAGCCGGACACGGGTCATAGCCAAATGTAACGAGCCTTATCACACTTGCGATTTCCAAGCGTATTTTGTATGAAGGCGATCACGCAGCGTGTTCGCCGCGACTGATAATTGTATAGAAAACACGCTCGCAAATCGCAAGTGTGATAAGGCTCTAAGGAAACAAGGAAATTTTATTGGGAATTTCTGTAACACACACGAATGCCTTTCTTAGCTTTTTATTAATTTGTTTTCTAGGTACATATAAATTTAGTAGATGAAGTAGTAAGCACATACAATAAAAATGTTCACTTCACACGTTCGTTGACAGTAATGACAGTAAGTACCGTCAATTAAGCGTTGTTAAGCCTACGGATATGGCCCGCCTGTCGACGTCCTGACAGCGAACGCAATTATTTCAGGTAATATTAATAAAAAAAAATAAAAAAAAACCGTTTCATTCTTTCGCCTATGTTTAGAATGGACCTTCACGGACGTAGGCTATATACATATACAACGTGTTAATAAAATAACGCAAAACCTGAAAACCGTTTGTTCAAAATCGAGCATAGAATGCGAAAAAAATAAAAATAATTTTTTTTACAAGATTTGTTTTTTACATTTGTATGGAGTGTTGGCCGACGCTACGGTACGGCTACGGTAGCCTAGTGGTTCAGGCATGCGGCTGTCAAGCGGCGGTCGTGGGTTCGAATCCCGGCTCGTACCAATGAGTTTTTCGGAACTTATGTACGGAATATTTACCGTTAGCTTTTCGGTGAAGGAAAAACATCGTGAGGAAACCGGTCTAATCCCAATAAGGTCTAGTTCTCCCTCTGGGTTGGGAGGCCAGATGGCAGTCGCTTTCGTAAAACTAGCGCCTATGCCAAATCTTGGGATTAGGTGTCAAAGCGGACCCCGAACTCCTTTAGGGGCATAACCGGGAGCAACGCTAGGAGAATGATGTATGGAGTGTTGGCCGACTGGGGCGACCTGCTCCATACAAATGTAAAAAATAAATCGCGTCAAAAAATTTAATTTTTAATTTTTTTCGCATTCTACTCTCGATTCTGAACAAACTGTTTTCAGGTTTTGCGTTATTTTATTAACACGTTGTATATCCTTTAAAAATAAACGTTTTTGTAGGAAACCACGGTTACAAATGGTGAAGTATATAATGGAAATACAGTGAATAAGGTACCAAGTGAATTTAATTATAACTGTTTGGCCGCATCTCACGCGGAAGAGTGTGGAAATTCGCCCAGCTAAACGAAACTGCGGGCTTAGAAGATCTGCCGCCAAGTTTTAAAGCTAAACCTAGTTTTGACACGTCGCTGACGATCCAGATGTCATACGGTCACACTCCCAATTCCCAATCTGACTAAACTGGGTTCAGTATAATTCAGGATTCAGGTCTTCTTAATTTAGGATAATTTAACCCTTTACTTCGCAATTAAAACTAAACGTGAGTTCAAGCCTCGTTTGCAACATCTAGAGCAAAAAAAGACTACAAAAACTGGAAAAGGACAGACAAAAATTGTGTAGTTTATACTTTACATTGCGAATTAAAGGACGAAAGACACCTCAATTCTTGATTGGTCAATTCCCTTCAAGATGTACAATTAAATTAATTAAGCGTAAGAATTATGAGGAGTTACTAATCCCATTCTTACAATGCATATCACTATCACTACATACTCGTAGTATAAAACAAAGTCGCTTCCCGCTGTCTGTCCCTATGTATGCTTAGATCTTTAAAACTACGCAACGGATTTTGATGCGGTTTTTTGAAGTGAAAACTTCTTTAGCGGCGCTGAGCACTTTTTGGGATGGAGAAAAATTGCCAAATACGCGACAGATTTTTGTGACGTCAGATGTGAAGGAGGTCACTTTTTGCTGCTAGCCGATTCGACTTCATTCAAAACTGAACGCTATTCGTAAGAGTATAAAGCCGTTAAACACTTTTTGCAATATAGCATATTCTGCAAATGAATTTGTAATTTTATCCACCGTTTTGCTATTGAGCAAATTCGAATAGTTCGAATTTGGACGTTATTCCTAAAGAGATAAAGCTTTGAAAAATATTTGGCTACGACAAAAACAAACTGGTATTTTGTTCGCCGCCGCCGTCCGCTGTTCTTGCAAATTCGAATAGTTCGAATTTTGGACGTTATTTCTAAAGAGATAAAGTTTTGGAAAATATTTGGTAATGGCAAAAACAAATTGGTATTTTGTTCGCCACCGTCGTCCGCTGTTCTTGGCGTCGGACATTCATTCAAAATTCATTTTTAGGGTGACACCGTAAGATGTCACGTGACCTGATCGAAAAACTGTTACAATGTTATTGAGTTTTCACTTCTGCCGGCACTCCCGGAGTGCAACCCGGTCTTTTTTTTATAGATATAGTGATTCAGAAGGAAGGTTTATATGTATAATATAGTACCCGTGCGAAGCCGGGGCGGGTCGCTAGTTAGTACGTACTAAAGCTGATCACGGGATGGCATTGCAATCACGATTCATAATTCATAGAATAATGAAGATGGTTGTTCGACTTCAACTATTCTCTTTTCTCCCTTACGTTTATTTAGAAAAAATACACGTTTTTTTCTTTAGGACTTGGCCCTCATTATTTGCCGTAACTTTTGGATTACTTCTAAATTCTACCAACATTTTTATTCCCACAAGTTTTTCTTTGGTTGCGAGCCACATGTGAAAGAAAACAATGGGAAATTGTTTTTGCGAGATTCTTCTTGTGAACTAATACGTTGACAGGATTAAGAAATTAACATAATTAAGTATGTATTTATGTATAGCGATATTACTGTTAATTGTATGAATGGGTCACCTGGAAACATGGATATCTATTTAAATTTTTCAATAAACACCATCTTAGCGTTTTTCCAGGCAGTGCGCCAAGCGCGCGTCAGTACTAAATCACGAAAAAATTTTTCACGAAATCTTTTTCACGAACGACTTTATCACGAAAAACTTTATCACGAATAAACTTTATCACGAAAAGACCATATCACGAAAACTTTATCACGAAAAGACTACCTATATCACGAATAGACTTTCATTCCAGATATTAAAATTATATCCGTGCGACTACATTCATTTTTAGGGTGACACCGTAAGATGTCACGTGACCTGATCGAAAAACTGTTACAATGTTATTGAGTTTTCACTTCTGCCGGCTCCCGGAGTGTAACCCGGTCTTTTTTTTATTTTAACATGAAAATATAAAATATGTGTTGACAACTAGACACCGTAAATACATCATTTCGCCAAACTGCGGAGCAGTTTGTTTTGTTGGCAGTTTGTTGGTTAATTGAAAACGTTCAGCCTTGGTTGCGCTATATAAGCTACTAGCGACCCGCCCCGGCTTCGCACGGGTACTATAAACGACGTGTTTATATGTATAAACATATAAACATTCCTCTTGAATCACTCTATCTATTAAAAAAAACCGCATTTAAATCCGTTGCGTTCGGACAATAATCTTAGAGCCTTATCACACTTGCGATTTGCGAGCGTGTTTTCTATACAATTAATTATCAGTCGCGCGCGGCGAACACGCTGCGTCATCGCCTTCATACAAAATACGCTTGGAAATCGCAAGTGTGATAAGGCTTCTTACACATAAGTATCAACCTAGTACCAAACTAAGCAAAGCCTTGTACTATGGCTATAAGACGACGATAATACAGATAATATAGATAAATCCATTCCATATTCCATACTATTCCATACTAATATTATAAATGCGAAAGTGTATGAGTTGCTTTGTTTGTTTGTCCGTCTTTCACGGCAAAACGGAGCGACGAATTGACGTGATTTTTTAAGTGGAGATAGTTGAAGGGATGGAGAGTAACATAGGATAGTTTTTATCCCCGTAATCATCCCCTAAGGGGGTGAAATGGGGGGTAAAAGTTTGTATGGAGCTGCGATATAAACGAGTTCCACGCGGACGGAGTCGCGGGCAGAAGCAAGTAATATAATCTTAAATACTTGCATACAAAACACTAATGATCCAGCAACAAATATTCGTGCTCATCACACAACTAAATGCCCTTACCGGGATTCGAACCCGGGACCTTAGCTCGTAGGCAGGTTCACTAGTCACTACCAATACCAGCATAATTATAATTAATGATGCTTCGTCAAATATCACTACATAAAACAAAGTCGCTTCCCGCTGTCTGTCCCTATGTATGCTTAGATCTTTCAAAATACGCAACGGATTTTGATGCGGTTTTTTTAATAGATAGAGTGATTCAAGAGAAAGGTTTATATGTATAATATAGTACCCGTGCGAATCCGGGGCGGGTCGCTAGTTGCATACTATAACGGTAAATCGGTTAAGTAAATCAAAAGACATTCCAAGGCTCGGATTTTTCATCGCACGGTAAGACGAAAGAAAACTATGGAGTCAATTTGAACAATAAAATTTTACTCATATTCATACTCATTTATTACATTTACACCAAAAGATGTTTATATTATAAATATAAATGGTAACTGCCACAACATGTTTTGTCACATTATGGGCCAAATAATACAATAATCACGTAATAATTCACAACGTGTGCACCGATGCAAATATAAATAAATTAAAGTCGATAATTAACATTATGACACAAACGATTAAATTTGATAAAGTGCTAAACTTGATAGATAGAAAGAAAGAAAGAAAGAAAATACATTTATTTAACGTCACAACTTAGGTACACAATTAAAAAAAAAGAACAAGCTAACGATGAGAAGAAGAGAGATAGGTACCTTGTTTGTCTCGTGCTATATCGTATATAAATGTTTTTGTATTTAATAATTGAAACTATAGGTCTACAGTTAAGAGAAAAAAATCTAACAATGCTTTGTGTATGACCGTTTCTTTCATATTTAAATAAATAAAGCGGCCAGTACCCACCGTTACGTCTATCGCAGCAATATACTGTGTATAACTAAATTGAAATAGTTACAGCTTGATAAATATAAAGAATGACTGGAGTAAGAAAATGAGTGAGTATGAGTATGAATATGAGTAAAGTTTTAATGTTAATATCGACTCCATAGTGTTTTTTCGTCTTACCGTGCGATGGAAAATCCGAGCCTTGGACATTACCTACAAGATATTCTCGGAAACCAGTCACGTACATATCCTAGGCTAGACCTTCTCTCACCTAACAGAGCCAAGGCTTCAGCAATCATCAAAGCTAATATCCACATCCATTGGGATATGATCGCATCATCCATAATTTTGGACATTCCATATTAAGTGCCAGGGTCATGCCTGACCAAACATAACAAAGCGTGGGCGGTCATAGAACAATTAGAGAAGATTCCTTGCTCTTTTTAGGGTTCCGTACCCAAAGGGTAAAAACGGGACCCTAATACTAAAGGCTCCGCTGTCTGTCTGCCCGCCTGTCACCCAGGCTGTATCTCATGACATGAACCGTGGTAGTTAGACAGTTGGAATTTTCACAGATGATGTACCTATTTCTGTTGCCGCTAGCTATAACAACAAATACTAAAAAACCGGCCAAGTGCGAGTCGGAGTGGGGCTGACATACAACAGGCATGATTTTTTTGTAGATAACTAGCTGCCCGGCCCGGCTTCGCACGGTTAGTGTACCCGTAGGAATGAAGCATTTTCCCGCGGTATAAAGTAGCTTATGTTCATCAGGGATAATGTCGGCATCTAATGGTAAAATAATTTTTCAAATCGGTCCAGTAGTATCGGAGCCTATTCAATACAAACAAACAATCAAATCTTTCCTCTTTATAATATTATATCACTACATAGTATAAAACAGTCGCTTCCCGCTTTTTTTTTTTTTTTTTTTTTTTTTTTTTTTCCTTGTTAGGCCTGCAGTGCGGCCTGCTACAAATATGTTGAGGTAACCTCACTGGGGGGCCTTATGGGCCGCCCAGGGGGAATCGCTTCCCGCTGTCTGTCCCTATGTGTGCTTAGATCTTTAAAACTACGCAACGGATTTTGATGCGGTTTTTATTAAGGGGCTACCCGAGAATCGTATCTACTACTTTTGCACTACAGATAGAATCATAAATCAAACGGCTATCGGTTCTTCAATCTTTTATCTCCATTTTGACTGACCGGATTTTGAAACAAATTAATACTTAATTTTTCATGATTTTTTTAAACATTGTCTAAAAAAACACTTATTTCGCATCTCTATTGACGTGAAAGATCTAACATATACGAAATCTACAAATTTGGGTTCGTCTATGACGTCTCTAAAAACTGGTAGAGGGTTTTAATTTTAAACCAATTAACACAAAAGTTATGGCCAGAAAACCAGTTTTTTGGCCTAAAATTGTTCAACTTTGATGCCAAATACCTCGAAAACAATGAAGTTTGAAGTAAATATGGGATACTATATTGCTTAAAGCCGTTGTTGTTAATATAATAAGCTACAAAAAACATTAGAAAACTAAGGGATTCAGATCGAAGGTCATTGGCGTATGGGAGCCTCTTAATAGATAGAGTGATTCAAGAGGAAGGTATACATATATGTATAATATAGTAGCCGTGCGAAGCCGGGGCGGGTCGCTAGTTATATATATTATTATTAGTGTAAATTAGTGTAGATGGTACGGAACCCTTCGTGCGCGACTCCGAATCGCACTTGGCCGGTTTTTTATTTGTTATTATGACTTTTCCGCTGCCCGAAGCTCGGCGGCACTTACGATCATGCAATCAGATATCAACTTGAAGTCGAAAGAATGAGAAGTGTAACAGAACCGACATTGTTAATATCAAAGATACTCGTATGACTGACACGAGACTTCTAAAACTGGGGAGGTGGGGGGAGTTAAAATGAGAGTTAAAATTATTCAAGTTTTCACTACTGCCGGCACTCCCGGAGTCCCAGGCCTTTTATATATTTATTTTCCAAAAGAAGTACATGGCATTATACATATATTAAATTACCCGCCAAACTGTCAGAACAGTTTGTTGGCGAGACTGCTCAATTTATGTTTATACTTACTAGTATTGATCCTATGCCTACCTATATATATACATTGTTGACTATTAGCTACATGCAAGAATGCTAAAATATAACTGCTACTGATATGGTATCTGAGGCTCTAGTATAAGTTTTACCGAAACAAAACTTTACGATCGCGTTTGCGTTTTACCCTCAATTTGTATGGGATTTGACAGCTAAACGCAAACGCGGTCGTAACGTTTTGTTTCGGTAAAACTTATACTAGAGCCTCTGAACTATATTCTAATGCAGGCTGTGAGGAGTATGCAGATACGAGAATTAGCTACACTTTTTTTCGTCTCTTAGTCAAATCATGCGATTTCAAGGAAAACCAAATCGAAGTGGAAACAAAAGGATTTAAAACTTTTTTGTGTATTTTTATCAATAGAGGTACTTATCAATGAGATTGTTATTCATTTAAATACAATATGACAACTAAATTAAACAGTTTATGTAAGTGCATACTATATTTAATGAAAAAAGGCAATGTTTATTTTTATTGTTGTTAATAAAAAGACACCATGGTGTATGTGCAAAGATGTAACTTAATTATGTTTTATTTTTATTTTTAAGCATATATTGATTTATTTGTAATATCAGTTTTATTTTAAAACACAACACCAAGACTATTTTGAAGTAAAAATAATAAACCATCATGTTTTAATATAATTAAAGATATCTTAATAAAATTATACTTATTAAAAAAAGAGAAATAACTAACAAAACTAAAACTAAAACTTAATGAATTTGCAATTAAAATTATATTTCAGATCATTGAAACCATTTTTTTAAGTTGCAATTTTTTGAGTCTTACTCGATGTAAGTAAAAATTTGTTTTTCAAGCACACCTACTCTTTTCAAGTATTTGCAAAGCACATCTCTGAAACAGAATACGGACTACATCTGTCAGGTATTATGTATAGTCTTTATTAAATACTTGGGTACAGTACTCGAGCTTAATCTATGGCCTCATCTATGTCTATGGGCCGAGATGTAGAGCAAGGTCGCCGCAATTATAAACGATTGTATGGATCTTCGGAGCGGTGCAAGGCACAGGCCGTTTCCAAACTTGGCGGGCGCACTACCTTTTTCAACTTTTCTTAATCGTCTGAATTCAGGCTATGGAATCAAACATTGCAAAAATACATTCTATATGAAGTACTTACTAGGTATAGGTCGGGGGAAACGAATTGAACTGGAGTTTGTTAGTTTTATAGGTTTTAAAATAGGACGATATTTATTTTCTAAAGTACTTAAATACAATACAACTGAATGCGTTGCGTTGCGCGAGAAAGCCTAATAAAGTTAATTTGGATGGAAATCTAAAGCAAATTAGAATATACTTACAAGTAAGTACTTTATTAAATTGATAGATAAATTGAATTATTTAACGAAGTTATTAGTAATTAAAATACGAGTAGTAAAGTAACCGTAGTAACCGCTTTATTTATTTATTTATAATGCCTGATTTGTTCAAAACTGGAATAACAGGTCTTACTGCGACCATAGTTAAATTTCGATGGGAATTTCGGCCAATTTTCGCAAGTCCAGAAGAAACCCAAGCGCGGTGCCAACACTTTATTAAATATGAGGATTCGTTGCGTTGACAGCTATAGACAAATGCAGATCCTCTCACTCTCAACACAGAGCATGATAGGAGATAAAAATGATGAACAAGTTTTGACGTGCTTATTACGATATATGCTTTTTTTTTAATCGTAAATTTTCTAAGTCTGGTGCCTTAGTAATCCCATGGCCGAACTCGCAACTTCAGATCGCTCTAGTTCCTAAACGATCAAGTTTATAAAAAAGCTTCTATCAATAAAAGATGCTTATTTTAATGTTTTCTTTAAAGTTTAACAAAAAAAATCTACCAAGAACGAAAATAAAAAATTTTGCTCGTAAATTTTCTAAGTCCTAAAATCGGGCCCCTTTTCCTATACCCCAACCGAGATCTGGCGTTCTTACTCGGGTCATACACAGATTTAGGTACGCTACGCCTGTGGACATGGCAATTATATAATCTGTGGTTGAGGGCTACAAAGCCTAATTTTTGTAAACGCCGTCCATTATTGTATAATATTCATTATGCGATAAAAATATGATTGATATCCACGTAAGCTCTTAAGCTTATATCGACCACAGGAAAAACTAATTTTGTTTTATGCTGGCCATACACCATGCTTCCTATCGTCCAATCGGCATGACGCTACCGATTGGATCAGTTAGTACTGACCGTGTGTGGGAGTGGATTGGCATGAGTCATTCCAATCCACTCCCACACACGGTCAGTTCTAAGTGATCCAATCGCTAGCGTCATGCCGATTGGACGATAGGAAGCATGGTGTATGGCCAGCATAAAACGCTGTGTATGACCCACTCACTCCCGGAAAACAACACCACATTTACCTACCAAAAGCAGGGCTTGAAATACCGGTATTTTCCGGAACCGGTATCTTGACCTTCAACCGGGAACCGGTAGTCGACTTGGTACCGGTACCTAGGTACCGGTACCAATCAAAAGTACCGGTATTGCTAAAACCGGTATCCTACATGATACCGATACCTTGAGTACCGGTAAATTAATGAAATTTACCGGTTTTTAACAGTTAAAATACCGGTACTCGAAAGTGCGAGTGCAGTGAATGAGAGAGAAAGAGAACACAATAAGTTATCTACTCACATCGCGTTCGCGAGTTGCGTTGCGGTTTTGCGCGCAACGCGCAAGCAAGCGTTGGATGGATGAATTATATTCTTCTCTTAGACGCTTCTGGATGCAGACGTATTCTTGTCGGGAGTCGGTAATTGGGACGATCTGATTTGTGGTAAGTCGTAATTGTGGTGTAACTGGTGTAAGGTTTAAGAATTAGCAGTGAAGCCAGTGTGTGATAGTGATAGCTTTCCGCTATTGACTGACTTGACGGTAAGTGTCATTATAATAACAATATTTACGTAAGTTCGGTGACAATAAGATTATGACACCATCGAGCTGATCTGGTCATAGAGTCGGAAGGTGACCACAACACGCTCTCTGTAACTAACCTAGGTAACCATTGAGTTTGGACTTATTACTTAGATTTGTGATGTGATGAGTAAGTTAAAATTGATATCAAAACACAGTCGACAGTAAAATTTAGTTTTTGACAATACTTTATTTTAATTTTTGATATTTTACAGTCTACAATTATGTACAGCGACGACGTGGCTATGGGTGGGAGTGGGACATAATGATTGGTTATTTTGAACCGATTTAAAAAAAAAAACGATTTTTATTATTTTATTCTATGACTATACATAGACTATACTCGATTAATCGAAGACAGTTGAACTGATGTTGGTAATTGCGTTTTACGTATCTATGTATGTTTGTACTTTGTATGAATGTTTACGTCACACCTGGTCATAAACTAGAAATTACCGCCCACTTTGCGTGCGGAAAATCCCACTTCCTAGGTTAGAGACGTAAAATGTTGTACTCACCACGGGCAGTAATAATGAAAACCTCAGGTCGCATATTTCTCGCCCTTGTCTTCGGCTCGGGCGTCAAATACCTGCTATCTGAGACATTATTGGTTTTACCGCCCTAGGTAAGTAATGTACTATTGTATGTATGTATTTAGTGTAAGGAGGTACTTAGGCTTACCTACATGCGGTTTTTGTAAGTAATTATTTATTCTGTAGCATGTTAATATTTTCAGAAAATTAAACGATGGATACCGAGGACCTTTTCGAAGAGGAACACGATCAAAGACGGAGTGAAGATAATGTGGAACACGGCCAAAGGTTGAGTGAAGATGATGAGGAACACGGTCAAAGATGGTGTAAAGATAATGATTTTGACTACAAAGACACATCAAATAAAGAACCAAAAAAAAAACAAATCTGAACCAAAGAACGATATGACAGAATCTGCCACACAAACACCACAAACCCTTGAGGTAAATGAGACCGAGACGAAATTGGCAAATGAAGCTTTTGGCAAATTCGTTGCACATGAACTTGCAAACGTTGTACCCTTTAAAATACAGTACGTCATGTACAAAATATTACAGCTTTTGGAAGAACATTCTTAAATATGTAAATTTTTGTTTTGTTTTTAAATAAAAGCAAGTATTCAATTATATTTTTCATTTATTAAGAGAAACCACAAATAAACAGCATAACGTTTTAACACTTTTAACTACTTAATTCCCAACTTTGGCTAATCAATACAAACAGCCGACTATTTTATGAAGTCTTCAAAATGAAAATTTGTAAAGACTCCATAAAATAATCGGTTGTCCAGTTTCGTACAATAATCAGTATTCAGTATTAACAATCTTAATAATATAATTACTTATTTAGTATAAATCACCATTGTGCTTATATTAATCTGATTAATGATTTTTGTCATTGCCAAGCAATAACTATTAATTAAATCACTATAATTATGACTTGGTTGCATCAAAAGTTTACATTGTACTAAATATGTACCTAAATAGTGAAAAAACAACGTCAAAAACAAAAGTCTTAATGTTTAAATACCCCTAATTTTATCTCCTCTAAACTCACTTGCTTTATTATTATTTATGCTAATATTTTTTATCATGTATTAAGCAAAAGCACTAGTTCGGCCAGTCTCGTACAATCAGTCTTTAGTATCAATCAACAGATTTTAATAATATATATTATTTACTTATTTACTTTAAATCACCATTGCGCTTATTTTAATCTGATTAATAATTTCTCTTATTGATAAGCAATACCTATTATCTTAACACACTAAATTATGAAACAATTATAATATAATCATATATTTTTCTTATATTAAGCTGAATCACTAATAAACAGCTTAATTACGTATTTACCTAATTTCTAAATTCGGCTAATCAATATAATCGACCGATTATTCTCTGGTCTGGCTGGAGTCTTTACAAATGTTCGGCCAGTCTCGTACAATCAGTCTTCAGTGTCAAAAGATTTTAATTATATTATAACATTATTTATTTGCTTACTTATTTGCTATAAATCACAAATGTGCTTATCTTAATCTAAGTAATGATTCCTTTTATAGCTAAGCAACAACTATTACCACTATAATTATGATTTGGTCGCTTCAAAAGTTTACATTGTTCAAAATGTATGTCAATGGTATTTGTTTAACAGCCTTAATGTCTAAATGCCTCAAAGGTTTAATTGTAATAATATCACTGGCTCTAATAATAATCTTATATTTTTCATTTGTGTAACGTTGCCAAGATAATACAATTTGTGACTTATTTATTTCCCGTTTTCCGTTTATTGTTACGAACAAATAAAATGTCTTCAACACGATCATCTTTTAAAGACATTCGTAAGTAACCTAACACAAATTTAAGTGAAGAGAATAATCTCTCAACACTTACTTCTGTGTCGCGGGAGCCGATAACACTATTTGTGCCAATTCATGAAGAGCGGGGTATCGTGATTTGTTTGTTTTCCAGTATTTAATTATATTTTCTTTATAATCAAGAAGTGGCTCCTTAAGGAAACGAATCAGTTCATCTGTCAATTTGTCAATTAGATTATTAGGTACGGTCGGAGCATTGGGATCATGCGTTTCAGAGTACTGTCTTGACAAAAAATCACGAACTTTATCCGATGCTGTTTGCGACTCGCAATCGGCATTGGATGAAGAGCTGATGTTAGAAAAATCAAAATCATCAGACACTGCAGATGTTGATGCGGTTGAAAGATTATTTTCATCGGTATTTGTTAATGAAACCATCCTACGACAAGTGTTGGCAAGGTGTTCTCGTGCAGATGTTTGCTGATCTAGTGTTAAAATGGTATTAAACCGTGGATCTAAGTAAATAGCACTGATGAACGCTTCGTTATCAAAAAGTTTCATTTGTCGTTCTCTCATATGTTTTACCAACTTACTGCTCAAGATTGTATTGATTTCGTCCAGTTCACATCTTAACCAATGACCATAAAATCACTCATAGTCAATTGCTCTGTCTGCAGTGTTTTGGTTAAAATTTTTGATGGTTTTAGTGATCTTATGAAATCTTCTAATAAACTCCACTTCTCAGAGGGAAAATATAGGTCATTATTTGGGTCGGTTGTCAAAATGTCCTTTAGTAGAATAAACCGCTCGATCATGTTATATGTTGAACCCCACCGGGTTGCGCAATCCAATATAGGCGATTTATTACTAGATGCCCTTAAAAACATAGCAAAGTTAGGAGAACGAAGCTTCTTAACCAAGTTTCGTACTAACTTGATTAAGTTTTGTGTTTCGCTATCTGTACAGCTATCGCGGATGGCCAACTGTAGTGTGTGTGCGGCGCATCTAATAGTGGGGATGCTTAAGTTTTCTTCTGACAGACGTGCCGCCAGTGCAGTGTCAAAATTATGTTGGAATATCTCTGGGTCTAGGTCACTGACGTCACTGTCTCCTTCCGTTTCATCAGCAGCATCATCGCTACTGTCGTTGTCTGTGTCTTCATTGTAGTCAATTGGAAATTCATATGAAGATTTCAGTTTATTGCATAAAATCTTTGACATTTTCAACATATTGGCACCGTTATCAGTGGTGCAGGCGTAAATTTGTTTTATGTCTATTTGAGAGCGATGTAACGTTTGAATTACATTTTCTGCAAGGTAATCACTGGTATGTCTGGCATATAATTCGATGACGCCTAAATTTTTTATTACTATTTCGCTATCCAAGGCGTATTGTAAGTTTATACCTAAGAAACATCTGGTACCTAAAGTTGCTGCATCCACCTTTACACAGATCAGTTTATTCCTTACTTGTTTTCCAAGGTCCCTACGCATTTTCGCAGCAGTTTCTGTAAGGGACTGTTTTACTTTATGTGATTTGACACGTCCTTCAGAATAACCAGGAATTAGTGATATTATATTTTGAAACGCCTGATCATCGATTAACGTGAATGGGCGTCCGTGCACTGTTGTCAAATTGACACATTCCTGTAAAACAGTCGTCATATTGTTACAAGTTCTTGGTCTTTTAGATGAAGATGATACCCCTGACGTATCGTCATCTTCGGTGACGCCTTGGTTTTTTTCGATAACAATATTGTAAATGTCAGCATGAAGTTTAAGGTGTTTCATAAGGTTAGTACCGTGTTGACCCTGAAAAAAAAAACAGTTTTCTGTAGACAAATGTACTACTTAGGATTCGTCTGTCTGTATGTCCAAGTGTTTTTTTTTAATAATCTGGTAAAATTGCAAAGATACTCATACTTTTATATAATAGTGTAAAAACCAACAGACAGAAAGATAGACGGACAAGCAAGTAGATGCAGAGAGAGAGAGGGAGACATGGTGAAGTCAATGACTTCCATCGAAGTGTGAAAAAAAACCGGTCAAGTAGCCACTAGTTACTTGAATATTCTTTTAGATGATTAATAATTTATTAAATCGTTTCCCGATTTGCTGTCGTAATCTCTTGCCAAAACTATTAGAAAACGATAGGATAGGTTTGAATAATCAAATGCGATGCATTATAATTTATAGGAGAAAACAATTACTTGTATAATCTTTGCAAAGTTGAACACGTGTTCTTTACAAAAAAGTTAATTATTCGTAAAGCAAAATCAAAAACTGTTAGAAATGATTTTTCGCTTTTAGTACTTAATGTACTTTCGCTGATAACAAAAAAATTATCAGACTTGGGAATTATATTAGTTTGACGACAAATTACAGTGCTCGCGTACAGGACTATAAGGTGGTTTGATTACCATACAAAACGTTTTTTGACATTTGCGTGATATTTTAAGAAATTTATGTGACAAACTTCCATAAATTGGCTTTCCATTTGCGCGAAAACCCCCCATTCCTATGATAAACTTGTATCAAATTATTCTAGTTCATACAAGTTTATTATAGGAATGGGGGATTTTCGCGCAAATGGAAAGCCAATTTATGAAAGTTTGTTACATAAAATTCTTAACAACGTTTTGTATGGTAATCGAACCTTATCTGATGGAACGTCGTAATTTGTCGCAAACGAATCAAAAAATGGCCTTCGAACATCCCCAATATGTTTAAAAGACCTATCCCACGACAACCCACACTAAGGGGTAGACGAGAAAAATTCATCCCCACTTTACGTTTAAGGTAGGAGGGGTAACAACAAAAAAAAATTTAAGATTTTATTCTACCACTTTGTCGGCCTGACTAACATGTATATTCATGCCAAATTACAGTTTTCTAGTACCAATAGTCTATGAGCTAAGCCGCGGACAGCAGCAGCAGTTCAACATTGTCTAAGAATCTTACGATACCTATATTATAATGATATTAATACAGGGTAATACTTATTTCATCAATTTTGCAGATATAATCCTGCATCAGCATAGTGAAACTTATAAATAAATACATAACAATGAACTCACCTTTATAACTTTATCACAAACCAGACACTTTGACGTTGATTCACTTAAACTTAAATCAAAATACCCGTAAACGTGATTTACTTTTTTTCGCCCCATCTTAATTCGCATGCGCGCGAGTCGAACATGAGTTTAGTAATAATCACGGAGGAACTAAATCAGTCTCACGCGCCGCCGGCTCGGCTGGCAACGCCGCCGTACAACCGACAACCGTACTACCCCGCGCCGCCCCGCCCCGCGCCGCGCACTCGCACGAAACGGCAACGTCGCATACACGAGTAGGAACCTTTATAAAGAACAGGTATTTTTCGGTGCTAATACCGGTATTTTTCCTTTACCGGTTCTCAGGAACCTAAACGAAAAGAACCTATAAATACCGGTATTTTACCGGTATTTTCAGTACCGGTTCCAAGCCCTGACCAAAAGAGCAAGTAGTGGCGCTGGTGTTACTAGGTATGGCTGCGGTCTCTGTAACTTCTGCCCCCCTATTCTGTAACTTGTTATAAGCTCACCTCAACGCTCACCCACAAATATATCTTGACACCGCGATGCGTAGTAACTAAGCGTAGGTAGAGGTCTAGTTTCGTGACGGGTGACCGGCGGGGCGAGCTACATTAGCGCGTAGCGAATAACAACCATGTAGGGGGCTTCTAAACATAAACCGGCAACATTTTTACGGCAATGTGTGGCCGCTAGTATTAGTCCGGTACGCGAACACTGTAATTTGTCGTCAAACTAACATAACTCCCAAGTTTGATTTTTTTTTGTTATCAGCGAGAGTACCTTAAGTACTAACAGCGAAAAATAATTTCTAACAGTTTTTGATATTGGTTTACGAATAATTAACTTTTTTGTAAGGAACACTTGTAAAACTTTGCAAAGATTATACAAGTTATTGTTTTTTCCTATAATGCATCGCATTTGATTATTAAAACCTTACTTATCGTTTTCTAATAGTTTTGTCAAGAGATTACGTCAGCAAAAAAGGAAACGATTAAAAAAAATATAAATCTCCTGAAAGAATATTCAAGTGACTAGTGGCTACTATAGTGTATTCAAAACTACTAAAATATATTGCAGCACAAATTTCTAACAGATTTATCAATAGTCTTTTTTTTTATTAGGAATTATATCTTGAAACCATTCTCCTTACCATAAAAGAAATCTCATAAATTCTCAAGTCGGCGTAATTCATTTCAGTTCTATCGAAGAATATATAAACACAAATTCTAACGGATTCATCAATAGCTCTTAATTGCATTAGCTTATCAGTTATTATCCGCAATTTAAATCTTTCGCGCGCGTCTGCGCGATTCGTGTGCAGCGTGCTAGCAGCCGAGTACCTCTCCATCCAAGGCCGTGCCGTGCGTACGCTCAAACTTGTAGGTACAAACTTTTAGTACTTGATTTTACTTTATATTTAGTTACTAGTTGTTTTTCGGTTGCAATTATCTATTTTATTTTACCAATAAAGACAGTTATATAGGGTTATTTAGTATTAAACTTAAATTAGCTTCAATTTTATTTGTAGGTACTTATTTACTAGTCGCGATGTCATATCTGATGTTACTAATATGAAGTAGATACAGAAAGTATACATAATACAGGGTTATTAGTATTAGTTATCTCTCTAAGTAGTAGTAGATAGTAAACTTAGGGTGTAGGTAGGAGGTAAACTCCGAAAGTTAGGTACTCAAGAATCTTTCAAATTCCGATTAGAGC
Organism: Epinotia ramella; assembly: GCA_947578815.1. NCBI lineage: Eukaryota > Metazoa > Arthropoda > Insecta > Lepidoptera > Tortricidae > Epinotia > Epinotia ramella. The sequence goes on along the minus strand of OX388224.1, from coordinate 10,941,734 downwards.
CTAACACTAAATGATCGAATTACCAAAAAAATTGTTGTTCATCGAAGCGGAAGAGGACTTTTTTAATTAATTAATACTAAAAATCCGGAGTTATTGAAATTATAGAATTTCGATCCATATTTCTTACTAGGGAATGCATACCGGTTAACCGGTCAATTTTCTGAGTATAAGGCCGGTATATAACCGGTAAATTTAAATCAAAACCGGTAATTTACCTAAACATGAATTATTAGTAAAATAATATTTTTTTACAATTATTAATACTTGATCGTCATGATTATATCTCAATCAATACCCTCCTTTTGTAATGTAAAATGACAATTGATTAACTGGTTAGCGTTATAGTACCAAATTAATACAATATCGTTTGCGGAAGCTTCTTAAAATACAAACACGGTTCCGTTCTATAAAATATGAATAATGATCTGCTTGGATAAGTACGACAGAGAGCGCCTTATTTAACATAGTTTGTAGGTAATAGGTATACTAATCATTTCATTTTCAAAACAAGGAATTACCTCTCTTTGTCTTAGTGTAAGAGTGAACGGCAAAGGCATCGAACAGAGGTGTGCTGGTGCTTTTCTTTAAAAATGGTGACAACACCCTGCTTAAGAAACACCGACCCATCTCACTTCTGAGCCGTGTGTAAAAGCTGTTTTCGAGAGTAATTACAAATCTTCTCGTGCGCAGGTTAGATGACTTCCAGCCTCCCGAACAAGCCAGTTTCCGAAGAGGCTTTAGCACTATAGATAACCAACTAGCTTGGATACCAGGGCACGAAGGCTTCATCGGCAACGAAAAAGCAGATGAGCTTAAAGCAAGAAGGGGGTCTACAAATTACTTTTCTCGAACATGAAATTATATATTGACGTTGTGTTATTCATAATGGGCTTCGAAGTGTCACATTCCACAAGCACAGCATCACGGCATTCAGCCATGAAAATTAAAGTTTGATTTCTTGGAGTTTAATTTATTTATTTCATTGCATGTTTGAGAAAAGCACTATACATACCTCGGCGTAAAAAGGGGTTGCCAGCCTCATAACTATCCGGCCTCGCTATGATCGGCATATGTACTCGGCCGGCAACCCCTTACTTCCCGGCCTCTATAGTGATGTACTATTGTAGGTCCAGAACAATTTGTGGTACTTTCGTAGGGAACCATGATAACGGCCTTTGAAGCCTACGCCAAAACCAAACACCAACATGAGTGGAGGAATGAGGCTGGCTTAAGGCAATCTAAGCGAGCTTATAGAAGGAGTGGACTCGGGCTTGACCAAAAGCTCTGGAAATCCAGCAGAAAGCAACTCAGAATTATATTTCGGGTGTTGACAGGTCACTTCGGGGTCAAGAACCTCTTGGCCAAGATGGGACTATCGGATAGTTTAGGCTGTAGAATGTGTGGTGAGGAGGATGATACTATGGAACACTTACTGTGTGAATGTCATGCCCTTGCCAGAAAAATAATTAATTACTTTGATAACGGCTATCCGCAACCAAAGGATTTCAAGGTTCTTCCGCTGAGCTGCATCATCCAGTTTGTAGAAATGATGGAGCAATTTGGGAGTAGTTATAAATGAGACGGCAAATGCACAAAAGATCCCACTGGGTCGAAGTGTATCCGAAAGGGCCCTCACCTAGATAAGATAAAATAAGACCACTCGTCAAGTTATATAGAAGGCTGAGGAGTATAATAAGATCTGCCCTTTTGCTTAGCGTTTCTGGACTACGATTCAATCGAAACCTGGGCTGTACTACAGTTTCTCCAGCGTTGCCAAGTATTTTATATTTCAATTTTGTAATTCAAGGCCCTGGCATGGCTCGCTAAGCCAGCGCCATTTCTCAGCCACGACACATGGCTTCTTTAGAATGTACTTCTTGCATGCTTTCTTTAGATATGTATATTATTATTATTTTCTTTTACCTTTATTGTTTAAATGTCGTATTTTATCAATGCCATGTATGTTGTGGGAATGAATAAAGTTTTAATCAATCAATCAAACGAGAATGCCACTTCACTGTGTAAATCCGACTCCAGAATTGGAACGCGAAACCTATTCCGCCGAAGCGAGTCGATCAAGGAGATGTTATTTCTCCAAAACTGTTCACCGCTGCACTGGTGGATGCTTTAAAGACTGGACTGGAGAAGGCGAGTATATCACTCACCTTCGGATACCATGGAGGACTTGAATACTATAAAGCCTCCGAGCGGGTTGGTCTAAGAATTAACATGGATAAGACGAAGATCATCTGATGCCCATGTATTACCGACTCTCATTACAATCGGACGCTTTACGCTCGAAGTTGTAGACGATTATATATACGTAGGACAAACTGTCTCCTCACTCAGCTGGGCAGCGTTCGTTCGGGAAGCTAAGACACATCTTTTCGTCTAGTATTCCGAAGTGTCTCAAGACGAGAGTCTTTGGCCCATGTGTGGTGATGACATATGACACTGAAATGTGTTCGCACACTATCGGCCTCATTAGAAGGCTCAAAGGGCTATGGAGAGGGCTATGCTGGGAGTTTGTCTGCGTGATCGCATTAGAAGTTAGGTTATCCGTAGGAGAGCTAGGATACAGAAAGTATACATACAGACCTAGCCCCCCCAAATCGCTAAACCGATGCCACAATTTGGAACCTCATGAGCAACAGTACACGCTTTTCCTAGATAAAGTTAATAAACCATTTGTCCGAACGCTCTTTAGTAAAATGTTCGGTTACTATTAGTACCGTTTTCTCTATCTTTTCGCTCCTGGTATGGTTGGTTACGCCTTTTGAACATTCCTTAGAAACAGCTATTTGGTAAAATATTTTTTTTTACTACTACGTGGGCTTGTAGTCAACTAGTCAGTTTGTGTTGTATTATTTTGATTGTTTTTTTATTCAGTAAATTATTGTTTTTTAGGATTGTAAATCCGTAGGGTTGCGTATCTGTAGACTTAGGAGTCAAAACAATGACCGAGGGCACTGTGTGACCCGCCGACGCCAATGATGGGTGAAGGGGAACAGGCAATGCACCATAATACTAATATTCACGTTAACCTTCGTCACTCCATATTCACTACTGGTACTGTTTTGTATTGTACTGATACTACTGATGTTGTAATGGTAATCTGTAAAACTGGGACCAATTCCTATTCCTACCGACCTGTTAATCCCCAAGGAACGTTTTCAGTTGTGTTTTAGCCCTCCTACCACGGAGCAAGTTTTAAATATTTAAGAAAATTATTATTACGACATTTACGGAACATGAAACCACCTTTTACTCTTTATACTACCTATTAGCTTATTTTTACGATAAATAAACATCAAATAACGCTACTTATAAACCAAATTGAAATTACCGGTAATTTACCGGTTAATAGGTTTTGTCCTACTCAAGTCGGTAATTTACCGGTTTTGAATTTTGCTCTGTAATTGCATATTGCATTCCCTATTTCTTACATACGTGACGTAAACGCTTGCTTTTAGTTTTGTATGTTAAGTTAACATACACATTGTATCATATTAAGGCGAAACATTATCTTCAATCATATTTAAGGCTAACCTTACCAAATATAGCAACGAAACCAAATGGCTATACTATGATTACATACATACGCTGGACAAAGAAAACCACTTATTTGGCTAGGCATAATTCATATTTATTTCAACTTATGTAATGCCGTCTTCTCCCTAAGGCGTTGTAAGAATGAACTGATTGAAAAAAAAAGGTGACCGAGGTGGATTGTTCCTATAGCTCAGTTGGTTGAGAGTAGGGAATGCAAAACCGGTTTTAACCGAAACCGAAGAAACCCGTTAACCGACTGTAAGAAATCGGGCCGCGGCTGGGTCGGCTAGAGATCTGAGGGGTAATCACAAAACGTTTCAAACGCGCGTTAGGACAATTCAACTGTCGTTTTTCGATATAAAAAAATACATTTAGATCTCCCTACCGGTCACTCATACGTTGTTTCAGTGGGTCAACCTAGCTTGTTAAAGCTACACAATAAGTTGATTATTGAATAAGTAATTGCATAAGTACGTTGATAGTT